>CAVNZL010000077.1:0-660000 GCA_963693355.1 Pontia daplidice
GGTATAGCTAAGAACTCTTGTATATTTTTCCATAACGGAAATTAAGGGTCAACCAAGATAGTTGAATTGCTAAAACATAATCGTCCTCATTAGTTACCAAGGATCGAATAAACTTGATACCATAAATGACGAAGAATACTTCGTTATAATGTAATAACATTAGTAATTGGATAGAGATTGGAGTAATTGACGGACATCTCAAAATGTCAGTTGACCTTATTTATTTACTTAATCTTATTGCACTCTTGCATATACTTTGTGTTTCTGATACGTTTCCAATACGTGTGACAATAAATAATATAGCTCGTTAACAATCAAAGATATTAATATCATCAGAAATATTACAGAAACATAAAAATAGGTTACTAGAAATGAATAAGTAAAGGTACTGTTCTTATTTTCATTTTCACAACTGAAAGTGTCCAGTGCGAATTCGAACAAAACTATGCAATTCTAGACACGGAAAAGGTTTACTATAGGCATACTATAGTTCTTCACCGTGTTGCCCCTGTTCAAAAATCCATAACGTATCAGCTATTAATTTCACAAGCATTGCCATACGCAAAATTAGTGTTAACTAATTAACATATAATCAAACATCCTAATTTTAATATTGTTACAGGTGTTCTATTGTCGAAATAATATAAAATAGGCCTCGATCGGAAATATTTAGTTACTTCGACAGCATGGAGCTGCATGGTTTAGTGATTTTTGGGGTGAGTGTTTTTTTGATCGTAAATATTTTATAACTTAGTTAGCCAGGTTGCAGTGTGCGATTCTTAACGTAAAGGTCGTGCATTCGAATCCCAGCTGGGCGCTTTTCATTCTTTTAACACGTGGATGGTGAACAAAATCATGTGAGACAACATTGGTTAGACCCAAAAATCTACACCAACAGAAGAAGCCGACTGCCTATGCAAGTCCATACAAGGCTCCGTTGTGGCATAAGTTATCAAAAACTTTTTACAAATTTAAATGAGTAACATTGCTTATATTAGAAATAATAATAATAATTTATCATACTTACATATATAGTAAATTTATCAAACATTCTTATATTTTGTTTGGTGTGCAAAAAGTTATATACAAGGGTTAGATTGTTTGAACCTTTCGTAAGGGTCCTCACAAATGTCTAGAGGCGATGAATTTCTGCGAGCCGGCGCTCCATTGTCAGTTGGTGATGTACGGATGGCACGAGCTCCATCTTATTTTACAATTATACCTATTTTATTATAATTCTGTCATTGCGGGTCGGTGTTTACGAAAATGTTTATGATAATATTATGATAATTGTATCATATTTTAACAAGTGTTTTGTTTTACAGTGCCTTTTAACTGCGCAGGCGTACCCAAGTGAGTATTTTGTCATGTTGAGCCATTATCATGGAGAGTTTCATTTCCTTGTACATATATTTATATCTATCAATTAATAATTCATAGAAATTAGAGGCTTAGATCGCAATGTTGTACAAATGATTATTTATTTAATGTTAGAAGTTACCTTCTAAATAGCGCAGCTCACAAAGAAGTAATTTATTTTATCGCCATGCCAGACTTTGTTCAGTAATATTTTCTCATTGTGACATATATTCAAATTCACGTCACATTCAATATAGTTTATATATAATTAATTGAATCAGGCGTTACTTTGCGGAAGTCCATAGTACAAAATCATAATAGCTGGTCTATTATGATTTTGTACTATGGAATATGTATGTAATATGAAAACAGTACTTCGCGAAAAAAAAAATGATCAGAAACCCTTATGCTGCTTAATATTAGATAATTAAGTTAAACTCTTTTTCAAGCTTTGGGGCCTCTCGCTCTCGGCACTGCAGAGGTAGCTCTCGGCGCTGGAATAGCATCAACGGTGGCTGGAAGTGCAGTGGCTACAGCTGGAGCTTCCGTTGCCGCAGGAGCAAACCTTGGTCATGGATTACCCGGCACCGGAATTGCTAACGGTTTACCCGGCGTTGGAGGGATTTCGATTGATGTATTCATCAGCACAATGCAATCTGCGTTTGGGTCGTTGAAAGGCAGCGACAGCACCGTAGCTGCTGGATTTACAGCAGCATTCCAATTGGCATTGGAAACTTGCAAGGGGAAAGAGGCTTTCATCAATGATGCCTTCCTGACAGCATTCAAGACGGCCTTAGCTGCGAAGAAAGCGAAAGAGCAGTTAGTTTTCGATCACTTCATAAGTGCATTCAGATCTGCTGTCGAAGTCGCCAAGGTCAAACAATGCCTTATCTCCGAGGCGTTTTTGACTTCTTTCAAATTGGCGTTGGAAGCAAAGAAAACAGTTTTGGGTGTCGGCTTTCTGAACGCGTTCAATTCTGGATTCTGGCCTGGTGGAATTTTCCATGGAAGCAAGGGACTGTCGGTGGATATTTTTGTGCAAACTATGGTATCAATATTTGGCGCCAAAAATGGTCTTGTAACCGACGCTTTAATCCAGAAGATAGTGACAACGTTCGGAAAATGCAAAGGACTTCCAGCAACGTTTGTACCAGTTTGGAAGAAGGCATTTGACGCATGCATAGGCACAGGCAGTTCCGTTTCTGTGGACGTTTTTATATCTGCCTATAAGAAGACGTCAGGCTGGAAATCAGTACCTTTGGACTGCTTGGAAGCTATAACCTCCCCACAAAATCATGGTGTATTCCCAGTTGGAGGGTTAGATAAACTTCACTCGGCTTTTCCTGGATTAGATAAATTAATACCTAATCCTTCCGACGGACCCGGTTGCGATCCTAATGCTCCTGACTCTCCCAAACCAGCTGACCCAGGTTCAAATCCTCCCGATTCATCAGATAACGACGATTCACCACTATCAGGCGATGGAAACTCAGGTGCAGCTGCAAAATCAGATGCATCAAGTTCGGCACAAGGTGGCAAAGATGGTGGTGCTGCGAAATCAGAAGCCGGTAGCGTTGCACAAGCTGGTAAAGGTGGTGCTGCCGCTAAAGCAGATGCAGGAAGTGCTGCACAAGCAGGCAAGGATGGTGCTGCTGCTAAATCAGATGCAGGAAGTGCTGCACAAGCAGGAAAGGATGGTGCTGCTGCTAAATCAGATGCAGGAAGTGCTGCACAAGCAGGAAAGGATGGTGCTGCTGCTAAATCAGATGCAGGAAGTGCTGCACAAGCAGGCAAGGATGGTGCTGCTGCTGGATCAGATGCAGGAAGTGCTGCACAAGCAGGCAAGGATGGTGCTGCTGCTAAATCAAAAGCAGGTAGCGTCGCAACGGGTGGCAAAAATGGGGCTACTGCTGCATCCAAAGCAGTTAGTGTAGCAGCGGCTGGAAAAGATGGCAGCGTCCCTGTAGCTGGCAGCGCTGCGACTGCGGTTTCTAATGGTTCTGATGGTAAATCTGCTGCAGCAACAGCCAGTGTGGCCGCAGTTGGAAAAGATGGAACTGCTGAAGCCAGTACTACTACTGCCGTGGTTTCTGGAACATCTGGGACTAAACCAAGTGCTCCAGGCGATGATAAGTCCCCAATTGGTGGAAGCACACCAGACTCATGTGACGGGGATTCAAAACCTGAAAATCGTTAGGCGCAAAGTTAGCTAAAAGCCCCACGGGCTTTTTTTAAATATATGTATTGTTTGAAAATGTGTTTTTTAATTGATAAACGTCAGCAATCTAGTAATTGTAAACACTTAATCCGATAATAATGTTTTCTTCAAACAAAGTCATGCTTCAAATAGTCAAAAATATTGTTGACAATCTAAAAAATACAACAATAAGGGCTAAAAGAAAATATATGCTAAATCTTCTATAAGCCATTAATGCAAAAAAAAAGTACTTACCTATTCTATCTTTTTCACAGACAAAACAGTATGTTTAGCATTTGCTTCCGTTAATTTTAACTAAATAGTTAATTTAAAACGACAGTTACTTACCGCCATGTTGTTCTATTTTCAAAAGTGTAAAAGTCAAATTGGGCGCACAATAAATCGATTAGTGGCCCCTTTGTAAAGCAAATTGGAGGCACGTGCGTAAAACAGTTTTTGCTTCTATATCAATTACATAGTAAAAACTCAAAGACGCGGAGCTGGTACAAGCTGACGTTAATTGACCGGGCCGCTTTTTTTCAATATAATGAAGATCTCAAAATCATTTGCTTCAGTCACTCACTTTCCATATTAGGAGATAGTTATGTTATCTTAGGGTGTATCAAAGTCCTGAAAAAAGATTGACCTGCTCAACTAAGACGTAGATCTTGGTGTTCTTGATTTCTTGTTTTCCCACGAGGGACTTATGATCAACCTACACACCTCAAATTTAATAAGTCTCAATATAATTACAATATACTTATACGTACTGCTTGGAGAATGTGTAGTCGAAGGGAAACATTTACTATATTAACTAATTATTTGGTCTATGCTCACTACGCCACGGCGGTTCAGGTCTATTGTATGGTATATAATATATAATTACTGTTGTATAAAATGTATAATGCATATTATATACAATATTTCATAATTATGAAAGATGTTAAGAAAACAACAAAAAATCTAATAAAAATAGCTCCAACAATGATATCTCTATGATGTAAGAGGTGGCGCTTATTTAAATATCCCATTATAAATTTATTTTGGACTTTAGACTTTTCTATTCAATAAAATTTATTACTTTTAAATAATTCTCATAAAATTTTATTACTTATAATAAAAGATATGTAGCTCCCGTAAAATTTCCGACTAGTAACTTAATAGACAAGAACATGTTAAAAAACGCCATTAATACGTCAACATTATTGACGTACAGAAAGACTAAACCTACTCCATTTCGAAGTCAAATAATTATATCCAGAAAAATGAGTTCCCTCAATCGGAAACCTCCTTGTGTTTTTTGTGATATTGTGAATAAGTTGGATAATACGGAGATTTTATACGAAGATGACTTCATTATTGTGTTCCGAGATATTAAACCGGCCAGCAAATATCACATTTTGACTGTTCCTAAGCGGCACATTGAAGATGCTAAAGCATTGACGCCTAATGATATTGAATTGGGTAAGTTAAACAGACCACTTACTGGGAATAAGGGCCACAGCTTAATATTAATTTAAATTTTTTTACTATACATTGCTGCTGTATTCATCTTAAATAAAATATCTATTCTTTTGTTCATGTATATAATATTGATCTTGCCTATTATTGAACCTACATATAACTTACACATTACAACAATCTCTTTTAATTTATTTTTATATAGTATATAAAATTATTATAATAATATATTAATAATAATATTACTATTATTATAATCACCATGCAGATTGCCTCTTATTTAATAATATTTTGTGTTACAATTTTTACAGTCCAGAAAATGTTTACTGTAGCCAAACAATTGCTCACCGAAAACAACTATTCTGTTGAGGATGCCAGATTTGGTTACCACTGGCCACCATTTCGGAGCGTAAAACATTTACATCTGCACACAATCGCTCCGGAGAGTGAAATGAGCTTCTTGTCTCGTATGATATTTAAAAAAGATTCATATTGGTTTGTTTCTGTAAGTACCCTAATTAACTTGTCATTTGTCAGTATGATTCCATTAGAAACAGCTGTGTGCCAATATTTTTTCTGTCTTCTAACACTTAAATCAACTCATCTCTCACACAGGAGGTCAAAAAAAATTAAAACAAATTTTAATATTCATGATTCTTTATATGCAAGAACCCTTGTTTATAAAGGATTTAAGGTCTTCTCTGATGCATCTTCATAATCAAAACAGTTTTTTAATTAATTTTGATGATATTTCAACAGTCGTTTTATTATTGATTAATATTAATACAAAATAAATCTTCTTTTCAGCCTGACTATGTTGCTTCAAGGCTGTGAAGAGATGACAGCACAATTTTAGTAGAATTGGTGTATTTGGTGGTGTATATGCATTAGTCGGTGTTCTAGTTGAAATATTTATTAGAAAATGTATTTGGTTTCAACTGTGAACCCTCATATGAGATATACTTATCCCTGGGATTTTGTTAATTATTCATATTGAATATTTATGTGATGTTTGACATACCAAAAATTTGGAATCTGTTATTAGTTAAGGAAACATTACAATTTCATTAGTATTCAGTTTCTTCTAAAGTGGCTAATTATTTAAGTTAACATATGTACTAGGTACAGAGGGATGATAACTGTATTATTAGTTTACTGAATATTTTGAAGTATTATGTACTATAAATACTAGATAACCAGTTCGTACAAAAATATATTTTGAAGATTATATCTACACAGGCGCTGAGTTATTCAAAGTTGCATATCAGGGAAAACTTAATTTTTTTGTGCCAAATATCTGATTAAGGCATTTATATATAATTTGTGAAATGAAATGTGCAATTTTAGGAATTACTACTGCTTTCAATGTACTTGTATTCCATGGATTTGTTCCTATTAATTTACATGTTGTATTGTATTAATGTATGTTATTATTTAATAAATTTTTAATGGTGTTATTTAATGTGTTTTTTGACATTGATGTGACCATGGAAGAATAAATTTTAAAATAAGTTTTTTTTAATTTTTTAACGCTTTCATACATAATATCTAGTTCGTGCTAGCACCCCGTTAAGCCCGAAGGCTTGCGTGGGTGTGTTGGGACACGGCTGGCTGGCTGGGTGGGTGGTCATTGTGTTGGGCCTGGAGTGGCCCGTGAACTGGAGTGATGCTGCGGAGCGTCGTCGCTCATGAGGGTAAAAATCGGGCTCAATGATATTTTCAACGGCCGAATACGTTCGCAATTCGAAAAAGTTCGACGAGTGAAATTGCAGCAAGATGAGCCGCCGGTGCGTGGTCGCACAAAGATTGTTGTGTTTGATGTTTTTTGTAATTTTTGTTAATAGCGCGAAGTAAGTTCGCACATCTTAAGTATAAACTATCAACCACTTTAACACAAGTTAGCTTAATTAACAGGTGCCTAGCGCCATCATATAATAATAGAATAAGTAGTTTTTAGCTTAACGCCATCTATGTGAATATATTGTAATTATTTTCTATAAAACTGCAGTCTTCGATGACAATTGTCAGAAACCTATCATGACTTTAACAGCAAACTTAATCTTTGACATCAAACGTATAAATTGCCAACTGACAATTAAGATATCAGAGAAGTTTCACAAAAGTTTCAGAGAATTAATGAACATTGAACCTACAGTTTTAAAATACTAAATGTTAGAAGAATTACTTATTAACTTGATATAATGTCGAAACTTGCTGAAATTAGACTGTTTTACGAAACAAAGTTAAACAAAATTGTCCCACCGCCAAGTTTCGATTCTAGAGATTTAAATAAAGTTAAAAGTGATAATTATTTATATAGAGTCTTAGAACATTGTCAAAATAATGTTCAACTAGCTGCAGACATGCTATTCAATATCATGGAATGGAGAAAAGCCAATAATGTGAACGATATAAGTGAAGTTAATGTCGATTTAGATATCTTAAACGATGGCTTGTACTACACTCGTGGACGAGACATCGACAGCTGCTTGCTTTTTATTATGAATTCTAAAGCCTATGTCAAAAATCAAAGAGACTTGGAAGCAGTCAAAAAAGTTTTTATTTATTGGCTTGAACGCCTTGAAAGGGAAGAAGGTGGAAAGAAAGTCACATTATTCTTTGATATGGATGGATGTGGCGTAAACAATATGAACTTACATTTATTTAGCTATATGATCACTGTTTTAAAAAATTACTACCCAAATTTTATTAATTATATAATAATCTTCCAAATGCCATGGATATTATCTGCTGGTTTTAGAATTGTTAAAGAGATGTTGCCAGCACCTGCTATTGAAAGACTAAGAATAGTTAATAAGGACAAATTAAAGGATTTAGTTGCTCCTGAACAAGCCTTAGTAAGTTGGGGTGGAAAGGATAATTACAAATTTGAATTCGTGCCTGAAAACCGGCAAATCAGTTCTGTTGGGGACGATGACAATTATTCTATTGGTGAAATGCTAAAGTTAAAACCACCAAAAGTATTGCTGTTTGAAACTAATCATCAAAAAATTTCGTCACAACTTTTACTAACAAATATGGATGAGTCTATAATTGCATTTAAAATACGTACCACCGCTCCAGAAAGATATACAGTCCGTCCAAGCCAAGGTATATTACCAAAACGAATATCCAAGAATATAGAAATAACAGTTCAACCAGGGTTTGATGTAGGTTCTGTTGAGAGAGATAGATTTTTAATTTTATCAGTCAATGTGCCAAAACTAGACATGCCACAAACAGAATTGGCAAAAATCTGGAAAAACGCTGGGAGTAATGTTGATGAGTACAGGCTTACTTGCACTGTTAAAGGACAAAACATTCTCAATAAAAAAGTTGAAACTAATCCCTTTAATGAAATTAGTAAAAGCATGGAAATTGATTATAACAGGATTAAAAATAATCTTAACTCATTAAATCAATACCAACTTCTTATTATCATTATAATGTCAGTATCAATATTTATTAATATAATAATTTTTATGAATATTGGCAAAAAATGTACTAGTCAGTAGTATGTAATATTCAAAAGTGTGTAAATTAAATTATACAAAATCACCAGGTGATATAAAACATTCTGTGATAGGCAAGTGTAAATTGGTCATAATTTTTGAGAGAATAATGTTTTATTGTTAATGAATCCTATATGTTAGTATACATATAAAAATTATGATAGAGTTATTTATAAAAATTGGGCATTTGTTATGTATTTTTTATGAATTTATACTTATCTGCTAAGGAAAACGGCTGGTACAGGGTATGTAATCTTTAAAATAAAAAATTATAAAAAAAAAACGTATTTTTTACAGTTTAGTGCATTCAACGCTACTATTATGAGGTTAAATATTGAGATTAATTATATATTACTCAGCCAATTTAAAATTGGAGTATTATCACCTCAGTGGTGGTGTGCGATTCCCAAAAATTTTATTTTACTCACATTCGAATTATTTCTAAACGTTCGCCAATTTTAAAAAATACCGGCCCGTGATGCAATGCTATAAAAGTTACTTAAAAACCTTATTATGAAGATGTAATAAATCATAACATACGAGAGCAAATTTTATATATTTCCTAAGTTATGATATTATGTAAGTCTGCATAATTTTATTCAACAAGAAGGTTTTATACGGGTGCCATTCACCGATTGCATGCAGTGTGGCGCACTGCTTATTAGTAATTTACTGCTTGAAATGGGACTATATCAGCCTCACAATTGACGCAGTGAAAATCCAAATTATGATAGTGGTTGGAGCAAGTAAATTCCAGGTAGTAACGTCGTCGACTGCTAAGAGTTCTAAAGATGCTATGACACGCTTAGACAATTAGAAATTATGCATAAGAAATGATATCAGTAACAAAATCAAACTGATTTATACACCAATAGACCAATATACAAGCAATACTCCGCGAAAAACACACATCGAACGCTGTTCGTAGAGGCAATATCCTGATGATGTCGGAGCGAAACGTGCGTCGAGTGGTTGTGGGTTTTTCGCGGAGTATTGCTTGTATATAAGTCTATTGGGGTTTTGACTTCCGCAAAGTAACGCCTCATTCTATTAATTATTAATTGATTTATATAGTATATGTCGTATCTACCCGTTTGAAGCAGAAATGTTCAAAATCAGGAAAAAAAGGCAAGGGGTTGGTGCATTGGTTGTAAAATTCCCAAATACAAAATTGTTTTACAAAAATACGCAGAAAACCCATTAAAAACTCAAATAAAAGAGCCATGAACAATGGTAATAATTCTATGTTTTAGTTCAAACATATATATTTTGGAATTTTGCTTACTAGCAACTATCAGTCTCAACGTTTATTTCAATGTCAACTGATCAAAATGTCAATTTGGTGTCAGAAGTCAAAATATTCATCATTTGATAATTCTAATCATTTTCTAAATACACACACAAAGTACTACATACTAGTACTAAGTACGTCTTTTAGTAATTTTATTGATTTTAATTTAATATATCCTGTTAATATACTAATAAGTACATCCGCACGAGATTGGACGGTAAGAGTAATAACTTACTAAGATATAGCTATGCCTGTTTCCGAAGTACGGAATTTATTTCAAACAAGAATAAATGAAAATCCGGCCCACGGATTTCACCCATTAGACTTTGACCGTACAAAAGATGAAAAATACATACGAAGAGTCCTCAAACATTGTTCCGAAGATCCTAAACAAGCAGCTGACATGCTTTGGGATATATTAACTTGGCGTAAAACTGTTGGAGCCAGTGATATAAATGAGACCAATATCAAAATGGAATATTTAGAAGAAGGTATAGTCCTATTACATTTTATTGTAAATTTAAAGCAGTAGTATCACATAATATATTTCTCATTTAATGTTAAAATTAATGTTGGGCTAATGTTTGATATTAATTGAAAATTTACAAATATATATTATTACAAATAATATATTAAAAATATATTATTTTATTGTATAAAGTTTTCTATTGATATTGTACTAATATTATCACAGTAATATAATGTCCATACTCAATTAAATAAGACTAACAATAAAGTTTTATAGTAATTAGATTGAGATCCTTATTTAACTAAGACCTTGCTCACAAACCATTTTATTTATGACATAAACATAGTGTTATTTTTGATCACCTGTATATTATATTATTTACTAACTAGCCTTTAGAGATCAACATTAGTTTTCAATTTATTGACTAAAATATGCTTTGTTTTAGGAATTATATTCCCACATAGTCGAGATGTTGACGGTTGTCTATTACTTATTATTAAATCCAAAAAACATGTCAAAGGAACAAAAGATTTTGAAGAAATTAAGAAAATAATTATTTACTGGTTTGATCGAATAGAAAGGGAGGAAAATGGCAACAAAATATCACTATTCTTTGACATGGATGGTTGCGGACTCAGCAATATGGATATGGATCTTATACAATATTTAATATCACTTTTCAAGCATTACTATCCAAATTTCTTAAACTACATTATAATTTTTCAAATGCCATGGGTTTTATCAGCTGCATTTAAAATTGTCAAATCACTTCTACCAGCACAAGCAATTGAAAAGTTAAAAAATGTGAACAAAGACTCCTTAAAGAGTTTTGTCACACCTGAACAGGCATTGACTTGCTGGGGTGGTACAGATGATTATGTATTTGAATTTATACCTGAAAACCGTGTTACACCGGAACATACACCTAAGAAGGTTACATTTGCACAACAAAACGATGTAAAACCATCAGGCGATATGCTAAAAATACAGCCAAGTAATTTGATTGTGTTTAAAAATGAGAATGATGATATAACTGGTCAATTTTCGATCACTAACAATGACACATCTGCTATATCATTTAAAATACGCACAACATCACCTGAAAAGTTCAGAGTAAAGCCAAGTTCAGGTGTTTTGGCTGTGGGAGCATCCCAAACAGTCATGATTGTTGTTCAACCAGGTTTCCAATTAAAAAATGTTTCGAAAGATATGTTTCTGGTGATGTGTATGCAAGTTCCAAAAACCGATCTGACACAGAAGGAGTTAAGTGAAATTTGGCAGAATTCTTCAGGTAGCAAAGTGGATGAATACCGTCTGAAATGTCAATTCCCAATCAAAGAGGTCAAGAATGGTAATGTTCTAGAGAAATCCGACAAATATGATGCAGTAACAAATGCTTTGAACAACTTGCAAATGAACTATGAGATTTTACACAAGCAAGTTGAAAGACTGAAGATGTTTCAGTTTTTGACATTGATTTTGTCAGTTGTTGCCGTTGTATTGGGATACCTAGTGTATATGAATACTTATGAAGATAGATATTGTGAACAAATTTAAATTTTGAAAAAGATACTTCACAGCTGATAATATTTGCAAGCATGTACAAATCATCACACGATCAGTGCAATTGATATAGGACATTCCGTAATTGTTTTTTATATTTTAAATTTAGAAATCTGTATGGAAATATAGATTATAGGTGTTATACTACATAAATACGAACAAAAAGGATCCGTTAAATCATTAGTATTTATAAAAGAACTTTAAATCAATTATACAAGGTTTAGTTTTCTATTTTAATGTTCTACATACGATGTTTCTATCGCCAATGTTTTCAGGAATTGTAATATACTGTTTCTGCGCTGTATTTCTTGAAGTTGTCTTGACATGTTGGTTTATTCATAGTTATTAAATCAGTCTAGTTTGTATTAAGTAAAGTACATTTTAGTTTTTGTATGACTAACTAAAACTATATCTTAACTAAAGTACACTTTAGTTTATGGTACAATTAGACTGATTAAAAGAATAAGTCCACAGATAATATACAAATACAAGGTTTTCTTTATTTTTAGGTTCGGTTGTATTCACCAGTCTCTGGAAAGAGAAACATCCTACCATATACTATCGTTTCCTAAATTTAACTTTTCAACGATGTGTTTATGTTTATGATGTGAACATATCATAATACATATGAAAACATCTTGATACTAGAAATTCGTATTGTAACTGTTCTTTGAACTGTAATGAAGTAACGACATTCAGATTTCATAAGAACCTTCTGTTTTCGTATATCTCAAGTGTATATTAAACTATTTTCGGTTATAACGGGTTTTGTAGCAAAGAAAATTGAAAAATGTATGTTATAATTTAAGTTAGTAAAATTTATAATTGGATGGATACACCCATCCAAAAATATTAGGAATAAAATGATTAGGTGTATTAATTTCCTATTAATATTTATTGGTATTTAGCAAACTTCGTTTAACGAATTTCGATGCATTTAAAGGGATATTAGTAAATAATGTAGGCATTATATTGTTTAATTGGTAAAATGTATTGTACGATTTTAAGTTAAATTTTGTTTTAAGCTATAATGACAAGACAGAAAGCTTTGTTTACATACTCAAACCAAATATTCAGCCACCAAATAGGCCTAAAGTACAAATTTATAGTGGATATAAGTTTTGTAAATCGCCTTTGCTACTGAATAATTCAAATTTAATGTTTTTTTAAGTTATCTGTACTATACCAAAATGGCGCTGCTGCCTCGTTACTTTGTAACACAACTCTTCGATTCCCAGTGGAATTAAAATGTAGCAAATCTTGCTGGTTGTCAGGATTCGACTGTATTGTCATAGTAAGGTAAAATTTCATGGATAGGGGCAAGCGAGCTTACGGAACTTCTCTGCACTCTATATGTGGATGCGTGGCCGGCTTTTGAGAAAACTATATCTTTAAAATAATGTATATTATGAGTGGAATATGTTTCTGTTTGACACACGGTTGGTACGCCCCATTTATAGCTTTGATTTATTTATTTATTTCCAACTTATTGCCGAAATACATATTATGTTGTTGATAAACTTATTAACATATATACTAAAAATATATAACACCCAGACTATATGCACAGATGTTGACGTTACCAGATATCGTGACCCTTTTTCACCGGTCCGGCTGTAACCATTGCGCCACTGGGCAGTGATATAAGTTATTATTTCGGCGCAGGTACATTTTAAGTAAGTCACATTATAAAGGTTTATTAAAAATGTATGTTAAACATACTTATGTATATTTTATAGAAAATTTCATGTGATTTCTCGGCATATAATCCTCACCATAGTTCGATTTGTATTTTAGAGATAAGATGAAAATGTTTTTAAGTTTCTACAATAAATGTTAGTGAACTGAAATTTCGATTTATTGATGTTAACCACCAGCTTTTTTTATTATAAACAATATTTAAAGAAAAATAAACACGCGATTGTGATACAATACAATGTGCAAAGATGTATTGCATTAAGAGCCTCAAAAAGAAAGGTCAGAATAGCACATAGGGTCTCAGTTTATAAAGATATTATACGAGTTGTCCAAAATATGAAGTAGGAAAAGCTCTAAGATCTGTGAGCTATAAATAAAATAAAATTCATAATTAATTTCAAATGCACATGTGGTAGTAATAAATTGATTCCTCAACGAAATTAGAAAGTGAACTTGCTATTTAAAGCACATAAAACATGTCCTTTTATTAATATTGTCTTTTATTAACATAACTGTTGCTCATAAAAAAAAAAAAAAACAATTTTTAACGGATTTATATAAAAATACATAACATAAATCCGTTAAAAAGTGTTTTTCTTTAAATATCGTTTTATTGTTTTTATAGATCTTAAAACGACCCAAAATTTATTTTGATGATAACGCCATACGCCGTTATGTTATGATATGCAAAACTATTTTATGTTACTTTCGAGGATAAACCGATTTGGATTGAAATTGGAGTGAAAATACTCAAGGGTCAATCATATCTATGGTTACTATATTTTCTAAATATATTTATATTATATAGGGTATAAAACACACACGCTTTAATAAAACCAAGCATATTATATGCGTAATAAATAAATTGTTTGATAAAAAAACACTGATTGAAGGTGTAAGGTTTTATTATTAAATTATTAAATTTTTTCAAACACCACAGATGAAACAACACTTCCCACTTTCCCGCCAAATTTGAACTGCGGCGTTGGTATAACACATTTCAATTTTAATTTCTCACTAAAATGTTTTATTAATTCCGATTCAGTCCAATTGCAAGACGTTATCACGAACAATCCTGAAATTTTTATTAATTATATAGTTGATAACTTATGAAACAACCAATGATAACTAAATACAATTAATATTTCGAGGTATGACATAAAAACAAATACTTTATAATAGAGGGGCTAGAGTTAGTAATGGCGGGACCCATTAAGTATTTAAGCATTCTATAAGTTTATTTTCAATTACCATTTTCATTCAGCATATCAACCACCTGTTGTATATATTTCTGTCTGTATTCCTTTACATTTGGATTTAAACATATCGCGTCATATGTCCCTTTATCATGTACTACACGAAATTTACCAAACGGAGTGATATCATCATTTATTATGTCAAAAGTCTGAAACAAAATTAAGTGTTCTGGCATCTATAGGCATGTAACACTACACGCCTAGTGTTAGAGTGTTAATAAACATAACATTTATTGTGAGAAAACAATAAATATATAAACATTGCACTAAAGCTTTGTATAACAAGTCATTCATAAATGGAAATATGTGAAAATTTAAATTCTTAGAGTAGCATGCTATCAAATTTAAGGATCATCTCCATATATCTGACAAAACCTTACTTATGAACTAATAATAACAATACAAAAAATTTATCCTGAACTGTATCAAACAACAGAATGCTTTGAAACTTCTTTAAAGCGGTGACTGAATTCCTTTGAATTTGTTCTGAGCCAAAGCACAAAGCAAAATTTATTTTCATATTTTATAATGTTAAGATCTTTTTTTTCAAATAAACCATGTAAGATTACCTTAAATTTTATTGTTGGATATTCTTTATTAACTTTCTTAGCTAGAGCTATAGCTTCTTCACAATAATCAACACCTAGGAGATTTGAAAAGCCCTGATCAGCTAATGATGATAATGTAAACCCATTTCCACAACCTGTAATTATGATAGAAACACTTCAATAACTACATAATTTTTAAATATTTTAGGATTAGAGACATTTCACATATGGGGCCCCAGTGGGGGCTATTTATAACTTATTTTATTGGTATTATCAAAACTAATATATGGAAATTATAACACCCAGACCACAGCCAAGAAATATCCTAACACACAAATATTTACAATACCAGAAATTGACCATGAGACCTTTTGTTGGGCAATATTATGTGATGACTGAAAGTGAATTTTTAAATAAGACACATTGAGTATACAGACCTAAATCAATGATTGGTGAGTCCTTATCACATTCACAGTTGCTAATCCACTTGATAACCCGCAATGCACTGTCTTCTCCAAACCAGACATCACCAATGTCTCCACTCTGTTCATAGTTATCTAGTTCCTTTATATATGTGTCTTGCCAGTATGTCTGGGTACCCAGTTCAGAGGAATTAAGTTCATCTTCCATCTATAATTTATATATATAAATTTAAAAATTGTGATGTTGGCCTGGAGGCTTAACATAGATTATTCTTTCTGGGGCACTTAACATGTGGTAGAACTCAAGAAGGAAAAACAAACCTCGCAAAGAAATTAAATATTATAATTATACGATATTAAATAAACGTATATAATCTGTTCGGAGAACGTAAAAGTATTAAGAGTTTCAGCGAGACAATTCGCAGGAATCTTTACCTGTGACTGTGTCGAAAAATTCTTATTTTATATAATAGTACGGAATCCAACAATTAGAAATTGCTATAACAGTATTTATTAAGCACGTATTTATTTAGAACAATTACAATAGTATGCGAAACAATTTTTAATGTAAAGTTGTAAACAAATATAGTCAAGTAATTTCAAGTCCCAATTCGAATTTCGACAGCAACCAAGTGACAATAAGCATTGACCGACTTATATGTCAACTGTACAATGACACTATCCTATGGCTACCCTATTCTTACCGTTTATTTTTAGTCTAGTTTTTTACAGTAGCAAGACAGCTAGTTAACTGTCTTTATACGGTACTTTGAAGTTCAAACTGAAGCAAATGTCAAAAACTAAAAATTCTCAATTCAATTTCGTTCATTGAAATTCCGCACAGTGTTCTAACATAAATTTTGTTTTCAATAAACGGCAAAAATTTAAATAGTGTGGTATTCGCCACTGTGTTCGAGGAATTTTTTAAAATAATTACAATAATGTAAGTTTTAACGTGGCCTAGATAGCAGAAATTTTTGAATCCAATTATGTATTGAGTTTTGCAATTATTGAGCACGCAATGAATAAATTAAAAATCGAATCACGTATTTATCTTAATAAATAATTATTAGAGTGCGATCGGTGCTAAATTACCTGTGATATTCAATTTAAAGTGGAGAAAGCAGGATTCTGTATTCGGTAAGTAGTGATATGTTGTAATTTGTTTACAAATACATTGCTTACATAATTTATGTAACTTTCTATCAATTATCGCCGAATAACTTGTTTGTATACATGCGGGAAACGAAAATGCTACGGTATTCACCATCATACGAAAGGCTTGGAATAAAGTATTCTTTTAATTTTAAAAGCTATTATTGCAATTAATTTCTTGTTGTGTTGTCAGTTAAGTGCTTATGAAGCGTATTATCTTTATTCTAGTTAACATCGACTTTTATTATTATTAGCCAAAATTGGAAATGAACAGTTCAGGTTAATTAAGAAATTTCTTAAACTTTATTTACGGTGAAATATAAGATTTTAAATGACTAAATTTTCAGCCGTGTTTATTCATTTGCTTGAAATTGCAGTCCTTTCCTCAATAGAAGCTGTGTAAACAAAAAATAATCTTACAATTTCATCCATTAGTTCCAACACAAAAAACCAATCCTTTGGTATAATTTTATTTTGCACATTTTATGTGTGAAAATACAATTAATATTTTACATACAACTACCCTGTTTTTACCTAATAAAATTTTAATTATTTGAATTACCATTTAACACTCAAATTTTGAACTAAGAAATGAAATCTTCTAAAGTTTTCATTACTCTTATTTTTATGTTTTATCTCTTTGCATGCTAAAAGTCGGTCAAACACATCTGTACATATTGGTATAAATTGTGTGTTTGGTACTTATAAAAAATAAATGCACTGTTTGATAAACTACTTCAAAATGATTTTTTCAAAGTTTTATTTTGGGAACAAATTGATACAATAGACATCATTAGGCAGTCATTTATATTGACATCACAGTTAACAATAAATACACGACCAATACTCTGTATGCACTATTCAAGATTATGCTAATAAGGAAACAAGGATACTTTTGAAATCTTAACAAGCATATAATTTATGTTATATATTGTAAGTTTAAGATAATAAGTCTTAAAAGTAAGTTTTAACAAGGTATAAGGATTCTCTCAGATATATTTCAACCTGCAATGGTCATCATTCTGGAAATGGTGTCTCTGGATCGATTCCCAGTTTATAAAAAAGTATATACATAGTATATTTTGTTATGGGAGCACCAAATTAACTCACCATGGGGCTAAATTACGGATGTTGTTACATATCAGTCCTTTATTGTACGAGTGAATAAAGAGTATGAAATGAAAACTATAAGTGGAACGAGAATTGACCGTAATTAGTTTGTGAATTATTCTAATTGATTAGTCCTTGACAATGCTATTTTTGTAAAAAATTATAGCTTTATTCCTATAAAACACTCCCAATTTTTTAAATTAAAAACTATATACTTAATTCAGCTATACTATATAAATACTTTTTGAATCCCTGGAAATGACGAGGAAAACAATCATTCTCTACGATACAGTACATAAAGACGTAGGTCAATCTTGTACATGTGCAAAGAAAAATTGTTTGTCGCACTCAAAATTCGACGCAAAAACACAAGAGTATCACAATTTTTAAATAGACGTGGGCAAACGGGCAGAGGCTCATCCGATGTTAAGTAGCCGCCACCCATGGAGACTCATACTGCCAGAAAGCGCGCAATTCTATTGCTGATCGACTTGCTTGCATAAATTTATCAAAGAATCAATAGAATATATATTTAACAGAGTTCCGACTCGTACAATACCCCAAGTTTTTAAAATTTGCATCCGCTCTTATTATGTGATTACACGGTAAAAATGTAGTTTTTAATTGTATCGTCCAGTAGTTTTACAAACGTTTCGTATGTTATTGTATAAATAAAAAATATGCATCATCGCATTCTAGATAAGACCGGATCGATCGACTCCTACGCGTAACCTTTAATTTTTATGACATTCCGCTTCACATGCGATAACTTAATCATAAGGGTAATGAACGCAAGGGTGCTGCAACATGACGCACATTTCCAAGTTTCCATTGCTGATCCAAATTCAGTCACACAAAACAAGATTTGTTGCTAAACAACATCTTCATTTAGTTTTTAACGAAGGTTAATCATAGAGGGTTAAAAATATTTTACGAATACGATCCAGACGGACAGCGAAACCTCAGTAATATTCTCCCATCTTTACTCTTTGAGTGCGGAACCTAAACGATTTTCTATTCTATTAAACTAAGCCGGAGCGGAGAACCTTGGTTAATTTGTTCAAGATTAAAATAGCGCTATAAAGGTTTATGTGTTTTGCTCAATGATTACTAATTAGCGATGAATTAGAATGTTCCAACGTAATTTTATTGTTCCTCGTACATTTGGACAGTGTATTGTTAAAAAAAAACTTGGGGCAGCAACCGCGTGGTCCGGGCCTCAGTTTCATGATCAAACTAATAGTCGTGTAAGTGATCAGCCTCTGTGCTTCCACCAGCCTTAGATTTGCCTAAACCCAGTTTCTCTAAGGCCTTGTTTTTCAACCTGTGGGTCGCTTCTGTAGGTCTGTAGGTCGCCAAAGGTCGAAAAAATGGGTACTTTAATAAAAAAAACAAAATTAAAGACAATTAATATTGTTAATGGTAATACTGTAACATACACCTACATACATGATAAAAAAGCGAAGGTCAAAGGGGGTCGCGTAATATTTTTTTATACCAAGGGGGTCGCATCATGAAAAAGGTTGAAAAACACTACTCTAAGGAAAATAAAGAAAAATCGAACGCCTTTATCACTGCTCTTAAGCTACTATTGTTTATCAAAAATATTCCACACTAGCATATCTGCGCGGTATCTAATATATAAAATTCTCGTGTCACGGGGTTCGAACTTGAACTCCTCCGAAACGGCTTGACCGACTCTCATGTAACTTTGTAACAGAGTAGGTATGAGAATCGGCCAACATCTATTATTCATCCCCCTAAATGTTAAGGGTAGTCCACG
Organism: Pontia daplidice; assembly: GCA_963693355.1. Taxonomy (NCBI): domain Eukaryota; kingdom Metazoa; phylum Arthropoda; class Insecta; order Lepidoptera; family Pieridae; genus Pontia; species Pontia daplidice. The sequence goes on from CAVNZL010000077.1 coordinate 19,825, forward strand.
CATAATTTTTTATTTTTTTAGACAAAATATTTAGTTTCTATTTTTTTTATGATACAACATACAAAAACTACATACAATCCTAAATTTTCACCCTTCACCGATCAATCTTTATTTTTTATTTATTAATTGAAAATTGAAATCACATGTATGGGAAAACAACGTTCGCCGGATCAGCTAGTAATTTATACGATGTTATTCAAGGAACTGACGATTGAAACTATGTGTTGCTCTGAAAACAAAATTTTTATTAGTTTCACAAACAATAATAAATTAAAAATCTCACCTGAAAACAGAGAAACGACATTAAACGTTTATACTTCAGTTCAAATAATGTCACGGTTGTCATGACAACAAATCTGTTGCCATGACAACCGTTTAATGGAACTTAAGAGGTTGAACGAAATATATCTTAGGATACTAGTGATGTTTAATAAATATATTAGCTTTATTGAAGAAGGCATCCAAACATCACTTACGGCGGCTTTCTATAATCGATCTAAAATCTTAAGTTATGTCCAATCCAGATTTTTTGCGATCGAGCGATCGATCGAGAATCTACCTTTCTATATGACAATCCTTGTTTTGCAATCCTTGTAAAAAACGGATTGGAAGTCCCTCCCGTGGTTTCGTTTTACGTGTTGCCCTTATTTGTGAGGGACTATATTACTCCTTGAAGTCGTCATTATTTATATATAAAGTAAAGATTTATAATAAAATTATAATTATTTTTATGCAACAACGTTATTAAATCGCGTTTAACGGGAGTAAAGTAAATTTTAAAAGCACAAATTCGTTTTGCATGGAGCCGTCGTTGTAATCTTGAAAAATGGAACGTGCAAGCAACTGTCAACGAGTCAAGCAAATGTCATCCGTGGATGTACGAAAAATTGATTTTTGTTACAGTTGAACTGTTTGAATATATATTAATAGTACTAAAGTTTACACAATTTATATTTCAATTAGTCATGGAGCCTGAAACTGTAAATGTTAGGTTGTAATAATTATTTATCGTATTTATATTTTTTTATGAATGAATGAAATATGTGAATACTAATAATGATTGCGTTGTTTTATTATTTAATTTCTTTATGTTGTAGTATGATTGTTTTGTTATATATATATATATATATATATATATATATATAAATAAAAGGACTTTAACAGTTTGTAAATACTTTTAATAAGTAATTAAAAGAAATTTAAAATTAAATCTTCTCTATTACTTATAAAGTCAGCGACTGAGTTGAGCATTGTGGTGAAGGCATAAAATCTTAGTGCCAATAAAAGTTGATGGAGGGATACCATTATTTCTGAAAATAAACAATAGGATTAGGCTTAATTTATAGGTATAAGTTATTAATTTGTTTTCATTTCCTGTACCTTCTTGATTTCACTTTAATGAACGGAATTATTTCCTGTAAAACAGCCTCAACAAATTCCTTATTCATTCGGAATCTGAATACGAATTCAGCGTTGTTCAGAGAAATCATAAAGTTTATACGCTGACACTTTTTGAAATCACAAATCTTTCTTGTTCTCCTTCGCTGCCATCCGAGTCACTATCTATCACACTATCACTTGAAAATAACTCCATTTTAAATACCTTTTAACACGTTCTACGAATATAATAAACAAAAACAGCACCGCAAAAATCGTGAATCGGTCAAAATGGGAAGATCGCAAATTTAGATTGATATATGTCAAAATTCGATCTCTCGAATTCAAAGATAATTTATAGAAAGCATCTATCTGTCATTTCCTTACAAATATCAATCCAAAAGTAGCGATCGGTCCTCCCAAGGATGGTTTACAAAAAAAGATTGACTATCGAGCCACGGATCGGTTATTGAAAAGCAGTTTATGATAAATGGATTGATATATCAATCTCTAGTAGTAAAAATTGGATTGGGATTGAGTATAGAAAGCGGCCGTTAGACATGAAAATGTGTAATCGGATTTTTTTTTCCAATTTACTGTAAATGCAATTGTAGGACACACTTTGTGTTATTAAATAGTTAAATTAAATGCGAGATATCTATAATTATGGTCAGGAGCATTGTAATGGTGCGATATTAAAAATAAAATGATCGTTTCGCGAGCACGTATCAAAATACGACCGTAAGCGTACGTATTCTAATAGCGTATAACTTCATTGTTACACAATCACGTCCCGTATATTAACCACAGATGTAAATGCTTTAATTTTCTCTATTAAGCACAGATGTAAATGGTTTAATTTTCTCTATTAACCACAGATGTAAATGCTTTAATTTTCTCTATTAAGCTCTATAAGCTATATCTTTACGAATATATAAAATTGGAGTGTCTGTTTTTAATATTGAAATAACAGTTTTTTTACTACATGCATATATACGATACATACACCGAAATGACATTTTTTAACATTTTTGTCTGTCTGTCTGTTTGTTCCGGCTAATCTCTGGAATGGCTGGACCGATTTTGACGGGACTTTTTCTGATTGGTAGCTGATGTAATAAGAAGTCACTTAGGCTACCTTTATTAGGGTTCCGCAGTCTACGTACGGAACAAAACGCGCGTAACGAATGTCAACGTCATGAGAGAGAGTGAGAGAGTCGTGGCTTATTTCTATCTCTTTCACTCTTATAATACGAAATAAGATAGTTGACCTAACTATACAAAATAAAATAGTGCATCAAAGCTACGCTAAGGCGGTATGAAGTTCGCCGGGTCAGCTAGTATAGTTATATACTAGCCGACCCAGCAATGTGATTTTGCCATACATGTGATTTCAATTTACAATTAATGAATAAAAAATAGGCGTTTATCGTAGAGGGATAATAATGTAGTGTTGTATGTATTTTTGTATGCTGCGTCATAGTAAAATAGAAACTAAACAATAAATATTAGAGGTCGGACTACCTCTAACATTTAGGGGGATGAATAATAGATGTTGGCCGATTCTCAGATCTACTCAATACGCTCACAAAGTTTCATGAGAACGGTCAAGCCGTTTCGGAGGAGTATGGGAACGAAAACTGTGACACGAGAGTTTTATATATAAGATATAAAGGCGTCAATGACCGCGTAAAGGATACATTAAAATCGCTACTGTAAATATCCGAAATCTCCGCAAACAGTTGTATATTCAATTGTAGATTTTTAAACACTCAACGCTTATGCTATGAATAGTTGCTATAGTAACAATATTTTTCTTTATTCCTCTTCATAGAGTACAAAAAAAAAGAATTCAAACAACTCTCGTTATAACACAGATAACTGCAAAATCATGTAGCTATGGACACAGCTGACGGTACAAAATTATTACGTTTATAATTTATTTAATTACAGCCTATAGCCAAAAAAAAAACTTAAAAAGTACCTTAACCTAAACTTACAAATAATAATGATTCTATATCATTATATTATTGCAGTTATAGGTCTCCGTTCGTCCGTCTGCCATCAGGCCCGTAATATTTGAAATTTCCACAGATGACGTATTTATATGCCGATCACAGTAACATAAAATAAATATTTAAGCGAGGTCTCACATACAAATGAGCTTTAAAAAAAAATCGTACAGAAACCTTCGTGGTCGAGTTCGTTGGACGGTTTTTTTTCGTTTCCAACTAAACAGTGATAAAAACAAGGTTATGGTTGATGATCTTGAAACAAACAACAATATCAAAGAACAATATCGCGTAATACTCTGCATTATTTTGTTATTACTTAAAGATTACACATTTAATCTATTTTCTATCGCACTATCGATAATATAATTACTATTATTAATCTAATTAAAGGTATCTGGCATGTGATCAGACTGTGTGAGCTAGAAGCTTAACGTAAAATAAAAAGTAAAATTGTGTATATATATTTTACAGAATTCCTGTGCATCATGAGACTTGAAAAAAGTTGAAACTTCAGACAATGTTATAGAAGAAATGCCTCGGCTCAAATATGGATCCGTACTCCGGGTGTTTGTTATTTTGGGCCTACTCTGTGTCTGGCTACAGATAATGCTGTCCGCGTCCAGCGTTTCTATGGACAAAGATGGCGGTGAGTGTTTTTAAACGTATTTTGAATTGCTGACAGGATAGACGTCGCACTGTCTTACGAATGCTGAATTTATTATCACTGTATTACATATTCTTCGTTTTATTGTTCCCATAGAGGTTTGTTGGTCAACGCGGGAACGGGTGACAGATGTCAAACAACTGACAGTTAAGACTACTGACAGATAAACAAGTTTGTGATTATTATTCAGATCAATTTTTACTTCATTTATCTAACAATATAATCATAGAAGGAAAATTACTTTAAATATTATTAAACGTAATAAAAATGTATTATTGATATTACGACGATTTCGGATATTTATCACCAATCGCCACAGCCAGGCTCAAAACACTCCAGACACTAATATGTTTACTTTAAGTAGATAAAGTCTTCTATTGTGTGTCAAGTTTCGTCTGCGGTTAACTTAATGAATCCTAATTGGTTTACTAGCCAGGGCTATGTAAAAGTAGCTTGTGTTAGTCTGGTTTTATATTAAAACCCATTTTTTTTTTATAAATCAAACAAACTAATTATAGACACAATTTAACTTCGATTATATGCTGCATAAAAAGTATAAATTTCTTAAAATGACTCATGAGAGTATAAACAAACGAAAAAAGATAATTATGAAATTAATTATTAAATAATAATATCGGATGGCACATAAATTATTTAATTGAAGTAATTAAAATTAATTTTCGTGGCACAGGAGTTCTGTGTTTATTCAAAATGGACGTCGTTAGCTGGTTTTTCTTCAACTGACAGACTACACTAGACAGAATAGCGATAGGGTCCCGAATTTAATTAAATATCTATCTATAAACAAGTAAATTTCTATCAGACACGTCGAGTGTCATGGAAACAGAAATCTTATGAGACAGATTTCAGCTACTACATCGAAATGTCGGACATTTCATTTTTCTTTGATACACCCATGATATCTACCCTAGATGAGAAGAAAATGGATCGTGGAATTCATTCTGATTAAATTTTTACGTATAACAAAATAATCAAAGACGTAGACGTTCGTGGAAAACGCTTGACGAAAATTGCGATTTGATAATTGCGAGCAATATTTAAAGGGAATTTCCGTTGTAATTATGTATACTAATTATTTAAAAGGATGAGAAAAACAGTTAAAAGCTACATCAGAAAAAATATCAGCCAGATAAGGTGGAGTCTGGTCATTCGAACTTGAACTCCCCCGAAACGGCTTGACCGATTCTCATGAAACATTCTCATTCTCATCCCCCTAAATGTTAAGGGTAGTCCACCACTAAATTTTTTTTGACAAAATTTTTAGTTTCTACTTTTTTATGATACAACATACAACATTACATACAATCCTAAATTTTCACCCTTCTACGATCAATCCTTATTTTTTATTTATTAATTGAAAATTGAAATCACATGTATGGGAAAACAACATTCGCCGGATCAGCTAGTAATATAATATGAAATAATAATAATGAAGCTTCTTTTATTTACACTAAATTACATAATAACAATTATATATTCACTATTTTATTTGTAGTAGGAGTAGGTAGGGTCAAAAAAATTTGCTTAAATTAGGTTAGTAGTAATTGCTATTAGAGTAAATCCCATCTTGGGTGGAAGCCTCCTTCGTTGCTTTCCAGAAGTGTCTGTCCCTTGAGAGTTACATTCACGATCTTATTAGTGACTTATACAAATAAATAAATATTTTTTACAGATACCACAGCGGACATACCCACTAACCAAACTAACAAAATAGAGTTATATACAGGTTGATTTTTTTTAGTTTTTTTTTATGTTGCGTTTCGGGGCTTTATATGTTTTGTGTTACGTTTTAATGTTTTTTTTTTAACTATGGAGAGGAAACTTTTAATATCAGGACATATTTTTACACACGGTCGTTGCTAACAACTTGTACTGGGGTAGATCAGATGGATAATTAAACAAAGAGAAGTTTTTTAAATAAAATATAAATAAATAAATAAATAAAGCCTTTATTTCTACTATACCTAAGCTATTTACACTTTAATTATTATTATAGTTTATACACTTAAGCTAGACATTTTTTTTTTACTAACTATCATAAAGCTATATTAATTTATTGTACTCTAGTAGTCGCCTCTGCGGCGTAGGCCTCCCCTAAACCCTCCCATTTTGTTCTATTCATTGCTACGGTAAATAAAATACACACACAAAAGTCTAAGAAATCAGAAGGAGTTAAATGAAATCAAATATCGCGGAATAATTATGTCGACCTGAGCAAAAAAACAATGTTTTTTATTAATTTATTGACGGACTGTCATTGCACACAATATCTATACTAATATATAAAATTGGAGTGTCTGTTTTTAATATTGAAACAGTTTTTTACTACATGCATATGAATATTTATACGATACGTACACCAAAGTGTTCCTTTGCCCATTTCCTTTTTCCTTTGCTCGAAGGGCTCCGTAGCGTTTGACGAATACAATCACGTTTTGTGTTCTTTAAATATGTATAATTTAGTTTTTTATACTTGAAAACAGAAATCTATTCATTTTAATGTTCACGGCACAAACTTAATTCTAACCGCTCTCTCTAAAGAGCTCTTTCATATCTATCTTTAAATTCGGTGATAAAAATACAAGTTTACCTTAGTATTACCTTAAACTAGTGTTTTTCAACCTTTTTCATGATGCGACCCCCCCTGGTATAAAAAAATATTTCGCGACCCCCTTGACCTTCGGTTTATTATCATGTATGTCTTTAATTTTGTTTTTTTCGACCCCCCAGGGGGTCGCGACCCACAGGTTGAAAACCAATGCCTTAAACAATGCGTTTACTTACTAAAATTAAATTGTATGGCTCCACGTATAAATAATCATTTACCAAAATCAATACTTATAATTTCGTATATAAATTTGTTTAAGAAAAAAGAAATATTATTACAAAAAGCTTATTACACAGTTACTGAATATTTGGAAGATAATTTATAATATTAAGTCATTGTAATTGTTTGTAAAATGAATTTAAATGTAATGTAATATCAACTAGTAGAAGTGTACTCGTAGCATGCCTTGTCGTAGAATATGGTTTATATATATACCTTGTTAAAACCTTTTCCTTGAACCCATATTCACAAACAAATAAATGATTTATGATTTATTTTTCATGTCATATAGATTTAAAACTCAATACTCGTAACTTCTATTTTAGGTGAATCTATCGAAAACCATAATTGTATGTGTCTTTGTGATCTTTTCGCTATTTGTTTTAATCATCGTTTTATAAAACCAAGGTCGTAGTTTTACGATATACCGCATCTTATCACGAATTATCTAATCAGTCCAACATTGGAATTAACCAATTGACCAATATTCGAAAATGTTGCCAGTGGTGTTATTTGACAGTTATCATTCCCGTATTAGTCTGTGAAACGTCAAACGCCTCGTTTTGCAAGCCCCAACCTTTTCGACTCTGTTGCACGAGCAAATTGTCAAACTTTAATGGACTACAGACTAAAAAGGCCAAGCTTTCTATAGATTAAAAAGGGAAAATCGCTTGTTAAATGTCAACTAAAACACATTTTTACCTGAAGACGATCGACAAAGTTTAGCGTTAGTTAGATTTTGTATGAATGTAAGTTGTATTGTATGTAAGAGATCGATAGAATCGTTGTTAACCTTTTCACAGAAGAGCTGATGAACTACAATGACACATCAGAACAGGTGATGGCACTGGTCCCGCCAGAGCTGCACAAATATTTGACTGTGCATCATAAAAACGTTAGTGGTAAGTGTTAAGAAAATAATTGCGTACCAATCCTTTTATCTCTTACAAGAGTTGATTTTCACTAAATTTTGAAGCCATCACTCACAGCTATACTCATTGATATTTACTCAGACTCTGTAGAAATGATATCAAATAAATTGCAAATATACTCGTTCTAGACTCAAATACAAACAAAATTTTGTGTCTACCGTGACCACGCAGGTCGGATAAATTTAAAATAATGTAATATATATTAAAATTAGGCAAAAATACATAACTTAATCCGATAATGTGTTTTTCTTTACACATGCTTTTAAAATAAAACATTAAAATTTTAAATATTGTGATTGACAGTCTTCGACTTTCTTCCTTAAATGCTACCGGTACGCCTAAAAAGTTAAAAAAAAATAGGTCATAGTCAGAATAAATCGGTCTTTTGGATCTCACAAAATGTTAAATAAAAATTAAATATATTCAAGAACGTATATAAAAATATCCGAAATTAAATTTGACACTTCTAATTAACAGAATATATAAATTTCAGTAAACGCCACAGACCGTCTCGCACCAAAGAATACTTCGGACATACGAAGAGCCATAGAGATGATAAATGATGCGCAGACAATATACAATGAAGATATCTTCGGTCCAGTACAGAACGACACAATCATCATTGCTATTCAGGTATCTAACAATAGAGATTCAGAATTTTGTGAAAACATCCGTAGCACCTCGATGTCCGCCGTTCCACAACTGAGCGCTTCAGAAGGCACTTTCTGCCGCGCACCACCGCTATGTGGAACCGGCTGCCAAAAGAGGTATTTCCGAACAATTACGACTTAGGGACCTTCAAAAAAAGAGCGTATAAACATCTCAAAGGCCGGCAACTGGTGAGCCCTTTGGCTTCGCGAGTGTCCATGGGCGGCGGTGTCACTTGGCATCAGGTGAGCCTCCTGCTCGTTTGCCCCCTGTTCTATAAAAAAAAACCATGTAAACGCTTGTCTATTTACGGAGCAAATATATTCTTACGACATATAATTTCTTTTTTCCGAAAATTGTTTTTATTACATCTGTATCATGAACGCAGTCAAGGCAAATAAATATTATCTTAAAATTCTAGTGTCACGTACGTTTGAACTCCTCCGAAACGGCTTGAGCGATTTTTATGAAATTCTATATGCGTATTCAGTAGGTCTAAGAATCGGCTAACATCTGTTTCATCCCCCTAAACGTTAAGGGTAGTCCACCCCTAAATTTTTATTTTTTAGACGAAATTTTTAGTTTCTATTTTTTTTATGATAAAACAAACAAATTTTTACCCCTCTACGATCAACCCCTATTATTTTATTGAACTAAAAAAATTATTGCTAGAAATCACATGGCAAAACAACGTTTGCCGGGTCAGCTAGTATTAATATATATGCTCTCCATCTTTAAGGAAATAATTTATAATAAAGTCGTGTCTAGTTAGCAAGTAATTTTCACTTCCAATTCGAAAACAATGTTCTCAAATTCAATTAGTATTATACAGACAAATAAGGCTATCAAGTGGGTTAGAAAATATTTTTTTTTATCGAGATTTACAACAGCCATTTCTCCGTTTTGTCAGTTTCAAGATATACGCACATTAAGTTGTGGAGACGATACGATATCGCACCACAAATTCTATCCACACGACATCGTACTAACTAGTATTATCCCCGCAAATTGCTAATGCCAGGCCGCCATTTTGGTGACGTATTTTGTTGACATTGACATTGTATTGACACTGTACCGTTAGCATTATTCTGGCTGATGCGAATTGCGACGGACTATCTACGCGTTTTTGTTTAACATATTAAATTTAAAATTGCATTTCTTTTTTTGCAAGATGTACTTTTCTATTCTGGATGATGTCACCTGGCTCTTAATGTGACAAGGTTCCTGCGCACTAGCAATTTGCGAGGATAGTATCGACATATAGACTCAGCTTTTCCTTTGCCTTAATAATCTTCCGTTTACGTCGCCTTTATTTTTGATAATCATTTTAATATTTAAATTGTGTGAATTAGGTTCTGGAAGCCGTCGCGGATAGTGCCTTTTCCTTGTGTAACGTGGGGTGGTCATATTTTAATCTTTATTAACTAAAGTACGTTTATAGTTTGTTGTTTGTACGTTTATATGATACGTGTAGTTTTAGATAAAAAACTAAAATCGGAGTTGCTTCAAAACAATACGAGATGCAGATGGTTGAGTTTAGACAAATGGGTCGCATTAGGACTGCCCGATAGCAGCGATGATGATCAGCTGGGTGAATGTTTAGTGCTATAGATTTAGCACTCGGTTTTTTAGTTTTTACTAATCAAAAATATTTGTGAGTTTCAAGAGAGTGTTAATTATATTCTCTACTGTTCAAAGCACCAGCAACTATAGTCTGTAGTCCTTAGTCTAGCTGAAAAAAAATTGAGTTAAAAAAAATTATATACGTCCAGATCTCACCAAAATATTGTTTAAATTTTTTTTACATTTGAAGTCAACAAAAAAACTTAGGCTTTGCCATTTTCCGTCTAGCCAATATCAGATCCTTTCCATTTAAACCCGTCAGATTTATCTTGGACGGGTAAAGCGTCGTCTCCTTCGGTATCGTGTTCTTCTTTTCCTTTTTCCTCTTCTTCTCTTTCTTCTCCTTTCTCTTTGCCGGCTCACGTTCCTCCATCCAAATGAATTGCTCGCTGTCTGGTATTGCAGTGTCGAAGCGGAATTTTCTTGGAACCTGAAAAAAATTTAAGTTCTTCTTTCCAAAAATCTCAGGGGTTAAATTTAAATGATGGCTTTTGTTGTAAAAAATATCTAGTCTAGTATTCAAAATAAACTAGCGAAACACATTTTTTTTATAAAATAGGGGGGCAAACGCGCTTGCGGGTTGCCTAAGCAGGAAAAGCCGCAGCGCATAAACACTCATTAATGGGTGAGTTGCCGGCCTTTAAGGAAAGACTACGCTCTCTTTTTAAAGAATTGGAGGTCGTATCTCGTAGCGATGACCTTCGCTGGGAGTCTATTCCACAGCTCGCTTGCTCAGATACAGGATTTTTAAGGCACTTTTAGCCGCGTACCATTTTACTGTGGAACAAGCTGCCGGCGGATATTTCCGAGCCGATACGATTTGGGTGCCTTCAAGAAGAGAGCGTATTTATTCCTTAAAGGCCGGCAACCTGTAAGCATCCTGGAGTTTCAGGTGTCCATGGGCGGCGGTAAACACTAGTCTAAGTGACCCACCTGCTCGTTTGCCTCAAAAAAAAAACAGGAACTTATAAAACCACTAGCTGCCCCGGGAATCGTTGTTTTGCCATACTTGTGATTTCTAGCAATCATTTTTTTTAGTTCAACAAAAATAATTATCAGCTTTAAGTGTGCGGATATGTTTATAAGCGCAAGCGTTTTAAACAATAAAAGTATGCTTTATTTGGGTTAAAAAATTTAATATCTATATGACACATTTGTCGGTCATAGTGTCATATTAATTACTTACTCAATCCAATCGAAAAGTGTCGATATCTGTTACAATCTTTTGAAGTTAACAGACAATTGTGACTATCAATTAATTATAGACAAATAATTTGCAATGAAATAAAATTACGACTATAATTAAAGATCTAAGCTATCCTATCTCTTAAGTTGGATCAAACTGCTCACGGTGTGCCAATTCAATTTAAAATCGGTTAAATAGTTTATGAGTCCATCGCGGGCAAACATCGTGACAGTAGATTTATATATATTAAGAAGATTGAGCGAACCATTACATTACAAAAAGTTCTATGATTTTACTAAACGGTTGAAGAATTTATTTATCCTACATATGGATGATAACAAACCGTATATTCCCTGCAATATTCCACATGAGGTTTGTATATCGGTACGTGAACTTTTGGTCGGTCCACTTTGATTCTCGCTATCAACACCCTCGGGTAATCTGGTTTTTGATACCTAAAGATAAATACAAACACTACAAAGATATATTATCATCACATTGTTGCAAGACAACCAACAGACCTAAAATTAATCCGTAACATTAATTCTGTCGAATGAAACTATTTCAAAGCTCTTAATAAAGCTTTTACCAACAATGCGAAAAAACTTTATTTCAAGAAACACAAGAAACACATTTTTTTACACACACAACAAAAGTCAAAGATATACACATAGATGCGTTCTTAAATGTGTTTCACAAATTATATATTGGTCTATAAGCGTTTTGTACTATGGACTTCCGTAAAGTAACGTCTGATTCTATTAAATCAATTAAATCCTTTAGATACATACCAGACCATGTCCCAATGATCCATATAATTCGGTTCTGGCATAAGAATTTTCATCCAGCGTAGTATGTCACATCTGAAATAGTTTAATGTTCATTAATTTAAATTCAACATTTGTACCTATTTGGTTTAAATATTGTGTCAGGTGTCCCGAGAGAGGGCGTTAGTGTCAGCGTCGCAGCCCGCAGTCTGTGATTAGACACGATGCGAGCTGGACGTACTGTTTTGATTTTTTATGATACAACATACATACATACAATCCTAAATGTTCACCCTTCTACGATCAACCCTTATTTTTTTTATTAATTGAAAATTCAGCTTCTTCTTCTAGTGGTGCCACTTTATGACTAAAGGTTGGCTGTTAACAATTTAAATCGTCGGGAATGTTGCGCTAAACGGAAGAGCTCCTCGGCGGATGTAATTCCGATCTACTCCCTTATATTTCGCAACCACGACTTCTTCCTCCTGCCAGGGCGTCTCCTGCCCTATACTTTTCCCATTATTATTAATTGTAACAAACTGTATCGGTCGTGACGCAAAATATGCCCTAGGTAAGCGACTTTACGCTTCTTAATGGTCTGCATAAATTTACGCGTCGACCCAGTTTGTTGGAGAACCCTGTCATTCGACACCTGCTGGATCCAGCTGATGCGAAGCATGCGACGATAGCACCACATCTCGAAGGCTTCGAGGCGCTTTCTTGTGTCTTCTTTGATAGTCCATGCTTCACATCCGTATAGTGCTACTGGCCAGATGTAGCAAAGTAACATTCGTTCATTATTGGTTGTTTTAAATAATTGTGTTGTTTTATCAGTATAAGTTTAAATGTTAATTTAGTGTGATAAGTTATTTCAAATTGTGTTTTTGTTTATTTTTGATTATCACTTCTGATTGCTAATTTTAATTATATAGAAATAAAGGATTTATTTATGTTTGTGTCGCATCGGATGGGCCTCCCGTCTATATTCCACTATTTAGGGTTACGGAAACCCGCTTATGGAGAATGCCTATCACTGAGGTGCGTCTCATCAACAGATTGACAGTCAGATTTTGATCACCCTTAAGTCCATGGCTTTCATATCAACATGTTTTATGGTCTGTGTTGAACCGAAACACCAAATTCTACCTTGACCAGTTCACCCTGATTCCCCAACTCGGTCCAGTCCTCGATTTGAACCAGGTGCAGTGTGTGAGAGGCTTCCTCATCGGAAGACCGATGCTTCTCACAAATCTGATAAACTCTGTACTATATAGATTGCGTATTGCTTTTGTTAATATCTGAAATATTTTTTATTTATTTATTTATTTATTTATATATTTAAAAATCATTAAGATGTTTAAATAACAAACACAATTATATCAATCTAGTGTTCCAAAAATACAATTATCCAGTCTCGGACTTAAACAAAATGGCGTTCCACCAGTGAGCTTTCTATTCTTCATAGACCCACACAAATTTGCCCGCACGTCGACGACGTTGCTTGCTTTGCAGCGAAGTTTCGAAATGATTTTATAAAACCCTAATAGACATATCTACAAGCAATACTCCGCGAAAAACCCACAACCACTCGACATACGTTTCCCTCCGATACCAGAGCATCATCAGGATATTGCCTATACGAACAGCGTTCGAGAGTGGTTGTGGGTTTGTGGGTTGTGGGGTTGGGCGGAGTATTGCTTGTAGATTGGTCTATTAGGGTTTTGTACTATGGACTTCCGCAAAGTAACGCCTGATTCTAGTAATTATGATAAATTTATATAAATATGAGTGTCTTATTCAGAATTGGTACACACGTTCACACTTCCTCGTAATCTTACTATTAAAACAAAGATAACGATTTCCAAAAACTATAATTGATTATTTATTATCAATACCTTGATGTGATCTATTTTCCTTATATTCATTTCTGGGAACCGCGACGGGTCTTCAAACATTAATAGACGCCTACCATCTATTTCATTCTTCACAAAACATTCCTGCAAAAACATTTTAAACAGCATTTCAAGGATAATATATTATTCATCTTATGTATCTTCTAGTGTCACGTGCGTAATTGAACTCCTCCGGAACGGCTCGAGCGATTTTTATGAAATTTTATATGCGTATTCAGTAGGTCTGAGAATCGGAAATTATTTTTCTATGATACAGCAATCAAAAATACATACAACCCAAAATATTTACCCCTCTACGATCAACCCCTATTTTTTATATTAATTGAAAATTTAAATCACATGTATGGCAAAACAACGTTTGCCGGGTCAGCTAGTATTAGCTAAAACAACGGATAAACATTATATACTTTTTAATACAAACAAAGTTCAGACCTTATATTCCGGGTACCCCATCAACTCAATCCATTCCCCCACCACATCGACGGACCACCCAAAAGCTGTTGGTAGTGGTATTTTATCCACCACCTTTGCGGTTAGTTCGTATAATCTGGGTGGTGATTTCAAACATGGTAGGAGTCTCCTGTAATGGAAATATGATTTTTATTATATATTAATAGAGCTAGTTTGAAATGAAAATACATTCTTTAAATCAATGAGATTTGATAAATCCAGTCGAAAAGTATCGACATATGTTAGAACCTTCTGGAGTTAACAGATAATTGTGACTGTCAATTAATTATAGGCAAATAATTTGCGATAAAATAAAATTGCGACTGTAATTAAAGATCTTAGCTATCCTATCTCTTAAGTTGGAGCAGACTGCTCACGGTGTGCCAATTTAATTAAGAATCAGTTTAGGAGTCCATCAGGGACAAACGTCATGACAGGAGATTTATATTTATTAAGATAATACAGTGCAACCTCGATACAGCAAATCGGAGGGGAACAAGAAAATATTCGTAACATCAAGTAATTCGTTGAGCTGAGGTTTGTTATGTTGAGGTTAGATCGGTCTAGAATTCGTTATAAAGAGGTCTTTACAAACAAAAGCGTGTCGAAACATGTCGAGACATGAATCACATTATAAGATTAAGAGATATATTATTGGTGGAAACTTTATATAAAGGTTTTGGGTTGGCAAAATTCGTTAATTAGAGATATGAATACTTTTTCTTGATAGTTGAAAATTCGTTATAAAGAGATTGTACGCAAAGAATGTTCGCAATGTAAAGGTATATTTTATATTGACTCTTATGGACAATTCCAGGGGATTACGAAAAATTTGGTAAATCGAGAAAATCATTATATTGAGGTACGTTATATAAAGGTTGCACTGTATATCAATTCTGTTTCAATGTTTTTTTATCTCTATGTTTAAAACCTTCATAAAAATCGTATTATCGTCATATCGTTAATTCACTAGACACTTTTATTTAATATCTCAATTTTAGTTTTATTACCAAATTATAATGAAATTACTTTCTCTTAACATAAGGTTCCTGTTTTGGAAAACAGCCACAGTCAGTGCAAGTCGTCTTATCGGGTGTGACATACACTGGTACCCGTGGGGGGATCACTACCGATGGTACCCGTCTGGGGATCTTGATCCTCTTCGGATTCTTGTGTTGAGTCTGAAAAGTATAATTAATTTAAATAGTCGTCATATTCCGCGAATTGTATATTGCATTAATATTTACTGTTTTCTCGGCCATTTAATATAAAATTATCTTATTGAGCTAATATAAATATAAAACTGACATAAATGCATTTGTACTTCAAATTTGATGACAATTTTGCTAACCAATAAGGTTTGATTAATAGATTATCAATGGATTTTTTTTGGACAAATGGATTTTTGAGAGTTTAGGAAACAGTTTTATGGTAAATTTGCCGATTGTTTCGTCTATGACTGCACCAAAATAACCGGTTTTGTATTGGTTACAATTTCAACATCTCATTTCCAGGTGCACACACGTCTGACGTACCTACGTCACCTGATAGTGTCGCTCGCGCAGGCGAAGGATATCGACAGGACCTTGCTGGTATTCTCACACGACTATTTCGATGAAGAAATTAATAGTTTAGTAAGGAGCATAGATTTTACTAAGGTACATAACTAACTATTACTATTTATTATATTAATTTCTTTACATATTTGACGGCGTAAGCAATGGCTGAGCGGTAGCGCCGTTGGCATTTGAGTTCGGTGGTACCGGGTTCATGATAGACTCGGGTCAATGGTGGCGATTCTGATGTACACCCCTAAAACTAAAAATCTCTAAATTTAGGTTAAGACCTGTCAAACGTTACACCTATTCTATATATTTCTACATTGACAATTTAAACCTTATTGCTATTAATGCTGTATTGGTTAAAATCGCTTCGAAAAAAAGTTATTGTGGGTTATCCATAAGAGATAGACATATACCATCACAGACTTTTCTGTAGACCTTTTCAATGTGTACAATGCTTAGTACATTATTTTGATAAAACTCGTAGGGTTCAGCCTGCGTTTGCAATGTAAGCGGAAAAAATGTAATTATTTACGACATCACATTAGAAACCTCAAAAATACAACAGTACTTCTCTACTATTTAATGGATGTTATTACCCGCATCAAAATCCCTTGCGTAGTTTCAAAGATTTAAACATACAAAGGGACAGAGAAAGCGACTTCGACTGCGATTGTTTTATACTATGTAGTGATTATTGTAAATACCCAGACCACAGCTAACATTTGTGATCGACTCGGGAGCCAATATGGTGACCATTGCGTCTACTGCGTCGCAGCTGGTTTACTGTATTCAAATATTACAGGTGTTGCAAATATTTTACCCCTATTCGATCCAAACGCACCCCAACGAGTTCCCCGGGATGGATCCAAACGACTGCCCCAGGGATGCGAAATTGGAACAGTGAGTATCTTATTTTTTTGTCGACATAGCTATTACTCATTTAAAGAAAAACTCACTTTATTAACGGATTTATGTTATGTATTTTTGCAAAATTTAAATATATTTCACATTATTTTAAATTTTTCCGACGTTTCGCGTACTTTACAGCGTGCGTGGTCACGGTAGACTGAAGACAAAAGGTGTTAATTGTCAAAATGAGTGTCGCACAACACACAACTTGTGTGTTATCTGTATTTATTGCGAAGTTGGTATCGACTAAAACCGGAAGAATTATTCTGTATAAGCGTATAAGCATCTTAAAGGCCGGCAACGCACGCGAGGCCTCTGGCATTGCGAGCAGCATGGCAGTACTTTACATCCGCCCCCTGACCGTTTGTTTTATAAATAAATATTTTTCAGAGCTCTGAAACTGAAATGCAATAACGCGTTGCATCCAGACCTGCATGGTCATTACCGTGAGGCGAAGTATACGCAAACAAAACATCATTGGTGGTGGAAGGCCAACAGGATCTTCAACCAGCTGCAGTCCACTGCTGGTCATACTGGTAAGTTTAAGACACAAGTCTTAATACAGAACTCTTGTTTCAGTACATTTATTGATTTATATAAGTCACGCCTGTTTCCCATTGGGGTAGGCAGAGACCACAGACCTCCACTTGCTACGATCCTTGCATACCTCTCTCGCTTCTTCCACACTCATTAAATTCATCATGCATTTTCGTCGGTTATGGGTGCTTTTGACCTGTCCTTTTTCCTTCTCAATCTGATCCAAAAACGTTCGGGCAGGTCTCCCAGCCCCAACCTCGCCATCCACACTCGCCTTATACGCCTTGGCCATCTATCTTCATTTATTCTTTCCATATGACCGAATCATCTCAGCATCCCTTTCGTATCCTGATCACTACATTCTCTTCCACTCCACATCGCTTTCGTATTTCACTACTCCTTATTTTATCCCGCAAACTTACCCCACATATATTTCTTAACGTATGCAGTTCTACAGCATTTAAAGATGAAAGTAGATCTTTCTTCTGACACAC
This sequence comes from Pontia daplidice, assembly GCA_963693355.1. NCBI lineage: Eukaryota > Metazoa > Arthropoda > Insecta > Lepidoptera > Pieridae > Pontia > Pontia daplidice. The sequence goes on from CAVNZL010000077.1 coordinate 37,753, forward strand.
CCAACATTCGCTACCATACAGTACATAGTTGACGAAAATACGTACGTACACACGTACGTATATGACACACTCACAGTACGAACGCACTTTCTAACGTACGTGACACACTCACAGTACGTACACACTTTCATTTCACGCGTTCGTTTGTTATCTGTGACACGAGTCATGTTTTTGGCAGTTAGAACTTCTCTGGTGTCCCAAGTATTTAAATATATATAAAACTAACATTTTCTTTTACACACATCCACTAGTACATATTAAACGAAATGAGGTTTTATATATTGTCATTCGGTTAATTGTGTTTCGGTAACATGATTGTGATCAAACCATATTTGAACTATATGATTATTAATTACAGTCAGTATGACAAGTCAACTGTCACTGATACAAAAAAAAAGTCACCCGCTACAATACAATAGAAGCTTTAGTTTAAAATTCGGTAAAATGCTTTAAAGCCTGCCTCAAAACACTCCGATTTTCTGTTCATTTCTTCATGACACTTTAGATACAAAAATAAGTGAACCGGATTCTTCAAAACCTGTAACATTTAATATTATTTTATGTTTTCTTGCTTCTCCTGTTTAGTTGCTGTAAATTACATATATTTGAAAATTGATATTGAATAAAAAAAACTTAAATGTAAAAACTGTATAACTATTTATTTGGGACTGAAAACCTGCAACACTGGAAATATGATTTCACTGACTGGATTAATAATCGTACTATATAAGCGTATTAACATTTCAATTATATAATAAAATTGAAATTAAGAGTTTTTATTACAGATTATGTTAAGTTTTTGAAATTACCACAGCCGCTAGCATGTCAAACGTTATGCATTAATTTATTAGTCTGTGATATTTGAAATTGATTTTTTATAAAATGATTTTTTTCCCTTATTATGCACTTATAATATAACTTACTAGCTGATCCGGAAAACTTTGTTTTGCCATAAATGTGATTTCTAGCAATATTTTTTTTAGATCAATAAAAATAATTATCAGCTTTAAGTGTGCGAGGATATGTTTATAATCGAAAGCGTTTTAAACAATAAAAGTATGCTTTATTTAGGTTAATAAGTTAAACTCTATATGACACGTTTTTCGTTATACCATAACAGTGTTAACTATAGATTAATCACTCAGTCCAGTCGAAAAGTATCGATATCTTTGGGAGTTAACGGATAATTGTGACTGTCAATTAATTATTGACAAATAATTTGCAATAAAATAAAATTGCTACTATAATTAAAGATCTAAGCTATCCTATCTCTTAAGTTGGAATAGACTGCTCACGGTGTGCCAATTTTATTTAAAATCGGTTAAATAGTTTAGGGAGTCCATCGCGGACGAACATCGTGACAGGAGATTTATAAATATTATGATTGTCTCAAGAGAGAGCTGATATGTGAATATATTGTATTAATTAAATTATTATATAACATTGTGTCTAAATTCCAGGTATGGTAGTCTTTCTAGAAGAGGACCATTACGTAGCCGAAGACTTCATCCATATGCTGAATTTGCTGCGTACAACGGCTGATAAGACCTGCCCGCAGTGTGAAATACTCTGCCTCGGCACGTATTTGAAAACGTACCAGTACCATAGCAATACAGATAAGGTGGGTTGACGTATGTTGACAGTTGACACTTGTTTGACAGTTGAATGTACAATGACGTGTCATGAACATCAACATTTTTTTATCTTGTCAGCGTTTTAAATTTCATTTTACATTTACACTCATAAATGCATTTAAAACTATAATTAGCATTGTATTTCTAATATGATATAAATTAATTACTGACCGAAAACATCACATGAACACATTGTTATGGTTGAATAAAAAAAAACATTTAACTTATTTTATAATACCGAGGTACCAAGGAGTTTCTTTATTATTTGTAGGTATTTTGTTATCTGTGGCCGCGATACAATAATTTACATGTTTTAAATGTTCCATAACATACTTTTTAATGTTAAATAAAATTATTATAGTTTTTTTTATTTGTGAGGTTAAAATAATTTAATACTATTAGAACTCACCATTACAATACCTCTCATTTTGCAACCGTTGCAAATGCAATTTACAATTTTTTTACACGCTTCGCTTTTGCCTTTCGATGAACTGATACAGATACTAATGTATTAAGCCACACACACGTTTTATTTTATGCAACACAAGCCAAATCACAGTTTTCAATTATTTGCATTGGTCTTTGTTCTCTAATAAATTTAAATCGATTGCATAACAAACGATGGTGGGCCCGAAGACTGGAATTTTTAATTTTTCACACAGAGAAAGAAGAATTTTAATCTTAATTACATACAACAAGTGCGGGCGATTAATGAAGAAAGAAGAAAGAGACTGCAGGAGACACAATGGAACTACCAAGTTTACCCAAATCTGTATTCTACTACGCAAAAGGTAGCTTGGTAGTTAAGGCTCAAAGTTACAGACTAAAATGGAGGCCATTTCGAGAGTCCTTTGAAACGTCAAATAATAATTTCTTTATTCGAGCTCTCTAAATGGCCTGCAGATTTCGCTAAAACAGTGAGTGTTAATTTCAAAAACTTTTTCGCATAAAGCTTTATAAATTATTTAACATTTTAATTATATTATTAAATTGAAACAATGAGGTTTTTTTTTCACAGATTATGTTAAGTTTTTGAAATTACCACAGCCGCTAGCATGTGAAAGGTTATGCATTAATTTATTAGTCTGTGATATTTGAAGCGGGAAATTGATTTTTTAAGGAGCAGCTTTTTACTAAAAATGCTTGTATATTATTTACATGAATATTATTAGAGAAGACGATGTCTATGACTCTAATTAGAGTCTCCTTTGATATTTCAAGTCGCGCTTATATCAAAGTTGTATTAGTTTTCTCAAATGATTTGAACATTAAAAAATAAATAATATTCTCAGATATTTATTGTAAATGTTAGATCATTGGCAGTTACTTGCCATACTAACATATAATTTATTTTATACACAGTTCTCGATTCACTAAATTGAATTTTAAAAGAGTTTTTACGTTGTGTCTAAGTTTAAGGGTAATAAAGTACATCATGTAAGCTTTGGAAGGATTGTTTTATTACTTCGAATTCACCTCTTAATTTGTATACACACATTAAAAAGCTTTTGTATTATATAGTAATATACGACAACCATATGTAAAAAAATCATATGTCGCATGTGCAAGAAATTTACAAATATGTTGAGTATCATTATATTGAAATTACTCTAATACCCTCAAATCAACAAGTTTTTGAATAATATTGTCTTTTATTGACATAACTATTACTCATTTAAAGAAAAACACTTTGTTAATAGATTAAGCTATGTACACAATCTAAATAAATTTTAAATTATTTTAAATTTTCTCGACGTTTCGCGTACTTTACGTGTGTGGTCACGGTAGATTGGTGGTGACGACAAAAGGTGTTGATTGTTGTCAAAATAAATGTCAACAGCTGTGGCCACGCACGCTGTAAAGTACGCGAAACGCCAGGAATCCGTTAATAAAGTGTTTTTAAGTTTTTGATTTTTTTTAATTGAGGGTATGTAGAAATTTTACAATATTTACTAATGATACTTAATTACCTTTTAGTAGCACGTTTGATGCTTCTTAAACTTAGTTAATGCCTAGATACGCTCTGTACAACGCTTAAGCTTGCCCTTTGCACAAATATGTATAAAATATAAATATTAGATGTTTGTAATAGCTATTTGATTTTTAAGTAGCCATTTTTGTTTATCGAAGTGTTTGTGTATTTGAGGAAACAATGTTGGATTGTAAACGGATCAAGATCTTCAACTAAAGTTAACTATTATGGAATTTCAACAAACTCATGGAAATTAAAAAAATACGGCATCGCTGTCGGGCTGAATGAGTGCGGTTTTGGAAAAATCTAAACTTGTTCATTAAAAAATCATTTCGATAGATTTTTATCGTAAAAATTAAAAAAAAAATCGTAAAAAGCGATAAATTTTAGAACGGAAATCTCTAGAATAAATAAATGCGGTTATATATACGATTTTTTAAACAAAGCTTACAGCAATCACTTATATGAGATTACAAGTTTAATTTAATGTCCCTGCGCGCTTGCAGGGGCCCAAATACTTCAATATTTATCCAAATCTATAAGATAACAAGATTAATTGACTCATAAAAATCTGACATATCAAATACACAATCACACCGCTTTGACTTTGATGTGTCCCGCCTTTTTCCAATTTTGACATCGCTTGTCAGTTCACGAATTTGACATTTGTGTTTCAGGTTGAAATAACGCCCTGGCACTCAAGTATGCACAACATGGGAATGGTTTTCAATAAAACAGTGTGGAATAACATAATGGAATTGGAGCAGCAGTTCTGCGCGTACGACGACTACAATTGGGATTATTCGCTTCTTCACCTATCACAAAATCGGCCTGGCAGGGACAAGTTCAAGGTTATTTTGTGCAAGGGCCCGAGAGTGTTCCACATTGGTGAATGGTGAGTGAACTATTATCACATAGGAACTGACTGCGTGATCTGTATTTATGAATGTGTGATCTGTAATTATGAATGGCTGTGTGATCTGTATTTATGAATGTGTGATCTGTAATTATGAATGGCTGTGTGATCTGTATTTATGAATGACGTGTGATCTGTAATTATGAATGACTTAATATATTGTGAAACACAATTTGAAAAAATATTATTGATACTAAAAAATAGCAACCTAAATTAGTTTATTTTGAATTGAACAGTTGTCCAAGACGAATGTCAAAACCAGTGATTGTTAAACGATGCTTACAGCGGGATACACCATAAGAAATCAAACTGCAATGCATCCACAGTGATTAGCAAAGTTCAGAAGTTATTACAAAACGCGAAGAAGTACATGTTCCCCTCACGAATCATTGCTACGATCACGGCAGGGGGCGCCAAACATAACAAGAAACTCACCAAGGGAAATGGGGGGTGGGGGGATATACGGTGAGTCGATTTCCAAAACAATTGTTTTTAATATTTCAAATATATCTGCTTAGCCAATACTGTATTTTTTATTGGCTAAATATACATAAAGTAGGTTAAATTGTTAAACTAATTAAAAAACATCAACTATATTAGAATCTTTAATTTAACGCATAAATCTAAGAAAATACGCATTGACATTTAATAAGAAGTCAATTGTCAATTGTCAACGAATGACATGGTCTCGGTGTGACCATAAGTAATATTAATGTATACGAAAACTAATTATTAAAATTGAAATTATTTTTTATTCCAGCGACCAAGAACTATGCACAAATATGACAAAAGTCGGTCGACAGTTGAAAAAGTACATCTTCTATGTATAGGTCATAACGATTCATTTACAACGCGTTGGTTAAGGTATTTTATTTGTTTTATACATTATTGCGTTCTCATTTTATATATATTTTGTATTCTAGAAATTTATTATTGCAGTAATCTGTTTTATTCACATTACTGTTATTAACGGATTAAGTTATGTATTTTTGTAAAATTAAAATATATTTTATATTATTTTAAATTTTTCCGATGCTCCGCGTACTTTAAAGTCTACCGTGACCACGCACACATATAAAATATATTATAATATAATATATAACAATAATATAACTTAAATCCGTTAATAAAGTGTTTATTTTTAATTGCAGTAATTTTATCAAAAATTGGTGACTTCCAAGAAGTTTTTTTGCCGTTGTAATAACTAAGCATAGAATGATTGTTCAAATCGTCACTCCATACATCGTGGGCATTAAATTAAAGAAGAAAATACAATTTCTTGTCGATTTATATTTTCTCCTATTACAGTGTATACTGTATATACCGGGTTTACATTCAAAATATCTGTGGTATATTAATTACTGATAATTTCTAATATCTTCGACAACGGAAGATTGGCTCATGGGTCTCCCACCATAAAAAATTCTAGACGAGGGTAGATACAATTTATTGATACCCTCCGTATTTGCAATTTGATTTTTGTTAATTGGTTTTAGTTCTTTCTAGGGCCAGCAATGCCCCTATAGTCTGTATTCTTGCACCTTTCCATTCCTATGTCGAATCGTCTCTAAAAAATTACCAGTTAGAAACCCTGGTATTTTGAATATAGTCCGGTCTATTTTTCTATAAAATAAGGAATTGCAATTGTATTCGTCCTAATAGTAATATTATATTACAAATAACGAAGATTAAGTTTTGTTTTTCGAAAGAAATCATTTATACTACAAATATTAAATTATTCATAAACATTAGTTGCGACATTTAACTAAAACACTTCTGTGAACGCCATACACTAAGGCTTTAGTAAAATTAGTTATCGATTTCTGGAAGCTTTTATTATACATTATATATTTTATTTACATTTTATTACATGTATAATGTATGTGTGTCTCAAACGGTCAGTTCAAAAGTATTAAAAAAATATTGTTAGCCTCCAATATTTGTATGAAGATTCCTTTTTTGAAACTATGATGACGTGATTGTCAATCAACAGGTCCTGTCATATCTATTATACTACAGATTGATTCGTTAATCTGTTCATCGTTCATTCAACGCTCTCACTTTCACGACAAAACAATTTTATTCTATTTTCAAACATTGTATAGTTTTGAACGTCAAAAATATGAATTCTAATAGATTTTATGTCAAATTAAAAACTAGCTGTAAACTCTCCACCACTCTTTTTAGTCGTGTGATACAAAATTGTTTTTGGAGGTTACGAAAAACTAAAAGCGTTTGAGATTCAATTCTATTTAGAACTTTATCATGACAGATAATTAAATTTTTTTCGACGATGTTTTTTAAATATTTTAAAAGCTAACAGAAGTCTTAACCAACATTTGTATTAAGCATTATGTTTGAAGTTAATTTTATACAGTGTAAATAGGACATAGACAATTCAGAGTGCTTTTCTTCAACCAGAGACAGTCAATATGAAAGAGTCGAATGTATAATCTGTAATATTTGCTAAATAAAGCGGCAAATATTTTATTGTATATAACTTTGACTGAGTAATTGGTTCTTTTCGGTCCATGTGTGAAAAATGTCTACGCATGTTTAGTTTAAGTTTAAACCATGTTGTGATTAGTTTTTTTTTAATAATTTAAGTGTAATTTTATTGTACTTATTTGGACGCACGGGGTGTATAAAGTTTTCAGGGATAACAACTTCACAAATTATTATTCCTTCAGTTTTAAATGTCGAAGTTTTTTAACAACAATGCATTTTTTTTTTAAGTAAAAGTAATGGAGTATTTTTTTATGAGTCTTCAGAAGCCTTCCTTTTGAAGCGATAGAAAAATATGGAGTTTTATCTGTTTACTTTTTCGTTTTATCTGATCTCCATTAATCTATTTGGAGAACTTTTATTGAGACTTGAACAGTATTTTTATACACTCAGTGGAAATTAGTCAGTGTTAATGTTTTTAAGATTTTAATGTATTTTTAATTTATATAATTTGATTATTCATACAATTTTATTTTAAACCAAAGAAATTGATGTTTACAATGCAATTTTGTTTAAATTTTAACTATATCACATTACTTAAAGTCAGATAATGTATAGGTTAAAAGAATGAACAAATTTTGGTGATTTAAAAATTACTCTTTAAAAAATAATATTTTGCACAATGCAATATTCGAGTATGATGGCCTATTTTTATCTGTTGAAATAATAAGTTTTAAGTATGGCAACAAAAAGTAAAAAAAAAATACATTTTAAAACAGTATTTGTTCACTTGGCAATGGGAAATCTCTATGGCTACAAAAATATTAAAAAAATGATTTTTAAATATTGCACAAGATAAATTAAATTGAAAAAATCCTGTTTTCAGAAATCATCTGCAGGTTAAAATGATTTCAGATACAGAATGTTTGTAATCTTTTCTTCCACTATTGTCAGGTTTTAAACGAAAATTGGCACGATATAAAAAATATTTTATGTATATTTAAAGATTAATACATTTACAGAAACACCTTTTGACGGATAAATCAAACCTCTTTGTTGTCACTTTGACGTTTGACTAACCTGTGTGACAGCACGTTCATGCACTGTTATATATTAATCATATTTGTATCATACTGAAATAAACGAAGTTTTACAAATTTATTTTTTAATTATGTCCTTAGTAATATAATTTTAATCTTCACCATATTTAAAGACAACTAGTTTTAATATTTCTACTAATAATATATTTCCTTCACAAGATTAAATATTTTTTACGATGATCTGAAAAGTGAGGATGAAATTCTTTTTTTCATAAAAATAGTTTTATAAATAATACAAATTTCCATTAATAAGTTTATTTTCTTTCTCTACCTAATGTTACGAGTAAAGAAACATCAAAATGACTAAGTTGCTAATTCTATACATGGAACACTTATTACTACACAATTGTACAGTCAGCAAAACAAACTTTTATAAATTTTACTTACATGATACTTGACTTTAGTGAGTCAAATAATTGTGACAAAATTAAGACAACAATAAACCATTCCACTTAGAAAGAAAAAATAATTTATTTGACTTAAGATTAATATATATACATTAAGGTAAATCGTGCACTAGGATTCCTTGTCATGGGCAGCTAGTCTCTTCAACACACTTCTTTCACACTTGCGTTGCCGCCTTTTAAACAATTACTCTAAAATTCTAGAATCTTCAATTCCGTTTATTGTGTGAATAATAGACAATTCACGTTTATATTTTTTAAGTACGTCTTGTTAACGTTTTGTTAACCGTTTTGCTGACTGTACTAAGTCATGGAAGATTACTAGACTAGAATACATAAACACGGTAAAATTAACCGGCTTCATTTTTGGAGAAAGCCAGATAAAACTTTACAAAAGGGATTTAATTTCAAAAGTATATTATCCGTAACTTTGTGTATTTGGACATTCAGTTAGAATTATTAAAAATGAATTTATTCATCTGAACCAGCAAAAAAATTAGCGTTGCCAGGCGTCCGGATAAAGCCGGATATAGGAAGAGTTTTGAGGTCCTGTCCGGCTTTAGATAGACTTTACATTTCATTGTGCATTACGAAGGCTGTTCGTAGAGGCAACATCCTGATGCTGCGGTGTCGGAACGAAGGATATTTGACGATTGTTTCACGTTTTTATAAATTGGTCTTTAGAATTGTATACTATGGACTTCCGAAAACGCCGAATTGTATTAGACACTTCGTGAGCGCAGGCGATCAGTCGACTGACCATTCCTCGACCGTTAGCGCGACTAATTTGACATTAAATTTTATTTGAAATTAACTGCATGTAATTTATGTAAAAACTCTTTGAAAATAAACAGCCTAATCATACTACGAGACTTTTTGCGCTTTGACACTATACGACATGAGAACTGATAACGTCGTTTGAAATAGAACTTTTTTTTACATTCATCAAAAAATTAGCATCGGGCTTATGCAGTTTCAAATAAGTTATTTACTAAAGGTAAAGTATTGCTTTTTTTAGCCATCCGGCAGCTGAAAATATTATTTGTATGATAATTATCAATAAAATAATTGATTTACATACAATTTTTTTTTTCGTGCATATTAATATCCACTATACCAAGAATGGTGTCCGGCCTATTACCGAATTGTCCGGTCTTTAACCGAAATATCCGGCTTTTTACCGAATTGTCCGGTCTGTAACCGAAATGTCCGGCCTATTACCGAATTGTCCGGTCTAACCGAAATATCCGGCCTTTTAACGAATTGTCCGGTCTTTAACCGAAATATCCGGCCCTTTACCGAAATGTCCGGGCAAACTGGCAACCCTATATACAACATACTTTGCGCCACTTATTATAAAACTAGGTTTAGGAGTATTACACACATACCAATTGCTTATTTTGTGTTTTATTCTACCTAGAACGTGTTTTTAGCAGACAAAACCGAAGGAGGAACACGAGACGTACCAAATACACATATAATTCATAGGAATAAAAATGTACATTTTTTTAAATGGATGTATTATCAATCCGTGTTAGCTGAAGGAAGAACATATTCTGTGAATAAAACGACAAAACTACAAATTAAGACATGCCGTATGTGTGTAGTACAACCATTAAAAAAACACATAAAAGGCAGTAAAAATTGGACAGTCTTATATACTTTGGTTTCAATATCAAAAGTAAACTAATTAGAATTGATTTTCTACGTTATTGCACTCTTTTAACATATTCTCTCTGTCAATTGTAATTTATCTCGAACTAAATTCAATGTAATTAACTCTACAAACGATTCAGCGGAATCTTCAAGCGATTCAAACATTACACTTAAATTTTCCGAGAATATTTAAAAAAAAAAATTAATATTTTGGAAATCAAAGTGATTTCAGCGAAACAAATTTGATATTACAACCAATCTTTGGTATTGAGTGCTTTATGCGCACTTAAAGGGAACCACTATTAAATTTAACAGTTGATTTTGGTTACGATACGCCTATACCTGGTACGCATATACTCGCGATACGCCTATATACGCGTATCGCGAGTATACGCGAAACGCTACATACCTGTTCCGCTTATTCACTACTATTCTGTGGTTATTGCTAAGAGATCAAATTGTCAAGAGCAGTAATGAAGAATTATTTAATTTTGAGAATACACGCAATACTTTCTAATAGAAATATATTAGAATCCGGCTTCCGCAGTATTTCTCTACACACATTTTTTATTGTAAGAATTGACGCTATCAAAATTCGCGCGCTTTTTTTGCCCAACCGCGATCTTGTGACATCCAATTTCTTGACAATTGACAACACCTTGCCACGAACTATCGAAATTCACCTGTCTCGCCTTGACAGTGACATTTGACAGTCGCTCGTTCCTCAATTCCGAATCAGTGCAGTAGGAGTGGAATCGTGAAGGCTCTAACAGAAATTACATTAGCAATTTCAAATCATAAAACATTTTCCGATTTTCAACATTAATTTTCCACGATTTCCTTTAATTAGCCGACGTCTCCTTTCGTCCAGTGAACGAGACGATGGACCGTATACCTTTCACGGACGTCTGAAAAAAAAAGGCTAAAATATTTTTCATGTCTTTTTACTGGCAAACATAACAATTATAAGTGTTGACAACGATTCAAGTATTCGACCAATGGACTCGATCCAGGTTAGGAAATAAATTAAAAAAAAAAAAAATAAGTGTTGACAATTTCACAGAAGAGTAACAGGAAACTAACTCCATACAAACACATAAACAAAATTACAATTAGGTAAACAAATTAAGTTAAACAAATTAATAAAAACAATATTAAAATGAGAGAACAAACAATTATAATTAATTTCTGGTATACACTTAATAAGAATCATACAAAATAGAATATAAAAACAAAACAAACCTTGTTAGACGGATAAAATAAATCCATATTTATCATTCCTATACTATTTCATTAGCATTTATAGATTTTTATTTTGATGTTGCCATTTAACAGAGTTGCCATACCCAAAAAAAATTGAAATATACCTTTTTCTTGGATCCGTTCAATATATCCTTATACATCTCTGAGCGGAGATATCTGGAGTAACTGTCAGACTTCATTAAGTGGTAGACATGTGCCTGAAAAAAAAAATCGTATTTTATCGTATAGTAAATAGAAACCGAGTTTTATAAATGAAAACTGAAATAAATCATAGAAGTATTGTCAAATTTAATATTGCAACATTTATTTTTGTGATTAGAAAAGTTTTTTTTTAAATTTATAATTAGTACAATTCGATCGATCTAAGCTGTTAGTTTCATTTTTGTACGCACGTTGGAAACCATATTAAAAGACGAATTGAAAAAAAAAAGTAAGCTCTTAGAGGAAGAAAATCTTTAGATTGTGAGGAAGAAATAGTTTTTTTTATTGTATTGTATTTTTTATAAATTTAAATATTTGTTATATTTTATTTTTTTTCAAGTTTAAATAATTTGTAACCTGAGCCTGGTCGAAGCAATATCTATCCGGTTTACCAGACTCCACTCTCACTCGGGTTAGTTCCCTGAAAAAAAATTACAATTTAAAAATACATCTCAAAACTTGCATTGATTTTAACCATATCAATCATATAACATTAATTTGAAATGGAAAATAAACCGCAAAACATTTACTCATCACTATCTCCCATCTCAAGACCTACTAAACCGATTTTAATGAACATGAATGTACAAAAAAAAAGCGTTCTAACTTGTATGGTGAACTAAAAACAGAGTAATAGAAATATACGGAAGCGTGAGCACTCAGTCTTCCGTCTCTTTCTATCAACTCGAATACGCAGCGCTAGAAAGAGACAGCCACCTGCTGGCAGCGTCGATGTTAACGGGCGAGGGTGCGTTGGAGTCGAGGAACTCCTTCCAGATGTCGCGGGCTCTTGACGCCACTCGGCAGATCGGCAGTGCCTTCAAATCTTGCACGGCCAGCCAGAAGCTGTACATAATAATAATAACTTTATTTTCAGACCAGAGATCCATATAAATAGGTATTTCAAACATATTAAATAAATCAACACAAAAATTGATAAATTTAAAGAAAAACATTTTGTCACTTTGATTTACAGCAGTGTTTTTCAACCTTTTTCATGATGCGACCCCCCTGGTGTAAAAAAAAAAATTCGCGACTTTGAGTTTCGGTTTTTTATCCTGTATGGATGTATAAAACAGTATTACCATTAACTATATTATTTTTTTTTGTTTTTTTTTACTAAAGTACCCATCTTTTTCGACATCTGGCAACCCCCCTACAGAAGCTTCGCGACCCCTATTTTGTAAAAATACATAACTTAATCCTTGAATAATGTGTTTTTCTTTAAATGATTAATATTTATGTTAATAGAAGACAATATTAAATTGTTAAATGTTTATAATATTGGAGGATGTATTGAAAGGGTATGCTGAGATGGTTCGGTCACATGGAAAGAATGGAAGATAAAAAGGCGTATATATAAGGCGAGTGTGGATGGTGAGGGGGCTGGAAGACCAGCCCGAACATTTTTGGATCAGATTCAGAATGTTCTGGAAAAAAGGTCAAAAGAACCCTTCAAAATTAATTTGATGAGTGTGGAAGAAGCGAGAGAGGTAGGCAAGGATCGTAGCAAGAGTAGATCTGTGGTCTTTTACCCCAACGGAAAACAGGCGTGACTTATTAAAAAAAATATATAAAAAACAAATTTCATTAATAATTGTTTCGTGAAAAGTTAAGAGACATGATATGATACTATGACAGGAGTTTTAACGAGTCGTAACAACAACGATTCGTTCTTCAAAATGACGGGTCTTTGACGATACTATTTTTGCAATTATTATCAACAATATTTTTATTTATTTTTTACTTCCCTTACAGTTTTATCATTTTAAGAAACAATTGTCTATGCACTCACTTGAGGTTTTCCCCGCTGAACTCCTTGTTGAGGAACTTGGCGAAGTGCTCCCTTCCCGGAGGATCCCTGAGGAGCTCCCGCAGGCTGAAGGACCAGCGCCTCACGCGACGAAGGGGGAGGGGCTCCTTGCTGAAACCATGCACTCATATCACGCACCAGGTCACAATGACTGCTGAGATGCCCAAACACATGGACGTATACGTGTACGTACGTCTGTACGTATATGTTGACATAGGCTCGTAACCTTTGTCGGGGCGTTATATGTATTATTTTTATATATATATATATATATATATATATATATATTATGTGTATATGTTTGTCTGTTAACACAGTCTATTTCTAAGTACACATGTACGTACCTCTACCGTTGTAGTACTTGCATGGTACACAAATCTATATAGTTCTTTTTTTTAATGCTAGCTTTACTTTAACTTTACGAAGTTGTGCAAAATGCCCCGAGAATGTCAGTGTTGCCATACTCTAAAATTTGTTTTACCATTGCTTCTCCTGGTCCCACAGCTCCGTGGTATCACTTATCCAGGGATTGGGCCACTCCGGTGGGGTGAGGAACGCGTCATACTCCGCATATTGCTCGCAGTAGGATATAAATCTGGAAAAAAACGACATTATTTCTACAAAAAAAAATCAAAATTTTAATGTAACCTATATTGATGATTGTTTTAATGGACTAGTTTGGTTCTAACTGAAATATTAGAACACACACAAGCTTATCTAAAGAAAATCAATTTATATCTATAATTAGACTGTCAAAAATGTAAAAATACAAAAAAAATATTTATTGGTAACTTTTTAGAATTAAAAAAAAAAACTTTCAAACTAAACATAAATAGATATTGGAGCTAACCTATATTACCTACCTACCTTTATTAGCGAACTGACAGATATTATTCAGAAAAATTATATTCCGATTATAAATCTCAGCCAGTAAAATTACTGGTAGACTCCAGTGTTACTGGTTTTTAGTTCCAAATGAATAGTTATTTGGTAGAGTTGAGTTTCTACAAGACCTTTTTACTTATGTAGTGCCCTATGTCCTACGTATATAATTTGTGGTATGTTAAATTAGGTGTTAGACCGGCCGCCTAGTGGCGCGTTAGATGACCTTGCGTCTTATCGCAGAGCCAGTCCGTTTCTATGTCTGTCAATAGATTTATTTTAAACTAGCTGTACCAGCGACTTCGTCCGCATGGATAAGGTATAACAACTTAAAAAAACCTATTTGGAAAACATGTACTATACTACGTCACTAACTAAATAAACACAAATGTACTTTATTTATAATTATTACTTCAAGACAAAAAAGAAAAGCAGCAAAAATGAATCACAATATTTTGAATTTTATACGTTTTTTATTACGTAATTTTTTTTTAGCTTTTTATCGGCGTAGTTAATACACATATATCCGTGCAAAGTTCCATCTTCCTAACACTAACCGTTTCGACGCTAGAGTGAGAACGGGCGAATTAACGGTCATGACGAAGGGTTCCTTTACGTAGACTGCGGAACCCTAATAAAAGTAGCCAAAGTGACTCCTTATTACATCAGCTACCAATCAAAAAAAGTCCCGTCAAAATCGGTCCAGCCATCCCAGAGATTAGCCGGAACAAACAGACAGACAGACAAAAATTTAAAAAAATGTTATTTTGAGACATGTAGTAAAAAACGGTTATTTCAATATTAAAAACAGACACTCCAATTTTATATATTAGTATAAATATTGGAAATTCAATTTGTGTGTGTGCATACTTTATTTAATAAACTATTCACCCCACTATACTCACATTTCAGCAACTTTACTGACGCGTACATTTCGCCTCTCGAGCCGCGCTTTCAAAACCGCCACCTGACGTTTCGTCGCTTCAATCTGTGCTTCTATACTGGGCTTGTCATTCTCCGGTGTTGCCATTTCTGCGTGGGACGATTCGCCTGGAATTTGGGAGATAATAGCATCAGTATGATTAGTATTTTAGATGACGAATTATGTAGAGTAAAATGTTCTTTACCATTTTCCTTTACAGCATCAATATTTTTCTGTATAGCCTCTTCGCTCTCTTGCGGATTCGTGATTGTTACTATAGGGTTATTCTGTAAAAGATTTGTATCAAAATTGTATTTAGATTTTTCAATAACTAACTGGATTGTGTTCACCAAAACCTTAACTAATCTTAAGATTATTCTTAAGTCAAGAGTGAAGAAAGTATTGATATGTATATAATTCGCACCAATGTCTACAAATTTAAGAAAATTATTGTGGAGGCTCTGATTAGACTAAACTGTGTGCAACTCAGTGCCCACTTTTAACTTAGATGTACAAATAAATATTGTTTATGTTTATATTAGAAATATAATTGTACATTTAGTTGGTAGGTATATAAATAAATAAATAAATTTCAAATCTTTATATATACATATATAATCTTCATTGAAAAAAAAGTTAAAGTAGCGACACTGGAAAAGTCTTTTAAATATACGAATTTCAAGCAAGCTTTTCTTGCAACTTACAACATTGTACAGTACTTCAAATTTTATAAAGCGCATGCACACCTTCGCTAGTGGTCTTATTCCCGGAAATACCCGAATCATTCAACCGAAGAACACTAAACGTATTACATTTTGCACCTTGTGCAAAAGAAATAGAAGTCAATATCATGTCTACACGATATAATTTTTTGAGTACTATACGAACCTTATAAGGCAAAATAATTATTATACAAATATATATTAAAATATTCTAAATAACATTGTGGTCGGACGTAAATTTGGAGATATACATAGTAGTGGTCCTTCGAGCCGGACTGAAGTTTACAAACGTATATACGTATACGTAAACGTATAGTATATGCTATTTTATAGTATACACTAGAACAAACCTTCAAATTGTGCTGCATAATAAGCTCTCTGCATTGCTGAATCCGTTTTTCCTTCAAAGCGTTGATTCTTGATAGTTTCTTTGGATCCAATTCCGTTGTGTTCACACAACCCGGCTAATGTTTAAATAAGTTAACAATCATTACTATACGATGATTATATTATAAATAAAAAACTCAAACTTCTAATTGTAAAACCTCGATTCCACCACATCATGGAAATGTCATTTTACTGACTGGAATTAATAATCGTACTATAAAATTATTATTTCCAATTCCGCAAACCAATTTTATACAGCACTACACTATGTGGTTGATTTCTAGACAGAAATAACTTATTATAAAATAGGGGGCAAACTGATTACTGATGTTAAGTGACACGCTTGGCCATGGACACAGTCTACCAAAGGGTTCGCAAGTAGGTTGCCAGCCTATCAAATGACGGGTCGAGCTTCGCAGTTCGCGATTGTTAAGGTAGGATTCCGCATCTTGTTTACTAAAATACATTCTTACGGTAGACGGTTATCCTTACACCAACCTTTTGAAGGTTGATCACCATGCCTACTCTGATGATGATGCCACGCTTTATTGACCGATTTGATGCTTTGACCAAACATTGCCGAACATTTAGCAACCAATTTACCTAGTTAGTATAATTGTTGAAAAATCTCATATTTTTTGGAGCTACAATAATTTATGTCTTGTAATTTTCCATCTATTTAACACAATCCTAAAATTTAATAAAATCACCTTTCTATCTAATTTACACCTGCTTAAATGTAAGATCTGTTCTCTGACTAGAGTAAAACTTGAACCAACTCACCATGGGTCTATGAAGGTCCCAGAACGCCCTTTCTTGGCTGTCCAGCACCTTCCGCTCCAGCTTGTCTCTCTTCTTATCAACCTGAATAAAAAAACGAGCAACGGTCAAAAGTATAGAAAACATTACGGGTTTTCTCACAAATAAGATATACCTTGCTCTGAGCTTCCGCCTGCATGAAGATAAACTCCCATTTCCTGCTGAACATCTTCTGCAGCCGAGCCAAGGACTCCGCTTCATAATCAGCCAGTTCCAGCCGCGCCTTGTTCTGCATTGTGCGCTTACAGAGGTACACCGCTGAAATAAATATTTAAAAAAAACACAATGTATATACATTTGTGGCGTATAGATGCGCATACGCACATAATGTAAATATTAGTTTGTAACAATCTTATTATACTAAGGAAGTGTACAGATCTCAATTCTGAATTGTTCTGTGAAGTCCCATGGCATATTGCCCCCCCCCCCCCCCCCCCGCTTGTCTTGAAGCGAATGTATGTTTTTTTCAGATTGAGAACTTTATGTAAAACTTTAAATTTGTGTATATACTATAACTTAAACAGTCCTAAGTTCAAATCAAGCTGTTTTATAAGTAACCGTACACACGCCGTCGTCCTATCCGTATGTTAAACATATTTACAGAAAATATTAATAACACCTAGCGTCTGTTTGCTATATAGCGAGGAACTCCTGCCAGCATTAAGGCTCCTATTAGATGTCTTATTTATTATAAGTTTAATATTTGTAATGTACACTTACTATATTATAAATTATGAGGAAGGATTTGTATGTATCTCTGAAAAAACCATGGCAGAGTTGTACCCTGTAGCACAACACCTCTAAAACTGGCGGTATTACCTCTCTATATTTCGATGCTCATATGCTGAGTGAAAGATACCGTCTACCAGACGTCTAACTAGGCTTTTTATAAGTGGCTGAACCCCAGTACCCCAAGGTCAAACCTCTTCTCCCAAGGGAATAAAATCAAAGGTGTACTTCTCTTACTTATATTTTGAAATATCATTTTTTTACATAACAAAACTCATCTTGCAATCGTATTGTATATTAAATCAATCATTATTTCACTACTTGCATTTGGTGTACAAATTATTATTTTTCATAATTATTATAAACTATTTAATGACGCTGTAAGAAAACACTAAAAATATTTTATTTTTTTCTTAATTGTTATCAAGTGTTTCTTTCAAAGTTTCAACAACAGAAAAAAATACTTAGGTATTTTTAACTAATAGACGATGACAAATTTCTTATTACAAAAAATATAATGTCCACATACCATAGTCCGTATTTTCCGGCTCCCATTGGTTTGACGGCCAAAAGTACGGCGTTTGAAACCTGTGGAACAAAAAATTATGAAATGAGATACTACTCAAGATACTGGCAGGTGCTTTTGACCTGGCCTTTTTCCATTCTGATCCATAAAGGTTCGGGCAGGTCCACCCTCAGCAGCAACCCTCGTCTTATATATACGCCTTGCCAGTCTATCCTCATTCTTTCCATGTGACCGAACCACCTCAGCATGCCCCTTCGTATCCTATCACTACATCCACTTCCACTCCACATCGCTTTCGTATTTCACTATTCCTTACTTTAACGCAGAAACTTACCCTACACATACATTACTACAGCATAAAATATTTATGCAATTACACAATCACATCAATATTTAACTTATTAATTAATAGTTAGCTTAAACTAGCTAGTTTAAAAGCTTTGACTGACTTCAGCAAATTAATGATATCTATGAATTAAATTCTAATATATGTGATTGGTTAGCGCCAAAGCTTGTGTTAGGAGTAATTATATACTGATAAACATACACTAAATAAATACATATTTAAAACGCTATTTGCTCGTCATACAATACCGGGAATTGAACCTTGTTCGACCGTCTGGTGCCAAAACTGGATCGTCACATTAAATACAGGTAAGCTATAAATAAAATACTTACCTATAATAAGTATTATCGTTTTTCACCGTCAGACAATGATCGTCTATAGGGAACAAGTAGCCATGAGCTGCCAATAAATGTGACAGATGCAGCGCCTCCCAGGTGTCTTCAAGGTTGAGGTGACGGGTCAACCAAGCGACCAATTCGGAGCCAGTGAAAACCTGAAGAATGTTTGCATTAACTAGAAACATTTCAATATTTGATACAAATTCAGAGGTAGTGGTGTGATAGCTAGTTATTTCTATACATATATTAAATGTTTCTATAATTATATCAAATAAACCACTGACTAAAAAAACAAACAAACTCCCATTTAACAGTTTTACAAGAATCAGTCTGAAAGAACCATTTCAAATTAAGTAATCACGCTTAACATCATGTTGTTAATGCAATTTGGCAGAAACAGATGATAAATAAGGCAAGCCTAATTACTTTCTTAATGTTTACTCACAGATGGTATTTTACTCATAAAACTCTTGACCGTACGAACAGGCACCCCAGTATTCTCATCTTGCATTTTCTCAATTATACTCTCCATCTGTAAAGAGAATTTATTTAATGAAGTTGTATTTGAAAGTAGATCTGATGCTTCAACCAAATTTAATATTTTTTGCTGGGTACCCATGTTCTTCTCATATTACAAGAATAAACAATATATCAATGAAATATCTAGCAGAATGAAGTTTTAAAATTAACATTTACATAGACAGATGGTAAGTAATAATATAAAAAACCAAGAATGCAAAAATTTTATAGTATCAATGTTAGAACTTATTTATTAACAGATGATTTAGTGCATCTGTGTGGAGCAGTAGACTATGTTTATGCAAGACTAGCATTAAAACCCAAAATTAGTAAAAAAACATGAAAGTGTGAGTGGCATATGCGCACAAAAATTGTGTATGTTTTATACAATTGTTTCACTTGTATCAGATTTTACAATAATTTTAAACCAACCTTCTTATAAGCCAAATAGTTGGGTGATTCTTCTGGTGAAGGTATTGTAGCCATCAGTGCCTGTACACTTGGTGGCAGGTTGGCTATCATGCTTTCTCTGTCTTTCTTCTCCTTCCTTTCACCATCCTTATCTTCTTTTCCTGATTTTGCCACATCTCTGTAAATTACACTTTTATTAAGTTTTATATAAATAAATTTTTATTATGAATAAAGATATGATACAGCTGAAGAGTTTGTTTTTATACTAGTAACTTATACTATTAGGAGAATAAAGAACACAGTATTTGATATTTTTAGTATTTTAATTCTTCATCACAGCTATATGTCAAATAATGTTCATAAATATATGACGACAAAATTAAATATTCAACATATTTATTGCCCACAGGTAAGGGGATTGGCAGAATACAACCAAGCGTGATCAAGAATATATTCAACTAGAAAAACGAAATAAAATAATAATAACTTAAATAATAATTAACAATTTATTTATGAATTATAATAGCAGTAAGATTTCTATAGTACTAAATATAAAACCTACTTGGAAGGTCCCTGTTGACAGGCCTTCTGAGCCGTCTTCTCATTTGAGTTCATCGTAACCATTGTAACACACTCACTTTATAATCTTATGAGAAAAACTTAGTAATGTTCTTTCATGATAAACATTAAAAAATCTTAAGTAAATAGATTGTATTGAGGTTGTAAACGCAATGTCACTTGCCACAAACAAATAGTAAAAAATAAAAAGCACAATCCTTCGGGGCACACATAGTTTTAATTAGAAAAACAAACGAAGCAACAAATTAATCTTTCGCTTGAATAGTTATAGGGTGGTTTTTCATCAGAGATATAATGTAAATTCAATGCTTTGAAGCAACTTCGATATTAGTTGTGGCAACAAACAATAGTATTCGATTTTAATTCAAAAATAACGAGAATAATACGCGAGAAACTCAAATATTCACATCGGAAATCAGTGCACGGCGAAATGTCAAAATTTCAAGTAGCCATTAATCAAATGCACTTTTTGAGCGATAGTAAGAACGGAGAAACCGTGCCTAGAGAGAGGGAGAAAGACTACACCTTTTATTCACGTTAAAGTGAGAGGTTAGAGGAAGATAGCTAAGCACTTAAATTATGTAGTATGGATTTATGAATGAATTTCCTTCATGTGTAGCGAAGTTCTATTTTGTCGCATTATATTGGGTTTGATAAGCGCATGTTATGAAGTGATCGACTATTGAACAGTTACTCTATTTTTAGACTTGCTTTTAATTTTACTACATTGCGATGAAATATATATTAGGAGTTAATATTTTAAAATGGTATCGAAAACATTGGTATGATAATTTTGGAATTGTTCGTTTGTTGAGAGATGGCAGCACTTATATTTGGCACTATATAATTTAGGTACGTTACCTTTCAATCTGTAACGGTATTTTCAAAATTTACATTTAGGTGTTTGTGAATTATAATCTCTCATTGATCCGATCTCTCAAAACCGTCGATCGTCGACCTTTTATTCTTATGTTTTTTGTTGTATTCTTCTCTTTTACTATTATTATGAATTAATTACGATAATAGTAAATAACCTTCGTAGGTATTATATATATTGATAGTTGTACACAATTATTGCTGGAATGTATAGTTCGACAGCTAGTATTTTGCATAGATATTTACGGCGGAAAGTGTATTTATAAACCCTTTATTCTTAAGATTGTTATCAAAATTAGACTCTAATTCTTCTAAAAACAGTGCATGATTGGTTTATTTATTTCTTTGCGTTTCCTAATAATAGGGGATAAACCTTTTCTAATTTCCTATGGGATGCTATTAATGCTTAAGTTCCAATTTGTTCGTCGCAACTGTAATTTTATATCGAATTTTATCAGTTCAAAGATACTAAATAAGTCTGCCGCTAGTTGCGCTTGCGTCTTAACCCGACACAAAATTGGTAAATATGTTGCGACACTTACATATAACAAAATGATTTATAAAGTGTATCTAGTTAATAACTAAGTATATTTTTATGCAAAGGAAAGGTATTTTACGAGGCCGGCCTTGCAGTTTGAAAGTGAGTGACCTTAAGGAACGCGGAATCGCCATTCTATTTCGCTTTTGTTTGCTTCCGCGGCTATACTTCAATTTTCCATATCTGTTAGAGAGTTGAGGTGGAACAGAGCTTGAATTAATGAAAATAAAAGACAGCATACAATTAGCCACACTTAAAATTATGAAATATAGTATTTTACAAACAAAAGTATATAACGTCAATAATAAACAAATAAAATCCCGTGTTTTCAAATGGCACGAGGGAGATTCATAGACAAATGATGAGAATGCCACACTAAAAAGGTTCTTATTACGTAAGTTATATTAAATATAACTTATATTATTATTAGGACAATATAATTAATAACACAGATGGACATGTCGTCGTCTTACGAATAAATAATTAATATTATGTTGTGAAGAGACGGCCAATAATTATATTGAAGAATAAGAATATAAAAACCCGGTAATACATTACCTCGCATGAAGTAAAGCAGCTGTACGCGATTCTTCCTTCATATTACAGTAGTAAGGTTCGAGTTACGATAAAACAAAATTTGCCTCATACACTAGGGCGTACTTTTTTCGTCTACATGCTTTTTTCTTCATAATTTTGAGTGAATAAATATATTTATTTCACTGAAAATCATCATCTTGTTTCGATAATATTTCATACAACAGGACCAGTCTAAGACGATTAGGCATGAGACTCACCAGTGTTTTTTTTTCATAAATAATTACAATTAAGTTTACGACTAATTGTGGAGTGCAATTTAATGCCAAGTGGTATTATTTCAATAATTTAAATCTGTAAAATAAGCGTTAGTTTACGTATTATTCATTGCTTTGTTTTTTTATAAATCAAAGCTCTCGTCTTAATCTAGTTTTCTGCACTTGTGTTTATTGTTAATCTATAAGTGCTTTATCTTATTTTGATTGTTTGGCGATTAGTTTTATCACATATAATGGAAATAATCAAAGTATATATTGATATCATATAAGTGGGGTAAATAGCGGTCATCTTACAAAGGATATTGCTATATATATATCATAAGGCAATATCCTTCAGAGCATACTACTATACAACTATTTATTGTCTATACAACAAAAATGCATAAACAAATAAAATGTGGACAAAAAGAGGGCCTAAAAATGCTAATACATATATTATAATTCAGTAAGAGCCTCATCACTAGTTTTCCAAATATAACACCTTTTTATACATGTTCTGGCTGAAATGTCACTTCAAGAAATGACATCAACTTAAAGCTCTGTTCCAGTGACGTAATTGTTTGTTTAATCTATGATTTTTTTTAATTTTTCAATTTTGAAGTATATACTATAGTTTCGTTCGTGAGTATACTACTACGATATCATTTTCAATATGTTTTGTATATCAAAAACAACGCGACCTTGACTCACAGAACCAGTCGAGATAAGATTATCAACTCAAATTGACAAGTTATATAAATGTCACGTATGTTGTAATTATGGAAATGTAAATATGGATGTAATTTTAAAATTCTATTATTTTGAAAAATTTCATAGAAGGTTGTCAGTATTGGATGCGCTATAAGAATTAAGTAATTAAGTAATTTAGGTGATTTTAAATATTCTACATATTTTGGTTAGAGTTATAGAGTTATATGTTGTTGATGTTATAGGATATATATAGTTATAAATCTAATATTAAGTTAGTCGTAGGGTCACTTTTGCACTTTGGAGGCCACGGAAGATCAGCGTTGGGTCACATGCTATGGCCCAATACATGCTGAGTGGCATCCTTTTTCAGGTGACCAGTGAGATAGTTGTAAGTTTTATTTATTTATTTTAAGTACACCTATCTATATTTTTTTTTGTCTACACTGGTACTTGAGAAATAAAATTGTTTTCTTTCTTCTTTCTTTCAATTTAAAATATAAAAATTTTGATGTAATATATTATTATTTATTATTATTATTATATGTTTATATAATTCGATAGCTGTATATAAGCTAATACGTCATAAATTAACCGCCATTATAATTTACGAACGCGTGTAAACTTTCTGATTGCTCAAGAACCTTGACATTATAAATGAGACGCGTCGATGACATTTACAAGAGGAATTTATTTAAATTGTTGAAGACGTCACATATTTTTGCTTGGATCTTTTTGTTGAGCAAGACCAATTCTTCCATTGCTCTCGCCCAAAAGTTAGGTAGTTATCGTAATTTTTATCTGTTACCATAGTCTCAAACAAGTCTACAAAAGTACTAAGCTTTTAATCAAAGAAAAATAATGAATGAAGATGCAACTGGGTAATATATATAATAACGGCTGAATTGCAAATCTCCAGAACAGCTGAACCGATTTTGGTGACTTATTGAGGATGGTTTTTGTGGAGAGAATTTTTTTAAAACTTGCTGAATTCGAAAAATAACACTTTTCAGTACCTCCATACAAAGGATTCTTAAGATAATATTCAAATGTTCGCAAAGGTTTCGGAAAAGCAAATCAAAGTGACAAATCCTAAAATATTACCAATATAATTGTTTCTTATTGCTTCCTTGTACTAGCCCGGCCTCCCAAATTGCAGAATAAATATTTAAAAAAAAGAATCAACTTTTACGCGGT
The DNA here is from genome assembly GCA_963693355.1 of Pontia daplidice. Taxonomy (NCBI): domain Eukaryota; kingdom Metazoa; phylum Arthropoda; class Insecta; order Lepidoptera; family Pieridae; genus Pontia; species Pontia daplidice. The sequence continues at coordinate 62,447 of CAVNZL010000077.1, forward strand.
TGAAGTTCGCGGGGTCATCTAGTGTTTCGTAAAAAATACATTTGAATTTTTTACTAATAACGACCTCTACATAAAGAATTATACAAATCGTTTAAATACTATTGCATAATTGTCTTAAGTTTGCTGATTACCCTTTTAATAATTCATTTGTTTATAGAACTATGCGTTTCCACCGATACGCAATCGCTAGAGATTGATCGAATCATATACTGAAAATATGAACTGCGATTAAGCAGTAGTAATAAAAACAAACACTCGACAAAAGCTTTACAAAATAAAGCTTTTATTCGAAAGATCAAGTATTTGAATGTTACGACTGATTAGAATACATAAGTAGATATCCTCAGCACATTGACTTTAACGCGAGTGAGTCAACCAAATACTTCACATGCTACAAAGGACAAAGGAAATTTTATTGTGTAATAGTAACACTTTTTTGACGCTCAAATATTCTTTTTTTCCTTATTTGTATGGTATGATCAGTCTCATACTCCACTAGAGAAAGCAGGTATAAATAGAAAGACTTTAGTATATAATATAGTTCATACAAAGCGAACAAATATCTCTTATAAGGAATTAGAAAAAGGTAGACGACATAAACAACAGTATTCTAGCTACCATAGACCATAGGTACAAAATGTAATTATCACTTCAAAATAGGCCTAAACGCATCAATAATTTCTATTATGTTCTGAATGTATTGAGTTTTTAGGAAAGGATATAATAAATGAGTTATCATTATACAGATTAAGTAAAATACAAACTAGGAGCTTACAATATCATCTATTTCCTAGCTGTACTTAAATTCTGAACTTAATCTACGATTCATTTAACGGCAATTTATAGATTTTGTGTGAATGTAGTTTGGGATCTCGTTGACTCCTTTTATCCTTAAGTAAATCCGCTTAATGTGGCTTATATAAAAATTATTTGCCAAATATGAATTAATGGTTTTACCGATAGAATGCAAAAACTGTGTACCTGAACGTTCTAGTGGTTAAAAAATAATAAAGAAAATATTCACTGAAAAAAATGTCATATGTACACTTAGTTAATTATATATGAAATTAGTAGATATCAATATAATAATAATAATAATAGTCACAAAAAAGTTTCATTATTAAAATCAATATAGTTTCTTACCAATTTCTAATCAAAATGTTGCAAAGATGGGAAAATTTATCAAAATATGTTTTAATGAATATTATTTATTTAATTATATATATAAATAATATCTAAAATCCACGAATAGATAAGCAAAATTCAACACGAACCAAATGCCAATAAAGTGAAAGGCAAAATGTCAAAATAATATTTTGTTGCGTAACTGCGTAGGTCGCACGAATTCCGCCTTGCCTAGTTAAATTAGATATTTGTTTGTCGTAAATAAATTTAGCATTAACAATATAAAGCACTACAAACATCAATGTTCTCATTACTCATAGCGGTCGCAACCATGACATTGCGGTATCCATTTTATGTTCAAGTATTTAATATAAAATATCCTTATCCTAACATTCGACACGGGAAATAATAATGTTAAAATAAGCATATAATTTTAGTTATCTCATCCGCACATGTCATAACCATCATGCGGACGCACTACAATACAACTCGTTCTACTAAAAACTCCTTGGAGTTATAATTATTAGTATATATATAGTATTTCAAAGTGCTCTGTTTCTGACCCACGATAAACGGAATATGGCGGCGTCAATGCGGGTTCGAAACCTCTATTGACTAGTTTGGTTCCATCAAGAGGTTTCGAGAGCGAAATAAGACAGATGAGTTTTACAAATAAAATAAAATAAAAATACTTCTGTGGTTAAGTTGCGGTCTTGCATGTAGACACTACAAACTATGTGCGACCAGTTTATTCGTCTAATTCGTTTTTACAATATTATTTATTTATATATTATTCGTTTTAAAAAAAAAAACCTTTCACGCAAAGATGATCAATTTTTTTAACATGCCTAGTGGAAATCGTGATCATTGAGAGTCGAATTTATATCTAAACGCTTTTTAAGGAATATTTAAATATCTATCTATAATTCTATCCTTTTTGCACGAGAATTAATTAAGATAATATGTAGATCAAACGTCTCACAAACAATAAGTGAGTAAGTACAACAGAAAAACACTTTATTAACGGTAGTCTACCACGTACGCTATAAAGTACGCGAAACGGAAAATTTTAAGATAATGCAATATACATAAATGTTGTAAAAATACATAACTTAATCCATTAAGTTATGTATTTTTCTTTAAATGAGTAATAGTTATGTTAATAAAAGACAATATTAAGTATAACAGAGTATATCTAACTTCTAGTTTCATTGAAATTAGTGTTATAGTTTGATCATGAGGCTCACAGACTATAAAAAAATGAATATTCGCGTCAATTTTCTCAGTTATTTTTTTTTTTATTAAGAACGCGTTCCTTTATTATTACGGCGTTGATAAATTATCAAGGTTATAGTTTGGCATTCGCTTTTCGAAAACTGGTTACAGAATAACCTGTAAGTTTCGTAACAACTAGAGCTGGCGACTCCGTTGAGAACAAAAGGCTTCGACATTTCGTATTAATTTAACATCTGAAATAAATCTAATTAACTAAAGTGTTTAATAACGATATGATTTTTATAAGTATTCCATGGGTAAAAACGGATGCCTATGATATTGGAATCCCACTTTTACCACGCTTAATTTCATGAACCGTGTTGGCAAGTTGAAAATTTTCAGATATGTTTGTTATAGATACAAAATATCCGTATAGTGGAAAAATATCTAGACTATACATTATCTAATATATAAAATTCTCGTGTCACGGGGTTCGAACTTGAACTCCTCCGAAACGGCTTGACCGATTCTCATGAAACTTTGTGAGCGTATTGAGTAGGTTTATATATTTCTCATATATTTTCATCCCCCTAAATGTTAAGGGTAGTCCACCTTTAAATTATTTTTTTAATTTTTTCGACAAAATTTTGAGTTTCTAATTTTTATGATACAACATGCAAATATTATATACAATCCTAAATGTTCACCCTTCTACGATCAACCCTTAATTTTTATTTCTTAATTGAAAATGGAAACCACATGTATGGCAAAACAACGTTTGCCGGATCAGCTAGTATATATATATATTAGATAATAGACTACCGTGACCTTAGGAATTTACACTATTAGAATCAATAATAACTATATTTTTAACAAGAAGCAAAAGAGCAGAAGTTATGATTAAGAAAATCACATCTCTTGTATATTTATTTACTAGCTGTACCCGCGACTTCGTCCGCATGGATTAGGTATAACAACTTCAAAATACTTATTTTAGAATGTACATGTTCTATCTACGTCACTAACTAAATAAACACAAATGTACTTTATTTATAATTATTATGAGAACGGGCGAATGAACGGACATGACGAAGGGTTCCTTTACGTAGACTGCGGAACCCTAATAAAAGTAGCCTAAGTGACTCCTTATTACATCGGCTACCAATCAAAAAAAGTTCCGTCAAAATCGGTCCAGCCATTCCAGAGATTAGCCGGAACAAACAGACAGACAGACAAAATTTTTAAAAAATGTCATTTTGGTGTATGAATCGTATATTATAGTAGTATATTCATATGCATGTGGTAAAAAACGGTTATTTCAATATTAAAAACCGACACTCCAATTTTATATATTAGTATAGATAGATTGTGTAGCTTCTCCGTCGTTGGGTGATTTTAGGTAGAGTTTAAAAAAATAATATTTGCAGTATATTTTATTGCATATTTATAATTGCAAATTATATAACTAAAACTTATGTAAATATAACAATTTAATAACGTTAAAAACCTAAAAATTAAGTACATGAAATCTTTATATAGGCCATGTGAGGCATGGGGCTAGCTTGTAATATGTTAACTACAGAGATAAACAATTATATATTAAAAAATCTTCTTCAGGAAATATTATATGACATAGATATATCGCGTTGCTATTCACTATAAGTTTCAAATGTGCATTCGTTTTAAGCAATGCTATTGAATATTTTATTGACGGAAGAAATAATCTGTCTGTAATTTTAATTGCATTAAAAACTATGGATTCCTAATTTACAATTTGCAGTTTACCAAAGCTGTGATATCCTATGACTTTATAATTTTTCTGACGTGTGAAATTCCCGCCCTTTTTTAAATTCTAATTTTGAATCTTTCTTTTTTCGGTGAAGTTAGTTTTGTGATCAGAGATTACAATGTTTTTTCGTCTCGTTTCCGAAAAGGTTACTTTACTTCAATACATGTTATAATACAAATTATGTTAAAATTTTATAAAAATTAATATCATATAGATTAGTTTTCTATAAAAATACTCAATAATGTATATTACATATGTACATTGTAAATAATTTTCAAATTGTGATCATGACCTTGACTAGAAATTTTGAAGAAATTTGATAGATTAGAAAGTCTCAACAAATATATAGTACAGCACAGTACAGCCGACCCATAGAAGAACACTTCTAGTATTTTCCATACCAGTTTGTAATTTGGTTACCTTAAAAGCTTTGCCTTATAATATGTGTGATTCGGCTGTCTATAACAAAAAGAAATAAATATAGAAGAAAATATACATCATAATGGAATGATTATAGTCTATATGACTATTGTACAATTGCTTAATGTTTAGCTATTCATTAATAGGAAACATTATTGCTAATTAATAAATGACATTACTATCTTTAATTAGACTTAATGGCAGTATTCAGTTTTTGGAGCCAAATGTTTTGCTGAATAAATGCTAAGGCAAGTTATGTCCAAAATTATGGAAACATTATTTTGGAATTTACTCTAGAAAAACGATTCAATTCAAATATTACAATCATACATTTTACATGTCTTTTTACTATAATTTGATTTAATATCAAATCATTTCAAGTGTTTTGAATGATAATGATAATCAGATAATGATCAGATTAATGATTCCCATTTTGATAGCCATTACGTTCATGAATACCGCTCAAATGGAATGGAGAAATTGTGAACACTTCATTTTCAACAAACTCCCTTAAATTCTCTCCACCATAAGAAAGTAAAGGAGAAATTTCAACATCAATATCGTCACTTATGATACCACCTGCTTGTCTAATATATTTCCTATGTAGTGTCAATAAGTCTTCCCGAGCAGTTGATGGGCAGTCTTTCTTTGCTGAGTCTGCATTTTTCAAAGCTGAAAACTCAACATCTCTAGCCACCTCAAGGCAGATGAAATTCTCAGCAAATTCAAAAACATCAAAAATAAACTTCTCCATTTTAATACCATTTGGTTCGGTTGGTTTTATTTTTGTTCCATTGCTGACATATGGTATCTTCTTTTTGGCAACATGGAGCTTGAGCTTCCGCTCAAAGTCAGAAATTTTGTGAAGGAAGTCAGCTGAGAAATAATGGTTGCAAATATTTCCAGCAGAGAAAGTGAGACGCCCGTCCTGGTTACGTCTGTTTGCAGCTTCATCTGTCAATTCAGAGTATTCCACCACTTTATAATGTCCATTCACTCTACATACTACACCAACTGCCTCACTTGGAGAAGACTTCTGAACAACTTTTGCAGCACAATCTGCATTTTTACTCTTACAGTAACCAATAAATACTGGATCTGCCACTTTAATTAAAATGTTATCCACAGAATGACCATGCAGGTGCTGTATACCACGCTTCTTGATATCTTCAAGAATGCCTTGACTTTTCAGAGCACGGTAAAGTCCTCCATTTCCATCAGGAGCAGATGCAATATGATATTTTTCATCAAGTAGGATTTTTCCATCAAAATCAAAACAGGGGAGTGTTCCTTGCTCAAAATAAACTATATTTCCTTCATTTAAGCCAAAGTATGAATGATCTTTGAAGTATTTTGCTGTAGGACCCTTTGTGTGTTCAGAAGTCATAATATACCATGTAATATTACCAAACTTTCCTGTTTTTTCTTCAGCCATTTGCTGCACTCTCAGAATTCTTTCTGCTTGAATTTGGAAAAGAGTTTTGTGTGATGGCAAACCAACATCATACATGCCTTTTGGATGTCCAAACCCAAGCCTTGTAGCTTGGCCGCCTGCAAGAAGCAATACACCAACTTTTCCCTCCGAAATCTCTTGAAAACCAATATCTTCATACTCTTTAATTTTTTCTTCACTTAAAGTGGGCACAGCCTCATAGTGTGTTTGTGGAATGGGTTTTAATTCATCATCCAATTTTTCCAATATTACTTTTGGGGTTTCGTTCGCCCTGTGGAAAGTCTCATTCATTTCCGCTAGATCTAACTTGCGGATTTCTCCCGCCAACTGTTCCCGCTCATTATCAGTCAGTTCCGGCCAATATTTGATAAGTTGTTCTTGACCATGAGCACTCACGTAATCCTTAAGATTTTCGAACGACATTTTTGTTTGGTGCGCGGCAATAGAACTATATCTTATCGAGACCGATCGCCACGATTAGAAAGTGTATACTGATTGCGTTCCACATCACCTTCATACATTTTCACGTTAATATTCCCCACCACGAAAACACGTCGCCGCCGGAAGACTTCTGACATTTATAGACATTTTTGTTTATTTACATTCTTAACAGCAGCTCACACAATATAAAGTTGTAATTTTCTGTAAGAGAACCATACATTGCGTTATTGAAAACGTAAAAATTAGTGTTTTCTAAGTTAAAGCATCAATGTATCGTTAAAATTTTGAAATGAAAATATTGCTATTGTAAGTTGTAACACTGACAGTTAACACATTAAAAAAAAAATATCTTAAATTTCAATGTCAGGCGAATTTATAAAAACCTTTAATATGAAAATCATATGAACAAAGAATATTAATATAATAGTCGTAATTAAAACGTATTAAAAATACTCATCTATAATGCAATTATCATGCAATTATCATTTATAATTGTTAAATGAATTCTCTATAGGTTTTTAAAATAGATTTTTAGTGTTACGCGTAACAAAAAACTCAATCTCTGTTAATTTAAACAAACATGTTTTGAATAATTAAATAATATTTAAAATTTTATAAATTATAAAGAAAAGTCAAATTTCATAACTTATGAATGATGTACTACGATTCTGTGTAAACCATAGACAAGGAGAAGCCACATGGATATCACAATTCCTCAAATATAAATAAATGTCAATTTTCTTCAACGAATCATTGATACTAATGTTAATTTATATTGTCGATTTTGTGCTCAATACTATTTTCAGTGTTTTGAAATTTGCTTACAATATCTTTAATACAATAATTTATCAAATTTTCTATGCAAACATGGTTGAAAATAGTAAGAAACATAAAAGAAGCTTAATAGAACAACCTAACCAAACCATTGTTAAAAGAGGAGTTATCGACGCGAATTGGCAAAAACTTATGCAGTTAACAACGCTGGTAGACAAAGAGAGTAAAAAGCCAGATGATACAGCTAAAAAAGAATCATTTAAAGGTACATTTCGCCGTGATAGAAAGAAGAAAACTTATGATCGAAACAAGGTTGAAAACAATCTGAAAACCTTAAATTTGAATAATAAATTGACAAAATTAGCCGCCGAAGAAGTAGATAGTGTTAAAATTGAGGCTAGGGAAGATAAAAAGAATAAATTAACGAAGTTTATAGCTATGGATTGCGAGATGGTTGGAGTTGGTTATAATGGAGATGACCACATGATAGCTAGAGTATCTTTAGTTAATAAATTCGGTGACTGTATTTATGACAAGTTTGTGAAACCGCGTGAGGAAGTAGTAGACTATAGAACTAGTATTAGTGGAGTTAGGAAGGAGGATTTATTAAGTGGTGAAGACTTTATAATAGTACAGAAAGAAGTGTCTGAAATATTAAAAGGACGCATTTTAGTTGGTCATTCTCTCAAGACTGATTTAAGTGTGCTGTTCTTATCTCATCCTAAGAAATGTATAAGAGACACATCAAAATATAAACCATTTAGAAAGGTTAGTATCATTATAATTACATTTAGCATTATTAGAGCTGGCTAGTGGCTTCAACAACTCTCTACCTGTACATTTAATCACTTCTGCCTATCAGTACACTAAAAATCATGGTGACAGGTACTGTACTCTAAGTTGCATTTTAATGAAACATTAACAAAAACAGCACTAATAGCAATTGTATCTTCTATCTTATTTTATATTATAAAATGGGTTGCAAACATACAGGAGGCTCACCTCATTGTGATGTAGGCGCCTATGAAAACTCACATTAACTTTAGAAGTCTTAAGAAGTAAAATGACAATATAATCTTTTCTTGAAGGTCCCTAAGTCGTTTTGGTTCGGAAATATCTTTATAGGTTTCACATAGTGATGGAATATCTTTAATTTAGGAAGAAACCAAATAGGCAGTTCTCTGCCTGATCCATGATCAAATGTTATAATTAACTCCATCACCAGAAAAAGAAAAATCCCTTAATAAGTTAAATATTTTTGCCCAAATTGTTGAAATGTAAATGTGTAATTTCAGATAACAAAGGGTAGCACACCATCCCTGAAACGTCTAGCAAAAGAAATACTAGGTATAGATATTCAACATGGTGAACACAGCTCTGTTGAGGATGCTCGAGCTACTATGCAACTCTATTGCACTGTTGCGAAGAGTTGGGAGCAAGCACTTAGTGAAAAACGTGGATATAGTCGTAAATTTATAGAAACATAACATATGATGATGGCATAATGAACGGACTGAGATTTTTTACATAAGACTTCTAGTTAAGAAAGATGAGAAAATTATAATTTCATTGATTGTTGAGCAGCTTGGTCCATTTGGTTTTAGTAATGTTACAGTTCAGTTTTAAAGATATTAAGACCAAAATAGAATAAAAAAAGTGTGATTACATTCTTAAACAATTGTATTTTGCTTATTATATACAAATAAATAGCAGTCAAAAAATAAAACAGTTTTGTCTTGGACAAATACTAGAATTAACATGCTTTAAATAGAGTGGTTGGTTTATTTTATTTTTTAAAAAGAGAACATGTCAATGTCAATACTATCAGTCACATAAAATGATTACAACCAAAATTTTTAAGGATTTATACCATTGTGTCTATACAAAAACTCGCAAAATGTTTCCTATAGGCTATAGTGAGTTTTTATCTCTAAAGTGACCATTTAAATTTGCTGTCATATAAAAATATCAATTACATTGCCAGATTAAAGTATTATAATGAGACATTTATTTCTTGCTTGATATGGAGAACATTTTTTAAACATAATGCTGTGCTGCCATATATTCAAAGTCTAAGTATACTTATTCATATAGTTGGCACTACACTGATGAAGGTCAAAAAAGAATTATTAAAATCATTCACTTTGTGTTCCAATTTATTACACTTATGGAAAAAAGATATACATAACCTATGACCCTTTCTCCATTAGTGACATAAAATATATATAAAATGACAATATTAGGGCCATCTCTTATATTGTCATTTTATGCTTCTCGATAAGTAAATTTATCGTGAAATTTAAATAAATTATATTTTGAATAGATTATATTTTATTTCAAGCCTTCAAATTGTCAAAACCTATTTGATATTTCGATATTCAGCTTAATATTTTAGCAAACAAATCACCGTCATTTCTGACCGGTACGACGCGAACAACGGTGTACGTCACTGAACAGCTAAAAAGAATACGGTAAAAGTATAAAATAAGTACAATTCTTAATAAAATATGTCTTTCTGTATATAAATATTATACATTGCAATGGATTCAAAAGTCTATTTAAAAACAAAGTACGTTTAACTCAAAAATAATTATTCATTATAGGTACATGTGTAATTCAATTTAAAAACTTATTTACGCAAGTCAAGAGCGTAGAGCGGACGAGGATAACTGGCCAGAAACTCTCCGCCACTCCTAATCGCTAAGTATATTATTATAGTAAGAGAACGACGCAAATCTTACTGGATACCATCACCGCTTGTCCAAATTCAAGTACACACCGCTCGTCCAAGAGCATCAGCCTTCGCCCCATATAATTATAATTAAAAGAATAAAATAAAAGTACGTTCCCGTCCCCATATACATTGCAGTGCATTTGAATTAAATTATATTTTTTTATTGTGGTTCGGTTCACTATTTAGGCAACGCGCAGATGTTGCAGTGTTCACACAATATCTTTATAAATGGTAGCCCTATGTCATGAATAAGATATATTATTGTCTCATTAAAATTTATTAAGTAGTTTTACGTGAAATAGAAACATGCTTACAAACTTTTGCTTTTTTAATATTAGCAGCGAAAAGCATACGATGCACAAATGTGCAAAACCTGTGGTCTTAACCTAACCTAACCTTAAACTAAATAATGGAAATAAAAATATATTTATTCTTAAAAATACGCTCCTATGTTTGCTCATTGCTATGTTTCGTGGGTAGTTTCAATATCATCTTTCTGTCTAACCTGATCTTTCTGCTATGTAACCGACCGATATATCTTCTATTTCTGGCATTATATAAAGGCAATATGGATTGAATGCTCATGCTAAAATCAACTCCAAATCTGAAGAACAATGTGATTTTTCGTCTTTTAAACATTAGGAGTGAAATAAACAGTATTATTTACAGCAATAACATCAATTAGATAATAATTAAAATAAAACACTGCGTCTGCAGGATATTAATCATAAGAACTATTTTATTAATGTATACTCTATTTTAGAAGTTTTATTGTGTTTACAAATTTTATAAGTGTCGAAAAAGAAAGAAAATATTTCCTATTTTCGCATAGTGATTAGAAAATCAACAAATTTTCAGTTGTTCGAACATCACTTGCTAACCACTGAGGCAGATAAATTCAACAATAATTCTTATAAATAAAATCATTGGTAACCTATAAATCGAGAGGCCAAACATATTAATTAGAATTCTATTAATTACGTATGTATATCAAAATTTGCACAGCTGTTCTCTAAAGTTTATAAATGTGAGATGTGGTTGGAAATTGCGTAGTGGATTAAAAGACTTTGTCTGGCCACACAATGCGTGCAATACTTATAACTGTAAGTTTTTTTCTTATTTCTATTCCTTTTTCTGTCGTTTTGCTTTGACAGGTTAAAAGCTATTTTAAGGGGGAGTTATACGTTCAAAGTTCGAGTTAGACTGACGAACTGTGAACCTTGGGTATAGTCGACAAACTTCTTATAATATGGAGTTCATTATCAACTGCCAGCTCCTTAAGTATCTAGAGGAGCACCAGCTGATTAATGACCGACAGTACGGTTTTCGCCGTGGTCTTTCAGCGGGTGACCTCTTAGTATACCTCACCCATAGGTGGGCGCAGGCGATAGAGTCAAAAGGTGAGGCGCTGGCGGTGGGTTTGGACATAGCAAAAGCCTTTGATTGGGTACAAAGCACTTCTTGCTAAACTTCCAGCTTATGGGTTGCCCGTGAAATTATGCGAATGGATTTCCAGCCTTTTGGTTGATCGGAACATCAAGGTCGTCGTCGATGGTGAATGTTCTGACCTAAAAACCATAAATTCTAGAGTTCCTCAAGGCTTACTCTCTCCAACTCTGTTCCTCCTGCATATCAATGATATGTTGCAATTAACCAGCGTTCATTGCTATGCGGATGACAGTACTGGAGATACCCTTTATACCGGTCGTGGCAATATTTCCCGGGCTGAAGTCGAGCAGTGTCGGAACAAACTTGTGTCTGAAGTCGAGACTCTACTACGAAAAGTCTCGGATTGGGGCTTAATCTAGTCCAATTTAACCCCACAAAGACCCAAGTTTGTGCGTTTACCGCCAAAAAGAACCCCTTTGTCGTATCCCCGTTATTCGAAGACACTCCCTTAAAAGCGTCAGCCAGTATTGGAATTCTTGGTGTCGACATATCGAGCGATGTTCAATTCCGTGGTCATTTGGAGGGCGAGGCTAAATTAGCCTCTAAAAAGCTCGGTGTGCTCAGCAGGGCAAGACGGTACTTCACTCCGGAACACCGCGTTCAACTCTATAAAGCGCAAATCCGGCCCCATATGGAGTACTGTTCCCACCTCTGGGCGGGGGCTCCCCAATACCAGCTCCTTCCATTTGATCGGATCCAACGTAGAGCGGCTCGAATCGTCGACAACCCAGCTCTCTCCAATCGGCTGGATCCTCTGGCTTTGCGTAGGGATGTGGGTTCCCTCTGCATCTTTTATCGCATTTTTCATGGGGAGTGCTCTGATGAATTGTTCGGACTTATACCTGCGGCAGCATTCCATCACCGGACGTCGAGGCAAAATGCAAAATTTCATCCATATCACCTCGATGTCTGGCGTTCCACGGCACAGCGGTTTTTCACTTTACTGTGGAACCAGCTGCCGGCGGATGTATTTCCGAGCCGATACGACTTGGGTGCCTTCAAAAGGCCGGCAACGCGCCTGTAAGCTTGGCGGTTCAGGTGTCCATGGGTGGCGGTAAGCACTAATTTAAGTGACCCGCCTGCTCTTTTGCCCCCTGTCTCATAAAAAAAAAGCTTATTAATTGATAATCGGAAAGGATTTTTGAGCAATGAACGAGTTTTGCAAACGAGCCTGTAATGCGGTGTAGAATTTCATTTGTACAAAGTTGCGAGTTTTCACACTTTTTCATTTATAACAAGTGTCATGCTTCAGCTTTTGTAATGTTCACTTTATATGAATAACAACTACATCTTTGTTAGGAAAGTTTTATTCACGTGGTACTCTTTTTGGCATGCGGATAGATGCAATTTTGAATAACCGCTCTCAACATTTTTTGTATGTCAAAAATATAACGCCTGATATAAATATAACAAAAGTCCGAGTCGGATATTGTAACTATTAACCAACATTGTTTTGGTCCTTAATAATATATTTTACAGGTCCTGGTGGCGGTGGCGCAAGCTTTACCAGAACGTAAGCAAATGATTCTATTAATTTATTTATTTCTTTATTTATTTTCTTATGAAGATAAAATATTAATGCAATAATTAGTATCAACAATAAAGCCTTTGAATAATATAAGTAGTCATTACTGTTAGTACGTTTGTAATAATCCTTTGATAGTTGAATTTTCAATTCGTTTTCACCCAATTCAAGTGTCAGCTTAGAAGATGTATAAAAAATTAACATCCGCATTGCAAAAGTATTTAAAAACTATAAAATATAGTAAATTAGGTTAACGTGAAAATTAAGGCTTAGATGATTTCCTAATATGCCTTGAATATAATGCATTTTATAAATTCTTTTTTTCAGTTTTGATTCCCGGTGAACTTATGATGCGTTACATCTTATATAAAATAGTTTTTATATTCACGCTTATAAAACTTCACAGAATACCAACAGTTCAACCGCGAGGAGACCCACCAAGATGGGTTTTCTCAAAACCGGGCATATGAGGGCAATCAGTTCCAGCAGGATCAACACGAGCAATTTCAGCAGCGCTACGAGCAAAACGAGCAGCTACACACACATCACGTCCAGAAGGAAGGTTTCACTCTAAATGGAGGTAAATTTATTGAAAACTTACGTATTTTGATTAAAAATATTTTAAAAACCAATCAAATGTAAAGAAGACCCGGCACTGGAGTGAACGCTGTTCGTAGAGGCAACTTCCTGAGGATGCTCCGGTGTCGGGGCGAAACGAATTGTATAATATGGACGCGCCAAAAGTAACGCCTGATTCTATTAAGTTGCGAAAATACTTAATCCGATTTATTTTTTATCGCGAAAGTCCGATATAGAAAGACGCAGTTACGATTCAACTTATCCTGTTATACTTCATGCATATTGATCAATATTATTATTAAATTTATGAACCTATTTGCGTCAAACGAAATAATTTTTACAAATTTCAATTTGTTTAGAACAAAGACATCCCGACCCTTTGGTGGCGATATTCGGAGTACACAGTAAGTAAACATTTTTTATGTAGACATTAGCTGTCTTGGGAATCTAGTACCAAAAAGGATTCAAGTAATATTGTCTTTTATTTACATAGCTGTTACTCATTTACAGAAAAACACTTTTTAACGGATTTAGATTGTTATATGTGTATAAACAATTTATTTATATATAACAGTTGATCTAAACACACAAATGTTGACGCTTGAATCAGGCTCACAGTTCGGACATGTTTTTTTTTAAATATCTAATTTTGTTACAGGTCACAACCAGCTGAGTGAATTATTTTACAAATATTCAGGTTTTAGAGGTAAACACGAGTCATAGTATTAAAAGCCGGCTTGAGTTAGAGTTTCTTAAATTTCTCTCGATTTCTCTGGGATGACGTGAGATCGTTTTAGTAGTATCACCCTGTTAACGACCAATTAAAAATTAGTCGATAAAAGATGAAATTATCCGCGAAAATTTCGAAATAAGACACCTCGTTTTGAAGTTGTTTAAGAAGACTTTTAAAGTTTTCTTTTGTACATGTAGAAATTACATCTTAAGACATACATACAACAAACCTTAATTAGTTACGTATTTACCATATCCATAATTTCCTGACGATATCTCGTCATATAAATTGTTTTTAACTGCGCAATTTCCTTGAAAATATTTGACAATAGAAATTATTGTATTAGTAGCACACTTGGGTAAATAATACTTAATTATTTTATTAAACTACTTAAAATATGTTTGCTAATTTGCTTAAACATACAGAATTAATATTTCATAAGTAATAATATTAATTTTAATTATTAATAATATTGGATAACGTAAAATTAAGTATTCGCATCTATGTTTTTACTAGAACTTTTTTATTACGTATTGCTAATAATAATATTTTAGTTTTTAGACTTATTATATGTATAGGTGTTTAACGATTTTTAAAAGGTATTTTTTTACAGAAAGACATCAGTTCATGTCGTACTTAATCAAGGAAACTGATCTTAAATGTAAGTAATCAACCATTTAAAGTTTTCGGAATGAATAAATACTATTAAAGTTCAAAAATAAATTTATTCTTTCTCAAAATATTCATTGCGTAATTGCGTTTAATTTTGAAAGCATCTGTGGCGATCTTAAAGACGTTTTTGTCACTCTTCGATAGCCTGTTCTGATGACGTTGATGAAAATCGTTGAACGCGGTATTAGTTCTTCATTTTTGGTAACAAAAGTCATGATAATCGCAGTCAGGATTTGATTTTGGTTTGCACCTTCCAACGAATATTCGTTTGTCTATCGGACTGTGCTAAAAACTGGCAGCGTGGTGCATGGATAAAACAAGTGGTCGTCTACCAATCCTATCCGCGGTACGACGATTCTCTAAAGCTCTTAATAAGCAATTATCTTGGTTGGAAGCAATATATATTGGTTTCGGCTCATCTTAACAGACCGTAACCGAGTAATCCATGTTTACCTGCTACTATGTCCACCTGCAAATTTGACGCATTCTTTAAATCAGAGCTCAGAGCCACAGTTTTTGTTGCTCACAGTGGTGGAATGGCATCCATCGCGAGGTTCGTCACTGTGATTGGCATGACTGCGAGAATTCAACAGCTATGATCGTGCTGTATGGTGCTTCATCATTGATCTGTCAAATTACACTTGAAATCTTAGAAAATACATAAATTTTCCCGTGTTAAAAGTATACGGAAAATTTTTGCTTCTTCAAATGTTGAAATTACTTTTTAAAATGTGATTGGCTTAGTCCGGAAACTTTAAGTGTGGCCTGTAAATAGCTCAGATTATATATTTTTATAGTTCTAACTGGAAATATAAAAAGCATCAATGTACTTCCAACATGCAAAAAATTAACAAAATTTTTTGTAACACTTACGTCTGCACCTATTCGTATTTATTATTTTCTGTTCATTGTTATCGTATGTGAGATATATCGTCTTATAATTCCTTTTAAATCCATATACCTGAGGATTTATATTATGTACATAAAATTATGACAAAGTTTGATGGCTGGTAATAGCAAGAAACCATTCTTCAGTGAACAAATTTCATTGACTGTAAATATGTGATGTTTTTGCCAACCTTGGATCAACAACGTTTATCTAGACTTGGATGATTGCTACAGCGAATATATAACTAGTGTTGAAAAAAAAATTTGTTTGAGACTTCGATCTGTAATACATTAAGTTCTGCGAGATAGCAAAACAAATTCAGTCCATAAATTTGCTGCATCAAAAACCTGTCTTCCACAGACGCCTTCTATTAAATCCACCACTATTTCACTGCCATTTCAAAACAATTTTATTTATATTCAGTTAAATATTCGACATTACATATGTACCCACTGCAACCGTTGTTGTATCGATTCAAATATTGTCTACTCAATACTAAAAATAAACGGTTCTTAACAGATGCAAAGTTAAATCTATATTTCAGCACCAAGGGAGGTTTTCAAACTGCTGAAATCATGTAAGGGCAATCGTGGATGGTACTTCTACGACCAAATAATGATTAAACTGACCGGCAATACCAGTAAGTATCCTTAATACAGTACAAAACTAGGACTGATATTTTCCTTTGTGTGTCCACATACCTCATAAGATGTGTAAATGTGTTTCCACATCGGTAAAGATTAGCAGCAAGACTTAGTAAACTTAAAACTTATCCTATGTTTTAATAAAAGCTTCTACAATTTTTTTTCTAGACATCAAGGGCTACCTGCGTTTGTTATACCTACTCACTGGAAAAAAAAGTAAGACTAAAATACTCTTATTATAAATAAGGTTCTATATATGTGTATTGTTAAATATTGCAATTTCTTTTCTTGATCGCACAAACAAGAATTAAGTCTAAGTACATAAAAAATTAATATAATACCTTGATAAGGCACTTATAAATTTCAAAGAAAACTATTAATTCAATTATGAATATAGGACTTATGGCTCAAAAAAAGAGCGCATGGAAGCCATTCTATAAAAAATGATCAGTACATTTGTCATTAGAACACAGTTCAAGCGAATGATAATCTTTCGTCACTCTAAATGAACGTATACTTCATTCCTAAATTTATTATTTAGATCCTCTTGAAGCCTTCGAAGCGATTAAACCACTCACCGGTCATGACGACATCGAAGGTGTGTGGGAGATGCTGCAAAAAATGTCGAGCCGAAAGAGTGAGTATTCATATATATCGAAGAAACAATAATTTAAAATATATAATAGAAATTATTACAGCTAATAGAAGTTCTGCTGACTAATCGTATTAAGAATAGTTTACGCACATTCGAAAATATATCAATATTTCGTTACTTTTTAGATATGTCAGATGTGTTCGACTGTTATGAACATGAGGCTGAGCATATGGAGGGAATAGATGATGCCACAGGTAATACGTAATTTGAAATTAAACAAAAAATCATACAAATTAAATAATTTAATTAATTCATATTAGAATATAGTGATTTACAGTTTTGCCCAAATCTGTACATCATGCACACATGATATTAATTACATTGATATACAATACAAATTAATAATTAAAATACAATACAAATATTACAATAATTGACAATATTAATCAAAGATATGTCAATTGAATAGTAACTATTTTATTCATGTAAGAATATAGTGATTTACAGTTTTGCCGAAATCACCACTACATCAGACATGGACACATGATATTAATTACATTTATATACAATACAAATTAATAATTAAAACACAATACAAATATTACAATAATTGCATAATAACTATTTTTGAACTTTAATTGAAAATTGAACAATAATTAATGAAATTATAATGTAAAATGTCGTATACTAAAAACATTGTCAATGATTGAGAAATAGATTCGCGAGCGCACTTAATCACATATAGATTCACGTATTCCTTCGTAGAGGCAAGATCCTGAAGATGCTCCGGTGTCTGAGCGTAGAGCATTTAATGTTTCTTTCGCGGAGTAAAATTCTAAACTAATTAGTATTAAAAATCTATCGTTATTTCAATTAAACGATGCACTATCCGACAAACGGCTTCGTAGCCATATAAACCATATTTTTATTACATACAGCTAAAATTCGATTCTAATACAGGTTTGGATGGAGTAGAGAGTTATGTCAACAAGATGACGGCTGGAGAGGGACCAGAGGCGTTACCTGGGGTTTTCCTCGCCATGAAGTCAGACCCTGGTAAGGATTGCTTAAACCAACAGCTGAACTGTTTATAAACAACAAATTAAAAATAGCTATCGGTCTTTGGAAAATGGAAACAAAACTACAGATATCTTTTCTTATTTAAATGTCTCTGTGTGACCTATAAATACTTAAACTATTAGCAAGCGTTGTGATATACCAAAGACTAAAGAGTATTTATATGTCTTTGGATTTAAAGAGCAGACCATACACTAATACAGTGTTTTTCAACCTTTTTCATGATGCGACACCCCTAGAACAAAAAAATATTTCGCGACCCCCTTTGACCATTCGGTTTTTTATCAAATAGGTATGTGTATGCTACATTATTACTATAAGCAATATTAATTGTTTTTTTTACTACAGTAGCCATTTTTTTCGACCTTTGGCGACCCCCAGACAGAAGCTTCGGTTGGAAAACAATGCACTAATAAATACTTCATATCTATAAATGTTATTGTAATAGTTGTTATCTATATGTTTTAAACAACTCTAAGCTCGCATTAGGAGCTTTGCAGTGTTGACAATAATAATTGCAACCGAATTTAATTATCAGTCATGTCGTCATTATGTATTTAAACGCGTTTGTATAGGCGTTCCACTTCATTTAACAATTAGACGGATTTGTATTTATTACTAGAAATTCATCATATTTACACACACAATACAGTGACAGATATACATACAGATGAGCTCTTAACGCGTGTCACAAATAATTAACGGCACACAAACAAGACGTAAACATACAAACAAAAGATTAAAAATATGATTAAAAGAACATTAAAATACTATTTAAATTTTAAAAATAATTCATCTGAATGAAGCTGTGGAAACAGTCTCGAAAATGTGTCTATATCTATAAAACACTTAAATTGTAGATGTGTTATTTGAAATTAAATTAAATAAATTACATTTGTCATTGTAGATAAATGACAGATGTAATTTAAAAATTACATCTGTCACTACAGACATTAAATATACATATAGATAAAGATATTTTTTTATTAATTTATTGTATATTGTTTATTGGAGGAATATTTACAGCCATTCTCTTTTTATTTTTACATATTTTAATACTTTACTTTCAGATTGGGATTCATCATATAACACTCTAATGGGAGCTATGCGGTGTAACGGTAAATTTAATACTACATAATTTCGCAAAACAGTACAGTCTGCCAGTTAGTGGACTGCGTTGTGTGGTTGTATGTAAAAATGTCAGGAGTCTGTGTATGGTAATGTTCTGTAATGAGCTTGGCAAACTGCACTAAAAATGACTTAGTGTGTGAGAGTGATCCCTGAGCTATACAGTCGTAGCCTAAAACATAAATAGTGAATATATAAGTATATAAATAACTAAGGGAAGTCTGCGCCATGAGACCTAAGGTAGCAGACGGAGCCCTACGGGTAGGATCAGAGGTTCAAGGTGATGGGATTTTCTCAAAGCTATCGGGCAACATACCACGATATAACTCTTTGAGAGGCTTACTAAAACTTTAACCCCTTCTATAACAAGTAAAAAATATCACAAATTACTTATGTGTGTTTTGAGAAGCGTACTATATATGACATAAGAGTCAAAATACATCGCAAAATATTTTTTAGAGATGGCCGAGGCACCAGCTGAATTGAAACAATTGTTGAACGAGGATGAGTTTTCCAAGTGTATATGGCTACTGAAAGAGTTCACGGGACTACCAAGTGAGTATAGCAGAAATAATAATTAAAGAAAAAATCATTTACTGTCTGTACTATAAGCATTCGTTTTCTTTTAAACCTTATAGCTACATATAATATAACTTCTGCTCATCCAAAACATAGAGATTCCCTAATGTAGGAACCATGTCTATATTGTTTTTGTCTGTAAACTTTTTTGGTCTAAATATTTATTATTATTAATATAACCTCACACTAGGATTTCGTATTTTTATAATATTTCTCTCATATATAATATTCTCATTATTATATTATTATTATATTCTCATCTATATAATTTCTCATTAATTATAATATTTCTCTTTTCACACATGGTCGGTAAAACCCAAGGTTATCTATTTATAGCTTGTATTATATTCTGCGTGAAAACTCTAATAGACCAATATGTAAGCAATACTCCGCGACAAAATATTCCTCAGGAAGTTCCTGAGGATGCTCCGGTGTCGGGGCACGTTGTGTGACGTCGAGTGGTTGTGCTTACATATTGGTCTATTAAGGTTCTGTACTATGGACTTCCGCAAGGGTAATTATAAATTATGTGTGTATATTAATACCACTTTCCCAAAGTTTGAGCAGAACAAACTGCCCCTTGCTTCCCTCGCTACTTCCACTCTCATTTTTCATCATACATACATATATATGTATGTATATATAATAATTTTAATCAGCCAGAACATTCTGGATCTAGAAAAGTGCGAACAGTTGTACCAGAATCGCTCTTACGTCCACACTTTAATCCGCCTAAATCCGGCGAATCAGCATTTGCTATTAATAATGAAGGCGTACGATTTATATTTGAGATTTAATATACGTACATACATCGAACTGTTAAAAAAGTAACGTATACTAAATGAATAATTGGAACATTGTTTGTAGATTTCAGATACGCTATAGAACAGATACTACAAGATACAGGGCGATTCAGCCTGAAAGAAGTCGTGCAACTGATGTACAAGATCACGGGTGAAAACCGACTTGATAAGATATTGATTCTCGTGCGACGTCTGTTTAAGGTTAAAAGTAAGTAAATTGCGATGAATTATGATACTATCGTAATAGCGGCGAATTTAACAAGTTTTTTAACCATAAAGACGGACAACTCTACGGTTCTTACAAACTATGTGTTAAAAACATTTTAAATTTCAAAAGTATATCTTAATATATATCTGCTGTCACGATGTTTGCTGTGACTAACTACTTAACCGATTTTAAATTAAATTGGCACACCGTGAGTCTGGTCCAACTTAAGAGATAGGATAGCTTAGATCTTTAATTATAGTTGCAATTTTATTTTATATCAAATTATTTATCTACAATTAATTGACAGTCACAATTATCTGTTAACTCCAAAAGAGTCTAACAGATGTGGATACTTTTCGACTGGACTGAGTTAGTAATCAATAGATGGCACTGCTATGGTAAACCGACAAACGTGTCATATAGAGATTAATTTATTAACCTAAATAAAGCATACTTCTATTGTTTAAAGCGCTTTCGATTATAGACATATCTCCGCACACTTAAAGCTGATAATTATTTTTGATGAACTAAAAAAATGATTGCTAGAAATCACATGTATGGCAAAACATCGTTTGCCGGGTCAGCTAGTTAGAAATATAAGATATTAACAAATAAAAACTTGCTTCGGTAATAATTAGAAAATACGATGTTTGGTAATTATACGATTTAATACTTTTAATTATAATTATGCTAGATGTAATAGTAAGTTGAACAATTTGAGAAAACTCTACAATATGTCTATTTGTTTCTTGATAATAATGATCTAACTTCCAGACATAACAGACCTGTTCCAACGCATAAACAACTTGACGAGGAAGAGAGATCCTCTCCAATTCCTCATCAGCATCATGGATCTTACGAAGCAGAACACGATTGAAGAAGCTTGCGACGCCATAACTAGTCTCACTACTGGCAAAAGTTGGTATTTTTGTAGTTATGGTTTGTCAATTAGGATAACTCCTTTGGCGCTGCGTAAAGATGGGGTCTCTTTACGTTTTCTATTGCATTTATGGAGTGTTCGGATTAATACCTGCAGCTGAATTCCATCATCGGACATCGAGGCAGAATACGAAATTTCATCCGTATCAACTCGATGTCCGCCGTTCCACAACTGAGCGCTTCAGAAGGCACTTTCTGCCGCGCACCACCGCTATGTGGAACCAGCTGCCAAAAGAGGTATTGCCGAACACATACGACTTAGGGACCTACAAGAAAAGGGCGTATAAGCTTTTAAAAGGCCGCCAATGCTCTAATGAGGCCTCTGGCTGGTGTATCTTTTGCCCGTTTACACCCTGTTTTATATAAAAAAATATTTAAATTTTATATTGAATATACATATAAATATGGAATAATATAACAACATTCGTATAAATAACGTATTAATGTTCTAACAGTTATAAAGTTAAGGATTAAGAACAGCATTCTATTTTACATAGAGATTAGTTTTTGAATCGCGACTGTACAAAAATAGATGCGATTTGCACAATTAAACGTGCAAGAGAAATTGTCTTGATATATTTTCATTTGGCAATCACTAATCTACGAAACAAAAGTAGCTAACGCGAACATTTGCGTTTTCATGCAAGATAATATTGATATTATGACGATGCTAACAACTGTATAACGTACACTTTTATATAGAACATATTGCAAAAGCTGGGACACCATTGTACCACTTATATCGCCAAAATATAATTCCAATTCTATTTTACTTGCTATCGCCATTGTTTCAAATTAAAACTGCTATCAGTTGCAATTCGAAACAATATTTAAATATTAATTACTGTAGTTAATATTGTACCTTCCAATATATATCGTCGGGGTGATAATATTAAAACTCAATTCTCCATTTTTATTTAAATATCATTTCCGTCTTGATTTTATGTACATCTTTATATATAAAATTCTTCTGTGAGTGTGTATGTTACTGAACCTCTCTCAAACGACTGGATCGATTGTGATGAAATTTTTTGTGTGTGTTCAAGGGGATCTGGGAATGGTTTAGATTCACAATTTTCTCCGCTGGACAATGTTTTTTTTAATTAATTTTTAATTTATTAGTAGCTGTTGATTTTGGAATGTTTTACATTGGATCCGACAGACGGCGCTACCATCGCGGTGTCAAATTTTAAATAATATTCGAATAATTAATTGAAAATTGAAATCACATGTATGGCAAAACAACGTTTGCCGGTTCAGCTAGTAAATATTTATTAATCAAAATATGTTTTTTGTAGTTGACGCCATCGCTGTACTAGAGCAAATACAACGCGACACATCCCACGAAGATGTAATTGATTTCTTGAGGCAATTAACCATCAAAGTAACCGGATCTAAAAGTAAGTTTTAGTTCATTAATGCCAAGAGCACATAACATTAGTAGCGATGCTTTTCATTAAATACGGTACAGTCAAATAGAATTTATTATAAATAACAAAAAAAAAACTCATTTAAGTTGCTTATAAGCAACCTTAAACCTAAAAT
Source organism: Pontia daplidice (assembly GCA_963693355.1). Classification (NCBI taxonomy): domain Eukaryota; kingdom Metazoa; phylum Arthropoda; class Insecta; order Lepidoptera; family Pieridae; genus Pontia; species Pontia daplidice. The sequence continues at coordinate 85,763 of CAVNZL010000077.1, forward strand.
TACAGTTCTTTTTAGCTCAAAGTGATATAATTATAATTGTTTGAAACTAATCTCTATAAAATTATGTTATTCTTATAATAAGATGCTAACAGCTATAGTAAAAAGTTATGTATATTAAACTTCTATATCCGCTGTTTAATCTTACTATAAATATTTCAGATTTGACTCAAGGCTGGGAGGTTATAACATCCGTCACTAAAGAGTCAGGTGAGTTACCCAAACTCTTGTGAATAAATTTATAGATTTAAATTAAAACCGAACTGTTAAGAATTTCAATGTTTTCAATCATTTTAAATATAATTACAGGAATCTACAACAATTAATAATACTAGTGTGTCCTGTGTTATAAATTTAATAAACAAAGTTGCTACTAACTACTAAAATGTCAATGAAGTGTAAGCAACGATTCTTGGAAGAATTCACTAAGCGGAAATACGTAATGTTTATTTGTAGACTATGACAATAGTTCAGACCTCTCTTTTATTTTTCCTTAACATATGATTAATAAATATAAAATGACAACTAAAATTCTTCATACAATATATTGTGTATAGGCAATTATTAGTTTTGCATTTCAATAAAATAAAGGATTTCAAAATGGCGACCAAAAGTTGTATTAGGTATTTGTATAATCGACAACAAAATACCGTATTTTGACCCAAACGGTGTACTGAAATGTGTTTATTTTATTTTTGAATATATGCAAATGGGAAATGCAATATTTATAAGAATGCTACATTTCAAATGTTATATTTACGATACATTGGTGGCAATTCTGATGTACACACTCTAAACTAAAAATCTCTCTTTTAGCTTTAGACCTGACAAACAGTTTTAGAGAGCGTAACCTATTCTGTATATCTCTAAATTGATAGCAGTAAGGTTTAAATTGTCAATGTAGAAATATATAGAATAGGTGTAAAGTTTGACAGGTGTAAACCTAAATTTAGAGATTTTTAGTTTTAGAGGTGTACATCAGAATCGCCACCAATGTTATCGAACGTCTTCCACAACGCATGTGCTATTTCGCTTCATGGAATCTTTAGATTTTTGGACCTGTACGACTCAATAGTATGTTCAAGCTATACCATTTTAAATAGGAAACAATTCTTTCACCACTGAGTGTCACAGTACATACATACATACAGTATGTATGTATGTATGTACAGTATGTATGTATGTATGTATGTATGTACAGTATGTATGTATGTATGTATGTATGAATTGTGGGAATATGGAAAGGTTCTTATTTGTTACAGATATCTTCGCGCTTATCAGACGATTCAAGCGTTTCACCCACACGGATATAATACTCGTTTTAATGACGATTTTGCGTATTACAAACACATCAACATTGCCCGTGGCGAATATTAAAATGAACAAGCTACTGGGACTTGAAGGTATTACTTTGCCTGTAAATCATTCAAATGTCTGTCTAACTATAAATCTCTATAGCTCTACCTTGGATCAGAGAGTCCCTGCTCCAAATTCTGTATGGATACATTAAGTTTGTTTTGTTGTCTCGTGTCTTTTCAATGTTCATTGTCCTTTAACAGGATTCTTTGAGTGGTTCGAGATTATCCACAAAACAGCCAGTATGGGTAAGATAATCTTTATTAAATTTACAATTCTAGCAAAAAAACAAAACACTGCAAATGTTTAAAAAAAGAGAGAAAAATGAGTTCACATTACAGTACATTAATATTGTGACAGAAATAATAATAACGTATTTTTTGATAAAAATACTTTTAAATAATTAAAAAATATATTAAGGGCAAACGCCACGTTACTGAAAATATGCAAAACTAATTGCGCTTCGATTGTTTATTTTTTCAGATGTGATAAAATTCTTCGATTTGTTTACAACGTTGAGTAAAAGATTACGTAAGTTGAATTTGTTAATATCTTTCTAAAATAGTGTGACAACGCGCAGGTGGCATTTGCTTAAAGTGATAGACATTTATAATAATTGTATTATTTTCAGTTTTGGAGAACGCTATAACGAAGTTGCTGACGTTTACAAAAGAGACAAGTAAGTTTTAATGTCTTTATAAAGTTATACACTTTAATGTTAATAAAGAATAAGTACAAAAAAACAAACTTAGTAGTGTTATACCATTGCCATTTGACCATAAACGCGAATTCGTTGAAATGTGACTTTTCAGCTAATATTATTTAAGGCTAAGTTTTTTATTTACTTGTGTTTTTCTGACATGCGCCAGCGAGCCTTACTTAAAGTCTCCCAAGGCAGTAATATAGCTGAGCTTTTTCCCTATTAGCAGAATTTATATATACAATAGATAAAATACATATAATCTTAATAATAACGTTTATATTCTTTTAGCTTTCATTGACGCTCTGAAGGTCCTAACTAAAGCAACTGGCCACAAAGGTATTGTTGATATATATCATATATATCATAATATTCTCTTCACTTGATTTCATCTACAAGTTATGATTTATTTTCAGATCTTACTGGCCAAATAATATACATCAAAGATAACAAACCAGCACTTAATACAACAACTTCTACAACAGAAGCGCCGGGAGCAGGAAAAACATTAGGACAGGCAACAATCTCTACATCTGAAACAAAAAAAACATATACAAAGAACGGTGAAATAACAGTTATAAAAACACACACCATACAAGAAACACCAGCTGATACTACAAGTCAAGAAAAAAGAAATGATGATATACCAAATACACAAGACTCCATACCGGATGATATAAATCCCAATGGACCAGAAATTAACCCACAAGTATCGAATCCAGAAGGGTCAAACCCTAACGGACCAGAAAGTATCTCACAAGGATCCAACCTAAAGGATATAAGTTCCAACGTACCAGAGAGTAACCCACAAGGATCGAACCCAGAGGATACCAGTCTCAACGCACCAGAAAGTAACCCACAAGGATCCAACGCAGAGGATATAAGTTCCAACGGACCAGAAAGTAACCCACAAGAAACCAACCCAGAGAATATAAGTTCCAACGGACCAGACAGTAACCCACAAGGATCAAACCCAGAGGATACCAGTCCCAATGCACCTGGCAGCAACCCACAAGAAACCAACCCAGAGGATATAAGTTCCAACGGACCAGAAAGTATCTCACAAGGATCCAACCCAGAGGATACTAGTTCCAACGGACCAGAAAGTAACCCACAAGAAACCGACCCAGTGGACACCAGTCCAAATGCACCACTAAATAAGCAAGGACCTAACCCTGAGGGTGCAAGTCCCAGTATACCAGAAATCATTTCACAAGAAACCAACGCAGGGGATACTAGTTCCAACGGACCAGAAATTAACCCACAAGAAACCAATCCAGAGGGCATAAGTTCCAACGGACCAGAAGGTATCTCACAAGGATCCAACCCAGAGGAAATAAGTTCCAACGAACCAGAAAGTATCTCACAAGGATCCAACCCAGAGAATATAAGTTCCAACGGACCAGAAAGTATCTCACAAGGATCCAACCCAGAGAATATAAATTCCAACGGACCAGAAAGTAACCCACAAGTATCTAACCTAGAGGGTACCAGTCCCAACGCACCAGACAGTAACCCACAAGAAACCAACCCAGAGGATATAAGTTCCAACGGACCAGAAAGTATCTCACAAGAATCCAACCCAAAGGATACAAGTTCCAACATACCAGAGAGTAACCCACAAGGATCGAACCCAGAGGATACCAGTCTCAACGCACCAGAAAGTAACCCACAAGGATCCAACCCAGAGGATATAAGTTCCAACGGACCAGAAAGTATCTCACAAGGATCCAACCCAGAGGATACTAGTTCCAACGGAACAGAAAGTAACCCACAAGAAACCGACCCAGTGGACACCAGTCCAAATGCACCACTAAATAAGCAAGGACCTAACCCTGAGGGTGCAAGTCCCAGTATACCAGAAATCATTTCACAAGAAACCAACGCAGGGGATACTAGTTCCAACGGACCAGAAATTAACCCACAAGAAACCAACCCAGAGGACATAAGTTCCAACGGACCAGAAGGTATCTCACAAGGATCCAACCCAGAGGAAAAAAGTTCCAACGGACCAGAAAGTAACCCACAAGTATCTAACCTAGAGGGTACCAGTCCCAACGCACCAGACAGTAATCCACAAGAAACCAACCCAGAGGATATAAGTTCCAACGGACCAGACAGTATCTCACAAGAATCCAACCCAAAGGATACAAGTTCCAACGTACCAGAGAGTAACCCACAAGGATCGAACCCAGAGGATACCAGTCTCAACGCACCAGAAAGTAACCCACAAGGATCCAACGCAGAGGATATAAGTACCAACGGACCAGAAAGTATCTCACAAGGATCCAACCCAGAGGATACTAGTTCCAACGGACCAGAAAGTAACCCACAAGAAACCGACCCAGTGGACACCAGTCCAAATGCACCACTAAATAAGCAAGGACTTAACCCTGAGGGTGCAAGTCCCAGTATACCAGAAATCATTTCACAAGAAACCAACGCAGGGGATACTAGTTCCAACGGACCAGAAATTAACCCACAAGAAACCAACCCAGAGGACATAAGTTCCAACGGATCAGAAGGTATCTCACAAGGATCCAACCCAGAGGAAATAAGTTCCAACGAACCAGAAAGTATCTCACAAGGATCCAACCCAGAGAATATAAGTTCCAACGGACCAGAAAGTATCTCACAAGGATCCAACCCAGAGAATATAAATTCCAACGGACCAGAAAGTAACCCACAAGTATCTAACCTAGAGGGTACCAGTCCCAACGCACCAGACAGTAACCCACAAGAAACCAACCCAGAGGATATAAGTTCCAACGGACCAGAAAGTATCTCACAAGAATCCAACCCAAAGGATACAAGTTCCAACGTACCAGAGAGTAACCCACAAGGATCGAACCCAGAGGATACCAGTCTCAACGCACCAGAAAGTAACCCACAAGGATCCAACCCAGAGGATATAAGTTCCAACGGACCAGAAAGTATCTCACAAGGATCCAACCCAGAGGATACTAGTTCCAACGGAACAGAAAGTAACCCACAAGAAACCGACCCAGTGGACACCAGTCCAAATGCACCACTAAATAAGCAAGGACCTAACCCTGAGGGTGCAAGTCCCAGTATACCAGAAATCATTTCACAAGAAACCAACGCAGGGGATACTAGTTCCACCGGACCAAAAATTAACCCACAAGAAACCAACCCAGAGGACATAAGTTCCAACGGACCAGAAGGTATCTCACAAGGATCCAACCCAGAGGAAATAAGTTCCGACGGACCAGAAAGTAACCCACAAGTATCTAACCTAGAGGGTACCAGTCCCAATGCACCAGACAGTAATCCACAAGAAACCAACCCAGAGGATATAAGTTCCAACGGACCAGACAGTATCTCACAAGAATCCAACCCAAAGGATACAAGTTCCAACGTACCAGAGAGTAACCCACAAGGATCGAACCCAGAGGATACCAGTCTCAACGCACCAGAAAGTAACCCACAAGGATCCAACGCAGAGGATATAAGTTCCAACGGACCAGAAAGTATCTCACAAGGATCCAACCCAGAGGATACTAGTTCCAACGGACCAGAAAGTAACCCACAAGAAACCGACCCAGTGGACACCAGTCCAAATGCACCACTAAATAAGCAAGGACCTAACCCTGAGGGTGCAAGTCCCAGTATACCAGAAATCATTTCACAAGAAACCAACGCAGGGGATACTAGTTCCAACGGACCAGAAATTAACCCACAAGAAACCAACCCAGAGGGCATAAGTTCCAACGGACCAGAAGGTATCTCACAAGGATCCAACCCAGCGGATACCAGTTCCAATGGACCAGAAAGTAACCCACAAGAAAACAACCCAGTGGATACCAGTCCAAATGCACCACTAAATAAGCAAGGACCTAACCCTGAGGGTGCAAGTCCTAGTATACCAGAAATCATTTCACAAGAAACCAACGCAGGGGATACTAGTTCCAACGGACCAGAAAGTAACCCACAAGTATCTAACCTAGAGAGTACCAGTCCCAACGCACCAGACAGTAACCCACAAGAAACCAACCCAGTGGATACAAGTTCCAACGTACCAGAGAGTAACCCACAAGGATCGAACCCAGAGGATACCAGTCTCAACGCACCAGAAAGTAACCCACAAGGATCCAACCCAGGGGATATAAGTTCCAACGGATCAGAAAGTAACCCACAAGGATCCAACCCAGCGGATACCAGTTCCAATGGACCAGAAAGTAACCCACAAGAAACCAACCCAGTGGATACCAGTCCAAATGCACCACTAAATAAGCAAGGACCTAACTCTGAGGGTGCAAGTCTCAATATACCAGAAATTATTTCACAAGAAACCAACAAAGAAGTTACCAGTCCTGCTGAAGCAGATATTATCCCACAAGAAACCAATCCAGTGGATATAAGTTCCAACGGACCAGAAAGTAACCCACAAGGATCCAACGCAGAAGATACTATTTCCAACGGACCAGAAATTGACCTACAAGAGACCAACCCAGAGGATACAAGTTCCAAAGGTCCAGAAAATAATCCACAAAGATCCAACCCAGAGGATACCACTTCCAACGGACCAGACAGTACCCAACAAGAAGCCAATTCAGAAGGTACAAGTTCCAACGGACCTGAAAATAATCTACAAGGATCAAAACCACAGGACGCCACTCCTAACGAACCAGATATTATCACACAAGAAACCAACCCAGTGAATACCAGTCCTAATGTATCAGAAAATAACCCGCAACAACCCAACCCAGAAGGTACAAGTTCCAACGGACAAGAAATTAATTCCCAAGCATCCATCCCAGAAGGTACAAGTCCCAATGGACCAGAAACCAACCAAGTAACAAGTCTTCAATCACGTCAGGGAAGTTCCAATCCAGCTACAGACGGTTCAAATCACGGCCCTGTTGCTACGCCTCAGCAACTTAAACCTGGAGAAAACAGTCCTGGAACCGCTCAAGTCAATGAATTGACTTCAAGCCAAGGTGCTACCAGCCCGTGCCCGGATATTAGTCCAGTCCAAAAAGCAGCTTCTGGGTCACAACCAACAGCACCTGGTCAAGCCATACACGGTTTAGGTAAGACACGAATGATATCTATTTTATTGTTATTGCTTCAGAGATTTCTCAATTGAGTACGCAACATTTAATTATTAAATAATTATAAGTCTAACTGAATCCAATACAGAACTTTACTCACTTTGCACAGACTAAGACTAACTAAGCTTTGGTATTACATGTCTATTATGAATATATAATTAACTAGTCAGATATTTTCATGGCGGCATTTTTATTTTATACTTTCAGATAATCTTCAAGCTTTGCAAACAGTAGTAGACCTGCAGTTTGTGATCCTTCCCCGAACACCAGACAACATGAAAAATTGCTACTGCACATGCAAAAGCCCGTCGGCGCCGAAATTAATCAAAATGAAAGACCTGCCATCCGGTATCAAATAATACCGCAATTTGAAATTGTCTCCAAACTTAAAGGACCTTAGACTATTTAAAATGAACTTTGGAAATTAAATCGCATTATCTTTTACTATGTGCCGCAAGTCTGGCTGTAATTATTCTTGATGAAAAGCATTCGCAACGCGGGTTTGAGTCAATTATAAAGCATAAAATACTAACTTTAAATGTGTGTTGGTAAAAAACGGTACATTAATTCATAGATTGTCAATTTATCACTTTCTTTGATGAGGTCTCTCTTGATCTCATCACACCTCAGTTTAAACCAACATTATCTCCTATAATCAACTGAGATTTTGTCTTTCTATTTTGTATAAGAAAAACTTGTTTGAATCTATATTGTTGTTAGCTTTTGAAAATATTTTATGTAACTAAATGTGTTTTAAATTTATGACTTTTTCGTTTTCTAATAAATGTGTGTTTTTGTATTTACTACTATTATTACTTATTAACAGTGAATATAAAATAATCTCACATCCTAGCTTACTCTGCAATTATATATCTAAAAATATATCTAGGGTAAATAGTACAATGATTGGCACTCTAAGCTGATCTTTAACATATTATGTAGTGACTTATATGTTAAATAAAATAAAAATATATATTTTTAAATTGTTAATCATATAAAAGGTTAAATAAGCGTAAATTAACATTTACGCTTATTTAATTATTATTAGTAATACTTTAAAAAATTACTTGATTGCGTAAAGAGCACCATTAAACTTGAGTCTATGTACAATTATTGGCGCTGTGACTTTGGTATAACGATTGGCAGTAATACCTTGCTATGTAGATACACATTGCTGTTGCAAAAAAGGCGAACCTACGTAATTTAGGTCCAGTATAACCGACTATGATCTTTTAACATTTTTAATAATTCATCTGAAATTGGTTCTCTTTTTAACACTAAAAAAAAACACTAAAATACATATGACAACATAAAAACCTAACAATTTTAGCCTTTGTTCAAAATAAAATGCCTCTGAAAATATTATATTGTTATTAAACTAATTATTAAATGTTATGCAACATACAATTATAACGTACGTTTTAATAATATCAAACTTTTTATATCAAAATGTAGTAGGGTCTTTTTCTAGTCCACAAGTCCTTAATAACAAATTACATAATATATTTCATTGGCTGCCTAAAAAGTAACGGAATACTGTAATTTACGGTTGGGCTTTCCCCGAAATCATATAGACATAGATAAACAACGTTGGTCGAAAAATAGTGTTGCTACTATTGACCACCAAAAAATACATCTTTAAAAAGTACGACGATAGGATTCAATACACTATTATTTCAATGTTATGGAGGTTTTACGATTTCGATATATATTCATTATTCATCAGTAGAAGCATTGACAACACGAGGGTTTTATCATGCCCATAAACTTTTTTCGATTTTGCCCATTTCTTGGCATATATCATTTTCGAGCAACATTATTTCGATTCAACTCCTTAATAACCGTTACAGCTAATTAAAGTGAGCGCTTTTTCACGGTTCATGAAACTAACAAACATAATTTATTAAACTGCTACTATAAGTTTAACAAAGAAATAATGATTTAGATATAGCGTTATTTAATCATGTATTTGTTATAAACCGTGCTAAAAGTCTTAGGCTTAATAAAACGGTGAAGTAATTCTTAACAGCGCTTTTCCGCTGACTTATAAAAAAAATTTATATAAATTTCTGAACTCGCGCGACTGATGACGTACCAGTATTCACTGTTCACCAGTAAGTTACTAGTAGTAACTGTTGTTAACATTTTACATCTGTACTGTAAAGTTTACGTAGCTAAAATGCCGAAATTATATGCAATCGACTGTGAGATGGTTCAGGATTATAAAAATCAAAATATGGTCGCCAGAGTATCTCTTGTGGATGAAGACCTGAACGTTGTAATGGACGAATTTGTTAAACCTACGCACCCTGTATCAGACTACCGGACATGGATATCTGGGATCAAGCCTGGATTCGAACATACAGCAAAACCGAAGAACGAGGTACTGAACCGCTTGAAAGATATTATTAACGGCCATTGGCTTATTGGCTTTGATATTGAGAAGGACTTGCAAGCATTGGGAATCCAGTTCCAGAACGTCAAGGATCTGGCGACTTATGGCCCATTCTTGGTAAGCAGTGTTTATTGATTTAAAGATTATTTTTTTATGAGACGGGGGCAAATTAGTAGTCGGGTCACTTAGATTAGTGCTTACCGCCGCGCCGTTCATGGATACCTGGAACGCCAGGAGGCTTACAGGCGCGTTGCTGGCCTTTATGGGATAAATACGCTCTTCATGAAGGCACCCAAGTCGTATAGGAAATACATCCGCCGGCAGCTGGTTCCACAGTAAAGTGTTACGCGGCTAAAAGTGCCTTAAAACCGCTCTCTTGTGGAAAGATTTTTGAGACGGGGAGAACGGGAAGGCCTGCAATGGTTTGGGCTAATTAGGCTGCTGTATGTTTTCAGAAATTTGGCCAGAAACAGTCGCTAAAGACATTGGCGTTACAATAGCTTGGGTTGTCCATTCAGGATGGATCACACAACTCTGTCGAAGACGCCCAAGCGGTAATGAAAATCTACAAAAAATACCGTTTTTAATTCAGTGTGTTCATTAAGCCTCGATTATATTTTAGAAATGTTTTTTTTTAAATACAGTTCCTCAAGTTGTTCAAATAAAGTTTTTATATAAGCAGTGTTATTATTTTATATTAATAATATACTACATATAGACTGTACTGTAAAATAACCTATATACTTATTAATTTTAATATTTTCTATTTTGTATTAATTTGTGTATCTTGGCTGCATCATTCAAGATTTTGACAGACTATTGATTATTGTTTATTGCCATTTCATGCGCTCTAGTCTTAAAACTGTAAAGTACTCTTTATTTGACCTTTGTAAGTGTTATAAGTTATCTATATGATAAAATAATTTTGAGTCTGATACGAACTATCCAAAACGATTTTGCAATTTGAGCTTCTTTAGGCATCGATTAATGGTCGCGATTCTGGTGTACACCTCTAAAGGTGCGTACGGATTGCGCGTACCCTGGTACGCGTACTCAGTTTACGCGTATTCGGAACGCCTAGTCCATACCTGCAGCTACGCGTTCACTCTTGGGGTACGCGTACCGCGCGAGCCAACTCGCAGCGCGAGCCACCGTCGGTCGGTTTTTAGTCGCGCGTCAAAGAGGACGCACGCGGCCGGCTTCGCTATATTTGGACGGCAAAATGAATAAACACGCGTGTTCTTCGAGTTTCAATAATGAAAATATTATTAGATTGATTCAACTTTATGAATTTCACCGGGTCTTGTGGGATAGCACACTAATTGATTATCGAAATAACGATTTACGCCAAGATGCATGGAAGGCAATTTCAAATGAACTGAACATTCCAATAGGTGAATTCCGCTAAGTTTGTCGGAGTCATGGCGAATGACTGGGGCTCGCGGAGCGCTCTGGATCGATTGACCTCGCGTACAGGTTCGCGGCGGTCCGTACAGGAGCTGTACGCGTATCCAATGTACGCGTGGACACTGTTTCCCAACTACGCGTAACACAGGAACGCGCTATCCGTACGCACCTTACAACTAAAAATCTCTAATTTAGGTTTAGACCTGCCAAACAAACGTGTAACCTATTCTATATATTTCTACATTGACAATTTAAACCTCGTTGCTATCAATTTAGAGATATACAGAATAGGTTACGCTCTCTAAAACTGTTTGACAGGTGTAAAGCTAAATTTAGAGATTTTTAGTTTAGAGTGTGTAAATCAGAATCGCCACCAATAAGTAAAGATCAATTTCGAGTGAATGTAAAGTAGGTACAATAGTTCCGATCGCGCGCGGCATGCAGCCTGAAGTGTAGACGAGCCGCGCGCGATCCATTAGATGTTGAGCTTTTGATCAAACACAAAGGGGCCTCAGTCGCTACTCACTTGGCGCGCGCGGTCTAGACGATTGTGAGAATCGCGTAATGAATAATTCTCAATGTATCCGTTTATTTTCCCTATATAGGGAGAATAAACGACATCCTAATGATACCAAATAAACAAATAGAGATTTAAACAGATGCTTGGCGGAAAATTAGTCGGCAACTGAACAATATTCCAACAGAAAAACTAAAGAAAAACAAATTAATTTTTCGTAATTTATGCCGTAAATATACAAGTAAAGTAGCCAGTTAGAATCGCAAAAGATTGCTGTTGGATCGACCTAGAACGATCCACGCATCACGATCTTAGATCAACTTTAGATTGTCCGGTGTGGATTCGGCTAATCAGATTTTTTAATTCTGATGCAAATTCACTTGACAGAAACAAATTGGAATGATGTTTTTGTATTGGACTTGATTTTTGAGCACCCAAATGGACCTCCCAAATCTAGTAGTTTAAGTATGGTGGAATAAAATTAAATGCGATAAAAAATTTATTAAAATTCAAGTAAATACATTATAAAATCTTACATAAAGAACATTTCATTTACAATTAGACAGACACACCATCTTGGAATTAATATATAATGTCAATCCAGGTTTAGAGCTCGTAGGATTGCAATACATATACATACATACATACATACATATCACACATCGGGATGTTTTAATTTTTTACTACAATTTGTGATATTTCTGGAGCTATAACTGTGAGAGTGGCAGAGGCAATGTCCTGATGATGCTCCGGTGTCCGGAGTGGTTGTTGTATATTGGTCTCTGGGGTTTGTGAGAGTGGCGTCAATTTGATTCAAAGATTGTGTCCATTTTCGGGAGTCAGTCAGATTGCGGCTCATCTGCCGCGGTGGATCTTCAAATGGCGCAGCGCACACCTGGCCGCGGTGCCCTTGGCGATGCGGTAGTTGCGTCCGATGCCCTTGAAGGTGCCTCTGCCGAACACCTCGACGCAGACGCGGACTCGTCTGCCGTCCGCCAGGCGTTCGGGTTTCCTGGAAAGAGAGAGTAAATAGTAGAATTTTGAGTGGGAGTGGAGTGCGAGCGCTCGTAACAACAATCCCACCCAAACTTGGCCGTGTCGGGCTCCGCTTCCAGGAGTTCCCTGACGGGGGACTTCGGTGCTGCAGCGCTGAAGGCATCCAGCTCCGCCATCATGAGGCGCGCGTACGAACGCCACACGGCCCCCAGGGACATGCCTGCGGAAATCACCAAAACATTATGAGCTCTAATCCTATATTTACAATAATAGACGTTGGAACTTTGTAAGGGATTACTTGAAGGCTTCGAATATGATTTTGTCTCATTCGGTGTCTTGAGCAAGAAATGGCACAAGAGAGCGAGCAGCTCAGGCAAAGATTTGTCTAATTTCAAAGAGGACCTTGCCTAGAGACTTTTATAATATATTTTAGATATGTATATTTTACTTATAGAATAACTAAGCTCAAAACAGAAGATTAGGTCTTTACTGAATTATTTTTATTAGTAAATGTAAAAGGATATGTAATTAATTTATATAGTAATTACTTTAATTTCGGGAATCAAACTTGAGACTAAAAATGTATGTAATCACATCCACACACCATCAGATAGTGATGAAGTCTTTGTGTCCTGTCTCAGCTTCGAGGCAGGACAAAAAGATTTCTTAATGTACCTTTGACAAACAACTCACCGGAATCCAGAAAAATCGCTCCAGCCACCGATTCGAAGAGATCGCCGAGCGCCTTCGGAACCTCTACATCTTCAGCCTGCTCCATCTCGTCTTCTTGTATCAAATAGTGCTGCAAAGGAACCCGATTGTATTCAAAGGCGGCTCAAGTCAATTGACCACTGTCATAAATAGAGATTTCATACCTCTTCACTAATAGAGTGACCGTTCTCCTCTTGAATCTTCACGTACTTCGTCAGAACCTCATTCAGGCCGGGAGACATGTGCCGAAAGTATCTGGAAATTTAATTGACGATTAGCAACGAGTACGCATGTTCGTACAATGTCACTTAAAGACTGAATGGATTTTAGTGCAACTTGACGGATGACTACGTAGACACTGGCGATCAAAATTCTAGTGACCGTACTGCACCCTGTCACGGTGACCGTTATACAATCACTTTGCCATCAAATGTCAAAAACTTTTGCACTCATCGAACGCTGTTCGTAGAGGCAACATCTCCTGATGATGCTCCGGTGTCGGAGCGAAACGTGTGTCGAGTGGTTGTGGGTATTTCGCGGAGTACTGCTTTCATACTGGTCTATTGGGTTTTTGAACTGTGGACTTCCGCAAAGTAACGCCTGATTCAATTAATTAAATGTCAAAAACTGTCAACAATTGTTAAAACTGTCAACAAATGTCAAAATCTGTCAAAAACTGTCAACAAATGTCAAAGGCGGCAATCACCTGTGGAAGCCGTGGCGAGCGGCCAGCGTGGCGAAGATGGTGTTGTTGACGAGAGCCGAACGCAGGTCCGTGAGTGCGCCAGGCGAGTGACGCCGCGGGTCTTCGTACAGATGCCGAGTGATGAGGTAATCTGGAACAGTTCATTTGTTCTATATATATTGGTAAGTCTGTATACCTCGCACATCTAAATCACAGCACAATTTCAATGACATTTGAAATCAAAACCCAAACTTTAAAAATGAGATATTCAATCATCAAGTTATAATTTGTAAAGAGCGCTGCCCTTGCACCGAGAGGACTCGCAAGTACGCAGCCGGCCTATTTCTCAATGTTACCCAGTATAGCGTCTCCGAGGAACTCCAGGCGCTGATAGCAGTCGGTGAGCCTGTTCTTCTGGTGGGACGCGTGCGTCAGAGCCTGCAGCAGTAGAGACCGATCGCGGAATCTGTACTGCAGGGTGTTCTCCAGCTGCTCATAACCTGGAATCATTTATTTACAATATATATTTCTCCAATTAATATATCTTTGTCTGACGAACTGTATTTTAAAATAAATTGAAGGTTGCTACGAAAACCCAGACTAGACTTTCGCAAAATTTTCAAGTCTAGTCTCGTGGACCCAAAACCTCACACAGTGTGTGTATATATAGATAACTTCGTCCTCAATGAATCGATTTTGATGATTCAAAATAAACATTACAATTAATTAGATTACAGTAAGACAGTTAGTATATAGAATTTAATGGAGTGAAGGCAGCAGGTACAGTTCCAATGAAGCAAAGCGTACCTGACAGCATCTGCTCCAATTCCCCGTCTGGGTCCTGAATGTAGCGCAAAAGCGGTGACGGGGGAGCTTTCAACTCCCCAAACACGGGCTGTAGGGGCGAACATACATTTACATTACATATTCCTTGGGGGGAAAGGGGGGGGGGGAAAGGGGACCAGCGAACGGAAGTTGAGTGGAGGGTGTAAGACAAAGCACTTTCTTTCTCTCTTCCTCTGATAATCAACTGTACCTTATTTCTCATACCATAAAGCCTATTTTCATGCATTTCGAATCAACCACAGTAACTACTGATATCTTTTATTAATAAAAAAATATTACGCTCTAAAATATCAATTTAGCAATGTAACATTGAATTAAATATTTGTAGTAAATAGCTTTATATGTACATACAGATGGAGCGAAAGAGTTTTACTTCGATCGTGTGGTCATAGGATAGGATAGGATAGGATAGGATAGGATAATAAAAGATTTAATTGTTATGTGCAGTTATTGGCACAACATAATATTATTTCTCATAACCAAAAATATCATATCATATTATCCATACATGACAATGTAATCAAGAATATATTTAATATTGTCTTTTATTAATATAACTATTAGTCATTTAAAGAAAAACACTTTGTTAACGGATTAAGTTTTTTTTTTGATTACATTATTTTAAAATTTTACGACGTTTACGATCTACGTTGACCACGCACGCTGTAAAATACGCGAAACGTCGGAATAATTTAAAATATTGTAAAATATATTTAAATTATGCAAAAATACATAACTTAAATCCGTTCATAAAGCGTATTTCTTTAAAATAATATATTTAATAGGCTAATAGGTGATCAAACGTCTGCTATATTTTGACAAACATTTTATTTAAGAATTCGAACAAACGGACAGATCAGCACACTGAAGCCTCTGAACCATCACTAGGTCCTATTTCAATCAACAAAATCTTTAAAATAGTTTTCATTTAATCTGTTATTTATTTATATTTTAATAATATTGGACTCTCAACCATCCTTCGATTTAGCTACCATTCCGTTCTCTTGTAATCTTAATATTTGCCAGCCGAAAATCTCAGCCTGCATACATACTTGCACCCATTTCCCTTCAGCATCCCTGTAGGGCCTCAGGGAGCCAACAGGTCTGCCGGGCCAGCTCCAGTCTTCCGGCGGCGGTTGGCAGTCCGGGGTGCCTTCCTCATCAGACGAGCAGCAGCTTTCCGAGTCGCTCGACAGTGGCTCGAAGGTCTTTTGCGGCGGTTTCTGCAATGATAAAACAATAAGTCGCAAAGATATATAAAATAGTAGAAGCAGAGGAAGTACCTCTTCCGCGGTGCTGGTGGGCTGGCAGCTCTGCCTCTGCAGGTAGGGGTGGTCCGAGGGCAGCTCCAGCAGATGGCAGGGCAGCACGCGGATGCCCAGCCACGACATGAACAGCAGGGCTCCGCGGGGCCCGCACTCCAGCAGGTAGGCCCCGATTAGGGCTTCCACGCAGTCCGCTATGGACTTGTCTGGGAATCGGGTCAACATTTCATTCCCCGCCAAGCAATGTAATAATAATATAGCTTTCATTTGTATGTATAAACCAAAACTGCTAGGCCAATTTCAAAATTTATCACCCGGTTGTGGCAAGTAACAATTCGTAAAATGCTTCGGCAATAATTAAAAGAAAATATGGACAAATGATTGCATTGTTGGCCTGATAATATGGTCGATCATTAACGTCGGCGTAATTTACGAACTATTAAAAAAACTTGTAATATATATATATATATATATATAATTATACGCAACTTTGGCTCCAGATCACAAAGTCGTGGTCAAGTCAAAAATTTAGTATTTTATTAATGTACGGTAACATTCAAATATTCGATACGCCCGTTCCCAAACATTTGCAATCATACAAAGTTATATTATATGAAATAATAATCATTAATTAAATAATAAATAAACCAATAAATCTTTTGTTACAAAGAGAAAAAATCTATTTCACTGTGTCGTCCTAACACGAGAATACAATACAATATATATTCTGTATATATATTCAAAAATTCGTTTACCTTGGAAAGCTGAATTTATTAAAAATTGTTTTTGAGTTCCAAACCACGCTATTACAAACTTACCCGGTATACTATGCTGAGTAATAAGGTTGTACGGAATGAAACATCCTGTATTATCCAGCGGAATTTTCTTTTCGCCTTCCTCCTGATCATGCTGTGAATGAATTAAATTCCACTTCTCCAATCCCATAAGAATAATAAAGTATTCTGTTTCTATATGTAAAAACTTGTCATGAGCTTTTAAGCTACTATGTATACTATTTTTTTAAAAGAGAAACACTTTATGAACGGATTTAAGTCATGCACCTTTAAAATTAAATGTAAATATTTAAATTTCGCAAAAATACATAACTTAAATCCGTTAATACAGTGTTTTTCTTTATATGAGTAACAGTTATGTTAATAAAAGATTATAATCTATACTTTTTGTAAAGCTGTTAGTTTTCCCTTCAAATAAAATAGAAAAACTTACCCCTGGTTGCATGGTATGCGGCGGCCTATGACAAGGAGGCAGCCAATTATCATGCGGCTCGAACTTCGATGCGATCATCCGCGAACCGAGCCGCTTGTTACGGCCCAAACGGTAAAGGTTCAGGTTCGACACCTGCAAATTGCATCGACGGCCGTGTACGCGGAAAATGACATTAACGTACGTGCGTACGTACGCACGGACGCACGCTCACCATAAAACACTTTATATTACAATCAAATCTTGTTTATTTATTACATTATTACAAGGAATAAACAGTAAAACAACTTAAAAAATTAATAAGTATATAAAGGCGGACTTATCGCTAAAAGCGATCTCCTCCAGGCAACCCGACATTTATAAAAGTTAAAATGGAACGGAGTTACAAAAAGAAAAGACTGCAAAAAAGTCATAAAAGAGAAGAGTAGTGTGGTAGAGAGAGTTGAAACTTAACAACGCAAAGATTAAGGAAAAGAAAAATAAATTATCAAATCTTATTTCAAAAACTGTATAAATATAATCTCATAAGAAAACGTGATGGGCTAATTGTTATATTCACCTGTTTACTTCTCATATGCGACAACTTCCCCTCGTGGACGGCTGGGTGCGCGCAATACAAATAAGCAGTGATCGCGAATTTCAGAAAACTGTCACCGATCGTCTCCAAACGCTCCAAATTGATACCGTCGTTCGCGTTTGACATCGTCAGAGCCTATCACAGATTGGTAATATCTTAATATTTTAACGAGCCGAGCCGAAGATGTTCGGGTGTAATCGGCGTGCAGGTGGCACAACGTTACCGAACAACGGCCGAGACGGTCGTGTTATGCGCTGCTCTATTCAAATTCTTATGTGTTCTACTTTTATTGATATTTTTTAATAAGTACCCCTCCAAGTCTTTGAATAATAGTGGCTACTATTATTGATATTTTTAGTAAGTGCAAATACTGTAATAACATATGAAGACCCTGCCACTGTGCCCTCCAACGTTTTTCAATAGTAATGGCCAAACCCGAAGATAATAGTTTTCTTGAGGAAAGTTTTAAACTAATAGGCCGGTAACACTCTTGTGAGCTCTCTATTGTGAGTCCATAGGTGGCGGTATCACTTAAGATAAGCCTCCTGCCCGTTTGTATAGAAAAATAACGAACCGATCGTTTTCACAACGATGGCTAGTTATCGTACTCATTTCTTAAGGGCCGGCAACGCACCGGTTTTAATTAATAGGTGTTTATGTTGCGTTTAGACCACCCGCAAGCTCGTTTGCCACCCGATTATATGTATATAAAAAAAATGTTTTTGGACAAGCGAATATATATAAAACCACAGAAGTTGTATATTAATTTACTTTGAAAATGCCAAAATTTAATTGATCATTCAGAACTTTTGCAGTAACAAAATGTATGTCTATAAGAATACTAACCTGTAAAATAACACTAGGACTCGGCCCCGGGTGTCCCTCCAAAGTCGGCTGATAATCAAAGTCAAACTCCTTCCCACTCTGAGCCTTATTATCCAAATAATACGGTTGAAACTCGCACTTCTTAATCAACTCTTCATATTTATCCTTGGTGTCAAAACCTACATTCGCAACCTTCTCGTTGACATAATCTGTGGCGTCAATGTCTATATCGACCATAGAGAAGCAATTCAAGTGTTTGATTTGCTCATCTGTCAATGTCTTCTTCAATTCCGAGAGAAGAGTGCGTTTGTTTCTCTCTATTGCCTCTAGAGATATTTGACCATTGTCTGTTTGGATGCCATTCAAATACGGGAACATTTCTGATATTTTATCAATTATCTTTGTTTTAACTTTTATATCACCTGCTTTAGTATAATCAGATTCATTTTTGATTGAATTATCAAGTTTATTCTCACAGTTGTTTGTATCGAATTTAAGATTATCGTTATTTCTATCTGTTGGATCATCGTCTTTAGGTAGGAGATCTTTAATAGGATCACTCTTAGGTATAAGGTGTCCATCGACAATTTCACGTTCATGTATAATCACAGAATTTCTGAATTTCGTTACATGCTGAAAATCATAATATTGTCTTTTATTAACATAACTATTACTCATTTAGAGAAAAACATTTTGTTGACGGATTAAGTTATGTATTTTTGCTCAAATTAAATATATTTTACATTATTTTAAATTTTTCCGACGTTTCGCGTGCTTTACAGCGTGCGTGGTCGCGGTAGACTGGAGACAAAAGGTGTTAATTGTCAAAATAAGTGTCACAGCTGCAGAGAGGTTGAGTGTTATCTGTATTTATTGCCCCGGAGTGGGTAAATCATAACAGCGACATTAGTAATCACAGTATAAATTCTACTCATTTTTAGATTTTGTGAATGGTAGAAATTATTGAATGGATTTAAATAATTTAACTTTTGATGCAAATGTATAAAATATATCGTGATAACGCATATACTATAATAAGGATTATATTAATATCTCTCAATTAAATGAAAATGAAAATAATAAAAAATAAAAACATTCCAAATTTACTGGATGTACCTTTGGATGTAGGATAGGATAGGATGGTTTATTCCAAAAATGAATCCCTAGAGAGATAATTAGGGAACAAGAGATTTTTAAGACACAAATATCGGCTCAAATTATTGAAGCACACCCCTAAAAGCTATAAGAGGTAAAGAGTTCTATAGGCCTCACCTCTACCGGCGGGGTGCCCTCCTTCAGGATTTCCTTATAGGCCGCCAGATCACGCATATCGTCGTCCCTATCCGGCGCCGGCGCAGGGGCTATAGGCCGACGTCGTTCAACGTCAACCGCTTCGGCCTCATGGGCAGTCTTATATTCTATTCGTACGCCCATTGCAGCTAAAATGTGTCATGTTACAAAATTTATTCGCACGTAACGTATACGTATACGTAGTAAAAATAAGTTTTCCATAAAATTATAACATACCATTAGTGTTCTTGCTGCTGGAGAATCCGTTGGAGTCTTCGTCGCTACCTTCCGAATTAAAATCCGAGTCGTCCGTGTCAAAATCACTGAAATGAATACTGGTTATTTTCAGGGATGGTATTTTTTAAAGTCTTCCTATTATCCTGTTGAAATATATATCTTCAATTACTTCAACCATTTTGGAGGGACGTCCGAAGGTTAGACTTTTTCTCGTTTTTGGTGAGTCTTCTCCGATTAAAATTTATTATTCCTTGTGAATTTCGGCACCGTCCGATTTCTTATTAATATTACTGTTTTTAATTATTTATGCTTAAAAATCATCGCGATCGAATATAATTATTAAAATCCAGTTCTATTTAAGCAACATGACAAGTTTTTTATACGTCAAATAGTAATAGGATAATAATTATAATTTATTATTTAGTATGTTATATTCAGGTGCCTGTGCTTCCCATTTATAACAAATCTTTCTCCCTCCCCCCCCCCTCTCTCACACATACACACACGTGTGTAGAAACATAGTTCTATGGAACTAAAGAGTTTAGTTCAACCTCTTTAGTTCCATAGAACTATAGACATAGAACGATACATAAACATATAGAGTTAAAAAAAACAGTTATTATGAATTACCTGGACGAGTACGAACAATCGCTATCGGCCATAGAGAATTTCCGTCCAGAGTACTTCGGCTTGTCTATGGGATCCGACCAATTAGCTCCACCTGAATTTAAGATAATTCCCTAAACTGGTCAATATAAATCACACACAGATATAATAATTAAAAAATATATACCAGTAGCGGAAGTGCAGAAAGTAAGGTTAGGCGGAAGTGGCTCCATGAACTCGTCGTATTCCACCTGCGGTATGGACGACGCCATGTCATTACTCCAAGTGCCAATTTCGAAGCCCTACAACGCCAAATTCATTTATTTATTTAATTCTTTATCACACATTACCATAGTTATAAGAAACAATATAGACGAATATACGTAATGTGTCAATGACGGCCTTATCGCTACTAAGCCATCTCTTCCAGGCAACCCAAGTGATGGAGATATTAAGAACGGTTGTACGGGGAACACGTGCACAGAATAATGGCAAAAAAAGAGAGAGTTACAGCATAGACAGGAGACAAAAATAATGAGCAAAATGTAAGATATCTAAGTATTTTATCAATTCACTAGCTGACGCGGCGAACTTCGTACCGCCTTAGCGTAGCTTTGATGCACTATTTTATATTGTATAGTTGACCTATCTTATTTCGTATTATAAGAGGGAAAGAGATAGAAATAAGCCACGACTCTCTCACTCTCATGACGTTGACATTCGTTCTGCGCGTTTTTTAATGCAATATTAAATGTATATTTTTTAATATTCCTGAAAGATTTTCTTAATATTTTTTTCCGTAAGAACCATCCTTGGACTTCCACAAACCTTTAAAAAAAAGAATTATCGAAAACGGTTCAGCCATTCAAACGTGATGCCGTGACAACGCGAAACGGGTTTCATTTTTATATATATAGATGTGATGCTAGCTCAACTTAATCTTAGAAAAAAAGTTGAGGGAATCTGAAGCTGAATACTGATATTTAGCCAAAACAAAATAAACTCTTTTTATTACGATTAAGTCTATATTCTGGTGTATTTTGGATAGCGTTAAAAAAATTATACAATTTTATACTTTAGACTATGACAAATAAGCAGCGCAAACCTTCGTTTTTGCCTTTTGGTACGCAAATAAACAAATATCTATAAAGATATTTGTTTGCGTATTATTATGAAAATAATGGTTGTGTTTCTTTTCTGGATGATAATTTATTATAAACTTTTTTTTATTTACAATTAAATATACAATAAATACAAATTAAATCAACCTAACTGGAGGAAAACAACATTTAAGACACTTAAAAAAAACAATTTCAATTTAAAAATTAACATCCATCTTCATATGAAAATTATTCTATTAATGACGGAAGAAATTGTCATATTTATGAAGCGTAAAATAAAAATAATATATTAAGAGTCTTTATATATATAAATTTATATATAAAAAAATTAAATACTTTATTTGTTTTTTTTATTTACTCATATAATGTGACACATTTATTTGTTCATACATTTAAAGATACAATTTTTTATGAAATAATTAATAATAATATTATATCAGGAAATTTCACACCCGTTCGAAGACAAGCTATTAATATATATAACACACAGAACATAGCCAACAGTTATGCTATCACATAAATGTTGTCTGTACCGGGGATCGAAGCCGGGACCGACCGCCTTTGAACCAACTGAGTGGTCAACAAAATTCAAAAAATCATAGTACAATATAAAATGCGACTTAGGGACCTTCAAGAAGAGAGCGACCTTAAAGGTCGGCAACGCACTTGTGAGAGTCCATAGGCGGCTTATAAGATCTGGTAATGAAAAACAAAATAAACAAATATAAAGAACTCACACTCTCCGCGTCCTCCTTCTCCTGCAATATATCATTGATCGTCTTCTCTTTCTGCTCTTGCGACTCTTCTTTCTTCTCTTCATTCTCCTGTTCTTCTTTATCCCTGAGAACAATCATAATTACTGTAATCACTAGTAACTTAGGAAATCTATTTAATACAGTTGAACGGACACATTTTTGTGTCTATCGTGTATTTGTATATTAATCTCACCACTGTTCCTTCTCCAAATCCTCACTTTTGTTACAGTCTTCTATCTCTTTCTTTTTGTCGTGTTTCTCCGAGTCAGCACTGAGGACCTGAAAATATAGAATATATATAATCTCCATGGATGGAAATCTTACACATTTCGATTGAGAAGGCTTTTTCTCCTGTCAACAAGCGAACCGAGTCTACCGGATGTGAAAGGAGGAGGAAGGTAAGCTCCCCCCCCTAAGGATGAGGAAGGTAAGCCCCCCTCCAGCTCCCCCCTTTTAATAACGTATATCAATATTAAAAAATCATGAAGAGAAAAACACAAAAATATCAGTAATATATGTTGTTGTTGTTTTAAATAAAATTCTTGATAGCATTGAAATAACTTTTATAAAATATTAAGACACAGAGATCTGACTGACCGCCACCGAGAGATGTAAAGAAAAGCTTTTTTATTTACTCTAAATTACATATTTACAATTATATATTCATTTGGATGAAAGCCTTGCTTTCCAGATGTGTCTGTCCATTGATTTCCATCCAAAAAATATAATTATCCACGAAAAATTAAGCACATTGGAATTTTGTACAATTGGAACCAAGAAAGAGAGTAAGATGGGGATAGCACCGCTTAAATGCTATTGGGCTGGTTTATTTAATCCAACACATATATTATTATATAATTCATAAAAAATTGAGTACATCTTCAATCAAATTAAGTAATTCAGTGTTTTAATATTAATGAGTAATGAATGTTTGCATTTGTGACTGTATCATTTAGTCGAATCTCTATTTCTGTCTCTAGAGAGAAGATCTATTATATAATATTTTTTAAACACCTGCGAGCAGAGGTATAAAACACTCCCTTCGCTGAGAGAGGTGTGGACAAGAAAGAAAAGAGAGCCATACCTCAGCCAAACTCCAGCCGAAGTCCAAAGGTGGCCACGCGAAGCCTGGGCATGAGTCGTCATCGATCCTGGGAATTCCGAGACCCACGTCCAACGCCACTGCGCGTCGGATCTCGTCCGCTATCAGCAGCGCGTTGATCCTGCAAATCATTTTTCATTTATTTATACCTATAATGGTATATATATAATGTTTCAATTGAGACGTCCAACTTTAGCCAAATACATCCTGTTCATTGGATTAATTTAAGCTTAGAATTAAAAGAGAGAACTAGTCAATAATAGAAAGTTGGGCATGTGTAAATATATCTAACTATTAATAGACATGTTTTGACTTGAATGGTTACAGTTCGAGTGTGTTAGTAATAACGAACGAAATGAATGAATGAACAAATGAACGTTGACTCCTCACCGATACCATAAATTTTATAATACATTATTACATTGTACAACATTCCATGAATACAAATAATGCTGTAAAGATTGAATGAATAAGAATGAATGAACAGATGAACGATGACGTTTCACCGATTCCATAAATTAAAACAATTAAAGAATGAATAAATAAAAATGAGTGAACAGATGAACGATGATGTTTCACCGATTCTATGAATAAAAATAATACAATAAAGAATGAATGAATAAGAATGAATGAACAGATGAACGTTGACGTTTCACCGATACCATAAATTAAAACAATTAAAGAATGAATAAATAAAAATGAGTGAACAGATGAACGATGATGTTTCACCGATTCTATGAATAAAAATAATACAATAAAGAATGAATGAATAAGAATGAATGAACAGATGAACGTTGACGTTTCACCGATACCATAAATTAAAACAATTAAAGAATGAATAAATAAAAATGAGTGAACAGATGAACGATGATGTTTCACCGATTCTATGAATAAAAATAATACAATAAAGAATGAATGAATAAGAATGAATGAACAGATGAACGTTGACGTTTCACCGATACCATAAATTAAAACAATTAAAGAATGAATAAATAAAAATGAGTGAACAGATGAACGATGATGTTTCACCGATTCTATGAATAAAAATAATACAATAAAGAATGAATGAATAAGAATGAATGAACAGATGAACGTTGACGTTTCACCGATACCATAAATTAAAACAATTAAAGAATGAATAAATAAAAATGAGTGAACAGATGAACGATAATGTTTCACCGATTCCATGAATAAAAATAATTCAGAAAGAACAAATGAATAACAAACAGCGGAGACATGAACGTTTACAACTGACACGCGATTGAACTTTATACGGTATGAATTAACTTAAAAAAAAAAATCTTATTTTTAAGTAACTATTTATTGAGATATCACTCGTATTTAAAATAATAAACGCTCCGGATGAGATTTCCGAGCAGACTGACCAAGCGGACGGTGTCTATTTCTCATAAGTTATGACATGACTGTTTTTAGTATTGCTAGCTTAACAGAGCGACATATAGCCTCAGCTATATGCTTTTCCTTTGTCTCAATAATCTTCCGTTATATAACAGGACTCACCGGTACAGCACACAGGGCAAGGCGACTGTGGCGAACCAGAGCGGAGCCGCGAACGGGTGCACCCTGCAGAGCTCGGGCACCATGATCTGCTTCTGGTCCAGGCGGTCGCGCTTCGCCCGCCGCGTTCGCTCCGACGACACGGGCAGCGCCACGCCCTTGCGGTTCACGTACCTGCAAGGGGGTGCGGACGGTCAGCTTCCTCCAGATATACATTTGAAAACATCCACCTTAGCGTACCTGGGCGTGAGCAGATTGAGCCTGGCGCTGGTGTGGTCCACGTCCAGCAGCGGCTGCTGGTCCTGCGTGAGCTGCGCGCCGTACTTGGCCTTGTAGTAGGAGCGGAAGGTGGCGTGCTGCTCGGACGGGAAGGCCGAGTCGGGGCTGAGCTGCCAGCAAATCTCCGCCACCAGGAAGAACTGCAATTGGAGGCGCTCGATGTCAGGGGTCCCTCGCGAGTAGGCCACGGCCGGGGCGAGTCTACCTGGGGCTGGTCCTGGTTCCGGTACCACGGCGTGACGACGGCCTCGCTGTATTTCTCTGGGTCAAACGAGAACACCTCCCCCGGCTTCAACAGTGGGTTCTCTATCTGCCCCTTCTCTTTCTTCTGCCACAGCGCCGAGTTCTCTTGCTCTTGTATCTTCTTCTCTTCCGTGTGTTGGAAGATCAGCTCGAGGAAGGACCAGTCGATGTCTATCATTGTGCCATTTTCGTTTGTTCCTGTAATGTTCCAAATAACTCAATTAGAACAGTTGTAATTCTAAATTCTGATGCGTTTTAAAGTCGCATTGAAAACCATTGAGTAGTTTTGGAGTAAACAAGATTGTTTACTATTGATCGGTTTAAAAGAAACGCTATTACAGTAATAATTTTTTTTGCAAAACTTACGCTTGATTGTGGGTACAATGTAATAATTGTTCTGCGTGGAGCCTTCCGTCTGCAGCTTCATCCCGCGTCTGCGCACGCGCAGCACGTCCGAGAATACGAATCGCATGAAGCTGGAATTAACAAACCTCACTGAAACGATTTTTGTCTCTTCTCAGCAAATTTTAAACCTTTTCCCCTCAAAAATCTTCAAATGAAGTGTAATTAACAATGTTGTACCACAAGAGCCAAAAATTAACTTAATAAATAATATTAATGTTAGAACCCCTCTATATATATGACATAACAGTCTGGAGTGCATACCGCCGAACCAGCTTGGCCCGTCGAGGAGACAGACGGACATCGGCATCTAAGGCCGGCTCCACACTGACCCTCACTTCGCCAGACCGCGTGTACACTGGAAACGCTGGGATCTGCAACCTGACAGAACTGCTTTAAGGCCATTGAAAAACCATTCAAAAGTACTATAACACTTTCATGAGTTCTATGAAAACCGGGCAAAAGTAAGATGGTTTTAGAAAGCATCTACTAAAACTTAACGTATTAAGACGCTTTGCCGGCTTGAAGAGGAAGTCCCAGGTTTGGAAATTAATATGATTGCCGGGTTCACTGTGAGACATTATAGAATTAATATTGTCTTTTGACATAAATGTTACTTTATGAAAAACACTTTATGAACGGATTTAAGTTATGTATTTTTGCAAAATATAAATAAATATTACATTATTTTAAATTTTTATGACGTTTCGCGTACTTTACTCACGGTGCCCTCCATTTTCCCGGATGGTTTTTCATGAGAAAATGGAGAACACCGTGGGCCAGTTTTGCAAAAATCCATCCGGTTTTAGTCGATACCAACTCCGGGGCAATAAATACAGATAACACTCAACCTCTCTTCAGCTGTGACATTTATTTTGACAATCAACACCTTTTGTCTTCAGTCTACCGTATCTAAAGTACGCGAAACGTCGGAAAAACTAAAAATAATATAAAATATTTTGCAAAAATACATAACTTAAATCCGTTCGTGAAGTGTTCTTCTTTAAATATTATAGAAGTTTTTTACTGGAAAGGAGAACTGACTTCTACAGGGAATCAAAATGGTGATAGCAGAACTCACTTAGTGGGCTCGCATCTGGCGAGCAGGATCCCAATGGCCTGCTGAGCGTGCTGCGGTAGATGCAGCTTCCGGCCGCGGGTGTTGTACCTCTCGGGCAGAGCGCACCAAAGGCTCGACACTATCGCGTACAGCATGTTGCGCTTTGTGCCTGGAACACATTTTTCATCATCACATTTCGCATACAGGACATTTTTCATCATCACATTTCGCATACAGGACATTTTTCATCATCACATTTCACATACAGGACATTTTTAATCATCACATTTACATACAAGACATTTTTAATTATCACATTTACATACAAGACATTTTTAATCATCATATTTACATACAAGACATTTTTAATCATCAAATTTACATACAAGACATTTTTCATCATCACATTTGGCATACAAGACATTTTTCATCATCACATTTACATATAAACGTTTTCATCATCACATTTGGCATACAAGACATTTTTCAACATCACATTTCACATACAAGACATTTTACATCATCACATTTCATATACAAGACATTTTTCATCATCACATTTCGCATACAATATATTCTTCACCATCACATTTCACATACAAGACATTTTTCATCATCTCATTTCACATACAAGACATTTTTCATCATCACATTTCACATACAAGACTTTTTCATCATCACATTTGGCATACAAGACATTTTTCAACATCACATTTCACATACAAGACATTTTACATCATCACATTTCATATACAAAATGTTTTCATCATCACATTTCATATACAAGACATTTTTCATCATCACATTTCACATAAAAGACATTTTTCATCATCACATTTCACATACAAAATTTTTTCATCATCACATTTCATATACAATAGATTCTTCATCATCACATTTCACTTTGTGTACCGAAATTGAGCCGAGTCTATCATGAACCCGGCACCACCGAACTCAAATGACAACGGCGCTACCGCTCAGCCATCGCTTACGCCGCCAAATATATATAACCAGATCTATAGAGAACATTTCTTTTTAAATTACGATAAGCCATTCCAATTTGGCTATATATATATCGTATCGACAAACAAGCGATTTTTTTTAGATTTCTATACTATGGACTTCCGCCCAGTAGAGCCAATATTGTATTGATGTATTTTTTTTTTAATTATTGTCTTTATTAAAATAACTGTTAACATAAAGAACGACACTTAATGAACGAAATTTAGGAAATATTGTAATTTTGCAAAAACACATAAATCCGTTCGTGAAGTGTTTTTCTTTATTTTTTTATATAACAACTTCTTATATTAGCCATTACTTTAAACATTACCACTTGGTATTATGGGCCTGTTCGTCGGTGTAGGGTTGGCTTCTATGTCGGCATCGCTCGTGTCTATTATTGGCTGACAATCAGTGAATGCCCAGGCTGTCTGAAAAAAATTCATTCAATTATAAAATAGATATAAAATTCCATTAATTATTGACGTTTTCTTATTTCTCTTATTTTTGGTTTAGTGAAAAGTGTATATATATTAGCTGATCCGGCAAACGTTGTTTTGCCGTACATGTGATTTCAATTTTCAATACCTAATCGAATATTAATTAAAATTTGACACCGCTATGTCAAACATTGTCCAATGTCAAACATTCCAAAATCAACAACTACTAAAAAATTAAAAATTAATTAAAAAAACATTGTCCAGCGGACAAAATCGTGAATCTAAGCCATTCCCAGATCCCCTTGAACACACAAAAAATTTCATCACAATCGAACCAGTCGTTTGAGAGAAGTTCAGTGACATACACACTCACAGAAGAATTACATATATTAATTAGAAGCTTTTAATTCAAAATTGATACACTTTTAAATAAAGGAACGACATTTCATGTTTACTCTTAATAAAATCCCTTTTTACATAGTTTATAATTTTAATTAAAATGCATTTTTAAAAACAATAGCAATTAAAATGTGACATCTGTACAAAGAATATTTTCTCAAACTTCAATTCAAATAACATAAAACTATTCTCTACCTAGCAAAGAGTATACAAATTAAAGATTTGTTTTTACTTTACATGTATATGATTATTATTATTTTATAATATTTAAATGATTGATTAAGTTCGGTTGTCACTTACACGTTTGAAGTAATATTGCCTTCGCTTCGTGGTCCCTGGGCGGGCGGAATCATTGTTGTCCAACTCTTGGTTTATATTAGAGTCTAGTTCAGCCGCTTTGAAGTTCTCTTTGCCTGAAGAAACATAAATACATGATATAAAAATGACATTAATGAGCTCCCTAAGTTTTCCTATACTATAAATATGTTATACTAGCTGACCCGGCGAACTTCGTACCGCCTTAGCGTAGCTTTGATGCACTATTTCATTTTGTATTATACGTTTTTTATTGCGTAATTTTTTTTTAGCTCTTTATCGGCGTAGTTAATACACATATATCCGTGCAAAGTTCCATCTTTTTAACACTAACCGTTTCGACGCTAGAGTAAGAACGGGCGAATGAGCGGACATGACGAAGGGTTCCTTTACGTAGACTGCGGAACCCTAGTAAAAGTAGCCTAAGTGACTCCTTATTACATCAGCTACCAATCAAAAAAAGTCCTGTCAAAATCAGTCTAGCCATTCCAGAGATTAGCCGGAACAGACAGACAGAGGGACAGACAAAAATTTAAAAAAAACGTCTTTTTGGTGTATGTATCGTATAAATATTCATATGCATGTAGTAAAAAACGGTTATTTCAATATTAAAAACAGACACTCCAATTTTATATATTAGTATAGATATACTAATATATAAATAGTAATCTGAAAGAACGGCAACGCATTGGCGATTCCTCTGGAATTGTGTCTGAACCTTTCCACCTAATTTGTATAAAAAAAATATTTTTTTAAGATCGGCCATAAAATTCTTTGCGAAATAAAAGAAAAAAACACCTATCAACATATCTAAAAGTATGAAATTTCAAAAAATAAATCCTACAAATTAGTTTATAAAAAAAAAAGGTCGACGACTCACCTATAGGCATCAACTGATCGTCCAGCTCCCCAGACTTGTGCAAAATCCTACAAGCCTGCAGGGACACCATTCGCCTGGCCAACACTCGGGTTGGCATTGGGTGACCCTGCATTATACTCGTCAATTATATATACACATAAATACTGTGTATGTTATATATCAATACCATACATAAAATGAAAAAAAAAAAACAATTGTGAAGGTCTGGGCAAATGACTAAAATTACCAGGCTAATTATTTTTTATAACAGAACCATTTTTTGCCTCTGCTTTATCAAATCAAATCCCACTAGTAACAAAATTTAGTAAAAAAAATTTTTTTTAGTAAGAAATACACACCAAAATAAGGAAAATAATGAACTTACCACAATATTATATTTAACAGGACAATTCAAAGGCATACGTAGAGTGCAAATGTACGCGGTCTTCATTTCGCTTCCCGCCGGGAGTCGAACCTCCTCCATCCACCACTGTGGGGCCAGACGGGTGAATGTGTCGGACGGCAGTTTGCCACAATACCTTGGAAACGTTTAATACAATGCAGACGTAAAATAAATCACCACGTGACCTGGCCCTACACTATAGATTCAAATTCAACCAAAATCAAGGCAGGCAGGTTGATTTTGGAAATAATTACAACTAATAATTCTCCTAATAATTTGATGTCTTTTACAATGTAATAAAAATTCTCGTGTCGCTGTGTTGGTTGTTAAACTCCTCCGAAACAGCTTTCCCGATTCTCATGAAATTTTATATGCATATTGTGTAGGTCTGAGAATCGGACTACATCTATTTTTCATCCCTCTAAATGTTAACGGTGATCCAGACGGTTTTTTTTTTTTCATTTTTTTTCCGGAAATATTTCCTATTTTTTATTTTTCTATGATACAGCATACAAAATTACATACAACCCAAACTAAATAAATTTTTACCCCTCTACCATCAACCCCTATTTTTTATTTATTAATTGAAAATTGAAATCATATGTATGGCAAAACAACATTTGCTGGGTCTGCTAGTATATACATAATGAATATTTCTTTCTATCAAAAACTTACCTATTAATCAAAGCGATAGCACTATTCAGATCAACACTAGCGACTGCTTCATCATTCCTCTCGACTGTGTATGTTATTTTCACTTCACTATTGCCACTATTCACTTTGTCACTAACACCTGTCTCTATAGCATCACTTGGCACTTCTCTAAAATCCAAAATTCTGTTTTCACTTTCCCCCGATTTATCATTGATCACATCATTTTTGTTTTCACTTTGATTATGTTCTCTATAATCTTCAGTGGCCATTTTCATTTCTTTATCCATCGTTTGATTTTCATGACAATTAGCACAATCACTCTGTGCCGTTGTGTCATTGATTTTATTGTTTACAGTTTCCTTTGGTGTATACGCTTTGATACATGAGGTGAATGCATCGGCTTCTAATTCTTCTTCTTGAGGCGGTTCATTTTGAATACCACACCCACATTTTCTTGTGACAATCTGAAAACAACTGTTAAATTTAATACCGTTCGGTTTCACTTTTATACATTCAGTTAGACTCAAGGTATAAATATGTTTAATATATATTTCACCCAAACAATGATATATATCAGTGATACTCTAGTGATCGTACCAAACCAGGACCCTTAGTTTGGGAAGTCTGGCATGGTGACTAATGAGCCAACAGTAGTTAATATAGTCACTTGTGTGTCTGTGTGTTATGTGATTTTTGATAATAAATATTTATAAATTTTCAATTCCGCCTTGGCCATAAATGGTAACATGTATAAATTCAGTTTAATAACACTTTAATAGTAATCCTTTATTGGAAATTGTTTTAAAATATGATAGTTAATAGAATTAAGCTTTTAATACACCCATTTATTAGCTATTACCATTTTTGCTCCGACACCGGAGCATCATCATTAGTTGCCTCTACAAACAGCATTCATTGATTTGACTCAATATGAATATTGAATTAATTAATACTACTAATAAATTAATCTGAGAATAGAATTGTATAAAAAATGGTGATTTTGCATCTACAACCTTTTTTCTATTAGATTTTTTCATATTCTTATAGTTTTGCACCTCGACCATAATGCAATGTTCCATTGAAAATTTACCCTTATATTGGAAGCAAGATTGCTAGTAACTTTAATCAGGTATGCAAAAAAGCATATTGTACTGTATTTATGAGTACACGTATGTGTATACCTGTATATGTCTGACTGATGAGTATTGCAATGAAACGATATTTGGTTGACACGTCCGTTTATTGGTAAGATCGATACAATACTAATACGACAATACAATGTGTCGGCACAATATCACTACATACTATAAAACAAAGTCGCTTTCTCTGTCCGTTTGTATGCTTAAATCTTTGAAACTACGCAACGGATTTTGATGCGGTTTTTTTAATAGATAGAGTGATTCAAGAGGAAGGTTTATATGTATAATAACATCCATTAAATAGTAGAGAAGTACTGTTGTATTTTTGAGGTTTCTAATGTGTTGACGTAAATTACATTGCAAACGCAGGCTGAACCCTACGAGTTCAAAATAATGTACTATTGTACACATTGAAAAGGTGTACAGAAAAGTCCGTGATGGTGTGTGTCTATCTCTTATGGATAACAATACAACGGAATGGATAACAATGGAAAATTGTATCATAAAAAAATAGAAACTAAAAATTTTGTCTAAAAAATAAAATTTAGGGGTGGGGTACCCCTTACATTTTGGGGGGGATGGATAATAGATGTTGGCCGATTCTCAGACCTACTCAATACGCTCACGTTTCATGAGAATCGGTCCAGCCGTTTCGGAGGAGTATGGGAAAACTGTTACAAGAGAATTTTATATACTTTAACATCTTGATACACAGGAGCATAAGGAATTGATAGAAATAAATTACCTCATCCAATTCCTTGTATACGGCGAGATTATGAACTAGTCTTGCGCTGTGTCTTTCCGCGTTCGCGAGCAACGTCACCGATGACTTGGCGGCTCTCGCTCGACTACGACAGAGGCCGTAAGATCGATACCTGTAAATAACAAATAACATTTCGTCAAAACATAATGTATTACAAAGCATATTTTTTTTAAAACGGTACATTCTCAGCCAGAGGTATGAGTATTAAAAATAATTTATAGATTATATATAGATTTTCTATCATATTAAATATCTCTTTTGTACGATGACCTCAGATTTTTTTATTTCAGTAATATCACATGATTTTGTTTTCTATTTTATTAATATTGTACAAGCCATTAAGGTGTAATCTAAGTTAAGATTTTAAGTAAAAACTTATTGTTTATAACTGTTTGTTAACCTTTCAGATAAACAAAGAAACACACTAACATACAATCCTTTATAAAAAAAAACTTGGCATAAACACAGTTTATCTATTACAAGCTGACCCCGCGAACTTCATACCGCCTTAGCGTAGCTTTGATGCACTATTTTATTTTGTATAGTCAGGTCAACTGTCTTATTTCGTATTATAAGAGTGAAAGAGATAGAAATAAGCCACGACTCCCTCACTCTCTCTCATGACATTCGTTACGCGCGTTTTGTTCCTTTACGTAGACTGCGGAACCCTAATAAAAGTAGCCTAAGTGACTACTTATTACATCAGCTACCAATCAAAAAAAGCCCCGTGAAAATAGGTCCAGCCATTCCAGAGATTAGCCGGAACAAACAGACTGACAAAAATTTTAAAAAATACCATTTTGGTGTATGTATAGTATATATATTCATATGCATGTAGTAAAAAACGGTTATTTCAATATTAAAAATAGACATTCCAATTTTATATATTAGTATAGATTTAAGAGATTATCTATTAAATGAAAAATAAGTAAATTTTGCATTGAAAATGATCTACAACAGACTCACTAACATTTCCAAACTTACTATAGTTCAATATTTTAATTATTATTTTTAAACGAATATATCTTTTTATTTTTAGCAATTAAGCGGCCACTCTCATCAAGGATGAACTGGCAAATGTTCTGTAAAATCCTCAAGCGATTTACAGGTAAATATAATTTTTCTATACTCTTTATGACATAACCATAATAAATATAGATAAACACTCAGCTATCAAAGCATTTATTTATTATATTATCTATTATTATTTACATGTATTAAAACGTATGGACTACATATTGACATCAAGGTGTCAATAGTAATTTCCTGCCAAATAGGAAGTAAGAAATAATTAATTTCATTTATTATACATAATTAATTAATGAGGAAATACTCACGAAGGTGGCAAATCCCAACGGACGACCAAATTGCACCTCGGCAGATCGATGCCTTCCTCCAAAGCGGACGTCGCTAATAGCAAATTGCATTCATGCATACGGAACCTGAAAAACATTAACATAACATAACATAAATAATAATCGCCTAAAATGGATGAGTATTTTAAAGGATGAGCTCTATATTTGTAATTAATCGTAAGTCGTCTCTAATATAGGAGCAAATATTTGTTATCGTAGCGTAAACAGAGTTACATAAAAAGAAAACAATAAAGAAGATAGAAGAAGAAAGAAAAAAGAGAAAGAAAGAGAACGAAGAGAGAGAGAAAGAAGAAAAGAGCGTTACTTCTTTAAGACGTCTTCCTGCTTCCTGCCCTGTCTCTGGTGTTCTCTCGGCTCTTGGCCTGTCTCCACGGCGCAGTACTGAGCGCATAGGTGGGCCAGCGATGGCCGCGAGCGCGACATATCCTGGCAAATTGTTTTATTAGCTATATACAATAACACTATTTAATTTCAATCAATTTCTATTTTAGTCTATATATGTGCGTATATAATCTGACGGTATGCATATACCGTTAGATTTTAATGCACATTTTCAACAAATAGATATATTCAATTTGACTAGAAAAGATATTAAGAACAAAATTTCAAAATTGTTTTTTTGTCATGATGGATTTGATACAATTGAATTGTTTTCAATACAATTGTGTTCTGTTAACTGTGTTTTATGTGTGTCTTAATATGTAATGATTTATTAATCTATGAGAAAATCTAAAAATACAAAACTGTTTGTACGACCACTATTTGGCACCTGCCCATTGGTCGTGACTCAATAGAACCCCAAAA
The DNA here is from genome assembly GCA_963693355.1 of Pontia daplidice. NCBI lineage: Eukaryota > Metazoa > Arthropoda > Insecta > Lepidoptera > Pieridae > Pontia > Pontia daplidice. The sequence continues at coordinate 121,106 of CAVNZL010000077.1, forward strand.
GAGAAAATACTCACGACGATGATCATGAACATGGTCTTCGCCATCAATGGTTCACTCATGAACACGATCCCACACAGCGAATCGCTCGTCTGCGGTTGGCTTTTCACGTTCTGCTTCCTTCGGCCTCGACCTCTGCCCCTTTTAAACGTCTTTTGCTCGTCACTTTCACTTCCTTTCAATACTTCCTTGTTAAGTTCATCGCACTTAGCAACATTTGATTCACTACTATTTGCTATATCACTGCTATTTTTATTGGTAATATCACTGCTATTTCTATTAGAAATATCACTCATTTTGTCGATTGCATCACTGTTTTCTATATTCATGGCATCAATTTGTTTATCAGTTAGTGTTGTGGGTCCATCAATTGTATTATTTCTGTCTGTTGTCTCTTGTTCGGTATTAACATCATTAATTTGATTATTTAAAACTATAATTTCATTACTTTCACACTTTTGAGTGTCGCAATTATTTTCGATCCCTTGGGTTTCGATCAAAGCTTCAGTCTTAAATGTTTCATTGTTATAGTTTGCGTCGTAGTCTTTTAAATTGCATTGTATAACATTAACTCTGTCCTCTATTCTATCACCTAAAGATGTAAAATCACATTTATCAATTTCTTCTAATAGTTCCATTGTTTTCGATCTTCTCAAATTATTTACAATTTTCGTATGATCATTATCATTATTTTGACTAGTTACTTTATCACCATATGTTTCATTGGATTCAGTTTGTTGCCGTTTTGCATTTCGATCGTTTGCAAAATTATCTTCAGTACTTTTATCATCATTAAAAACATCTGAAAATTTATCCACTTCATTGCTATTTTTACTTTCAATTAAATCGTTTTCCGATATCGTACCATTATTTGCGGCTTCTATACTTCTATTGTCATTTTCGGGTCGAAATTGCTCCAAAATCGCTGCAAATCTCAATAGCTTTTGTGTCGAGAATAAGGCGAGTTTCTCCCAATCGGAATCGTATTTTGAAAATATTAAATCGGCATAGCATCTTATTTTCACAAAGACGGACGTACACAGGCATAGAAGGAGAAAATGGCGCTCATATGGCACTTTTACTTTCAATTTTTCCAGCTTGGTTAATAGAGAAAATGCTGCTTTATCGGCTGCGTAGGGACCTGACAACAATTAAATTTTACCACCTCAATTTGGAGTAATGGTCTTGATAGTAATTACATATGAATAATATTAAAATATTTGTATGTAAATGTCATAAAATGTATATATGCAGAAGTCGGTTCTCCTATCCGGTTAAGCAATAGTCCCTTTGTCGGATTGAAAAGAAAGTCCTAGGTTTGGAAACCGGTGAGGTCAACATTTGTCAGCTGAGCAGTTATAAGAAATATATAATAGCTTACCTTGGGGCTCCCAACTTATAGTCCCAGAGTAAGCTATTTATGGCCCATGGCCCTTAATACATATTGATATATAAGCTTCATAGAAAAACAATAGAAATTTTTATAATGTCTCTACCTTATGTAAAGTCAAACACATAGAACCGTGCAATCATATCAGTTTCCAAAACTGGGACCTACTCTTCAATGCGGCAAGGGGACTATTACTCAACTGATGTGAGTGATTTTGATTATATTAACATACATATGTTTCTCCTTATATTAAGTATCAACATTTTAGGAACACTTTTATCAAGACATACCAAGCTCATCCAAAATATAGAGAAACTGGCAAAACAGTTGTTTAGGTTCGATAGTAGGGTCAGGAATGTTCATGAACTCTTCATATAATTCCTCACCGTATATTTCTGTGGGGTCATATCTGGAAAAAAGAATTATATTCTATTACAAGCTGAATTTAAAACCTGTGCAAATTATAAAAACCCTATTTTTACTTCATTGGGTTTGATTTTGGAGGAATGAGTAACAAATATTTGACCGTACAAGTTTTGTAAAAACAATTATAATTACAACTGAATTTGGTTTGCATTCATTATTAACATAACTCTCATCATCGGCTAAACTAAACTCTAAATAAATACCAACTAACAAATATTGTTGTTTTTCTATTATATTCAAACTTTTTTAAAATATAATCTAATACCTTTATAAGAAATTAATAGGATTTACCACTAAATAAAACCAGAATATACTCAAGAATATATATTCATGAATTCCCTTCAAAGAGTTTTTTTTCAGTAATTGTACGGACTTAAGAGCGTAAATAATATTTTTATCAATCAGAAGTGATAATCAAAAATAAACAAAAAAACAATTTGGAATAAATTATCACACTAAATTAACACTTATACTGATAAAACAACAAAATTAACTATTTAAAACAACCAATAACCTTATATTAATCACACAATACTCACAGTATGCAGCTCCGACACAAACAACCTCTCCTATCAACGTCCGAACGCCGACTAAGCAGTAAGCGTTCGCGACATACCGAGACCTCTCTATTATAGATGTCGGGTAGGATGGAACCGCCTACCACGACTTTTGCTTATAATATATATTCAATCTGTGATTGTACTTACCTGTGCTCATTGATAAATTGAAGTGCATCATTAATTAAATTTCTCATAAACGATTCCAAATCCTTATAAGGATCAGAGATGTCACAAACACTAGCAAACTCCACGATGACCTCTTTCGGTTTGGTTATGGCCGGTGACAATCTGAAAAGTCAAAATCAACTTATGAGGAAACAAAATTCCAAATATTTTATGTTATTATTAAGTTATACCATCTATCTAACTCCAGATTTATTATTATTAATGTAATTCAACAAAATAAAATAATTTATCTAGTATTACAACATTTGCTTAAAAATATCCGTGATAGGACAATAATATAAGGAACCCACTGTAAAGTATAAGATTCTATTATTTTTGCATTTAAAGTTATTTTTGAAGGCATTGTGTTAAATTATATTATTATATTATACACCAATAAAGCAACATAAATTAAAATGTATTTACCTTTTCCCACCATCAATATCTTCAGCAAGATCCATCTCGCAGCAAAGTTGTTTCTCCATTTCCTCTATTTTCCACTCCAACTTTTCGTACATTTCAAAGTCATCAGAATTTTTATAAAGTTCCTTTAAAATACAATCATTATTGATTTTACAACATGAATTTTCTACAATTTCGGCATCTTGTTCAATGTTATCTATTATATTATTTTTTACATCATTCTCTCTATCTTCACTCTCTTTGTATTCTTTTTCATTATTCGTGATATCTTCTTCATTGCATTCTTCATTTGTACATTTTCTCTTAAAATCTTGATCATCTCTATTCATTTCATCATCTAAATTATTATATATATCATCACCTTGATTTACTTCATTAGTGTTTTTTAATTCATCATTTTCATTAACGGTTTCATCAGATTTATTCATACCAATGTTCATTACTTCATTTTCACTACAAATTATATCTTTTGAACTCTTATCATTAACATTTAAACTAGTAAACACATCATTTTCAGAGTTATTAGCTATGTCAGTGTTCTTCATATTATCTTGAGTTGAATGGAATAATGGATAGGTCATGGCCAAAATCCTTGGTCTGTTAATATCATCACTCTCTTTGTAAAGTTGCATTATCTAGAAGAATTAATGTATTTAATTGGTAATTTATAATTTTTATTACAATATACTCATCATTTTTTAATCTTTTTTTTAGTCACACTGTGAGTACACACATGTATGTGTCAAGCAAGTCTCAATACAAATGCAGGTTCGTTCATCTCAAGCATATTTATTGAACAATTAAGGTTTTTTTTTAAGAGTAACGAGTGTCACCTTTTTTAATACTAAATACTTACATATTGCAAATGTATGTCTCTAAAAATTAAATGACAGCTATCAATGATTAACACATTAACATTGGTCATCTTAAGTAAATTATCCTTCAAAATTTGGCTTAATACTTTGGAAGTGCACACTATCACCTAAAACAATGAAAATATTATCAAATAAACCTCACACTTTTATATTCTACATCATTGATAAGAAAACATTTTCTTGTTGATGTGGTATAATACAAAAAATTATACAGGCCACGGTAGACTGAAGACAAAAGGTGTTAACTGTCAAATTAAGTGTTACAGCTGCAGAGAGGTTATGTGTAATATTATTGCCCAGGAGTTGGTATCGACTAAAACCAGAAGGATTTTTACAGAAGTGGCTCATGGTGCCCTCCATTTTCCCGGTTAACCGGGACTAACACTTAATTAGACAGTTAGACAGTTAACACCTTTTATCTTCAGTCTACCGTTACCACGCACGCTGAAAAGCACGCGAAACGTCGGAATTTTTTTAAATAATGTAATTATATTTAAATTTTGCAAAAAATCCATAACATAAATCCATTAAAAAGTGTTTTTATTTAAACCATTTACATACCTGCCTATCCTCTAACTCCTGCTTCCAATCCTGTACTTCATCAAACTCCTTCACTCCAATCACATTAAGATCTGTGAGGATCTTCAGTTCATGAGCCACACAGGCAATTCTAGACAATCGGGCTACATACACAGAGCGTTTGAAACCAGATGATAATGTTCTGAAATTATTTTAATAAAGTGATTATTTCACAGTTTGCAACAAGATTTTAAAGAGCATCACAAAGTGTTTACGTTAATTTGTATTTGAATCTAAATTTCTTAAATCATATACTAGAGCCAAATTTGAAGCACTATAAAATATGTAAAAAAAAATATTTACTACATAAATACATTCTGTATTAATGTAATTTTTTTTGAATTGTAAAGTTTTGAATTTACTGTACATTGTGTTAGATTGATTGCTTTCATTACATGGTCAATGATATAAGATCAATGTCATATATCAAAAACCATTATAATATTATCTACTAACTGAATTTTTTCTGCACTAGTAACATTGCCTCTAATTCAAATTTAAGTAGAATCTGGGGACTAAATCAGCTTTTTTATAGCTATCACCAAGTAAATAAATTCTACACAAGCCCCAATGATAAAGTTTAAACTTCAACAGGTTACTTACCCACGGATATCATGTGCACATTCAATCAATAGAGAGGTAGGAATGAAGCTGGTATGTTCTGTTATCATTATATTTTTGGTACCAGCTGCAGCTGCCAGCCTGGCACCACCCTCTGCTGCAGTGAGACGTGAACACAACTCCATGTCTGTAGAATGTAGTGAAATTTGTTTTATATAAACAAATATTTAATATAGTGTAAATTAAAGCTTTATAAACATAGTTTACCACAGTAGTTTATAAACATTTCTGTAATAACTCTTTAAAAAATGAACAAAGCCTACATACTACTTCTAACAGTTTCAGCAAAATTGACATATTGAAGTGTGAAATTTGATCAAAACAATGAATACTTGTTTAAACAGTTCTCAGTATCTATCTATAAGACTAATGATAAGACATTCTCAAGAACAAAGGTAATATGAAACCAACAATGTAGGTCAATTGCAAACAAATACATACCTATGTTCTGTAAACTAATATAAGATATACTATACTAGTTAATAAACATAATAAAATATATAGTAATTAATGAACATAAAGGTAAACGGAAATCTAAAAAAAAATCAAAATTATATGTTATTTGTAATCATTACAGTAAATGAAAATCAAAGGACATTATGGTTAAGGTTGCCAAAACATATAGCGTATCTTTCAACTTATTGAAAATGTTTGAATGTTAAGTAAACAAACTTTGTATTACCTTAATAATTTCGATCAAATTTCAGTCGTCACTAGGTGATAAATCTTTCTCTTCAACAAAGAAACTTCGCTATAAATTTAACCTTAGAATCTAATTGGATTTAATAAATTGCATTACAACTGTAACAGCGCAATTGTATGTGTGTATTCACTTCAAATATACAGTCAAATATTTAAGCACATTCCATAAATAATAATAAACAGATAAACATAAATTCACAACACCGCAAACGACTCTCGACAAATAATAGGTTCTTCGAGTTTTATTTTTGCACTGGTGTAATATTCTTATCGTTACATATCAAGTAAAAAGGACTTGCTGATTAGTCATACCTTATACCTTATTTCATACTTTTATTTTGTAAACAGTTCTAAATGTTCTACAAAACGCTAAATGAAATTTACAAAGCTTCCGCCGTCCGACAATCCAATATCCATTCAAAATTCGCTTTCTGCCGACGACCGACCACAGATTACCTAGAGTCTGCGACACTGACTAGTGACTGATACTATACTATAGTACAGAGTACAGTTTTCCCAAAGAGTATGTGTATTGTTCATGAATGCCGTAGGTGAAGATTGTTATAAACAAACAGACCTTTAATATTTATCAATCTGTCTTGCTTTGTCGCGCGTATTTAAAATTTGGGAATACTCATCATCAGGATGAACAAAATATGGTATTCAATTTGATCCCTCCAACTTGGAAAAACGAATTTGTTGTTTACTTGTAAAGATGCTGTTCAAGAAGATGGTTGAGGATTTACTTTTTTGAAGTTTTAGGTTGAATTACCAGGATTGAACTTTTTCAAAATCATTGTCATCGATAAATTATAACAGAAAACTATAGATTTCTACATAAAAAGTATTAATAGTGTAAGAAAACTTCCTTTATGCTATTTACACTCCTTTAATAGTTATTTCTTCAGACATATGTAATAAAACTTCCTTTGTGGTATATACTTTCTTTAAATAGTTATCGACAAACTTATTACACATTCCGACACAATATTGGTACACAAAACACAATACTCCTATATTAAATGAACACGAAAATATTTCCCTTGTGCCGTACAGCCAAGACTGCCCCGTCCGATCTATCTGTCGCTTTCTTCCGCGCGCACCCGAGGGTGGCGCTGGGGACCCCGTTACGCCCTAAGGCTTGCGGGGGGTGTCGGGGGCGCACCCAGCTCAATAGCTGGGTGGTCATCATGTTCGGCCTGGATCGGCCTGAAGACTGCAGTGGTGCTGCGGAGCGGCCTCGCTCAACGCAGCACTCGACTTGGTGTGGTGTTCGGCCGGGAGGCGCCCTCCCGCCGGCAACTGGCGCGCGCCGGACTCGCGGTCAACCCCACCGGGGCAACCGACCCGAGGGAGGCCCAGCGAGGGACCAGCGGACGAAGTCCTCCACGCGCGCCGTTTGTCGCCGACGGGGGACGTCCCGGCTCTCTGTGGTGTCGACTACAGTCTGCTGCTGGGTCAGGCGTCGTCGTCGGCTTCCGCGCGGACCAACTCGCGCGGAAAGGCTCGACGATGATCCGGGGGCCGAGCGTGGTGTGGGGCGAGGCGCTGGAGGTACGGGAAAGTGGAGGCATCCGCACGCTCGAACATGCGCCTCGCCAGCGACGAAACGAACTCCTCCAGGGACTCCTGCCGCAAGTCCCTGACGATCGTGGCGTTCCTGACGTACCGCGGCGCGTCGACAATGCGTCGGAGCGTGGTATTCTGCACGACCTGCATTTTCCGCCGAAGCGACTCGGCCATGAGGGCATACCACGCAGGCGCCGCGTACGTCAGATGGGGGCGCACGTACAGATTGTACAGCGCCAGCTTCCTCCTGATGGGCAGCTTCGATGTTAGGATCGGCCGGAGCTTTGCGGCAACGCACTTTGCTCGGCCGATGGCTGCGGTGGCGTGGGGGCGCATAGTGAGGCCCCGGTCAAGCACGACGCCCAGATACGTCGCCTTGGGGCGCCACGGAATCTCCCACGTTTGGAATTAGGTACCTTAGAGCACATTATCAAAGAGCGTAAGAGAGTAAATAGTCAACAATTCTGATGGTAAGTATAGAGGTATTAAAAGTTTTTGTGATTCTGATATGACTTTGGCATATTGACTTGTTAAAGTACAAGTATAGATAGAGAAAATGTAGATTTGTCTAACATCAATTAACGTTCATACCCGGTACCTAACAGAAAAACCGCAATACGGTGTATTATTAAACGTATATTAAACCCTATACGTTTCAGGAGGCGTACTTAGTCAAGACCTGATCGTAACCTATGATTAGAAGCTATAAGCGAGGGATTTAAATCATTACGATAATAATGAGTACTTGTGTAGTGAGTGTCCACTCGGAATTTAGTACCTACATGGTACGAATAGTTTTACAATATCCGAAGGGAAGGGATTACGTTAAGATTTGTGAGTGTCAGCATGTCCCTAGGTTAAACTGTTTCTTTGAAAGACTTATCTTTAGTAAGGATCTAATTTATACTTGTGGCATGGTACGTACGTATTTATATACTATATTGAGTTGTTGATAATATGACGCGAGTACGAATATATGTCACACTAAGAAAATAATTATTGAAAAACAGTCTGGCACGGCGATATAATGGATTAAGCTTCAACTTTGAAAGCTTCGCCTTTCAGTGCACGTATGCCTTTTCGATAGATAGATTGATTGGACTCAGTTGGGGGGCTGTCGATGTGGTCATTATCTAATATGGTGGGTAGTTCATCTGCACTTTAATAAACTTTCTAATATTATTATTGTTATAGCGGCAATGAAGATACTTTATCTGTGAAAATTTTCAACTTCCTAACTATGGTTCAAAATATCATTCAAAAATTCAGCCTGGTGATATACGAACAGCATAGTCGCTGTAATACTGCTTCCCTTTTTACTCTTTATGTATGGTTCCCTAAGAAGCTATTTTAGAAGGTATATTTGAATATAAGAAATTGGTTATTTATCTGTTTGCTCAATTAACAATTATCAAAAAAGTACAACATCAATGGTTTGTCTAACGTTATAACTTTACACTTATATCTGATTTATAATCTATGACCTGTGTGTTTATTTTAGTTGTGTAGGTGATTTCCCGATTTAATTATTTTTTTTATAATCGAAAGGAAAATTAAATTATTAATTAAAAATATTTTTGTATATAGGTACAACAAATTGTGTACTTTAATTCTAAAGACTGATAAACTTCCCGAATACCGCCTTAAAAATTGTGTAAACACATCAAAGTATTGTAGTAGCAACAGGTATGTTATTATACTTCAATTAATATTCCCACATTCTCTTAATTTTTATTGTTTAATTAATATATATAAAATTATATAAATTAATTATTACACTTATCACTATCAAGATAAATAAGTAGTATTTATATGGTACATACATTTGTTGTATTACTCTTTAAAATAGTACATACATTTGTTGCAGTATTAACTATCAAAGTAGTTCTTTAATTCTTTTATAAACAATATGCCAATCTGAATTTAGACTAGAATAGATAATTTTGTTAAATTATTTAATTTATTTTACTGAAATCTAAGAGGAATCTATTTTCATTTATAATGATTATCATTCATAATGAACATTTCACAATTTCATTTATTTTCAGAATGTGGCAGGAACCAATGATGGGTTATTTGACCCAGAGTCCGAAACATGAAGTATCAAATTTCAACCCATATGAAGTGCTGGAACCACAAAAAGTTAATTTAAAAGAAAATATTCTTGTTGATTTAACACCTGATGAAACAACAACAGCTGATGCCAAGCTAGAAATGGGATCTTTTTTAGATACGGTTACTAAAACGGACTACAATTTGGTTGATTTGTTTGAAAATATATATGTAACACCACAACATTTACGAAAAACATCAATGCAACTTGATAAAGATACACTTATTGATTTTGGAAATTTTTTTGACAAGCTTGAAGATGAAATTGTGGAAAAATCAGGAGCAATGGCTGAAACACTTGATAAATCAGATTTGACCAGTTTTGATGAACTCATTTACCAATCAGCAATAAATCCTGCAACAAATAGCGCTAGTATGAGTCTACCTAATAATAGTAAACAATGTGAGGAAAATGAAATACAAATTAATACAGTAAAAATAAATAAGTGCAAGGAAACACATGATTCTCCAGAAAAATCAGAACATGCATTGCATTATGATTTAAAAAGTTTGACATTAAAAACTGATGATTATAATCAACCCATGAAACCAGAAAATACAAAGGCTAATACAAAACTACATAGTTCAGAATATAGAACTGATTTTGACTATATGAATATCATTAAACAACCAAAAGATCATTCAGAAATTATCTCCCATGATAATAATGTGGGATACTGTCCTAACATGAAAAGTGACCTGAGTCACAACATGCGAAGAAATATATTAGACAAAGTTAAAAGGGAAGGTATTCCAATTAAATGTAAATGCTATTATGCAAGTAATATTTTAAATATAAATAAATCAATGGATGCATCATTTATTAATCCCTTTGATAATGATATACCCGTCAATCATTCAAAGGATCTTAAAAAACCTAAAGCTATCAATATGCTATTGAATAATCAATTTACGCAAATAAAAACAGGACAGTTGTTGCAAACCATTGTCAAAGATCAAAAACTCTATGCAAAACAAAAGAAAGTCAACGAGAACAATCAAAACTTAACAAAAGGCCCCGATATCTATGAAAAATCAATTATTTTGCCACAAATTATGGAGCGTTTAGCGGCTAGAAAGAAGATACTTGATGATCAGAGGAATTGGAAAAGACGACTTGTTTTAGACAGTAAAGTGTCTAAATGTAATGAGGACCTTGATACTGGCAAAAGTGTAGTTCTTATGGCAGATTGTAACAAAGAACGCCTCGCTAATTTAAAAGTGAGGACATTGTTTGACAACTTTATCAAAACTGGCATACCTCAATAGTTTCTACAGAGACATGGACCCAGTGCTGTGGCAAATTTATGATGATTTTGGCTTTCAGGCATTGTATTTGCTAACATGGCCTAGAGACCATCCTGGGCTTGTAGAAGTTTTCTTATATTGTTTTCTACACATGCAGTGACTGACTGGCTTCCCCTGAAAATGTAAAAGAATCAGTTAGTCAAGCTCTTGATTTTTTATTGCATTTAAACATGAAATTTGTATTTACAAATATATAAGGGTAATTTGGAAGGTTATAGGTATAACTGAGCAATAAGAATTAGTTTAACCTTGCCCAGGTTGAAAATTGTACTCAATTAATAATTTTCACATACAAACAATACATGATTTGATGATAACTACACATATTTAATGTTTACAATTACAACATTTGTATGATTTAAATATTTGTGTTAGAATGGGCTAAGTAGCCTTGTGTGTTGATATATTATTACCTATGTGGTCTTATGACAATCCATTAGAATTGGAGAGAAATTATTTAATAGCTCATAATTACTTTTATTCACACATTCAAAAATGTATTTGTATTATAATATGATTTATTTGATATTTTATTGATTAATATATGAAGATTTACATATATATTTGAAGTTTCTAGTCGAGTTTGTTGCCATAGCAATATGTTTACAAAGTATTTACTATTTGCGCATTTGATATTTATATACTGAATTTTATTTTTTGGAAATTCATTTGATTTCATGGGCATGTAAATCTGGACTTTCCTTAGGCACTGGTCACTGGTACGATAATCGGTTTTATATGGCGATTGGCGTATATTGGTGCTCTTGTATTTTTATATGAAATAAAATGTATTCTATAATTGAAAGTTTTCCTTACTCTTCGTTCCATAATAAGATACTACGACACCAACCCTTGACTAAGTATGGTTTTAAGCGGGAAAGATGGTCCAATTTAGTTCTGAACACATGACAACCCTGTTCGTTATGACTATTAAACCGCAAGTCTGAGCGTTTACAAGTTATCTTCTTACTATAATAAAACCTAATATGTTTGTTTGTTATTTATCTTTAAGACCAAAAAATGTGCGCCATACGGGCATTTGAGGCGGATAGTAAAATAGTAAATATAGCAATTTCATTATTTTTTATCTCTTTTTCTCACTCACATTTTTAATAGAATAGGAAAGTCCTAGTCAAAAATATTTACAAAAGGTATCACTTACATTTCAGGTTCAGAATTCGAAATTTACATTATTTGCAAACCGTTTCGCCGTATCGAGTCTACTTTACTACAATTTACGAAAATGTTGTTGTCAGACATTTTTTTGTGTACATTTAATAAAAATTTTATTGACCCTGTTATTTTAATTAAGAAATACTGCAACAATAAAACTTTCCTGAACCTATTACTATTAATAAAATAGATCAAATAAATTGTTTTCAATTCGCTTTGCGTGTTACTTGCACTATAATTTTAATAACGCATTTATAATTTTTAGGCCATTTCAATCAACCAAATCATCCCCTAAGAAATTTTTGACTAGACGTTAAGTTAAGTATTCTTTAACTGGGATCGAAAATAAGTTGTAGATTTCCTTGAGGAATCATGCATAAAAACAAAATAGGTGAATGCTTTTTTGTGTTGGCATCCATTTCTATTTCTATTTAGGTGCAAAACTCTCTCTTAGTAAATTTATAATATTAGTAGCCTAACGGAGCGTAATTTGCTTTTTTTAAGTTTGGCTCAATTAGAAATATACTCGCAATACATTAAGTCTACCAAAAAATAAAAAAGTCATATAATTATCCATACCATGCCATTATATTTCACAATATGTATGTGTGTTTTGGTGGCTAGAAACCACGAACAAATGCAATATTTCGTAATGTTAAGTAGATCTTCAATTTTATTTCAAGATACATAGCATATTAAGTTTAACATTCTCTCGTCTTCTAAACGCTTTTTAAATGTAAGCACATAGTTATTACAATGTTACAAACTTACGTGTATTTATAATTATATAGTCAACGACAATTTATTAGGCTAAAATGCTATTACTTTCTATTAGGTGAATCCCCGAACAATATTATTTGCAGTGTTATTGCCGTGGTCATGGTATATAGACCATAGACTTTGGATTCTAGTATTGTATAAATTATTTAAAGAAAAACACTAACTTAATCCGTTAACAAAATGTTTTTCTTTAAATGAGTAATAGTTATGTTAATAAAAGACAATGTCATAAATTATTTAATATTTTTTTGAAAAATATACATTTTTGAAATTTGGTTTTATCTCTAAAGAATTGTGTTTGCTTTTAATAATAATGTTTAACTGGGTAATTGAAAAAAATCTTCAAATTATACTAATAAATACTTTTGACATTTCATATTTTATTGTTCAGTACTTGACAGTATGATGAATGACAGTGACTAGTGAATAATCAAGATCGTCGCACGCGGCAAATGCCAAGTAGAAGACTACAGAAACTTTTTGTTTATTTACACGTTTTCGCCAGATATAATATAACACGTTAAGGATCCATTATTAAAACATTTAATAATGGATTTCATTAATAAACTAGAGAAAGAGATTGTACAATTACGAAAGAATTTAGCCAGTAAGGAACAAGAATTACTATCTTTAAAACATAAAATGGGAACGGTATGCTTATTTTACTTTCCAATTCGTTAGACCGGTTTAATTGTAAAAATTGTATTTATTATTCCAATCACTCTTCTTTTATTACGCAATTATTAAATTTACTGTAATTGAATTAAAATGTGTGTAAAAAATTTATATTGCGATTTTGTATGTTTAAAAGTTAATATAAAATTGAGCCACTGGAAAGATTCTCAAAAACTACTATCTTTTCTAGATAATGGTCCATAACATAGGATATTAAATTTTAATTGGTATTAATGTTTTTATGTAATTAATCCTTATATGTTACATAAAAATTTAATATTTCTTTTACATTGAATAATTTTCTTACAGACTGAAATAAATATGGATATTCAAAATGGTTCTAGCATGCAACAAACAAAGACTGTAAAAGTACAGTTTGGTGAAACATTACCAAAATGGGCAATAGAAAGGTACCTTACCTATATTTATTTTGTATATAATTTTTCATTAAGTATTCCTGATTAAGTGTCTTATAAAATTTACAGATATAGTAGACAAATTTTGTTACCAGAAATAGGTGTTCATGGCCAAGAAAAATTGATGCAGGGCCGTGTTTTAATAGTTGGTGCAGGGGGTTTGGGGTGTCCGGCTGCTGTTTATCTAGCTGGTGCTGGAGTTGGTATGTGAAGATTAATTTATTAAAAGAATTTTATAAAACATAACTAGCTCTTCTATACACCAAAATTTGTAGCTATTGCTTGTTTGTGCTGGTATAGATTAGTTAAATTTCATGGTTTATGGTTTATATAATTTTAATTTTATGGTAATGTCTATTTATAAATATAAACCTCTCGAAATACCCTATCTGTAGCATCTAAAGCAATTTTAGGAAATAAGTATGAAGAAATTAGTTAAGTTTTTGCAATGTAATCATTGTTCACACTGTAACTGCAAAGGGTTACAGTGTGAACTTGAAATCCTGTATAGGTAACCATTTGAAGTAACCTGCATGAGTTTACATTTCAGGTTCTTTTTGATACAAAGATTTAGGGCAATCCAACGCATACCAGACAATTAGCAAGAATTCTAGCTGATAGTCTTAAAAAGTGCTATAATTTTTTTTGTTATATTTTCAGGTGAAATTGGAATAATAGATTTTGATACAGTGGATTTGACAAATATACATAGACAGTTTTTACATTCTGAGGCAGATCAGAATATAAGCAAAGCCGAATCTGCTGCTAGTAGTTTGAGAAGGTCGGTAACATTGTTATGAATCTTATATGACTGTTATGTTTAAGTTACTGGATTATACAGGTAGACACCACTCCTCATAATTTAATATTAAGCCAGTTTTATTCGTTTCATTTTTGGTACTAAGCAAAATAAATACATATATTAATTACACTGATCTTAAACATTATAATTACTTATCAGTGTGACATAACACTGTTCTTGAAAATATGTGATTTAACATATGCAAAATTGTGTCCACAAATTTTTAAAAAATTCATTGCTTAGGAGAGTGACACACCTTTTAAATAGTGAGCTTTTGTGCAGTTGAAAATGTTTTCTTGTAATGCCACTAAGTTCAGAAGAGCGAGTTTATCATTGTCTTCATGTAGTGTTCATATCATTATAATTATGTAATAGTATGAAGTCTTACTTTTTTGGTATCAACTGATATGATATATTCATAAGTTTATTTTTTATTTATTTAAATAAGTTCCTTATTTAAATAAGCAGCAGTTTACAAAACATACACAGATAACTTATTAACATAAACATTAACAACAAATTTCGTTGTGAAAAGAACCCATCTTAAGACATCATAAAAATTAATGAAGGAATTTCGACTTAAAAAAACAAACAAACATAATAAAAAAAGAAAGAAATAACAAACATAAAAATTATCTGAAAGAATAATTTCTGAAATCTGAAATATTTTATTCTTAAACTTATAAAAGGAGTCATGAAAGATGTTATTGTTATGTTATAAGTTATTGGCTTTTCTGTTTGGTTAAACTTACTCTAGTAATATTTAATTAGTTCAAAACATTAAGAAATGTTTTATTTATTTATCCAAACATCATAAATCTATTGTTACAGCTTATAACTTTTAATGTGCTAGAATTTCTATACTGCATTAAACCGACAATTCTTATATAAAATCAATATATATATATACATCCTATAACCTAGCTACAGTAAACTGTCAGATAATAAATAATCCATCTTCATACAAATCCTATTGAAAGCATTTATCACTGTATAGTGGCACATCCGATTGTGATTACTGCCTTGGGACCTGCCATAAAATTTTAAAATTATTTTCATTTAATTTTCAGCATCAACTCCCGGATAAAAGTGACTCCGTATAATGTCCAGTTAGATTCAAAAAACGCAATAGACATAGCATCCAAATATGATATAATTCTGGACTGCTCGGACAATGTACCAACACGATATTTGCTGAATGATGTTGCAGTGTTGTGTAAGGTAAGGGTTTATCATAATGAATAGCTTATGTACCAAGTGTTGCTGCTGTATTTGTCATCAAATTTGACCGACTTTTATGGTCATTTGGATATCCAGTTGGCACAAACCCATGCTGGACAGAGTATCAGGTTCGATTCATGGTGCAATCGACATATTTTAAATTAATATATTTAGTGGCTCTGCTCTGGGTATTTGTTATGTTGGTATCACTTGTATGTATGTTTCAGATTCCTTTAATATCGGGAAGTGCACTAAAAATGGAGGGACAGCTCACTGTATATGGCTACAGAGCGGAAAAGAACCCATCCGAAAAGGTAGTTCAAGAAAAGGGCTCATTCTTCAAAAGCCGGCGACGCACGCGAACTTTCTTAATGACCCCGTAGCATCATTAGTATCCCTTAGATTGTCTAACCTTTTTGCTCCCATAACATATTTATATTTTTAAATTTGATGCTTTAAGAGACTCCTATAGATATATTAGTCTAATAGAGCCTTTTATTCTGATTTTTGTAAAGTTTATTAAAATCAATTCTTACATTAATGTAGTTTTGTAGTAATAAACATTCGTACATAGAAACATGTCCGTTCGTGTTGGTACACTGAGTTTCAAGACGAGCCCTTGAGATGAGCTAATTAAATAGATGTAGCTGACTGTTTACCAAATAAAAAATGTAATTAAAATAATGTTTCTCCAAAAGTGTTAGTGTTAGACTTAGGTACGGAAAATAGTTCGCATCGAACCATATAGCTTCCAGACGTTAAATTTCATCAAAAACGGTCTAGCCGTTGCCGAGAATTTCTGTTACTAGAAAAAAAATAAAATAAAGCATTTTAACCTACACAATCACAATGTCCCTTGAATATATAAATAATCAATTTTAATCCATATAAAAGCAAGTTTTAATTTAACACAATATACTGTGTATTTATTATTTGCATATTCGTGTTTTATTCTGTATATTGAGATTTTTTTAATTTATATGACCATAAAACATGGTCACAACGCTTAGTCGTGGTCACGGTTGCTGAACAGTATTTAATGTAGATTTTCTTCCCAGGATCCAACATACCGCGGCCCATGCTATCGCTGCGTGTTTCCCACTCCACCACCAGCTGATTCAGTGGGCAGCTGCTCAGCCAACGGGGTCGCCGGTTCGGTGCCTGGGGCTATAGGTATATACTTCACAACCCATCATTGTAACCAGCTACTCCATGAGCATCACATGAAATTGCCTTTGTTGATAGTCCACATGTCACAGAATTTTCCAATTCCTGAGGGCTATCACACACACACACACACACACACAGAGAGAGAGAGAGACACACACAAACACACACAGACACACACACACATATATATCTAAAGGTGCAAAGGTTATCATACCGTACAAGGTCCGATTCCCGGTGAGGTCAACATTGTGATGTTTGTTAATATTGTGTATCAATTAGTATAATTTTTAAATAATAGCCATAATTTTTTTTCAGGAGCCTTACAATCATTAGAAGCGATAAAGTATTTAGTAAATCAGACGAAAGATAAACTGTTGGTTGAGCGACTGCTGCTTTTCGATGGTGAAGACATGACATTTAGGACAGGTAACCCCATTTTATATGACTATTTCTGAATGTTACTTGAAGGGCCGGCAACGCATTTGCTCTGGTGGTGTTGTTTCACTTATTATTAAATGAATGTGTTGATTCATTTAGACTCCACATTGACCGGAATGAAATGTTATATAGCGCTATAAAAATAACGCAGTACAATGGGTGGCCTTATTGCTATCAAGCGATCCCTTCCAGGAGATCTTAGAGTTTAAGCCAATCTAAAATAAAAACTCTTGAGATTCACTTCTTGAAACAAACAAACTTTTTTTTTATAATAAGATTAGACATACATTAAAATATTATATCTTGTGCTTACGATATTTGGAGAGTCGTAATGTAAAATAGTTTTGTTAATGTCTTAAAGTCTAAATGTAATGAAATGTGTATTTTGTTTCAGTGAAGCTGCGCGGGCGCAACTTGAATTGTCCAATGTGCTCGGATACGCCCACAATTACGTGTTTGGTTGATTACGAGTTGTTCTGTAAATCGCGCGCACAAGAAAAGGTATTTATAATAATTTTTCAGAACTACACTCTGTACAAATAAAATGTTAATACACAAATTGCTATTAAGAGCATATTTAAAAAGCAGAAAATTTCAATATTTCCCGTGGAAAGAGCTTGTCCTATTGCAGTTATGATACTTGTAAATGTACTATATATTCATTTTATGATAAAAGGGCATGCATTCAAAAACCCTCGTCTCCAGGATCTTGAGCTGAGAATCCTGGCACCGGAGAAGCGTATAACCGCCACAGAGCTGGCTGACAAACTAAACGAGACAGATTTGAAGCAGCGCCATCTGTTGGTCGACGTGCGAAGCGAGCCGGAGTTCAAAATGTGCTCGATAGATGGCGCTGTTAACTACCCGCTCGATCAAATGTACCGGAACTTCGACGATTTATTGAAGGAAATCCGCAGGTGTACAAGCCATGGTGAGTGAGATTTCTTAAATCAAAGCTGTTTACTACTTTTGTCAAGAGTATTCGTAAAATTATAGTGACCGTTTAAATTGTGTGAACATCTGTTATATGATAAAATTACTTTTTTAACGATTTTTGTCTGTCTAAAATAATTTGTTTTTCAGTGACATTTATCTGCCGCCGCGGGAACGACTCCCAGATAGCGGCCAAGCGTGTGCTGGACGCAATCGAAGAAGATCATAGATCTAAGATTAAAGATCTATTCGGCGGTTTGCACGCCTGGTCGAAACATGTCGATTGTAATTTTCCCATTTATTAAACATTTAAGGACATTTTAGTGTATACCAATGTTATAATGCTGAAGAAATTTGTAGCCGTACCGATTTTATTTAAAAAAAAACTACACTTTTCACTGTACTTTATTTAATAAAAAAGATTCAACGAATTCTATGACCCACACGTTACACAAAGAGTGAAAAGGCACTAATCGCACGGCTTCCAGAACCTAATTCACACAATTTAAATATTAAAATAATTATGAAAACTAAAGGCGATAATGAAGTCTGAGTTCTTATAATTAAATTTATAAAGGAAACATCTTATTGCCTGTATTATGAAGTTATAAAACCTCCGGCGTTTCATTTATTTATTAACCTAAACCTTTATTAATAATCAGCGTTATGAAACATATGTACCAAAACAATAAAAAAGGTTTTAGTGTATTATTGTTGCGTTTTGACAGATGTGTTTCAAATTTGACAGTTCATGCTTTCAGAAACTCATTGGCGCTAAATTTGTACGTCGTTCCATTTTTGAATCTTTTCTTTATTTATACAGATCTGTGGTCTGTGCATTTTGTTATCTTTGTCATAATTGATATGTATTCAATGGGACTTTTTGTTTGTTACCGACAGATGGCGTGTATCTTGATTCTAGGAATCTCTTAGTGATTGTAAATTTGCAATATTAATTATACTTTTCCAAACAAAGTTAGATTTATTTCACTGATATAATTGGTGAATAACTACGAGGCGTGGATAAATCAAATCAAAATATCTTTATTCATTTAGGTAAACATGTACACTTATGAACGTCAAGATAAACAAATTAATTAATCATAACTAAACAAATAAATCGTAAATTTACATTTACCACCAGTTCGCAAGTCAAGGGCGTAGAGCGGGTAAGAAGAACTGGCAAGAAACTTTCCGCCACTCTTTTCAATCGCCAAGTTTTTAATACAAATTGTTTGAACTGAAGCAAATCAATCCCAAGGATTAGGATCATTTAAGTATTCGTCACATTTATAAAAGGCTTTATTAATTAATTTACTTTTAACAAGGGCTTTGAATTTATTTAGTGACAATTCTCTAATTTCGCTTGGGAGTTTGTTGTAAAAACGAATACAATTTCCATATAAGGAGTGGTTTATTTTCTGGAGCCTGGTTGGTCGCACACTCAAATTAGTTCTATTGCGCGTATTATACTGGTGAAAGTCACCATTTGTTGTAAAATCGTTTAAGTTTTTTTGTACATACAACAAGGCTTCAAGAATATATTGACCGGATAATGTCATAATATTTAGTTCCTTAAATCTATTCCGTACCGACTCCCTCGGGGAAACACAACAAATACCCCGAACAGCCCGCTTCTGCAACACAAATATGGATTGAACCTCTGCAGCAGCACCCCACAGTAAAATACCGTACGACATAACGCTGTGAAAGTAGCTATGGTACACAATTTTAGCCGTATCCTTATCAGTAAGCTGTCGGATTTTCTTCACTGCATATGCTGCAGAGCTCAGCCTATTCGCAAGAGTCTCTATGTGTGGGCCCCACTGGAGTTTACTATCTATTGTTATGCCTAGGAAAACAGTTTTGTCAACAAAGTTTAGTTCACTGTCCTTAACTTTCAGGTTACCAATATCTCGTTTTACGTTATTAGTTGTAAATCTAATACATTTTGTTTTATTCTCATTAAGCAGTAAGTTATTCACATTAAACCAGTTAACTATACGAGAGATGGAATTGTTTACATCGTTCAATAATGTGTTTTTCCTATTCACTTTAAATAAAAGTGAAGTGTCATCAGCAAACAATACCATCTCATGAACTTCGTTGACAAAGAATGGGAGGTCGTTTATGTAAATCAGAAATAAGAAAGGCCCGAGAATCGATCCTTGGGGACGCCGATTGACACCTGCGAACCCGGAGAGGTGACTCCATTGATATGCACTTTTTGGATCCTTCCCTTTAAATATGAATTCATCAGGCTGGAAGCTTTGCCATCAACGCCATAGTGTTGAAGCTTTCCAACTAGTATATCTGGATGAACACAGTCAAAGGCCTTTGACAGGTCACAAAAGACGCCGACTCCATCATATGATTCTTCCCAGGCGTTAAATATGTCCGATATAATATGTTAAATATGTCACACCGGCATCGATTGTGGAGCGACCCTTAGTAAAACCATACTGTTTATTATGAAGGAGTTTATTTTTATTAAAATGTAAAGAAAGTTGGTCTAGCATTATCTTTTCAAAAACTTTGCTCAACGCGGGGAGCACTGAAACGGGTCTGAAGTTTGACGGATCAGACTCACTACCTGCCTTGAACAATGGAGTAATCTTACTTAATTTCATTTCGTCCGGAAAGACTCCACAATCGATACAATTGTTAAAAATAATAGACAATTCAGAGCTTATTAGATCAATAACGGAATTTAAAATTACTGTTGACATACCCCATATATCTTTACTTTTTTTTAAATTAATAAGCTTAAAGGTTTTAACAATGTCATTACAAGTTATATGTTTAAAATGAAATTTAATATTACATTTAGGTACACACTTTTCTAGTAATGACATCGCAGCAGTAGGTGAAGAATCTAGGGACTTGGTCGTACTGAGTGGTACATTTGTAAAAAACTCCTCAAAAGTAGAAGCTACCTCTGAGTCCGATTTTATTAATTTTCCGTTTACTTTTAATGTGTAATCGGTTCGTTTGTTAGACGCTTTACCGGATTCCTCATTTATTACTAAATAAAACTACCCTAATGAATTTCAATAAATCTTGTGCAGTATCATTTCACTTTTTAGGAACAACTAGAATATAGATACTTAAGTGAATTCGAATTGAGGACCTGTCAATTATTTTACAGGATTTTCAATACAAATTCCGTTATATATGTCTGTTTTCTCAATTCCTCAATTCATTGTCCAGGGTCTCCTAAAATTACCTCGGCAACAAAGCGCTCGGGTACGCAAATAGGCAATATACTTCATACAACCAATTGAAATAATTATGAAATAACAATTTTGAAGTTAAATTTTCGCCATATTTTATTGCTTCAGCCGCCAAAGAATGGCGTAATGGTTGCAGCTCCTTACAAGATATAAGAGACTCCTTACAACATGACGATATAAGAGTGACGCAGAGTTTCTTGCTTCATTTAAACCACTGTTTGTGTGCGCTGGGGCTGCCTAGTGCTCAATAGATACAAACATTTATAACCTAATCTGAGGCGTTAACTTTAAACATATTATATAGATAGATATCAATAGAAAGGAGGTTTTTCGTGAAGGCCAAATTTCGTATGTTTCATCATGACAAGGACAAAACGTATTCCAAACCAGACGGCGACCTGTCACCTTGTAAATGCCTTATACGTTAATTGTCTATACAATAATAACTTAATTTTCTATCATTACGTAGGGAATTTTAAGTATTCGAACATTGAACTATACGCAAATATATTTCTTTATTCGTAACAAAAGCTATTTCATTCAATATACAATTCCTCATCGTCCAAATCGTATTGTAACTCTTCTTCTCTATCGTCTCTCCTTGATTTCTTTCGGATTTTCTTCAAATGCTTCATCAACGCCATATCATTAATGGAAGCCATATAATCGCTTTGTCTTCTTAAACTGTCTATTTTTCTTCTACGCTTTCCTTCCAATGGTTTTCCTTTTTTCGGCCGTTTTGTAACTTTACGAGGATTTAGATTCAACCAACGTTTCGTGTTGCATTTATTCAGAGCAATTTCAGAGACAGGATTTAATGATTCGTTGTTGTAGTCGCTTAAATCGCGTTTTCTTGAATGAATATCATTATAGCCAACATTGACATTATTTTTTAAATTGCTCACACACACATCTGTCACGTTGATCGCGTCTATTAATGATTTATTTCGTTGAATGCTCATGTCATCTTCGCGTATCGGTTCCAATCTACGGTTTATTATAATAGGTATTTTTACTTTCATTTTTTTACCATCATAACGCACCTGGATGGACTGCTTTGAGTTTACTACTTCCACATCCTTCGAGAGTGCTATCTGTGATACTGAAATTTAATAATTAGCAAGATAAAAAGGATTTGTATTTGTGTTTATGAACCTAGAAATTTAAATGACAATTTTCACTCCAAGTTTTGTACAAACGTGATAATTTTATCTATTGAACAATGGTAGTTAGCTAAAAGAAATATTTGGAAACATACTGAAGAGAGCTGTGCAAAAAACATTTTTTTTTAATAATCGAACATTTTGTGAGAGAGCACTGGACATTTTTATTACTTAAGCAGTTAATTTAACGCGCAAGTCACGCCAAATCAAACAGGCCCTGATGCATAAATATTCTTTTGTCGGTGATTTACGATCGCCTTATATTGATCGTGTTTTGTTTCAACGTTTTTAGGGCTCCGCACCCAAAGGGCACCCTGGAACCCTATTAATACCCTATCGCTGTACCCAGATAGACGGTTTTTTAAAATATTGGTACTGTACTGATGATCAAATGAACGTGGACTCTCTATTTCTATAGGAATAAACGATATCCCACCGTCACTGATACCGGACGGGGATAGGTCTAAGAAGGCTAGTATTAATTTTATGTTGATTTTAAGTTTTTAATTGCAAAATTAAATATATAGAACCGCTTTTTGGTGATTTCTACAATTAGATAAGTATATTATATATTATCTTTGCAATTAATTACTAACTAGACGATTTCATACAATTATCTATCGAAGCTGTCCACGCGTTTATGTTGTGGTAATCATATAGTTTTTACTTAAAAACGATTTAAATCATCAAATACATCAAATTGATTTGATCTTCTATATATACTAAATACGAACGGATGCCTTTTTTATAGAACTTGGTCGTTTTAAAATAACTATGTTTATGTGAAAACTAGCTGACCCGGAGTACTTCGCGCGCGGCTTAGATCATCTTGGAGCGCGTTACTGGATATTTTATACGTTTTTTATTATGTAATTTTATTTTAGCTTTTTATTGGGGTAGTAATAAATACACATATATCCGTGCGAAATTCCATCTTCCTAACACTAACCGTTTCGACGCTAGAGTGAGGACGGGCGAATGAATCGACATGACGAAGTGTCCCTTTACGTAGACTGCGGGACCCTAATAAAAGTAGCCTAAGTGATTCCTTATTACATCAGCTACCAATCAAAAAAAGTCCCGTCAAAATCGGTCCAGCCGTTCCAGAGATTAGCCGGAACAGACAGACAAAAATGTTAAAAAATGTCATTTTGGTGTATGTATCGTATATATATTCATGCATTCATATGCATGTAGTAAAAAATGGTTATTTCAATATTAAAAACAGACACTTCAATTCTATATATTAGTATAGATATACTTACAGCAGAAGACGATTAGCCATCTCAACATTTTCGTTCAGCTTGAGCTCCGACGCACAGTGGTTTCATTAGAACAAGCTAGCTGGACAAAATTATTTATTGGGGTATTTTGCTTCGTATGGCTTTATTATGATGTTCTAATGCGGTTTTAGCACCAAACACCCAAATAAAAAGAGGTAGGGAGAGTCACGTGCACCAAAAAGTACGTTAAAGTTGCTTAAATACCTAAATAATTCAATATTTCTCAACACGCATTACTCACACTATCATTAAAACACATATTCATCACATTAAAGAGTATATGGCCGTACTTAGGTAAATAAAACAAATAAATAAATAATAAATTGTTATATTTCTAAATCCTGTATTTAAAATATCCGCCACTTTATGTAATATTTTATGTAACAGAGGATCCCAAAAGACAGGCATTCAGCCTAGTTTGGGTCCACTCCAATGCTTGTAATAATGTACAATGTAATACTGTGTGTGAAATAAATAAATAAAAAAAACAAAAAAAAATGACAAATTGTCATTTTTTATTACATTACATACAACAATAAATTAAATTAACATGGGACATTATTAGTACTTTTTAACAATATTTTTTAAGTAATAATAAAGTTAGATAAGGTACACATTCTTACAAATTAATTAATACAATATTATTTAGAACTCTTTATTTAATCTACATCACTAAATTCTTTTCCGAAGAATCTTCTACACTATAATCTGACATACTGATATTTTGACAAAAACTACTATGACTTACACTAGAACTTACATTTACAGAAGGGGGTATTATTAATTCTAAAACCTCAGAA
Organism: Pontia daplidice; assembly: GCA_963693355.1. Lineage (NCBI taxonomy): Eukaryota > Metazoa > Arthropoda > Insecta > Lepidoptera > Pieridae > Pontia > Pontia daplidice. Next base: position 145,920 of record CAVNZL010000077.1, read on the forward strand.
GGCAGTTTACTTGTCGGTTTTTTGGGAACTTCTCTAAGGCCATTTATTACAGGGTCAGATGTGATTAGCAACATATTAAGTAATTTTTTGCCTGCTTAACACTATAAAATGATGGGAATACCTGATGTCCTGCTCTCATGCTCCATTTCCTTGTTTGTTTATATGAGTGGCTTGTAGATTTGGCATCTACGTAATACGCCAAAGCCTCTTCCTTTGACAAACATCTCGATTCATCGCGTACACCCACACTTGCTTTCATTATTTGGCACTTTTCAGGACTTTGACTATCTTTAATAACAGATGCCAAGTTCCGATGTCCAGACAATCGCGCTGATAGTTCAGCAGCCACCACTAACTGGTTTACATCCCGTGTTTGAAGAAGGTCGTCCACGCGCCTCCTTTTCGTTTTTTCACTAGCTCCAGTAAAATCCACCGATGGACGCCCAGAAACCGAAGTCTTACTTGATGATGATGGTGCTGAGTAGTAGATGGATGCTCTGAACGTAAAATCACCAGATAACCACTCAGAATTAGTGGTTAGTCATAAAACGATCGCGACGCTTTCCAGAACTTTCCCATTTCTCTACAAATTTGGGTGACAATCTTCCAATTGTCATTTTAATTTCCCGCGCAGATGCTTCCGTGATATTCCCAAGATCACGTTTCATCAATAGAAAGTCATATAGTCTACTATTACGATTCTCTTTGGGATGTTTCTGCCATTCATCAAAAAACTCCATTTTTGAGACGGAGAACTCGTATTCTGAAACAACAGACAGAATGACACAGTTGCACTCAATTGCGCGGATCAAAATGAGTAAAATATAAAAGCTAACAGATATGGCTGTAATACATATCATTTTCAGCCCGGGTACAAAAGGGTACAAGTACTTTCTAGTCCAATTAATTCAGAAAATTGACAAAAAATCACATACTCTTTAAAACTCTAGGTATTTAAAAACAGTGCGGTGAAAGTATATCTATTTTCTAACTAGAATTAAAAAGTACATACCTTTTACTTGAAGATCCATCACTAACACTTTTCAAAAAACTTAAACTCACTGACATATGTTGTTACTTCGATAAGCGCAAAAATGCAAGAATTAAGTCATTTTTTACCTCTTCTCTTTGATACTGCCCTCATTATCTTATCACTTAATTACATTGAAGCAAAACAATTCTTAGAATTGGGACAGGTATTTATGTGGCTATAGGCTTAAGTAATGAATTCCAGGAAATTCGACAGTGACTTTTGTCTAGCTAGCTTGTTCTAATGAAAACACTGTGCGACGGTTTGATAAAACATCATTTCGCGGTATCTAGTAATTATCCACAGATGATAAGAAAATAGATTTTTCATCTGGTTTTTTACATACCATTGTTATAATGATTAAATAGACTTTTTTAATGCTATCGTACAGAGTCGAAATGTATTTATTGAAATAGGTTACTGTGAACGTTATACTCACTAAATACTCATAGCACAGAGATGATTTTTGAAGGAATGTCTTCCAAATCCATTTCCAGATTTTCCCCGTCTGTGGTGGGGTGCGGAGTTAGAGACGCAGCTGCTGTAGCCTACCCACTAAAGTACAACTGTATTCTTACTTTTGGACGAGGCCAAGTCAAACCGTACATCGATTGTAACGTCTCTCGAGAATTGGTCTATTTTTATTTCTATTTCCCTTAATTTAACATAATGGCATATGTACGTAGGCGTGTTTAACGGGAATTTACAGACGTTGTTTTGTCATACATGTGATTTCATTTTTCAATTAATAAATAAAAAATAAGGGTTCATTGTAGAAGGGTGAAAATTTAGGATTGTATGTATGTTGTATCATTAATTTTGTATAAAAAATAAATTTAGGGGTGGACTACCCTTAACATTTAGGCGATGAAAAATAGATGTTGGTCAATTCTCGGACCTATACGCTCACAAAGTTTCATGAGAATCGACACGAGAATTTTATATATTTGATTTTCATCCTAAAATCAATCAAATTAATTAAACGTCAAAAGTACAGACACGATTTTCAAAACTTGAAATTTTCGAAGACATCTCAATTACAGGGATTTCCAAATGATCAAATCCATTTAAACGGTAACTTTATACGTAAATTAGATAAATAAATTAAGACAAACTGAGAACCAATTTTGGCATTCGTTTAAAAAGAGTTTTTTATTCTGCCCCTGTCTGCTTTTTATTATTAAATAAAAATAAACAAAATAAACTTTATTCCAGTCGTTACCATAGCAACGGCATGATTTATAAAGAAAAAACGCGATCTAGTCTGTTCGCGCTAAATCGCTGTCAGTCAAAGAAGGTTGACACTTGTCGATTTGACGTTGACACACGAACCGGAGACGGTAGATGGCGCTCCGGCATAACGGCGCAAGACAGTTAAATTTCTGCCATCGCGTGCGCACTCAATAAAGACCGAAAACCGCATTTACATATTCATAATTTAAAGGATCCAGGTTTTTCAACGAGACACGCCACCGTTGACGGTAAGTGCTAGTTATAGTCTTATAGATTGCTGGATTCCTTTATTATACTGACACGCGACAACCGAACCGGCGCAAATTTATTTTACCGAGGGAAGAGAGCATATAATTTCCGGATACTCAGGCCCATACATATTCAGAATATTCACATATAGTTCTAACATTTGACACGTGGACTATACAATGTATGAGATGCCCCAAGCCCCTTTTCCATTAAACCCAAATGGCTGTTAGGGATGCGCGCGCAGTTTTTATACATTTCGAGTATTTTTATCGTTTGACGTACATTGCTCTTCTTATTTATCCTGTGGTGTTGTCGTGTACTAGGCCTCTACGTAAAAAACTTAATGTTCTAAGCTTATTCAACACATGCTGCTATATGAATCTTGTTAATCTTATTAGATTATCTGTATAAAATTGCTCTATGCTAATTTTCAATTTTATTGTACCTAACACTTGTTGTACTCTTATAGATGATAGATGATTTCTATCACTTACTCAGTTACATGCTACATCCATAGACCATGCGATATAGAAATGAAGATTAATTTTTTTGACGCTAGATTATTGTACAAAAATTTTACGCGCCGTAAAATAGCATTGCCTAAACCCTTTTATAATAGTATAACAATTCTATAATAAGATCAATTTCTTTATTCCTTTATTAATGTACACCATATAAGGAAGAAAATTAATAATAAAACAACTTAAAAACTAGTGTATAAATAAAACTTAAAACTTATCGCTAACAAGCGATCTCTTCCAGGCAACCTGACATATTACCAATTTATTAGCAAACGACCATCAAACACTCGCCTCGGCACCGGAGCATCCTCAGGATTTTGTCACTGCGAACGACGTCTTGTACGTAGTGTTTGAAGGTTATTCAGAATATTGCCAATTCATTGGTCTTATAAAATTGCATACTTAGACTTCTTCAAACACCTATTAACAAGACAGAAGACAGTCCGACCACTACCTGATTCATTAATTAAATCTTACTGTCCTTAAGTGTACCTGGCTGAATAAACTGAATTCTTAGCAGCAATGTATTGTTAACGCGGGCGAAAAATGGTTCGTTATATTCCACGTTAAAAGTGTTTATTTATAAGGCGATACAGGTCTCACCTCAGTTCGCGATTTCGCCAACCCGTTGGTTGTTTTAAAAGTTAACGGTTGTGTCTGTGTGTGGTATTTGAGTATTGGTTAAAATCTATAAAAAATCCGAGCGAATCTCGAAGCTTATTAATTGATAAGCTCTTATTGACACATATTTGATAAAGGTTCACTCAAAAATAAATTGCTAATGAATTAATTTATTCACACAATTATAATTCGAAATTTTTGTATATTACGTTAAAATCACGGGTTATATTTACATTATTAAGTGTTCGGATATAATAGTTTGTGTTTATAAAATGAGTCTCTGTTTTTATATAAGAATTTAACAATTTCATCCAAACATTGGCCGATTGTGAGTAATAAAAAATATAAAATTCTATGTATTAAATAAATCTTTAGTATATTATCGGAAACTTGATATATTGCCCAAATATAATGGGTATTCAATAAGTATTAATTTTGATAAGAAATGGAGAGCAAAATACAATAAAATACGAAGTAGACAGGGCTAAGAAAAAAATATTAATAACTACATATAAACCTTATTTAAAGCTTTCAATGTTAAGTTTAGCAATATGCAGTATAATATATAAAATAAATACACTATATTATATATAATATAATCAAATGTCTTTGTTTTTGTATATTATGCAAAAATTAATAATATTACAAACGAATGATTAGTTATTCTAATGACGCATCGAACAAAATGGCGCGGGTTTTAAAAAATAAATGGCGCGATATTTAATACACTTTTGCATGCCTTAAAAGAATTTTTTAATTATTTCTTTCAAATGAGAGAGATCCTTAGTGCTGAGACCTTACGCCAAGTTCTCCGGCCAGGATTATTCGTACCGTGCTTCCTGAAATTCCCTCGGATGCCTCTATCTCACGGTATGACGTAACAATCTTCCAGGATTAGTTTAACACACGGCATAAATATTCTCTTGCGTCACGGTGTTTTCGGTAGATCATCCAGTAGCTTCTCACTAAGGCTATAGTGAAATTCTAAATACCAGCGTGCTACAGTGACAATCTTCTTATCTCCTCTTAAACACAGAAGATAATCCATCTCGAAAATAGAAAAGTATCACCCGTTAATAGATGATTCAATTGTGTTTCAACCAAACTGAAAACATTTTATCCTATATTGAAATGAAATTGGCAAATAACACTCCGACCCCCGTGTTCAATAGATTTTTATAATTTAATTAGATTCGACGCCGAATCACTAAAATTTTCGCATTTATTAACGAACTGACATTCCAATCGGAAATCTGGAAAATCAAATCTTAAAGAATAAAAATAGAATATATATTTTGAAGACGTAATTTTGATACAATTAATTTTGTGGTTGAATGAGCAAAACTATATTATTATATAAAAATATCAATCGTTAAAAATTAAATTGGTATTTATTGATTAAATATGGTTAAATATTTGTTGGTTTAAACTAAAAACTAAATGTTTACTCAGTAATTTGTAAACGAAAGAGTCATTTTATATTTCATGTCGGAATTACACTTTATGTGAAAAATGTGTGCAAATGTGTTTAATATAAATATATTTGAGATAGGCTTTTAACAGTTCTACTGTCAATAACACAAATACAATGCAACCTTAATATAACGTATCTCAATAAAACGACTTCCTTGATTTAACAAATTCTTCGTAATCCCCTTGAATTGTCCATAAGAGTCGTTCAACCTCTTTATAACGAATTTTCAACTATCAAGAAAAAGCATTCATACCTCTAATAAATGAATTTTGCCAACCAAAACCTTTATATAAAGTTTCCACCAATAATATAACTCTTAATCTTATAATGTGATTCATGTCTCGACATGTTTCGACACGCTTTTGTTTGTAAAGACCTCTTTATAACGAATTTTAGACTTACTTGATATTACGAATATTTTCTTGTTCCCCTCCGATTTCTTATATCGAGGTTGCACTGTATAAGAACGCAGCTCACTTCATTACGACAAATTACGACGTTGGGTCGGCCGCGATGTTTTTTATGCGTACCCAAGCGTAAAATCAAAGACAAAGTTTTCAATTATAACTAACATTTTCTCATTCAAACTTATCCATTCATGTTTGAATCCAATCTCAACTTGTTATTCTAAACAATTAATTAACAAATCTGTGACATCATAGATCAAAGGTCAAATCGGAGCTAATATTTTGAAAGGGCGCGAAATAATCAAAATGGCGTCGGTGGGTAAAGTCTTGGCAACAATAAAAGCTGTCATCACTCGGCTGGTGTTCGCGTGTCATGGGATAATAGCCATTTGGCAAGTCACCGTTTTTAAAAAGAACAACGAATATTGGTACTTGGCATCGCCGATTCTTCTGCTCATTTTCGAGGGAGTGTTTACGTTAACGGTGAAAAAGAATCAAGAGTGGAAATGGTGAGTGTTAATTGCGCTTAATCAAAGTTTCTAGTACTGTACACAGTTAGCAACATACAACAGATGGTAAAATGTTTACTATATATAAGTGTCCAAAACACTGTATGTGGAAGCGGATAAAGCAACAGAATTTTTCAGCTTTAGAGTATTTTAAACTCTCATAGAAAAAGAGCTTACAAGGTGTAAGTTATTGTATACAGGATAATAATGCTTCTTAACCTAATATTAAAGACAAATGACTGAAGATCTGGTCGTCATACTTTGAATTAATGTTCCCTGTTTAAATACATTTGCCTACTTACAAAGGGCGCGACGAAATTTCCTTAAATTACCGGATATGACGTCAATTTATACATTAAGCTTTTGCTATTTCCGTTCACACCCGGGTATCATTTGAATCGAAAGCCATTTAAAGAACTAATTTGTGGAGTAAGTTCAAGATATATAAAGTAAATAAAATAATTCAAGTATTTCTAAGAGCAATTCTAATGCAATTTTTAAGATTTGTAATTAATTATATACAGATAGCATAGATGATGTGTAAGTTCTTTTTTTTTTTGTTATTAGTTCTCATATTCGACGCGTGATCTTGTTTTCGCCTAGTATAAGTTTTTTTTTATATATCAATATCTCGTGATATGTTTTGGTGTGTTTTTGACAAATAAAATAATATAAAATATATAAAAAGTATATGTGAGTCAGAACCTGTATCTTTGGTAGTAGAAAAATTCGCGCAAAATACTATTTTGCGCGAATATAGTAGATATAAAATCATTTAAAGTATGTTTCGACCATAGTTATACTTAACCATTATAAATCTTCATTGTAACTGTAATTTTGCATGAAATGCTTTTTTATTTTTTAATTTTTTTATTATTTATTATGTTTCGACCATTACCATCCTTCGTCCGTCCTTGTGATAGAAATATAGTGGACTTCTTTGGCGCCATATTTATTGTAATTATTGTTTTCTATTATTTTTGATATGAAGTTATTAATAATAAATCACTTTTCGATTTAAAGAAAAAACACTTTGTTAACGGATTAAGTTATGTATTTTTGCAAAATTTAAATATATTTTACATTATTTTGAATTTTTCCGACGTCTGCGTACTTTATTTTAGTCAAAAGTCTCATGAAAAACAATCCGGGAAAATGACAGGATGACAATGAGGACACCGTGAGCCAGTTCTGTAAAAATCCTTCCGGTTTTATAATAAATACAGATAACACACAATCTCACTGCAGCTGTGACATTTATTTTGAGAATTGAAACCTTTTGTCTTCAGTCTACCGTGACCACGCACGCTGTAAAGCACCGGAAACGTCGGAAAACTTTAAAATAATGTAATATACTTAAATTTTCCAAAAATACATAACTTATTCCGTTAACAAAGTGTTTTTCATAAAGTGTTAATAAAAGACAATATCAATTTTCAAATGATAAGTATTGAGTATCTAGTGGTATTTCCGAACCACTACGACTCAGAGACCTTCAAGAAAATAGTTTATCGACATCACTTAAGAACATAGGCATATCACTTAAGATCAGGTGAGCCTCCTTCCAGTTTCTCCTTCAACTTTTGACAACAACAAATAATAGAGGTCAAAAACCTCTGGGTTTGTCCTAAAATCAGCTGTTTACAATAAAACCTATACTGGATAAATGAAACATGAACCAGGGGTTGCAGGTTCTGCCCGTCGGTGTTCATCTATCTGGTTCTGGTAGTTCCAGCGATATGGCTGCTGGAGTTGCACAAGGTCGACCTGCGGTTGCAAAAGAAGGCAAATATCTCCTACATCGAGGTAAACAGATAAAATAATCTATTTGGTAACTAGTCTTGGTTATAATTGGAGGGTAATGAATGGCAATATTATCATGTCCAGTTACAAATGTCAAAGTGAATGATAAAAGGTATGTTTGGCCGATTTTCGATACGCAAAAGAATTGAAATAACTCTTTTGTACGTTTCTTGAGCGAGAAAATGTACGATAGTTAGTCGTGTTGTCGACGTTGGTGAGACCACTGCCTCAGTATAGAAACAATTTTGAAGTAAAGTTGTTCTTAATTTACATCGGCATCGTTGACAAAGCTTATAGACATCGACACTATATAATTTGGACTTCAATTTATTCACTTGAAAAATTTCGTTTAAGACCAAAGTAAAAGGAAAATTTGGACACACCCACACCTTTTTCTAATTCGCTCAATGATTAATGGAAGTCTTTTTCTTTAAATTCTAATTTGTTTTTTTTTTAATGCTGTAGATCGACTCAGCTCCATCTTTGTAATTTGGTCATCACCAAAAGTTGGTAAGGGACAGGTACTGCTACATCTAGCAGTACCTGTCCCTAACATTTGACAAATTTAAATATTTGTTATTCTCTCCTCATGATGTTTTGAAGTTTTATTTCCTCAATGGATATCCGAAAATATTTTTAACATCACAAATCGTTTCAATAACTCCTCGCTCTGAGTTACGGCCATCTTTTCATTGGTATTCGTTCTTTTTTAAATATTGCATTATATTATTAATAGAATCAGGAGTTACTTGCAGAAGTGCATAATACAAAACCCTAATATATCAATTTACCAGCAATACTCCGCGAAAAAACCCTCAAATACCGGAGAGACACCGGAGAAGGCATTAGGATGTTGCCTCCACGAACAGCCTTCTTTGAGTCGCAATGAATATTCTAGTTAATAGAAACAGGCGTTACTTTGCGTAAATCCATAGTACAACTCTAATGGACCAATCTACCAGCATTACTCAGTGAAAATACCGACTCACATGATTCTGAGAATGTCCTGGTATCGCTGGTTGGTCGATTAGTTTTTTAAATCTTTATTTGCCAAGTCAACTAGAGGTCATATAACATAAACTTTGGATCCAGACAGAAATCCCTATCCCTGGGGCCACCAAGATCCCCACGGACATGTGGGTGACGCTGATAGAGCAGTTCCTCATGCTGACTCTCATCGTGGGACGTTGGCTGCTGCCCAAAGGAGACCTCACCAGGGACCAGCTCAGCCAACTCTTGCTGGTTTATATCGGTGAGTTTTATAATGTTTTTAGAGTTATTAGAGACGCCAATATACATATAACCGCATATATATATAGCTGCAAATATCAATGGATGACGACTCTGCAAGAGTCAGCTAAGGCTGATTAATAAATAGTTTATTATGAAGATCTATTTATTAATAATACATAAGTAATAAAATATATTTGTAACAGGGACAGCCGCGGATATAATAGAATTCTTCGATTCATTCAAAGATGAGAAGGTGGCCACCGAGAAGGTCCTCGTCCTTCTGACGCTGGGCATCTGGTCGTGGTCCCTAGTGCAGTTCACGGTCGTTCTGACCGCGACCAAGTCGAGGAAGTCACGCGGAACCGCACATAGGTCTGACATGTACGTAAATGCACGCCGCTTAGCTTACCACGGAGCCACTGTATTTAGCTTTATTTGCCGAAAGTCATTTAGAGTTTGCCACCACTGAATGCCGATGGAAGATGTTGCTTACGAAGCGATCAGAAGGGCTTTATTCCTCTCCTCAGCCTCACAAGAATCCTTCACCTTCAAAAACATCTCCCGAGCTGCACTTTTCACTCTTTTCTGCTCCATAATCAGTCATTTTTGAACTGACATCCTTCACAAACAAGATGGCGGACCTGAGTAATTTAGTTTCTACGGTCCCATAGATTTTAATTTTTTCATAGAGTTTAATACAATTTAATACCATACGACAAAGACGAAAATAAAACACTGTATACGTGATGTGTAAACTTAACGATATTACAAACGCGACAACTAAGAATTAAGCGTAATAGCGTACATACAATTAATTATTGGATTAAACATTGGATTAATTTCAAATCTGACGTCGCTATAAATGAGGGCATATATTTTATTATTTACATCTACCATTGCACAGACTGCATTTCTTACCATTGTTTTTCACAAAAAAACACGATCAATAAGACCGAAATTGAGTTCTGAAAAAATAATGGTGCATGCTTAATTTACCCATGCGTAGAAAATGCAACCAAATTCCATCTACAAATGTCATTTAATCAACGGTCGTAGGGTGTTTCTATCGTTTCGTGCAACCACGTTTCAGTAAGAATAAAACCTAAACTAAAAGCTCCAATTTTTTTAACATCCTTTATAAAATTAATGAAGATACGTATTCGGGTTTCCATAGCTTTCAAAGTTTTACATGATTTAAAGGATTGACATTTTTGTTTGATTTTGACTATTTACATTACATTTTTGACATTACAATATTGTCTTTCATTAACATAACTATTACTCCATTTAAAGAAAAACACTCTGTTTAAGTTATGTATTTATACAAAATTCAAGTATATTACATTATTTTAAAATTTTCCGACTTTTCGCGTGCTTTACAGCGTTTTGATATCACCAAATTTCTTTTCTCGTTACAATATCTAAGAGAAATATATAAAGGCCAAATTATATATATATATATATATATATATATATATATATATAATTTAGTTATATTTTAATAGCTAGTTTATTTATAAGATATCTATACTTTTGCACTGAAAGAATGCATGCTCATTTTTTCACGAAAATCCACTTAAAATGCACGAAACGCGAGAATTACCCCATACCGGCTCACATATTAGAAATTTGTTCGTTGAGAACAAAGAGAAGGGAGGCTTACTGCAACAGAACGCAGGCTTAGCTCACCGCCCATGGGCACTGCCACTGGAAAATAAATCGCGTTTATATATGAATACTTGTAGGAACACCAGTCGCGCGTGCTGCTGTTCAATCGAAGTCTGCGCGATAATGATGAATATTGTACTACAGGACGCTCCGTTTCTTGCGTTCCGACTGCTAATAATCGCACATTACAAGATCATCAACTATATGAATATATTCTTTACGTGTAAGAATACATTGGTAAGTTTTCATTACATTTGATATATCAAACGATTTCCTCCTAATTATGGTGAAACTTATTGTAAGCGCGAGAGTTGTATACAGAATCCGTGATTAAAACTTATATTCAATATTTAACTTGGAAGGGGTTTGGCTTCCTAGCAAAATACAAAAATGAATGAATCTAAAATAACCTGTAATAAATACATATTATAATATATATAGACCAAGATTATAGTTATGCTCACACAAATGTTGATTATACCGGGGATCGAACCCTGGAGACTGTTAGGCTGTCGGTAAAAACCATTGCAACGTCAAGTTATTTTAATGAATGTGAGCGCTTCGTGCAATTATAATATACAGATAGAGATATTGGTGGCGATTCTCATGTACACACTCCAAACTAAAAATCTCTATATTTAGCTTTAGATCTGTCAACCAGTTTTAGAGAGTGCAACCTATTCTGTACATCTCTAAATTGATAGTAATAAGGTTTAAATTGTCAATGTAGAAATATATAGAATAGGTGTAAAGTTTGACAGGTCTTAACCTAAATTTGGAGATTTTTAGTTTTAGAGGTGTACATCAGAATCGCCACCATTGTTACCCTAAAACTATAACATTTTATTATTTTAGGTTATATTATTGCAAATATACAGACTGTATGTGCTACATTTGGAGAAAACCGAAGACACGAACGGGGATTCGGTTTATAGAAAGAGAAAGAAACACAAGACGAGCGAGAAGAAGGAGAAACACGGGTAGGTTTTTTAGTCTTTAAAATTGTCACTCTCTCTCACAGCGTGAAGAGAAATTGTTAGAGATCGTAGAGAAGTTGAGTTCTGACTTTTTGGTTCCGTATAGGTTTACTAGTATTGTCTTTTATTGACATAACTATTACTCATTTAAAGAAAAACACATTAATTTAAATTTTGTAAAAATACATCCGTTAATAAAGTGTTTTTTAATGGGTTAAACCTAGGCTAGGCTAAGTCTGTATTTGATTGAAATTTCAAAGATCATGTCATTCAGATATAATAAATATTTAAAAACTCATTTTATTCCGTATCTAATGGTAGAAGGTTGTGTTTTAAGAGCTTTCGTTTTAACTTCGTTTCAAATATATCCACTAAACATGTTCTCCAGAGAGAGGAAACAAAAGGAGAAGAGTCACAGAAGAAAGAATTTCACAGAAGAGACATCGGTGGCTGTAATAAGCGATCGTAAACAGGACAGAATCGACGGCAAAAGAATTAGGTGAGTTGTTTTTAAGACATTAAAAGCTCATATTAAAAACTTATACAAAGTTTTGTTTTAATAAATAAATTAAGAAAGAGCTGACTCATTATTTAGTAGTTCCAATTTAGTAGTTTATTAGTAGATTTAATTATTTTACAAAAGAGTTTCTATTTCCAAAAAAACATGGTCGACCATTAAAATATCTAATGTAATTTAACCTTCCAAAGACGGATGGGTCAGTATCATTTTATAAAGACGAAATCGGATTATATTTATGTTAGATTAGCAGTTAAAGGCGGGGTGAGATCACCTTGACATAGAAGGGTTCCGAATCATGGCTAGTGATGAGCCGATATCGATAAAATCCCTAATATACCGAATGAATAACTCCGCGAAAAAGCCACAACAACTCGACGCGTTCGCCCCGACACCGGTGCATCAGGATGCTGCCTGTTCGTAGGAACAGCGTTCGATGAGTAAACTCATCATGAGATCAAGGTTTTTTCGCGGAGTATTGCTTGGAGATTGGTCCATTAGGGTTTTGTACTATGAAACACGCAAAGTAACGCCTGATTCTAATAATTATAACCATTTATCGATATTATACGTGATATATATTCATTTTTATGTAACTATAAATACAAAGTATTTTATAATATTGGGGTTAAACAAAGTTGAAGGTTATGGAGGTCTTGTGTTATACATTATACCAGATATAACTTAAAGTTGATTGTACCAGGGCTCGAACCCAAAACCCTCGGTTAAGGAGACAGTTTGGTGTCTGATCATTACGCCTCCGACCTGGAACTACATTTAATGTTTTTCAGATTGTTAATCATGAAATGAGAGTTGTATGCTAATATAATTAATATTTATGTCAAACATTAAAATTACGCCTAATTAGACAGTGATATCAAAAACTAACAAAGTAAACTCCATGCTTAAAGAAAAACACTTTGTTAACGGATTAAGTAATGTATTTTACAAAATTTAAGTATATAACATTATTTTAAATTTTTCCCCACCTTTCGCGTGCTTTACACAAAAAATACGTAAAATACATAACTTAATCTGTTAACAAAGTGTTTTTCTTTAAATTAATAATAGTTATGTTAATAAAAGAAATTTAACTCCAAATTTATTTAGTAAGTTTTTAACCATGAGGCCGATAAGTTATGGTGAAAAGCATCGATATGTGTGCGGCACTATTAAGGGGCGCGGTTCAAACGAGCAAGCAATACAATGGATGCGATGACCCGCCATGACTATCTTATATTGCGTTATAACTCTACGCCCTTACTAGTCATTCGAAATTCTTTTTCGCAAATGTTAAAACTAATTTATTTCATGTTTGAGCTATCGCTTAAATTCCAATTGTTAAATCTCTCTCTCAACCGTCTCTGATAAAACAGAGAACATTTGTAGTAAAATAATGTATTTTAGTTAATTTATTAATGTTAAGGGTCGTGGTCGAGAATGCGATGTGGTCTGAAAACGTTAAATCTCTCTCTCACCCGTCTCTGATAAAACAGAGAACATTTGTAGAAAAATAATGTATTTTAATTAATTTATTAATGTTAAGGGTCATGGTCGAGAATGCGATGTGGTCTGAAAATGTTAAATCTCTCTCTCAACCGTCTCTATTAAAACAGAGAGATAATTTGTAAAAAAGAATGTATTTTAGTTAATTTATTAATGTTAAGGGTCGTGGTCGAGAATGCGATGTGGTCTGAAAATAAGCTAAGAACACAATTTTTTTAACCATGAACAACAAATTAAATCAAAAAGTTGTTTTTTTAAACATACCTTTTAGATAAGTATTACTTTAACATGCTATTTGAATTAGTTTATCGATAATTGCCCCTCTCTAGGTTTTTGGAAACACTTTGATTTTATTAGTTTTATATTCATTACGTTAACCATTTCTTAAATAATACCTTTTTATATATTTTTTTGACAAAGACACGGTTGCATAAGTAACAGCGAAAAATTTTCTTTATCATCCGATTGACCATGAAGTTTCGAATCCATAAAAACTCCTTAATTACGTGCATATTTTGATATTTGCTCGTTTGTAAATCTGCCGTTTTATGTCGTTTGACCTTTTATTACGCGTTATATATCAAATTGTGACATTTTCAGGGCGATAATCTTGACGAACTCAGACGAAATCCAAGAATTGGAGTTGTCAAAACTCTTCAAGGAGCAGGTGTTGGTTGAACATGAGAAGAAGAAAGGGTAAGTAGCCTCCGCCTCGGATAGAAATCCGACAAACAAAACATTTATGTGCTAAATCCACAAGACTGCATAAAATAAGCAATTCATTTCAAGGAAATGGTGCTCGCTATTATAATAAAGTCCCAAGCAAATTCCGAGAGCTGTCAATAAACAAATTCAAAAATATTATTAAAAGAAAATTGATTGCTAAAGCCTATTACAGGACCGCGGATTATCTGAATGACAGAAGTGCTTGGGACTAAATTGCTCCTGTTCTAAAAATTATAAGTTGTAAGCATGATAAAAAAAAAAGACAAATCCGACTGACTTTCTTGCTTGTTCTTCTCAGACTCGGGCGCGTTAGTGAACAAGCCTATAAATTTAGTTTTAAGTGACGTGCAAATGTGATCATGTAACGATCCTACTTGAATAAATGAATTGGACTTTGACTTTGACTTTAAAAATTATTGACAAACGTAATATAATGAGTTCATTTATCAACCTATTTTATAAAAAAGCTCCGGAACTTTTTACGCCGGGTCGCGAATACATGTTTAAAATCGCTGGGTTCACAGATTTGTTAACACTGCTATATAATTCGCTAATACTGTTAATTACATTACAGAAAGAAAAAGCAAAAAACCCAATCCTCTGAAGAGTCCCTGAACAACATTCAACACACAACAGACGATTCGGGTATTTGACATCACCGGGTCAGGCGGGAAAGTCCCCGGCGCAGTCCCAAACGCAGCCCCAGGAAGAGGGAGAGAATAGAGAAACGAGAGCGCAAAGAGAAAAAGAAAAAACGAAGAGACTCGAGCGAAGACTCTGACTCGTCGAGTTGAGCGAAGAACCCATATTCAAATGCGATTTCCTTTAAATGACAATTGTCATTTTTGACATTGACGTAATGTCGAGTGAATTAGGTCGCGACTTTTGGCGGGAATCACGGTTCTTATGTCTAATTCAATAATTTGTATTAAATAAAATTAGATCTTGTGTATTGAAAAGTGTAGGCTCTACATTTAATAATTTATTAATGTGGGACCAGACGGACCATATATATATTAAAATCTAGTGTTTATGTTTTTTTAGCATGATTTTTGTTTAAATGCCTGGAAATGTTACTCAAGCCGAAGCTCCTCCAGTCCACAGGTAAATTCGTTGATTCCAATCTTCCAATCTTCCATTCATTGAATACCATTCAAATTACTCATTCATTTGTTAATGTTTTAATTCATTCAACACATACATTCAATATTTCGGTTAGGTTATATTTAGATGATAAATTTATCTATATGTGTATATATTATTATGAATTAATATTTAAGAAAGATAGTAGAAAGATTTAGTGTAAATTTCGTTCTGACACCATAATATTGCGAAATTGAATGGCTTTTCAGTTAAAAATTCCAAATTAGGACGTACTTTGTTATTATTATGTATTTAAATCTTATATCTTTAAGCTTAGGTATATAATATAATGCTATTAAGCTTCCGAAATTGAATGTTTTTTCTCCATCATACGTGAGTAAAGTTATTCATTAATTAAGGTTTATAGTTGGCACGTAAATAAATAAAATATATGATATGTTTTTCATTGTTAGTGAAAATATTTTTAGTAATTATTTCGTCATAGTAATTTTGTTAAGCATACGATTAACGATTTACTTGAGAGTATGACGACAAGACGCAGTAGTTTATTATACCTATATTTAAAAGTTTTAGAGAAGTAATATATCATTATTATACATAAAAATGATACAAAATAAACGGGCGGCCTTATCGCTAACAAGCGATTCCTTCTAGAAAACTTCCATATTATTAGCGTTACACACGTACAATTCGTAGAATCTTATTCGTAACTGTAAATATAAGTGTAATTGTTACTTAGTATTTTTTGCACGTAAACAATTGTTAAAATTTTTCATATTTTATTAAATTGTTAGATTTTATAAATAAAACGATTGAAATATATTAGATAATTTTATTTACAACTTAGTCATAAAAACAAACTTAAAAATCAATTAAATATTTTTAGCTCCTAGTTTAAAATGCGAGCAATTTCATTCAGATAACCTTTAATTTTACTATAAAGATTCATCATTATACTTAATGTTTGAACTTAATAAATATTACAAATAATTATTTAAATTTAAAGCATTATTTTCCTTAAACACATTCAGTTTTACTGAATCGTTGACAACATAATTATTTCGATAATATATCGGCGCCATATTTATAAAAAAGTGCGCGCCAAAATTGTGCTCTATCCGGAGTGAGTGGCGCCACATATTGCGGATTTAAATTGATTTCTAAATGATGGGGATATGGCAGCCATTCTCCATTTGACACGTCAGGTGTTGGAGTTCTGAAAAAAAATAAACAAATGTAATTTTTTTTTAAATAAAATGACCATAGACTATAATAGGCTCGCAATGGATGTTGGAGACCTTTTGTTAGAGTTGTAAACAATGGAATCGATTCTGTATTGTCATATTCTCCTGATAATTTAGTTATTATTTTTGTGTCAATTTATATATTTATAATAGAGAAAAGTACTTCTAGAATCTTCTTAAGATCAAATAGAGAACGCACGCACATTCCAAGGTCGAGACGAGTTTAAACACTATTATAAAATGATACAGGAAAAATTCAACTCGTACTCACCCAAATTTAGCGAAATTTGTCCACATTTGTGTCAAAAAAGTGACAATTCTAGCGTCATTCTCGTCCATTTCCAACGGAAGTCTGTCTAAGTCGAACACGTAATATAACTCATCCAAATTCGCGGTGGCATCTAATGTACTGTTAGTCAATATCCGACCGAGATTCCTGTTTCCAACGTAGCTGAATATATATTGAAATACGTTTGTATTATTCGCATACAGATCTGCGAATAGCGACATTGGTCCTACGTGACAGAAATCTGTGTATAGGTTTATCAAACCACCGACTACTGCTTCGTCGTTTGTTATCGCCGAAAAGAAGGTATCTTTTAGCATATTTCGGAATTCTTCTTTGTCTTCTGGATAGAAATTCCTTTGATCTAGCGCTGAGAAGTCTTCGTGTTCTATCCTATCCATTTGACTCGTCACTGTGTTATAATCTAAAATGCAAGATAACCCTTCGACGGTGTTTATACCAATAATTGCTGGTACTGGGTGGAAGTATTCTGGTCTCTTTGAGAGAATATTGAACGGAGTATCAGTCAGAAATGGTTCTTCATCTTTGAATATTTTTTCTACCGATGGCAGGAAGACAGATTTAGCATACATTTGGTTTCCTATAGCCTCTTCTATTTTGCTTACTGGAGTTTCTCTATAAAGTTTGAGTAGAATTTTTGGATCTTCAGTTTTCATGCTTAGTGATTTGGCTAAATGACTAGCTGTTTTAAGTGGATTGTGGTCGAAAACGTGAGGAGAAAAAGGTGATCCACTCTCAGATATTACTCTATGGAACAATCCTTTGGTACTGGGAGACATAGTTAGATAAATAGCAGCTACTCCACCGCTGCCCTGGCCAAAAATAGTTACATTATTTGGATCTCCTTGGAAATTCTTAATATTCTTCTGTATCCACCTTAACGCCGCCCTTATGTCCTTTAACCCAGCATTCCCTGGTGCTTCTTTGAGTCCTAAATTGAGGAAACCATATACGTTTAGCCTATAATTAACTGTTACAACCACAACCCCATGGCTAACAAGGAATTGTGGTCCATAGAAGATGGGCGAGGAGGAACCAACGCCAAAATCTCCCCCGTGAAGGAAGACCATGACGGGAGATGTGGAATTTATGAATGCTGGGGTATATATATTGAGCACGAGGCAGTCTTCGTTCTCGCTTGGGGCAGCCAGGGGATCGTATGAGGGAAATTGCGGGCATAGAACTGCTCGATTGTCAGCTTTATAGATACCAGAGAAGGATTCAGGTGGCGCTGGTGCCTGGAAACGTTAAGATAGTTTAGTACACGTAATTGTTAATGAAATATCAAAAAAATACAAATTTCCAGAAATATTATTTCAATAAAATGCTGTTTTATCCATAAATATGTATTTATTTCCAAAATTTTACATATTTGATATATTTATTTCAATTACACATTATCGAGCCTCATAATTGATGTTCATTAATGTGTATTTACATAATTTTTGTGTGTTCATGGGAAAATATATATTCCAACAAATACTATGTATATATATAAATATAGTATATATAACTTACCCGAAATTTAATAGGAACGCCGTACCTTATCCCCAAAAATTCGTAATATAAACCGTTTGATGCTAAGTTACCCTCAACTTGGCCCTCAGTTGTTTTTACTATCAAACTATTCTCTATGGCAAAAGTAATGCCTATAATGGCGGCAAATGTGACAATTTGCCTCTCCATACTGTTTAAAAACACATGAGATGCTTTAAAAATTCTCTACAAATAATTTATCGATTAGATATTGAAGCATTGGTTTTATATAATAATTTATCAAAATATTAAGAAATATTGCATTATTTGTTTTACACTTTACAATACAACACTGCCACTGCCGATTGTTCCGACTTTCCTCTTTACAATTTTTTTTTCTTTACGAACAGGTTTATGAATTCTTTAATAGATTTTATATTTCCGCCGCAAAATTTACGTTTGCAGGACTAATTTCGATGGCAAGAAACATTCCGCTCCATTTTTTAATCGCCGAGATATTGTAAATGCATAAAGATTGAATTTTGAATGCCACGTATAAGTTATGACAAATATTTTTGGTTCATTTGTTAAAAATATAAAATGTCTGCAGTGAACGTGTTAACGGATAAGGACGTGTCGATTTAAAATTAGATAATCAGATAGTGTAATAAGGTTTGTTGTAATGTTATTGTTTAATGATTCTGAAATTGTGTGAATTATGCAATTGGCATACTAGCTGCCGTTGGGGATTTACTTGTTTTTCAAAAACACAAGAAATTCTTGCAATGAAGTTTTGTATACATAGCATGAATGATATAATATTGTACACTTATTATATTTGTACTATTCATATTGTATTAATAATTTAGAAATGTAAGACGTGTTCGGCTACATTATCACCAAGAAATTAAATCAGCCTCCCAAAGTGTGTAATTGATTAGCATAATATACTTGGATACTTTATTTCAATTTTAATAATATAAATTCAAAAGTGTTTTGGTAATCATTCATTGAATTTGAGTTCCAGTTTTTCATAAATCGCTTTTGTCCACGCGGCTAAACTTAGTGGAAAAGTTGTTATAAAAGGTGATTTTATGAGTTAATAATTAACTCGCCAGTCGGCGATTGACCCAAATTTCAAGATCCAAAAAAGTAACGGCTCAAAATGAATCGTTCAAAAATTTGTCATTTTCATAAGCTAAGATATGTTATGACTTATTCTAGAACTTGTTCTATTGAATATAGATAGTTATATATAATTGATTAAGAATTCTTCAAGGTTATTTAAGATATAATTTCATCATATAAAGTATAATTACAGTTTTATATAAAATCCTTTTATTCAGTGAAAGTTACTTCTATTTATGAACGAATATTGCTGTCGTCAAACTTCTGTGTGTCACATTTGTTTTCGTTTTGACATTTACTTTCATTTGAAATTTTTACAATTAGTTTACTTATATTTTTTTAGTTTGTAGCGATAGATTTTTATATATTTTTTAAGTAAACAAGGACTTACATAAACTAGTCAATAATTGACTCAGCTAAGTTTCTGTACAATCCATCCTGCTTACGTGTTGTGATAAAAATAATGCAATAAAAGTTTCAAATAGTTGAAGCCAGCCAGCTTAGTTATGAATAAGAAAGCAAGAATTGGTCCAAAAATACGAATAACACGTCCAGCATTAAGGAGAAAACCAGAGATATTACCACCAAATTTGGATGGCCAGAATTTAATTTACACTTGCCAATACTGCTGTGTGAAATTCACCCAAAACAGTCATTTCTTTCGCCATATGACGTCGAACCATAAAATTCAGCAACAGCAAGCTACTTTTGAGTGCAATGACTGTCAGATTATCTTCAAAAGAAAGAGTAACTTGGATATACATTGCCAAACCCAGCACCAGATCAAAAGTAAGTCAAAGTGCGAGGCTTGTGCTATTACGTTTAAATCACGATATTGCCTTCGACAACACTTAAAGTTGAAACAGATTCTAGCTGAAAACTCATGTATAAAGTGTCAGAAAAAGTTTACAAGCAAAGATAGACTGAATAAACACTATAACAACAAGCATACATACAAAAATGTGACTTTTGAGTGTGATTCTTGCTCTCAGAAATTCAAAGCAAAGCAATCCCTACTAATTCATTTAAAAAGAGTACATAATCGTTTAAGAATTTTGTAAATTGAATTTATGGTTCAGATTAGCAATGGCCTTATTGATTGAGAGTTTAGATTATTTACTGGATATTCATGACCTGAATACATTTTAGTTTAAATGCCATTGTGTACCGTATTTTGAAAACTTTTTCATTTGTTGTTCAATTTGTATGTCAATCACCTTCATTTATTTATTCACTTTTTACACAAAACTACAATTTTTTCATCACAATTTGGAACCTGTCCAATTCTGATTTCTTCTTGATTTATATTCTTTTCTCAATATAAGTATACCTTTAATTATAAATATCATGAAACATTTTATTTATTTTTAGGTACTAAAAAATATGTCTATAGTTTCAAATGTTTGTAACAAATTTTTAAAGTAATTAAATTTATATAAAATAATTTTCCTTTTTTTTAATAACTTCATATACCAAGGGATATTATAATTTTGACTTAAACATTCAACAACCTGTTGGTACAAACTATAGTATAGTGATAATTCTGCTCCCAGAGCCTTAATGTCCAGTAGAAGAGATTGAAGTTAGTCATAATAAATAATATTGTGTACACATTTGATAGAAATCCAAATTATACTGCACTTAAGTACCCACAGTACAGGATTAGTGTAATGTTTATCATCAATAATATAATGATGAATAGAATATTGTGATGTCATATTCAATAAATATTTAGTTTTCAAGATTCTAAATAAGAAATTAGAAACTTATCCGCAATCCAATAGAACAATATCAAAATGTTTGACTTTTCAAGTTTTTATTAGAAAATTTAGAATGCACTATTCTGTCATAACAAGATAAAAGAAAAAGGGGTATTTTTCTTTTCAACTCCTATTTAAATTTGCCAGCCAATCGAACCAGATATATGTGACGAGACCCTCAATTAGAGGTGAGTGAAAATGATAGCATATATGAGTAAAGATACATCAATTATCATGAAAATTAATTTTTAATGTTGATATAGAGTTAAGATTATCGTAATCCCAGATCTTAATTGATTGGATCTCCGTAGTATCTTGGATTCATCCGCGAGTATTCTACGAACCATACATCCAGATCGTGGCCTTTGTTTCTTTTTACATAACCATAGCCGGTGAAGCGCTTTCTTGATAAATACAGCAGTGCTATTGTGCCTGAAAATAATCACGTTCCTATAAAAAAGGATAGAACGAAATTGTTTTCTTAATTTTTATTAAATGTATACAAATTTTACATAGCTCATAGTATTCTAAATGTCAATTGTATTATAATTTAGAAAAACCCTAATAGACCAATCTGCAAGCAATACCTCGCGAAAAAACCTACAACTACTTGACATCAGAGCATTGAGGGCGAGGAGGGCTCGCAGGTGTGTTGGTCGCCTTTTTCTTTGACTCCATACGGTGCTGGTGCGAAGCAGATTTTTCTTTATTTGCCTTGTAAATAAAATCATCTTAAACGATGAACTTTGTGAGGTATACACACAGCTATGTAACTTTTTATGTTCTTGACAGTAGTAATACAGTAGTTTTTCCGACTTCTTTCTATTAACACAAAATATTTCGATCACTTTGTCAAACCTTAAGGACAATTAATATAAAAAATATCGTCACCAATCAATCCTGTGGCTAAAGCAAATAAAAAAAATCTTTTGTTAATTTTACAAAATCTATTATTATTATTTAGTTTTCTGGTAAAATAGATATAAATATGTTTTCATTCTATTACTGAATAGTGACCATACTTGGTTGCATATTTTGTAAGTGTCGAATAGCTTATTGGCGATAACAGTTTAATAAAACAGTACTTACATATGAAAAATAACTTAAAATATTTCAAGAGCATCGTTGGCGAAGTACCACTTTCTAACTTGTAATACAGTATACTATGAACAGTTCCATTGTTGCATTAGCAAATATTTATTTGTAATATAACAAAAAATGACCTAGTCCGTAGTTATATGTGAAAAATAAACCTATAAGACACACCGCGATATGGTAATGTGAGATGTTTCTCGCTTTCTCGTTCTCAGCTTCAGGTGGAAATAGAAAAAAATTAAGAAAATTGTATCTTGTATCATCTGATGCCTTCGCGAGCTTTGTTCGTTGACAGGCATTATTTTTTAATACCATATTGAGATTTATGTATAATGTGAATATGTAATTCAATGCAACTTTCGTCGTTAGAACACAGATTTGTGTGTTATAACCAAATAGACTTCTATCTAACATAAGTTGTAAAATCATTAGAGGAACTGGATTGGTCAGTTTCATTCCTACTGTTTGTATTATCTTAAGTACTGTGCATGACTAAATATGCAATCAAATGTTCAATTTTCACCTTTAATTATGTCCGTTTGATTACAAACTTAACAATTAAACAGATTTCGACGAGTCCACACTTCGAATCAAGTTTTGAGGGTAGTCGAAAAATGAAAAACAAATTATTATATCATACATTTATTCGTTCGATTAAAATACATTTACCGGATAAACCCGATAAACAAAACTAATTCAATTATAAATCAGCTTTGTCAAATCATAGCAAGACTTGCCGTTCAAAAGAAAATCAGTCTATTTGCAATGTACTCTTTCTCTCAAATTGTGTTAATACTGTGTTGAAAAGAGACAAGAGTTGTTGGAACTATTATATTATTAAATCAGTATGTTTCTTTTATGGCACCTTCTACCAAACCAACAATATAATTTATTGGTATTTATGGAGCGAATTTGAAACAATTGTAAAATTAAAAGACTTGGAATGTAAATTTAAATTAAATTCTTGGAACGCAAGATAACCTGGAACGGCTGCTTCCAAGACCTGTTTATATATTCTGAACGATATTTAGCGGTTGTATTTGTCCGACATTGATGTTCTGCGGGAAATATTGCATTCGGTTGCCCATTTCCACTTCGTACTCTTGTTTCTTTGGAAGGCGAGATTGCTGAAATAGATTAAAATATCCATAATACTATAGCTATTTAATTTACTCTAAATTACACATTTACAATTATATATTCACAATTATTTTAAGTTGAGGTAAGTGGTGTTATGATTCACTTAAATTAGGTTAGTACTGTTAATTGCTATTAGAGTAATAAATAATAAATTTGACGATTATAGAGCAAGAGTATATTGCCAGTTTTTATTGTTTTAATGTGGCTATCATAATTTATAATTATAATAATTTTGTCTTAATATTTTTTTCATTTTGATAAGTGTAGTAGTAGTCCTATAGACGAGGTAAAGACATGATCATATCAGAAAACAATTAATATAAAGTTGGGTTATGTTTAATATTGTAAACTAGTAATTATCATTCCGTAACTTAAAATAAACACTATATAATAATATCACATTAACGATTTACTGTTAGTAATACTTCCGTACAGTTTTTGTGATGGCATAGATATTTGATTAAATAGTTCAACAGAGTATAACTATAATAAATCAATCAAAACACATTCTTATAAATAAAATCTCGTATTTGTATTATCATTGCTTAGAATATACAGATCAATGTCCAGAATTAGGAGCTTTAGTTTCGATGTTAACCACCAGGCGTTAATATTAGAAATGACTGTTGTCGATGTACATTATATTAAAAATTAAGCAACAATTTAAGAAAACACAACACTGGATGTGTCCAAAGCTGGCGAGGAAAGGTTTTTGGAAGATTACTCACCTTGCGCTTATTGTCATGCATCATCCGCATATGCTTGTAAATGGAGGTCTGCCATGCGAAGGTCGCGGGGCAAAAGGAGCATTTGAAGCTCTTGGTGTCCGTCCGGTTTGTGTGCATTGCCCACACGTGGCCCTTCAGCCGCTTCACCGTCTGCCCGACAACAATTCATTCATAATATTTTCCTTTATTTACATAACTGTTACTCATTTAAAGAAAAACACTTCAGTAACGGATTTAAGTCATGTACTTTTGCATAATTTAAATATATTTTTAAATTTTTATGACGTTTCTCTTACTTTAATCGCGTTCCTCCGTTTTCCCGGTTTGTTTTTCATGAGAAAATGGAGGACAACATCTATTATTTTATAATTTTTTAGACGAAATTGTTAGTTTCTATTTTACTACGATGCAACACACAAAAATACATACAACCCTACATTATTACCCCTCTAAGATCAACTCCTACTTTTTAAGTTTATTAATTGTAAATTGAAATCACATGTATGCAAAACAACATTGCTGGGTCAGCTAGTTAGTGTAAGTCTTCGCATTGAAAATTATAACTGACGGAAAACCTGTGTAGATTCATTTATATCATAAACGATCCAAAGAAAATGGTGACTTTACATTTTATACAAAATTGGAAGCCACGATATCTGTTGGTAAACAGTTCCCCCTTTTAGTCCTAAGAGAATATTTTTTTTCTATAATTAAGTGATTTAAAAGCCTTAAGTTAAACCATTATCATATGAGAATTGAACTTACCTTATAAGATTTCCCGCAAATCTCGCACAAATGCTCACTCTCCGGCTCCATTTTGTTTCTACCCTCATGTATGTTATTCATATGTGCCATCATTATTTTCGCCGTTTTAAATGGCTGAAACGCGCAATAGAAATAGCCAAGTACGAATCGGAAATATATGTTCTTTATCGTGAAATTTTATTAGAACATCGTATGTTTGTTCATCTAAATTCGTTTATGTATCGATTCTGATGTCCTTTTGGGAGAGGTGGTCGTAAAGGTAAAATTTCAGTTCTTGTTTAAAGTTTTTTATAGACCTTCTATATCGAAAACATGACTTTTAGACGAGATTTATTTCAATCTTCTTCGAATTACTGTTTGTTATTGAGAATTACCTTATCCAATTATGCAAAAGAATTAAATACCTAATACAAACATTAAGAATTTAACATCAAATATATATATCGACGCAAATCGGCCACATTGCTGCGCGTATTCGGGTCGCCCCTCTACTACTACTCCACTACATTGTTATAAAAAGATGAGTGCTACAACAGAAGACATTCACTAGTTGGCACTCGGACTGTGAAAAGCTATCATTTCGTTACAAAAACTTATTTCGGTGTCTACTTCGTCATATACTTTAAGAATAGGACACCTAGTAAACACCTTAAGAATGCCGTATAATACCTTATAGCAGACTTGACATCTGTATTTGATGCGTTTGAGATGCTCCCAGTCGATGTGGTCTATCATACACCACTTCGCCGCGAACCGTTTGTTGCAGTATTGGCACGCGTGACTGGAATCGTTTTCATTTATAAAGCCACGCGAAAAAGAAACAAATCACATTGTGCGGCCTTTATAAAAGGTGCGGACGGCATGCAGTAAATATACAAGAAGAGAACTTAAAATTATTTAATTAAAACACAAAAAATATATATAAAACGACGTGTTTTAAGACGTAATTTACAAATTAAATTTACAACAAATAGTACAGCTAGAACGTTGATTTTAACGACTTCATCTACAAATTCAACCTTCACACGGTATATCGAACGAATGTGAAACCCTCATTGACAAGTTTTGACACAACACAATCATTTTCATGTAATGTACGATCCATATCGTACATTAAGGAGTTTTGGTATTTTAAGGAGTCAGGAGGACACAATATCCTTTATAAAAATAATTGTCAATCACGAACGCAACATCCTTTATGGTCCTTCGAGCCGGATAAACGTAAACATTAAAATTAAAATTGATTACAACGTATTTTACTAACTTTCAAATATCTAATCTATAAATGACTTCATGTTTTATTTGTAGTGGATAAGGGTAAGAACATTTGAAGGTAGACTTTTGAGTAAGTTTTTCTATTGGACCCAAAGCTCCGAGGTCACTCACCTCAAAGCGCTCTCGTGGACGTGCTTCTTGCTGAGCTTCATGTGGTTGTTGTAGCAGTCGCGGCTGGAGAAGGTCTTCCCGCAGTCCCTGCACTGGTGCATGGTGCCTGACTCTCTTTCTCGGTGGTTTCGCGTGTGGCGAGCCAGGTTCCGCTTCCAGAGGAACAGCTTACCGCAGATGGGGCAGGGGTAGTTCAGCCCGTCGTGGATTACTCTGCGATCGGGGATCACAGGGGTTACTCCGAGCCAGAATCAACTTTTACGTTAATTCTGGCAACAGTTATCTCTTGAGCATCAAATCGGGATATTTATACCCGGTAATTTTACTTTTGATTTATAAAAATTCTATTAGTGTTTATAAGATTTCAGTTTAATAGTATTTGTATATAACAACAAAGATAATCTGAACCCTTTTTTTTGTTACTTTGACGTAAATATAGACCTGACTACTCTGTTTTTAATAGCATTCCTTTTGATAGGAAAAATGTATTCAGCTAATAATATTAACCTTCCTCTTAACTATACTTTAGCTTGAACGTTTTGCTGGTTCGAATTGAATGAAAAATATTTCTAGATTTGATCAGAGAATTATAAACACTTAAAAAAGTGGATTTTTAAGAACCTTTATAATATAACCTTTTTATATACATTAGAATAATAGGCTAAAATTTATAAAGATATGTGTGTTCACACAAAATATCAAGGGAATAGGAAAATTGCACTAACTGTAGTTAAATAGCCTAAAATGTATATAGACAAAATAATGAATCAGAGCTGCAATAAAAATTGATAGTTAAACTAAAACCCATATTTGTTAGCAATAACTAGATGAAAATAGATACTTTAATTTAAGAGATTTGACTTACACATGTGCCCTATAGCTTTTTGCCGAATAGAAAACTTTGTCACAGCCTTTGCACGGTATAAGCATACTTTTCGCCGGCTTCTTGGCTGCGGGAGATCCGGACATTGATCTGGAAATTGCAATTTTCATCAATCAGTTTACATTTATTTCTCACATAAATGGAAAATCAAGCAGTTTTTCTATTCATTTTTAAGGAAAAACTGTTACTACTAACATGATGAACTTATTTGTCTGTCTATAGGGATGTATTGCTTTCAAGAGAATATATATAAGAATACAGTACCTAATAAGGGACCGAGAGTAATCACTAATTAAACGCAAACTATAAAACTGTCTGAGATAACTCTTTTATAATATTAAACCTTATTGGAAGTTAGCCTAAACTCAACTTTAAATGTAAAACGATGCAATTATACAAAATGTAAATATATAATTAAATATTTAAAAAACATTGGCATTAAAATATTTTAATACACCGACATGAGACTGTCCACCGACATCCTAATTGCGTTAATCAACTCAGATAAAAATTTATATTACATTCAGCAGCGAGAGACAGACAATTTAGTGTGTCTCACTCCGATTTTCAGTTCATTTCTTCGTGATTCTAGTTTAGATATTTTTCATCCATTCAAAAATATGTGATCCGGCTTCTTCAAAACCTTCATCACTGCCTATAAGTCATATTTAATTACTCGCTTCTGTTTAGTTACCATAAATTACATATTTCTATAAAGGGAAATTAATATTGAATAAAACAAATGTAATCTGGACTAAATTTTAATTGTAAAAACTCGATTTTATCACTAATTATTTGGGACTGAAAACCTGCAATGCAAATGTCATTTTACTGACTGAAATTAATATGTTTACCGAATATATTAAATATTTTATTTACTATTGTTCAGTAAATGCGTTCTCATCTCATCATTTGGTCATGTCTTCTTCTTTCTTTTCTTTTCTTATCTGATAAGTTACAATATTCCAATTGATGAGCGGCGGAGTTTAATTACGACATTTCTTTTTGGCGTCTATAAATGTAACAATAAATTATTTAAATACTGCAATCATTCAGTTTTTCCTCATAAAAATTATACAATGCTTTTAACTGAATTCTTTGGTGCCAATCAAACCGTGATCTCTAACTCTGATATTTTTTAATTCCTTCAAACTCATCATTGAGATTTTAAATCCTTCAATTTCCTTTTTCACATTTTTTTTCTAGAATCACATAACCTGTTGCTGCTTGGTTTAGATATATAATCTACTCTGCATTCAATGAAGATTTTTTAAGATTCGGTCTTATTATTCCTTGATAACAAAAGACTTATCATCCAATCCAATATTTGAGCCATTTGAACTAACGGCTTTTGCTTTCTTTCTTAGATAATATGCGCGTGCGCTGACACTCTTTCTCACTTTCGCAATCTGTCGTTCATGATCGTTCATTTGGCTCAGCGATGGAATGAGACCAGCTGCCCTCTTTCTAGCTATACGCTCTCTATCTTTCCGTAAATACTGCTCTCTTAGAACCGGATCGCTTTTGATTTTAGCCTTTCTCATTCTTTCGCAGAATCTCTTTCTCTCTCTTCTCTCCTCTTCTCCCCGCTTTTGCCTCGGGCTCCTTTAACAAAATTCTGAAGTTATTCCACTTCAATATGTCACTTTCAATTTTTGAAGGCTGCACAGATTCTTGATACCCTAACACCCACCCATACACACATCTGGTTGACAAGCAAAGCATCACCAAAAAAACGGATCCACCGCACCGATAAAATATCTTTAGAAACAATCCACCGACATCCTAATCGTACGAATAAAGCCACCGATACAATGATCACTGAAAATTGTAATAAAAAACCAATATTCTTAATAATATTAAATTAAAAAAAAAACAATCTTGAACATATTCAAAGATAATTTTACATGGTTCACTAATTTTTATTTATAATTAAGAAATGTATTCTTTATATTTCCTGTTCTTATAACTATTCTGTTACTTTATAACTGTCTGTATTGAAATCTAGTGTATCAAGGAAAGAACTCGTACAAACACAGATTATACCTGGCTGAGAAGCCGGTGACCCAATTGCATGGTTTAATTCCTTGTTTTTAATAAAAGTATTATACTAATCAATATAAATAATATTAATTGAAATAAACACTCACTTAAGATGAGATTTTAGGGTGATCTTATTAGCAAAGACTTTCCCACAGCAATCACATTGGGGTCGCTCTTCGTTGCAAATACTTCTATGGTACACCAGTTTTGACTTAGTACTGGAAATAATTACAAAATTTATCACAAATCATTATAATCCTACTAATAATTGGTTGATTGGTTTGTTACTCTGTCATATCAAAACTGCTGAAGAGATTTTAATGAAACTAGTTTTTTTTTTCTAATATGATAATTTTTAATCTCTTGCTAAGCCTGGAATCGTGATATTGCACTGTGAATATAATATAACAAACGCCGAAATAATACGATACTTGTAAATATATTCTTTTAATCACACACTCACTGACTTCGGACAGAGTTTCGTTTTAACAAGTTAACAGTATAATGAATTTTACAAAAATGATTTTTGGGACTTTTATACATGACATTTATGCTGGCAGCGGTAAAAACGGGAGGGAGAACTGGCAGGTCACGTGACAAGAGGAAGAGTCGTTGATGTTCTCTGCGCGGCTTCCGTTTTACCGACTACTGCTTGGCTTGGCTTTGGCTTTGGCTGCTTGTGGGCACTGCTTTTACCCAGGCTTGGCATTGGCGTTGCACACACTTATTGCAGCTTGTTACAATAATTTGAATAATTCTGCAGAAGTCTATAGTATTTTTTTTTAATTTCGTGTGACGTTTGACAGTATTAATATTGAGTAATATCAATGAATGCTATTCATAGAGGCAACAAATAATGAAGCTCCTGTGTTTCTCAGAAAATTGCTTACAAATTATTGTATGCAAACAAGTGTGTTTGGTTTAACTGTAAATGTGTAATATGGTACGATATTTAAAAAAAAAAATCTTTTTTCCTTGGCATATATAATTGCCAAATACTTTAGCACCGTAAATACAAAGAGCCGGATACATTTATGTCGAAATATATATGATATGTCTCAACATTATGTTATTCTCTATTAACCCATTAACCCCATATGGTGGGGTTTACGACCATATATTTCTATATAAATTTATTTATTTTTATATTAATATAAGTCACGCCTGTTTCCCATTGGGGTAGGCAGAGACCACAGACCTCCACTTGCTACGATCCTTGCATACCTCTCTCGCTCTCACACTCATTAAATTCATCATGCATTTTCGTCGGTGCTTTTGACCTGTCCTTTTTCCAGAACGTCTGATCCAAAAACGTTCGGGCAGGTCTCCCAGCCCCACCCTCGCCTATACGAGGGCTGCACTGAAAGTTTTAAGAATGGAATATTTCCACTGTTCCTATCGTGTTAAAATCTTTTTAATTGAAAACTCCTTGGTTTTAAAAATCTAATACCATTTATTTATTTAAAAAAAAATTCGCGGTCTTTTCACGAGGTCTTGTCAAACTTGTTTAGTCGTTGAGAAAATGGAATTGACTCGAGAAAATTCAAGAGCGATGATTTATTATGACTTTAGAAGTTGTTTAACACAAAAATAGTGTGTTGATCGGATGCTTTCTGCATTTGGAGATGAAGCCCCATCCAAAAGCACAATTTATCGCTGGTTTGCTGAATTTCAACGTGGACGTGTCAAGCTCGGTGATGATCCCCGTCAAGGTCGTCCAAAAACTGCAGTCACCCAAGAAAACGTTGATGCTGTGCGTAAGTTGATTGAGGAAGATCGACATGTGACATACCGCGAAATTCAGGCAACTTTATACATTGGCATGAGTCAAATACAAATAATCTTGCATGAACAATTGGGTGTTAAAAAGTTGTTTTCCCGATGGATACCGCATTCGCTCCGTGAAGAACAAAAAGCGGCTCGCGTTACTTGGTACGTCAGAACTCTCGAAAGATTCCACGCAGGATCCTCAAATGCTGTATACAACATCGTATCAGGTGACGAATCCTGGATTTATGCGTACGAACCCGAAACAAAAAACCAGTCACGAGTTTGGGTGTTCGAAAATAAATTAAAGCCAACAAAAATTGTTCGCTCACGGAGCGTTGCAAAAAAAATGGTGGCAACGTTTGTCTCCAAAACCGGCCATGTTGCAACTATTACTCTTGAGGGACAAAGAACGGTTAATGCAGAATGGTATGCTAGCATTTGTTTGCCACAGGTCGTTTCTGAACTCCGAAAAGAGAACTGCAACCGCCGCATCATCCTTCATCACGACAATGCGAGTTCTCACACCGCGCACAGAACAAAAGAGTTTTTGGAGCAAGAAAGTATAGAATTATTAGACCATCCGCCGTACAGCCCCGACCTCAGCCCTAATGATTTCTATACTTTCCCTAAAATAAAGAATAAATTACGTGGTCAGAGATTTTTATCACCTGAAGAAGCTGTGGACGCCTACAAAACGGCCATTTTGGAGACCCCAACTTCCGAATGGAATGCTTGCTTCAATGATTGGTTCCATCGTATGGAAAAATGTGTCAAATTTCGCGGAGAATACTTCGAAAACCAATAAATACATTTTTAAATAGTAATGTTGTGTCATATCCTTGATTCTCGAAATTTTCAGTGCCGCCCTCGTATACGCCTTGTCAGTCTATCCTCATTCATTCTTTCCATGTGACCGAACCATCTCAGCATCCCTTTCGTATCCTGATCACTACATTCTCTTCCACTCTATATATATACGCTATATTAAGCCAAAATAATAATTACCTAAATTCCTTATTACAAATGGAGCATACATAACCCACTGAAGGTTTGGCGCAATCGTGTCTCGTCATAATTCCCTTCAAATTGGTGACAAGGCCGCATATACGACACCTGCAATCAAATAAGTCTGTCTGTCTCTATTTATTGCCATGAGAGAGGGAGAGAAAACAATAGAGTAAACAATCTATTGGTTTAAATGTCTTTTCTATTCTTTCCTCGTTTTAATTAGATTAAGAAACTCGTTTACTTACCTATAAGCACTGAAATGTTGATTCCTATGCACCGATATATTTTCCTTATTAATAAAATATGCTTTGCACACATCACATTGTATAGAAGACTTGTCTTTCTGGAATGGATGGAAATTGGTAATTATAAGTTGCAATCTCTCTTTCAACTTTCCATAAAAGCCTCTAGTATCAGCCCAGAACAGATGGCCTATTGGGTTTTGCTTCAAAGAATTGTAAAGCTCACTTGTTTGTTTAATAATTACTTATTACTTCATGAGAAAAGCAAAATACATTAACATGAATAAATGTCTACAGCTCTTGCCGATAGAGAACTTTTGAGGAATCAGAAACATTGTTTAGAACTGGACATAGAAATCACTTTAACAAGAACCCTATACACACATACAAAACATACATCTTTTACACAAATACGCTGGCAGACATTTGCATGCTTTATATATGTTGTATGTGTAAAACTTACTTATAAGGCTTTCAATATCAAATATTTATATCCATATGTAAATTAATTTTGTGATTAGTAAAGAAATTTTTATTCATTTTACCTTACAGAAAATTGACAGTCATGAGTCAATTTAAAACAAGTATTAAAATTCATTTGAAAGTCAAAGCTTAATAGACCATAACAGAAATTCTACACAAAATGAATTATTCATGAAATTTAATAATTTTTTAATCTATGATTTCGGTATGAAAACTATAATATATATAATTAACACTAACCGGAGAATGCTTTCCAGCTATATGATAATCCATTAATTTCTGTGTAGCAAATATCCTCACACAATCCACACACTTGTGTTTTACTTTAGAGAATTCCTCGCTAGCAATGTCTTGAGATCTGACTGACCACATTTCTTCTTCAGTCATTGTGTGTAACTCAACTATCTCTTGTGGGAGGTTCTTTAAACGATTCTTAACTACTGGTGATTTATTCTGAAAAAGAAAACAATAATAAATTAATAATTTCCCCATAGAAATGCTATAATAACAAAAGTGAGTTACCTTTCCTTTTTTCTTCTTCTCCTTCTTTCTCTTTTTATCAGACTCTTCCTTTTTTAATTCTACCAGAAGTGTATCATCTTCCGATGACTGTGTGTCAAAGGTATCTTGAATATCATAGGATTCGTCCTTCACATCAACATCTGTAAGTAACCAATTTCAATTGTCATAACATGTGTAAAGTTTGACAAATACCATATCTCTGAAGAAGGTTTTCATTTCAAGGGAATCATCAGTTGGCAATGTTTTGGCAATTTCTAATGGAAATAAATAATTGATAGGCTTACTTATCCTGTCTAAATCCTCTTCTTTAACAGCTTCTGTTTTTATGGGTAACTCAACAAATTCTTCCTCATAGTTTACATCAATATTATTAACGTGAGTACTCAATCTTGTTGTTGCGTGTTGTGATAAGTCAAATGGAGAATTTAGGAAAGGATACTGAAATTTAAATGTTTAATAAGAGCTTCGCAATCAAACTTAACTGTGATATATAAAACATATGATGTCAGAGAACACAACTGATATGATTCTCATTGTAGATTGTTTCTTTTAAATTTTTTTGATTGCTTTACTTCTACTAATTCTGTAACAGAACTATTGTCTTCTTTGTATCAAATCAGAAACATAATGACTATGGCAGAATATTTTGTCCACAATTATTTTAATATTATATCAAATTCAAATATACATAAATAAGTAAAAATATATTTATTTATTAAAGTGTTGCAACACTTCCACATGTAGTGCTTATACAATAAAGACACATTACAGATAAGAAGAGAATTAGTCAGACCCAAATAAGATTTACACAAAATTTCAATGGCAAAAAGATAAAATTTGACATATTTATAATGTTATATTGGAGGCGGCCTTACAATACACTGACAAACAAACAATGTATTATAGATATCGTAGATAGTATTAAGTGAATTGTAATTAATAAGTACCATAAATAAATGGCTTTTATTATTATTATTACAATTATAACATACTTACATCACGAGAATATTTAATGAGTACTTTGTAGGAGTCAAGAATTCTTTGTCTGAATCTCATTATATTATGGACAGCAGCAAGGCACTCCCAGCAGACTTGTATCGAGAGACCATCCGGCACCTGAAATGAGTTCTCTTAAATTAATAGTTAGAACTTATAATACAAATTTTGCAGCCATAGATTGTCTTAAAAGGTAAATATTAATATAAAACCTAGTAAGGGTTTAACGCACAAAAGTTCTGTAAATGAAAATATTAATAAAACTGTAAATCTTAGAATACAATCTAAATAAGGTCAATAAAAATAAAGTGTGTAATACGTCAATTATGATCATTATTAAGAAACATAAAGGAAACTTTTGTACATTTGTTTTATTAACCCTTTGGGTTATTAATAGAAATACTTGAACGACGTAATATTTTTTTAAGTATAATGGCGGATCTAAGGTTTTCTGTTCTCAAGAAACCTTCATATTAACCAACTTTTTACATTATTTCTGACTATAATACTATATAAACATTATAGTAAACCTTTTATTACTTCAATTTATAGAAAATAAAGCACCATAAACACTGATTTTCTAACTTACCTCGATTTCACCGATAATTTTAAATGCCTCTTTCACTTCATTTCTGTAGAACATCTTTCTGTTATAGTTCAGGCAGCCAACACATATTCCATTCACATTATACCCTTCGATATTTATATCCAATTCCTTCATTTTTCTATTGTTTTTAAAATTATTTTTGAAGGAATAATGATAGCTTTATTCCTTTCTAGCGGACATTTTGTTTTGAGGTTTGACTTTTCTATTTTGACAATTGATAAGATTGATATGATAATTGACATTGTCATTGTCATTGGTTATGTGGAGCTGAAGTCTATCCGAACCAATACGACTTAGACCTTCAAGAAAAAAGCGTATCGTCGTCATCTCAAAAAAGGGCAGCAACGCACTTGCGGGCCTCGGCATTGTGTACATGGGTGGCGGTATAACGTAACATCATGTGAGCCTCTTGCGCGTTTGCTCCTCATATAGTAGAAATACCATCGAAACGAGCGTGCATGCGTAACTATTTAGTTTTTAACACTCAAATCTACATTAAGAAAAACAATAAATATTTATATTCATGGCAAAAATATTTACATGACTTAAATCGACGTGCAAAGTTCAAATAGATCAAAACTATATTTATCTTATAGATTGCGTTGATTAGAAAAAGCATTCTTCGCCTGAGGCTAGATATTGTCTTTTGTGGATCTATTGTCAGAACAAGCTTATTCAAACAGCTTTATTACAAGAGTAATAAAATCTTGTTAAAAAAGTAATCATACTTCAACGTATATGTATACGTTGTTAAGTATGATTACTGCGTATAAATATTTAGGATATTTTCTAGATCTAAGCCGAAGACTTGGCGCAGTGCATTATATTACTGAAGTTTCTTTTATTTAAAATATAATGCTCTTTTATATCTAAGAGACAAAGGCAAACAGATTTCAATAATAAATAGTATAATAAAGGAATTAATTATAATCAGATTTAAAGTGTAAGAAAATGATTATATAATAATTATATTTTTACGAGTGTTAATAATAATTAAGATGATATGTTAATAACCATTGCTCACCATAAATCTTTAATATTTTAAACATTTGATGTTCACTCCAATTGTAATTAAGTCCAGAAATTTTGACGTAAAATCAATTTAAAAAAACATTGTTCCAATCCAATTTATATAAAATGGTCCGCGGGCAGAATCGAAAATTTTGAATCAGTTAAACTCTGATAAAGGCAAACCATACGCGAATAGCACGGCAAAATTCAGATATGATATCCTTGTGCTAGCACGACTAGCACAACCGTTACAATTCTAGACAGAGCTTAAAGGACCTTCAGGCCTGCAGCGGCGACATTTCTTCAAAAAAAGCGCTGAGAAAATAATGTCCTAGAAATGGTCGACAAATTAATCAAGTGATTACATGTTTGTTATTAAACTGGACATAATAATCCTAGAATATCATCGACGTACATTTATTTATGGAGTACATTACGAGAATAAAACTCAGTGAATGGAAGTAGAAGAAATTTTATTGTTATTACGGAGAACAATCGAATAAGACATCATTTGTTTGTTAATATTAATTATACATTTCAATTTGCTAATGTACTTTTTAACAGTGTGTAGAAAGAGATAAAGTTTTTCGATTCCACGATACGATAACACAACACTGACGAGTTAATATACAGGATTACATTTATACGCTCAAATAGTTCTGTGACTCCCATGACGGCCGCCATGATATTTTTTATCCTGTCAGTGTCATATTACAAGTTTTTTGAAATTGGAATTATCTATGAACCGTTTTACATGTTTTGGCGGGAAGTTGTTTATGTTAGCTATGGAAGGTGAAGAAAGTACAGATAATCATTTTAGTATTTTTATAAAACGTGTATTAAGTTTAGTATAAACAGAATACCCACTTAAACGTTTTTAATATGATCCTTATGTTATATGGTCTGTGAACTTAGATTATATGTGTCAAAATATATGTAGTCGTATTTTTAAGTTTATATTCAAACAATATTTTCATATACTGTTAATCAATATAAATACAATTATTATAACCATCACATTTTGTAATTTAAAGATGGCGACAGTGAATCAAAGTTGACATTGGGTTATTTAATTTAAAAAATGGATATTTATAGTTAAATTCATAAATTAATTAGTGGAAAGAATGCGTCGTAGACCAAAGCCGAAGTTTCGTTCAAATGTTTTTTCCTATATTGACGATTGAAGAGTTTTAACTCACAAAAAAACAAATAATCCGACGTCAGATTAATTAATATAACGATAGTATTTTCTATCTAAGAATACATAATTATGTTAATTCCAAAGAATTATACCAACGCTTATATTTGAGGTCAATATTTGGTGTATTTAAAATAAAATTTTCAATCAAATAATAAAAATCCCTGTAAACATTTCCTTGCATTTCTATAAAAAATAATTTGTATATATATACTTCCACTTTTCATAC
Organism: Pontia daplidice; assembly: GCA_963693355.1. NCBI lineage: Eukaryota > Metazoa > Arthropoda > Insecta > Lepidoptera > Pieridae > Pontia > Pontia daplidice. Next base: position 183,519 of record CAVNZL010000077.1, read on the forward strand.
GAACTCGCTGTAGGTACGTATTCTAGAATATAACTCAAACACTAGTCTAGTTGCAAGAGCTGTCAAATTTTCTATTTTATCATTGAGATAATTTGACACGAAATAAAAAACACAATGTAACATTGTAATTCTATTTTGTTCACAGGATTTTTATTATGACAGTTTATACAAACATTAACTATGTGGTAAATATTTTTCAATCACTTAAATTGCATAAACTGATATGGTTGTCGTATACAGATATGGTCTATCGATTAAAAATTACGTTGCTTATTTGATAATTGGCCATTTTATGTCTTAAAGATGATATAAGTCACTATTATCTTAATTGAATTAGTAAAATAGAATGTAGTAAATAGTGCAGGTGACCTAAACTCGATATAGGTTATTTCTAATTTTTATAATTAAACACAGTAATTGTTTCATCGAAGAGAGACCGTATAACCTAACCTAGTTTAGGACACCCTGATAAATTCATCGTCGCCAAGTTACGTTAAAATCTGTAGAGCGCACTCGGTCTTTTAAAGAAAAACACTTTATGAACGGATTTAAGTTATGTATTTTTGCATAATTTAAATATATTTTACATTATTTTGAATTTTTCCGACGTCTGCGTACTTTATTTTAGTCAAAATCTCATGAAAAACAATCCGGGAAAATTACAGGATGACAATGAGGACACCGTGAGCCAGTTTTGCAAAAATCCTTCCGGTTTTAGTCGATACCAACTCCGGGGCAATAAATACAGATTACGTACAACTTCTCTGCAGCTCTGACACTTATTTTGACAATCAACACCTTTTGTCTTCACTCTACCGTGACCACGCACGCTTTAAAGTACGCGAAACGTCGGAAAATTTTAAAAAATTAATTGTCTTTCTTCAAAGTAGTAACAGTTATGTGAATAAAAGACAATATTACGCACTCGGTCATTCAAACAGAAATATATTTTCAAAACTGTCAAACCAGTTTTTCTATTCGAAGTTTGACAAATTTGACAATACCCAAGTGGTGCTTGAGTTGATTAATAGGATACGGGCCTCGAACCTGCCGAATGCCTAATGCTTTTTCATTTGAACATAATGCGGTTTCTGTTTCATCGTGACACGTTGGAAAGATTAACTGTTTTAGTTTTATTAAGTAGAGTTTATAGAAGATTCCTGTTTAATAGTTTACGAGATAAACATGGCTAAATAATTCTCTTATTTTTAATACGTAAAAAACACATTTAGTTGAACAATTTGGTCGTTATACTTCGAGTGCGCTGTACACATTTGAGTTAAAGCCAACAAATTTGAATATTAAAGATAATTTCCTTAGGATTATAAATGTTTTTCAATTTTAAACTTTGCCAACGACTTATTAATAAAAAGCATTAATTTAAGACTAGAGTTGGACCTAGCGTTGAAAGGCATTTAGTTAAAACTAGATAAAGACGTGGAAAGATAGAGTAAGTAAACACTTACCTGACCCATGGTTGAGTTATCTTTTGAAGTAACTTAGATTTGGTGGTACTTAAGTAGATTAGTTTCAGGGATATGTTAAAATGATTTTACAGAGACAACAACAATCAACTAAGTATTCATTTGTCAGTTTACACCGAGTAAATTAGCCGCATTATATAAAGAAAAAGTAGTGTCGTTAATTTTTCGATTTTCTAAAAATGTGGGTACTAAGACAACACCATTGTGAGTGAGAACACTTCATCAGGTGAGGTGACCCAGGTGCCAGTTTGCCGCCTATTTTGTAAAAGAAAACGGGAATTTTGTTCGGTTGAATACGAATTTATATTTATCTAGCTGTACCAGCGACTTCGTCCGCATGGATTAGGTATAACAACTTAAAAATACTTTTTTGGAAAACATGTACTATCTACGTCACTAACTAAATAAACACAAATGTACTTTATTTATAATTATTACTTCAAGACAAAAAAGGAAAGCAGCAAAAATTAATCACAATATTTTGAATTAGACTACAGAATTTTATACGTTTTTTATTAGGTAATTTACGTAAACTGCAGAACCCTAATAAAAGTATCCTATGTAAATCCTTATTACATCAGCTGCCAATCAAAAAAAGTCCCGTCAAAATCGATCCAGCCATTCCAGAGATTAGCCTGAATAAACAGACAGACAGACAGACAGACAAAAAAATGTCATTTTCAATATTACAAACAGACACTCCAATTTTATATATTAGTATAGATAACATATAGTATTCATCCATATTTACACTGAAATGACAGAAGTGTTAAAGCTGTTTTTTATTAACTCAATATCAAAAGATCATTTTAACATATCACTGGGAAAGAATTCATATTTTGTCCATCTTCTCTCGAACCTGTCGGTTTTTCGGAGACGTCATTTGTGGTAACTTATTCCTCCTTTTCACTCTTTGGGGGGAAGATTCTTCAGTTAACTGCGAAAATGTTTGTTAAATTTAACAAAAGTCGGATCTTGTTTAGGCTAGTTATGATGGTTTTACGGTTTTCATGCACCAATTTCGTAAACACCCAGGATCAAAGATAACTTGTTATGTTAATAAAAGAAAATATTATGTGTCAAATGAGCGAGTCATCACAGTATTTACATCATTATATACTAACAGTGGTAGTGAGCCGCAGCGGGGCAGTATGCAGCCCCAAAGCGACGGCTGCACCACTCGAACTGCTGGACTGCACTGAGCTGCTACTGCAACATTGATTTCACAAAACATTGTCAAATGTCAGATTGGAAATAAAGACGTACAATTTACTTGAACATGGTATACCGTCTGGCCCTCGGCGGCGGCGGTGGGGGCGTAGCTGAAGACCTGGACGACGCCCTGGAGTCCCTCGTGTCCTCCGACACCTGGGAGCGGATGGCCCGTTCCGTCCTCGGCGGGGGCGCAGGGGTGGGGTTTGGGGGGCTCGCGGGGTCGGGAGGGGGCGGGGGGCATCGGCTCGGATCACAAGACAGTGTCGAGGGTGTCGAGCGAGCGAAGGAGGGCGGGGTCGCGTGCGCACCAGCGGGCCAGCTCGTCCAGGGTCACCACGCCGTCGGCGTTCGTGTCCATCAGCTGTAAATCCATTTAAATGAGTACAATGAGTAAGCGAAAGTGCACCGTGTCGTATACGTACGTGGAAAATGCGGTCCACATGTGTTTCGGCCTCGGTGCGTTGTACCGGGGGCAGGGCAGCCCGCCCCAGCAGCTCGTAAACAGCTCGAACGACTGACACCATCTCGCCCCTGGAGATCCGCCCGTCGCCGTCCACGTCGTATAACGCGAACACCCACGAGACCTTTTCTTCGATGGAACCACGGGCTACGCGCGACAGCACCTCCAGAAATTCCTGCATCACGTGGAATTTGAAAGTGTTTGTATAAAGATACAAATTCGCGAGAGGAAATTTCGTCGTGTTAAAATAAACATTGGCATTTGTATTTTTTATTCTATGCTTACACAATGATTACGCCAGTAGCCTTTTATAGTCCTTATTATTTTATTTTTAGCCTTTAAATTATTAATAAATCAGTTTGACTATTAATCGTCGTTCGATATTTGCCGTCTGAATCAAGTTAGAATGGATTTTGATTACGCTCTCATTCATTTTAAGCATAATTTAAAATAATTGGTGGCTCGTATAGTATTTTATCACTAGTTTTTGTTATAAGACCGATCTATGTTGAAAGGTATTACTGTAGTACGAATATCTTTGTTTATTCGAAGTGAAATATTTCACAATAGTTAAGCAGAGACACTTAAACTTAAAGAAGCATTTAAACAAATGTAACATTTAAACTTATTAAAATAATATACAAATATTCTAGCACAGCTCTGACTATAACATGACATATTATATATTTCAATTAAAAGTATTGCCACAACAAAATCAAATGATATCTTTGTCTCTTTCTTTCAAGTGCACTTTATATACCTGTCTCATTCGTACGACTGTAAACATCTATGAAAACCTTAGGGTTGCTGATTAGACATATTTTTAATAAAAACTGAAGTTGATTTAATACATGTAAATTAAATTGCGAGTCTTTCAGAATGAGACTTAAATTGGAATATATCACACTGAGAGATAATTGAATAAACTCTGATAGAACTGTGAGGTAGGCATAGCACAAATACCTTCTAAAATTTAACATATTAAAATCAAGTTTTATATAAATAAACATTCATGAATTTTATTATTCAGATTATTTGTTTGCTTTTTGGTCGAGGGACGATAATTCGCTTCCTTTAGCTTATGCTTGTCGTGATTTAGCAGAGTTCCACTTTCATATTTCTTGCCGTGCAACCGGGAAGGATATTAGTATCATTATTTATCGATATTCGCTACCGCTGACATGGCTGACGTTGTAAAAATTTCTTTTATTCACATTGGCAACACTTTGAACGACATATTTAAAATTCCAAATTTAAACACTTTACTGACACTGTGATTAACGCGAGTTTGACACATATAAAAACTTTTTAGAACTTAAGACGTAACGTCAACTTGGGTAAATGATGCATGTCATGTTGTTATATTTTGACAGTTGACAACCCTACGATTCATAGAGCATCAATATTTTATATTATATGAAATGTTTTTCATATTGGCTATCGAATAAGGCGATGTTAATATTGAAAATGGTTCACCAGCCAATTTGAATGTTCTATGAATAAACTTATAAAGCGGTATGCCGCTTGGTTTACGCTGTGGGTCGCAATGAAGGTCGCATATATAAACGACTTTATTATACAAAAAAATAACCAAAATATTGTCTTTGGTTAACCAACAATCACACATTTAAATATAAATTTTTATGAACTGTCTCATAAAAAAAACCCGCCTGCTGGTTTGCTAGGGGGCAACTTAGAGAAGTGCTAACCGCCGCCCATAGATACCTGCAACGCCAGGAGGCTTACAGACGCGTTGCCGGCCTTTTAAGGGTAGGTACGCTCATTTTTGAAGGCTCTCAAGCCGTATCGGCTCGGAAATAAGTCTACGAGCCGGAATACAATTTCCGGCATTGAAGAATCACACCGCGGTAACGTTGGTGGTATTCAGGTCATCAAGAGTCGAATAGCATCAAAAAGAGTGCCCAAGAGTTCAGCTTTCTCTGTCGAGGTATTGGCCACAAGTTATTCTCCCCATGAAGTGGTGGAAGAGAAGGATCGCAGTTCCTTGGACCGCTTTGGTAAGGACCAGAAAGTGCGGGTTCTCGAAGGGAGACGTGCTAGTCTCTTAACAATTCTGACAATATATTTAGGAGTTTGCCTTAACAATACCTGGAGGCGAATTATAGGCTTTTTTAAGAACTTGTTTACTGCTCAAGACTCAAATAATGTTATTAAAAGTGAAGTTTAAGTTTATTAGTTTTAGTCAATATACCACAGAAACAAGCAAGAGACAGCTAATTGTCACCGAGTCGTGACGTTTGCTAATTGACAGCGGACATCACCTCAAAGTTAAGTTTCCCGCGCTGTTTGTGCTTCACCGTGTTGAAGACGAAATGGGCATACTGCGTGGCATCTGAAATATAATTTAATAACTATAATAATGGTCTTTATTTCAGGCAAAAATGCCTATATCATATACATAAAATTACAACTAACTACAACTAAAAATTACAATTAATATTCCTTGGTCAGATCATTTTTTATTCCGCGCCATACTCACATTGATTATTTAACTCGTATAGCTTATGTAGACGATATTATTATCTCTCTAAACTACATATTTGGTCTGGTTAAAAACTATACAAATCGATTATATCCTGTTATAAATATTACGTATCACGTGTATGTAATGAAGTTGGCTTCATTAAAAGTTCGCACATCGCTGCCCTCACCTCGCACCCTCCGACCCGCACCTCACCCGGGGTACGCAGAGACGTACTTAAAGAAAGACCTTATATATATATATTTCTTTTGTTTCATACTACTAATTAGTTTTAGTATAGTTTCATAATACTATACTAAAACGTAAACTCATAATTATTCCTGTGTTCTAAGACACGTTCCGCATTGTTCTGGGTAGATGACCTTCACTTGTTACGATTATAATACCACTCTCATTACAGAAAGACTATAACTTGAGTAGATCCCTGCCGCTTCACCAGCACGCCATAAATATATATTATATGTATATGAAAATTATCTATTTTCATGTAATAATCAATTTATTACCAAGTGTATCTCAATTTTAATAGTATGTTCACGATTGCCGCTGTACTCTTGACCTTGCTCGACCGCTCTTTTTTTCTAAAATATAGCTTACGCAAAAGATCCACCATTATAGATTCGCAGATGGTAGATATTTTCTACTTATTTTATGAAATGTTAGAAAACTTTACAAAGCTTTTTATAATAATACTTATCAGTTATGTGTTTTCTTTGTTGGACTTAATTTAATGCTGCTAGTACATCCCTGTACAGTCGTGTGCATAATATAGCGATACACTCGCGCAAACAAGTGCGAAAAACGACTTTAAAAGGAAGTTTAATAGGATATATATTTTATTATGAACCGGGCCGTACTTACATTCAAAAGAAACTTTTGATTAAACTGTTATCGCAAAGTTGTATGAAAGTGGAATTATGACAGTAATACAACTTTGATTTTTTGTATATGTGTCTCTTGGTGCTAAAAACCGGCTTTTAATTTTATTTATTCATATAACATCTAACATAGAACATAGAACTTAACCAACAATAATTTCAATGTATAGAACGATGATATGATCTTAGTAAAAAATCAATTTTCAGTTTGGACTGCTGAACAGTGAGTCAGCATATGTATGATCTGTGGTCTGGAAAATATATTTCTTTATCGACAAAATGAAAAAAAAACCTGATATTATCATTGTCTAACTTGTGAAGTTGGAAGAAAATATTGGCTTATAATATATTTGCTCACCTCCAAGTGGGAAGAATTGCGAGAAAATATTCTTGAACGACTCTTCATCTACCACACCGGTCGGACACTCCTGTGTAAGTCAAAATCAAGTATCAATTCTTACTGACATAAATTTTCATGAATATTAACATTTTCTCTATTTGGGCTTTGTTGAAAAGTTCAAGGTAATTCTTGGTATGTTATCTCTATGGTGCCACATAGCGGTAGTGCGTGATACCAATATTCTTGGTACACTAATGAATGTCAAAAAGCATTTAAAAGATTTAGATACTATATACATATATATGAACTTTTAAGTATTTACTTTATGACCCTTGATTCGGTCTGCCTAATGGAACATTAGTTTAAGATGCTGACCTGCTTAAACCCTCGGTACATGAGCTTGATCTCATGCTGCGTGAAGCGAGTGGTGGAGGCCAAGGTGGCGGGGGGCTCCGGTCGGTATCGGGCCCCTACAGCCCACGTGTTGGGGTCTTCGATCTCGTCCTCTGTAAGAAGCGTGTGTTAATCATACAAGGTAAATATTTCAAATCTATGATTAGTTTACGCTGTCAAAGACAATGTAAGGTTGAGACTGGTTATGTTATATAATAGGTAAGACTCGATACAAATATCGTACGTCATTAAAATGAAACTCGAAGAGAGTTAATACGTTAATTTATTGTGTAAAGTTAGTTCGAAGGTAGCTAAGGTAAGGTAAGGTAAGGTAAGGTAAGGAAGGTAGTAACCAGCGTCCGTTCAGAACGGCTGCGTAAATCTATTTGACATGACTTTACTTTAACTGTAGCACGTCGACCATATTCGAAACAGATCTGGTCGGCAGCTTCGTTTATCTTTCTAAATTACAATGCCCGTTATCAGTAACAATAGGTTAAAATAGAATGAATCGCTACTGGAATATTAAACCACTACAACCCAATACTTATGGACCAATCAGGATGATTAAAAAACCATAACAATAAAATTAATTGGAATTCTTTCTCCGATAACTTTATTTTTTTTAAAGAATTTTGATTCAGACTGTGCGCTGATTCGTAGGAATATAACAAAAACGCCCAAACCAGGAGAACTTCCCAAATTATAAAACTGCAATGTGACCTCAACGTGAGCGAGGTCTCAAATTACACATCGTCTCGACCCACATTCGTATGTTTGTCTTGTTGCACCCCCGACAGAGGTTTCCAAACATGCACGTCTATTTCCATATATGACAAAATATTGGATGTTAAATTGTATTTGTTGATCCCTCTCACGAAAACTAAATTTTAAGTACTTTTAATCGATTTCGTTTTTTTTAGACGTTTTTGATATTCGGTTGACAGCTGTCATGCGAGGTGTTTGGCAATTTGATGTACAACTGCGAAGAAATGAAATGACATGACATTGGATAGCACGAGTATGGTCTTATTTTGAAAATTCCTGGCGTTACCACGCCCATAATACTCGTAGATAAGGATAATAACACTTCTGACGTTTCTAGTTATAGATAGAAAGATATATTATCTAGCCCAACATGTATAGCAAAGGAAAGATTTTCCTTTGCTTTGAAAAAGCATTCTTTCCAGTGTGAAAATGTTTCATGTACGCTGGTAATAATTTGATGTAACCCTCTATAAAGAATGAGAACACTTTTTAACACTCATCTGAGTTAAACAAAAAATAACCAAACAAAAATATCTTCAGCTTTTAATATTTCTATAAAAGTAAATTAATCTCTTTTCTACGTTTCTTTATAAAGCAACGGTTAAATATTTTTTGCATACACTTTGAGAAACTTGCACAACGTTATAGGTGCACAGTGAGACAAAAGAGCGACATTTTGTGTTATTTAGACGACATTGTTGTGAAACCACTCAGCTTTAATGTTCCCTTAGCCTTCTAAGGAAGGTTCCCCAAGAATAAATTATATACATGCAACCTACTTGTATATTTTTTTGGTTAAATAACATTCGTTATCAACAACAGTAACTAATGTCGACAAGTTGTTTTTTTGACCTGGGATTGATAATGAACGATTCGACATACTTCAGAAAATGGTCCAAGGTTTTGTAATGAGATGGATACTTTTCAGGATCGCTGAGAATATATTTTTTTATTTATTACGTACTCAACCTACTCAATGACTAAATAGACAATTGTGGTAAAGTGAATATTGTAGCAGAGAAGGTGCAAGAAGAGACAAAGGTATAGAAGTGGGTACTGTATAAAAAAATCAAGTATTTCACCAGATTCCTATAGCGGTCAGAACATTGAAATACTAAATTTTGGCTGTGGTCAAATTTAAATTTGCTTTTAAATTTTTGTATACGTCTCTATGAGACCAATTTATTGGCAATACTCCGCGAGAAATACCCTCAAACACTACACTACTATTGACATGACTATTACTTATTTAACGAAAAACAATTTGTTAATGGATTAAGGTATGTATTTTTACAAAATTTAAGTATATTACATTATTTTAAATTTTTCCGGTGTATCGCGTACTTTACGCTGTAAACTACGTTGTATTAAGTTTTTCCTTATATAAATTGTATATTATATATATCAATATGCCTTAATTCGTAGTTATGCCATTCTGCGGGTGAATTTGAAATCGATCGAGCAGTTTTAGATTTGATATATTCAAGACATGCAAACGTTTTATAATGTTATAGATCATTTAAAGTCGAGGTAGTCGCGTAGCTCTTTTAATTAACCGAGTATTGATTGGCGCAGAGTTAACTGTTATGTACTACAACAGAGTTTACCTATACTATATCTATCTTTACATTTATATATATATATATATTACTAGCTGATCCGGTAAACGTTGTTTTGCCATACATGTGATATTCAATAAATAAATAAAAAATAAGGGTGGAAGAGTGAAAATTTAGGATTGTATGTATTTTTGTATGTTGTATCATAAAAAAAAGAAACTAAAAATTTTGTCTAAAATAAAAATTTTGGGGTGGACTACCCTTAACATTTAGGGGGATGAAGAATAGATGTTAGCCGATTCTCAGACCTACTGAATATGATATAAAATTTCATAAAATTTTATAAATAAGATGTAGTCTGATATAAACACACTCTTCGCATGTGGTCAAATCTAAGGTCAAAACGATAGCCTACGCTCAATATCATTGACGTTATTTCTGTCATAAGTGACAGCCTTTGTTTGACGCTTGTTGTATGACATAAGCTATTTGTTTTATAAGAACCTTCATGATATGTTTCTATTTCCTGTATAAATTGTGTATTTTTTAAACATGAAATAGGTAAATCTTTATATTTATGGCAACACAATAAATAAAGAAGCTAATAACTTTCCAGTTCAGACACAGTTAATAAAATTAAGACACAACTCTCACAAATGTCAACTGAACCCGAGACCCGCTGTTCGGCAGTCCGACATGGTAACCATTGCGCCAACTGCGTTGTAAAAATTATTGACAGTTATAGTATATGGTACAATTAAGTGTAACGATGCTGCTGCTTAATATAACAATTATATATTTGAATTGTACCCTGCTGAAAACTAGCTTCGCGACCTCCTGATCGATAAACAAGGCTAATTATATCTTTCAGGCTACAGATCCAGGCGAATAAATTCAAAAGTAACTCTCTTGTAACGAAATCACACCTGGCAAGAAGCGATTTAAATGAAATTTCCTACCGATGCATCACGCTTTGTTATATATATTTGTGTATTTATATATAACATACATATACAACTTATTCATAGATAGACAAATTCCGTTAAAACCATTTATAGGCGCATACGTTATCATCAAAGTATCGTATCTTAAAAACGACAGAATATTAAAGAATTCAACATTAAAAATTATAAAAAAAAAATATTTGAAGCAACAAATACAGTAAAAGAAAAACATTATTATAATTATTTCTGGCATATGTTTGCTAAATAAGATTTATTTTAAAAACATTTTAATCGTTTGAATAACACCGTCTCGGTTTGTCGAAATGAAACGAATCTACAGATATAGGGCTATTTAATTAAATGAAACCATCTTGATTTCTCCGAAGAATACCTTTCTCATACGCAAACGTTTCGAACTGCACCTCATCTCATTTATACCTTTCCCTCCAAGGAATTTGCGGTTAAAATGAATGTGTGGTGGTCCCAGGTGGTCTCAAGCACTGGTTCAAATTATTTTTTATTGTTACTACTATTTGAGTATTTTTAAAATTTGCTTATTGAATTTAACACTACTTCTACAGCATTATTCTAGTCACGTGCTGCATTGTAAACTGAATCTTAAGCGATGTGTGCAACGCAAAAATATTCTCATGTAAAAATATCATGTTCACAAAATTCGTAGATTAACCCAAGAGTTTATTATTATACGTGATGTCTGGGTCATGATGTCATGACGAGCATGTTAAAGGTTGATTATTTGAGTAATATGCCATTCAAGTTATGCAAGGAAATAATATTCAATTCTAATTATTAATTTCTATTCCAAATAACTATAACCATTAATTATATTAATTGTCTTTAATCGAACTATATAATTTATTATCTATTAAGGGGAACAAATTTAATTTCCATATAGAATCTAATATAGTTTATACGACCACAGATTATTATTTTGGATAAATATTTTCAAAATAATATCTTTCAGTATTTGACGTTACCAATTAAATTTTTTGGCATTTAAGCAAATTCATTCGTAAATAAAAAACTCATTGTTTTTAGCTTTAGTTTTGACGAAAAGTTTGAAGTACCCTCACGTTGACCTAGTCTTGAGTGATACCTCTCAAAGATGACCCACAATGAGATTATTAATTAAGGATTACTTTACTTTAAACGTTCTGTTTTGAAGCGATACCGATTTTTTTTTTAAAGTTCACTTATTTTAATTAAGAAAGTGACACTAGTTTTATGACCACCCACACGTTATACAAGGAGTGCTCGGAAAAGGCACTGTTCGCGACTGTAATTCACAATTGTAATATTAAAAATAATTATAAAAAAAAACAACGTTAACAAAAAACATATAAAGACAAAAGAAAAACTGAGTTGGCTCTATGTCCATACTGTTCGTTTAACGGTTAATACACAAGTAGTTAAATCTATTTACAAAATCCCAATGGGTTTTTCGCGGAGTACTGCTTTCATACTGGTCTATTGGGATTTTGTACTATGGACTTCCGCAAAGTGACGCCTGATTCAATTAATTATATTAAACCTATTTATTAAGTAAGTAACGGGTTGCGGTTGTACAATTTAATTAAAATGCCCAATAATTTATTCTAACTAAAATATTATCAAAAGCTAAGCTATTAAAATATCTACAATTGAAGGCGAACAAAACGTGAAACACGGAGGGTTTATTTTTGGGGTACTTAAGTGTTCTGTGAGCGTGTGTGCTGTGGGTGTGAGGGTGTGTGGTATGGGTGTGAGATTGTGTGGTGTGGCTGTGAGAGTATGCTTATAGTGTGCCCAATTTAAGTATCAGTGATTTACTTTTGCATTAAACAAAAGACTAGTTCATCTAAACAAAGACATTTGCAATTATAATTGGTTGAACAGCCAACTCGAGGCCCCAGTAAACTTGGATAGAGATAGCAGAAACAGATTGGAAAAATATCCTTCAGAAGTCTTGAATAACTATATAGTTAAGCTGGTATATATAAATAAGCATAAGTTATGTAACTTTGTGGTAAATAGATTGAAAAATCAATTTCTTAGGCCCAATGCTTTTGAGAGAACCAAAATAGTTCTCCTTCAATGACAGTATCTGAAGTGAGAAATATGTGATTACCAAGAATACAATAACAGAGAAAACACAATAGAGGGTCTATTACAAACAGACCGAAATGTAATTGTGACCATCAATCATTCGACGCTTAGTCAGTGTGGTCATGAAAAAATGAATTTCATGTTAATCCAATACCTATATAATATAATAAAACTTATAAAAATAATAATAAAATACTCTCCATTGGGCCGCACCCTATTTACCAGGTAAGATTGTGGTCAAATGTTATATGAAATATATTAGTTATATGAAATAAAATACAAAAAATTAACAGCATTCGCTGACTGATTTTGATATTATTTTAACGTATATCAGAATATTGTTTTTTATTAACATAACTGTTACTCATTTACAACACACAGCTGTGACACTTATTTTGACAATTAACACCTTTTGTCTTCAGTATACCGTGACCACGCACGCTGTAAAGTCGGATGTCGGAGTCGGACGTCGGATTTTTTTTAAATAATGCAAATATATTTAAATTTAGCAAAATTACATAACGTAAATCCGTTATTAATGTGTTTTTCTTTAAATCGTATATCAGATTTGAATTGCTGCCTTGGGGTAATAAACGTCATAAGCCACTACAGTCGAGATATATAGATCACACTATTACTGGTTCTGCGACCCACTGGTCCCAAGTTACACTGATCTCGGACTAACAAACAATATTGTACACAGCTTCCCTGGCCGCACAGCCTCCGCAACAAAAGCTTTACGGCGCTTTGAACAAATCGTTTAAACACTTAGCCATTGTCTGCGCAGCGGATATTTTCACTTCGTTATCAAGTGTTTCTTCGTATTCTATTCTCGTTTCAAGAGTAACTAAAGAATATTTCGCTTGACGTGTTTATTAGCGAAGCAAATATCTGTTGTTATATACCTCTAGTTATTTATTAATGGTTAAATATTTTCCACGTATATTAAATCCGTATTGCTAAAACTTAATGCATGCTACAGAAGCCTTCATTTCCGGTCATACAATAATTGTTTCATATCAATTTTCTCTCTTGCAACACTAAGTTCTTAATTAGTAAAGTAATTGTTAATGAGAACATACCAATTGTATACAACTTTATTATTTTACGTCGGGAAAAACCATCGTTAGTTTCGGATCCTATTAGTATTCTGTAAAGGAAAATTTTGATTCTATTTTAAAACTTAAATTAACACTCACCCATTGTAAAGTCCGCCGTGGTGAAGTCTTTGTTGTCTCAGGTGACACTACACTTTTACACTATTGGAACTGCAGATGCGATTGGTCAAACAGGAACTAATTTCGAAAGCTTACAAAGTATGTTGAGTTTATTAATTTAATTTTGAAAATGAGACAAAACTTTTAAATTTCCTATAAGTTTAAGTGTCAGAGCAATTGAATATGTATACCTGGTGTAAGTTATGTCACTTTATTGATTGTAATAATTTATACAGTTTTAAAAACGTAAAAATATATACTGAATTAAATTATTCATATAAAACGCTATGTTCTAGAAAAATGCTTTCTTTGTTATACGATGAGATGGATCTCTCAGTTTTATAATTACGGTCCAGTTACATAAAATTAACATCTTACTAACAAAACTAATTTTAAATTTTACGCCAATATTGTTTAGTATTGGCGTAAAATGTAAAATTATATAATCACTATTAAAATCGTACATATGTAATGGGTAACTAGATTTGATTTGTGTTCATCAATTTCGTCGGTTTAAGCAAGTCACGATGTAAAAATAATTGTAATTTGAAAAGCTTATACTAGTTTAAATCTCTATTAAGTGTAATCGGTGACTACACACTACAGCTGCTTAGCTAAGTTATTAAAATATTAATAATAATATATTTCAAATATTTGGTTTACGTGAGTTTCAAATGAACTCGTATTGACATATGTTGACGAAGCTTTTATTCATATTTGTTATCAATACTTCGATATGTTTAAACAGGTTAGAAATAAAAAGTGGGATCGTAAAATCCCTTTTCTATTAATTTTCTTTAATTTCAAATTGACTTGATTAATATACATATCAAGGTTTTGAACAAAAACCGCTTATGTAAAGTCTAATTTACATTACGATCAGTATGTAGACGCCCTAGGCATACCAAATGTGCAGATTATGGAATTGGAGTGTTGCCAGCGCGATCATATTGAAACTCTACCAATAGAGATAAAGCTATATTTTTGCATTACCGAGGATTTTCTCGTTTTCGATAGAATACGGAATTAATGAAAAGAGTTCGAATATTTAAATACCTTATTACAACACTGGGATATATTTCACAGCTCCGTCATATTTTGTTATAAATAGACAGATGTAAACAAACATCAAACAAACGTTCACCGTACCGGGGATCGAACCTGGGACCCTCTGATCGGTTTCCGGCATGGGGACCATTGGTCAAAGTGGTTTGTCAAGTAAACAAACAAAATAACGTTTTGCTATAGACTCTTAATCATAAAAAATTTAAACTATTTCGATTTAAATTTTCTGAGTATATTTATTTATTTTTTAACAAAAACAACCGGGGTCCTGTCGCTTTAAGGCTTTTAAACTGGGGCAGCTACTTCTCACAGAGCTATTCAGATGGGGAACACTGCCAGTAGCTTCCGAACCGACCCAAGAAGGAATCCTTTTAATAACGTTTAATACTTTTTTAAAGTATATTATATATTTTTATTTCAAGTTGCTTATAGAAAAATTACAATATCAATGTTAATTTATACGGAATATAAATAGTTTAACAACGGTTGAAGAAAAGCTCGCTACACTTGTCTCAAAATTTAAAACACTACATTGTTATAACTGTAAATAATATTTATATTTAATTAAATGAATTCATAGAGCTCTCGAAACATTGCAATAAAATTATACGCGGCTATTTGCAAAATTTTAGTGTAACGTCTCCTGTTTGCATTGGTCCAGCAATTAATTGTTATTATTATATACTTCATAATTTCTCTTAATGGACTGAACCGACATTTGTAATTTGCATTCAAACATATATTATATTCAATAATAATATACCAAATGTTACAGATTTTGTCATTTCCACAGCCAATATTCGGTAATCTGTTTCTATAGTCTACCGCCTGACAACTTAACCCCCCCTAGTTGTTGAGTTGTCAGAAGATGGTTTGAATACAAACAATATTTCTAAGCGTAAGTCGTCATTCATCAAACTATTATTAAAGGTCCAATTCTTAATAGATTCTTAAACATTAGTGCGTAGAACGGAACGGAGTAGAATCTCTTTCACAAGTATTTTATTTTAAAAACTTAATAATTGAACTAATTGCTTTTAATTTCAATTACCATACAAGGTTAAAAAAACGATTAAATAACTTAAAAATTATATTTCTTTAGCCAAGAGCGAATAAAAGCGACGTTCAATTTCAATGCATACAAATCTAAAAGATTTAAATAAAATGTACTCATAATGTTGCGATCCTTGAAAATGTGAATTGCAAATGGCGGCTGACTGAATTTAATTATGAATTCGAATGAAAGGTTTATACTGTTATTTATATAACTTGGTTTTTTGAATGTAACCAGAGACTAAAACCAACCCTAATTGAATTCGCAAAGCGCTCTTTTGTCTTTGTCTAATTGGTATTAAATTGATTTTCTATTAATATATAATGTATTTCATCAAAGATATTTAGATAAAAAGCTGGCTAAGCTTTCATCAAACTTACGCGTAGGGTTTTTATAAGTCAAATGAAAATATATACTCTCTTTATTAACTTTACAAAAAGTTATTTTATAACATTTAAAGAAAAACACTTTATTAACGGATTAAAGTTATATATTTTTGCAAAATTTAAATATTACAGCGTGCGTGGTCACGGTAGACGCACGCCGCGCCGTAAAGCACGCGAAACGTCGGAAAAATTTAAAACAATGTTAACAATTATATTTAAATTTTTGCAAAAGTACATAACTTGAATCCGTTAATAAAGTATTTTTCTTTAAATAATCTTTCTAAAAAATAAAAAATTTCTTTAAAGGTATTACTAATCATAAGTCTCTATCAAATTGCAAATAAATAGTTAAATAACAAAGATTGGAATAACATTGGCCTTACGGATTACATACAATAGATTCATATCAGTGTAATATCACTCGGAGAGCAAATTCTACGCGCCCGCGGTACGTACGATTTTCACCGAGCGAGATAACTCAATACAGCAGTACCAATCTCTCAAAGAGCTCCGAATTATCAATTTTTCTTACGAGTTTTAACCGCACCTCACTCGATTTAATAATTACACTTATTATATTATTGTTCACGTTACTTTCTCTCTTACAAAAACAATGTAAACTATGTTAACGGAGCAACTTAATGGTCATATAATCTAATTATTCATTAAGATAAAGTAAATTACTAGTTAAGTAAATTGGTAGTACATCATCAGAGCTTTGGTACGTGCCATGGTGGGTAAATATTAATTATTCATTTCCGGTATACAGCGGCTACGAAGTGAATGAGAAATAGTTTAAGATAAAACCTTAAAGATTATTTTAACCGTTACTTCAGAAAATAAAAAATGTAATCGCGAAGGAGATTTGTCTTAATGCGTAATAAGATGTTAAGATTTTTTAAAAACCTATGTGATAAAACAAATCTGTATAGGATTAATAACTGTTTCGGGAAAAATATTTTAGAATAAATAAGATAGCTTATAGAAGAAATATGCTCTGCTTAGCTTCATGCTAGATAGATAACATCCTTATAATATCCTTTTAACCTTTATCTGGTAAATATCCTTTTAACAGACCGATTAAAACGGAATTTGCTAATTTTGAATTGTAAGAACCATGTTATTCATAATAAATCGTAAATTTAAAAATTAGTTCCTATAGGAGATATTATATTTATATTTTTAATTGTTACACGTATTTCCATAAGAGATCACAGGAAAATATGACGTAGGCTACGGCAAAACTTTCAACTTCAATACATCTAATGTAACCGCAAGAGATAAAAATAATTCACATTTATTCAATGCAAATTTTAAACAAATGTTAATTATTTGTACGTGTACGCCGTTGTGAACAGGTGGTTTTGGCAGGTGCGAGCGTACGTGCGCTCAACGCGACGTCTAACGAGCAACTACAACCTGAAGCCTGCGGTCCCGGGATATCTGGTGGTATGGGGTGGCCAAATATTCTGTCATTTACATTATGATCAATTGAATTTACTGGTAAATCAAGCTAGGTATGAAATCGATTCGAGGTAACAAGACGCAAGCTTAGTCATTGAGGGGCCAACACAAGTATTAATGAATAGTCAAGTTATAAAGTGTTAATAATGGGCCAAATCAAAAACGTAAGGATAATCGAAGAAATTCAATTTACACTTGACAGACAATTCTATTTCAAAGAATATCGACCTTTAAGTGAAGTTAGGTGAATTACAAACAAAAATTTTATTGTATTTTACTCAAAATTCTTATATTATTTTTGCCCTTGGACTCACACAATACTAGAAGCCGTCTTATAAAATCAATACATGCTGTTTTCTTTTGTATATTATAGGGTATATTTTGTGAATGTACGTAATTTTTATTATGATCTAGAATGGTCACACTATCAGTACCCCTGCAAGGGACTTCAAAACGCTTGCGCGCTGCCGCACGTCAAAATACAATCAAATATATACTTTATTTACATTGTTTCTAGATATAATTTAGTACATAAATAGTAATGTCCTTTATACTAACATTAACGTAATAGCTTTGGAAGCAATTTCGAGTTGTATTATAACTGAATTTAGCTCTAATTTTCGTTAACAAAACTCTATACTTAATTGTAGAAAGTCGTTATTGCCTACTTTAGATTTAAGCCTTTAACGCCAAAGCATAAAGTCTGCTATTCATTTATATAAGAATAAAGGAAAAACTTCTTACGTTAACATAATTTAAAAAGATAGTATATTTAATTCAGATGAAACATTATGGTATACAAAACTCTGATAGACAACCAATGATTATATTAATTGCGTGGCGTGTATCAAGGCTGTTCGACAAGTTTGAGGCGCAATGCTGCTTTTACAAAAACAATGGCGTTTAACTATGCGTTTAATAGTCTTGCGTTGAGCAAGTTTCGGGAAAAAATATTCAATTAATAGTGTTTTGCGCGTAGACGCGATTTAGATTTATTTTCACCCAAAAAATACTAATGCCACACAAATAGGAGATTCTTTAGCCAAAACATACTTTTATTTATAATATTATTATTATTTATTTATTTATAATATTAGAATCGACTATATTAACAGCTAGTTGTGATTTAGTTTTGTCGCTGTTAGGTTTCTATCTGTCTAATAATACCTACAATGTAATATATCTAATATATAAAATTTTCGTGTCGCGGTGTTTGAGGTTAAACTGCTCCGAAACGGCTTCACCGATTCTCATGAAATGTGTGCATATTGAGTAGGTCTGAGAATCGGACATCTATTTTTCATCCCCCTAAATTCTTAAATAAGATTTTCTGGACAAAATTTCTGTTTTTTTATTTTTCTATGATACAGCATACAACCCTAAATTTTTACGCTTCTACGATCAACCCCTACGTTTTCTTTATTAATTGAAAATGAAATCACATGTATGGCAAAACAACGTTTGCTGGGTCAGCTAGTATTTCTATAAATGTTCTATAAATGTAATTAATATTTAATATAATTTTAATTAGGAGAGTCCAATCATTTTAGCAGGTACAACAGTTGTTATGCACTGACATAAAATATCTTTAATGTCCTATAATAATAAGATTTTAATATATTATTCTAATTCTGATGTTTCACAATAATCCAGACGCATATTGTATTACCTTGAAATATAAGACGTGATTATACTTTACATCAATTATACTCATTTACTACTAGATTCTTATATTAAAATTCCTATTATGAGAATAATAGAGAGATATATAAGCCTGTTTAGATTTGATGTGAATAGTTTCAAACAAAATAAAACAGCTCCGTTTTATAACATACTACGTTAGCACGTACAAAAATACTGTATATGTTTTTGTATAGCTTTAAGAGATGGAGGGATTCTAGTTTTGATTTGATTAGTTAATACAAATTAAAATATTGACGTTCATGTTTGCGATGAGATGAATATTTATATTACATTTTGACAAACTATGTACAGTTTTTGACCTAAGTGTCAAGTGAAACTCTACTATGAAATAATGAAACCGTCAGCTTCAGCTCGTAAGAGCCTTCTCATAAATAAAGCTTTATAGGCTATTTGTGGATTGCGACGTTTTATTGCAAGTAGATTTCATTTTAATGGAATAATATAATTCGGTTACGTAACGTGAATTTGAGAACGAAAGATGTATTGTGGTCACATATTATTGCTACTGAAACTATACGAATTCTTTTTGTATACATATTAATCTTCACTGACATAATTCACAGCAATTAATTATTATAGACAACATTATCGTGCTTTGTAGCTGCAACAAAGCAGCTACGCCGTAGATTCTTAGCTCACTACGTAGCGTGATGCATATGCGGCGTAGCACCTTTGTTTCCTTTGTCGTAGACACAACTGTTGTATGTAATAAACTAGGGTGATAAAATAGTCAATTTTAGGACTGAATAGAATAAAACAATAGCATGCCTCCATATTAAGTCAATTTACTGTTTCACCCTTTAGTAGTAAGAATTAATTTTGTTTAAGGATTTTAGCGATATTTAGTTATTATATATATGTGATACATATGGCATACATGTGATTTCAATTTTCAATTAATAAATAAAAAATAACGGTTGATCGTAGAAGGGTGAAAATTTTGGATTGTATGTAATGTTGTATCATAAAAAAGTAGAAACTAAAAATTTTGTCTATAAAATAAAATAAAAAATTAGGGGTTGAATACCCTTAACATTTAGGGCGATGAAAAATAGATCTTAGCCGATTCTCAGACCTACTCAATACGCTCACAAAGTTTCATGAGAATCGGTCAAGTCGTTTCGGAGGAGTTGAAGTTCGAACATTGTGACCCGAGAATTTTATGTATTAGATTACATAGTTTAAATAAACGAATTTAAACAAAACTATAATGTCATGGATAGATGACGGTTTAACGATATTTTTTTCAGTACTTAAAAATAATTATGTTAATGCGACCATCCCGTATGATCTTTGAATGATTGCGAAGATGAAGTATGTCTCTTTGAATCATACAAACAGAGAAATGTTACAGCATTTCTCTGTTTGTATTTTTTCCAAATCGATATATTTGGGTAGAATTCGGCTATCCAAGTACACGTCCGAACGTCCATCTTTTTACTGCCAAAACTTTAATAATCAAATGTATACAACCTGCGTTATCTTGGGCTTGGCTGAACACGATGGCGTAAAGTCAATATACAAATGATACATACTAATATTATGATTTATTATCTTTATTTAGCTTGCCTGTTTACATTTAGGTAACTCTCTGGTTGGTACATGGCTACATTAACACAGACAAGGTTCTAATACAGTAGATATGGAAAATATATCGGTGATAATAATCGGTTATATGATAAAATCGTTAAAGTGTACGTTAAGGAATTGAAAAAGGCCTTTCATTTGTGAATTTTCGTAAGGGTTTCTCTCCTAAGTTGCTTGTCATGAAGAAACCACGTAAACTCTTTGGTGGTTTTAAACTGACAAGCGCAGAGAGATTCTACTAATAAAGATTATGTCAGTGTCAAGTTATCAAATGCCCAAAAGTGTTAGCTGAGTTTCTAAGCATGATTACTTTTAACAATCATATACTGAAATAACGAATAATTGAAATTCATTACACCACTTTCGGTTTCTTAACTTAACTTAACTATTTAAATAAAAGGATTTTAAACCCATTTTTGTTTGAGATGAAAATGCTAATCGTAGGCACACGCCACGGATGACGGATTTGACGAAGGTACTTTAGACTAACCAGAGAAGCTGTGATCCCCCACAGGCCATAAGTCTTTATACAAATCTTTCGTGCTTAAAGTACCTTAAGTGAAGGGAGAAACAGAATTCTACTACCAAGTTTTCATAAAGGCAGTACGAAATTGAGTAATTTTCAGTAGATTGATGAGGCTGTCTCATCGCGGGGAATCCCTGTCGTACTTTCACGTGATAGATTGTTAAATCACCGCTAAAGTGCTGACTCGGCGTTTTTAATTGGACGCGGGTAATTTACAACGCTTTGTGGTAATATTTTGCGTAATACTTCGTAAAATGTATTTTATATGAAATTCGAATTGAACATTCATGAGTTTAGCATTATGAAATATAATTGACTAATTAGATATTACCGTAATAACCGTAAAGCGTAAAAATTAACCAATATTTTAATTACAATTATATTAGACCAATTTATTAGCAAAATTAAGTGAAAAAATGAAAGATTTGAGGCAACCTCCTGAAGATTTCCAGTTTCATAGCGAAATGCTAATAAAAGTCTCATAGAATTGTATGCTTTTGACAATGACAAAGTAACTGCCTAATTTTAATGACTATACTGGTTAATTGGCTTAATATATGTGATCGCTCTGCGTTCTAAATTATAAAAAGGCCGGATGGCAAGAAATATATCAAAGATAATTTTCAACTGAAATAAAGAGCTCATCAAGGACAAGAAATGCTCCACATCGTGATGATGGAATGCAACCCTCAATTGTTTTGAGAGTTAATGAAATAAATAATGTATATGTAGCATTTAAAAAAGCTTAAACAGAATTTGGAAGTTTACATCGTCTCAACATTTTCGTTTTGTACAAAGAAATGCGGAATATTATGCGCAAAATAAGAGAGTTTCCCCTCACCGCCACCCCTACTCTACCACTCAGCTGTCTCTACAGAAGGGTAGGAATCTGAGGTCCCTAAATCCCCAATATTCAAAATGTATTTCTTTCATTCGTACGGCCTTATACACCTAGATCTTGACTGTATATAGACCACATAAGTTTGCCAATATGAAAAAATATAGATCCTCCAAACCAACCACTTAATAATATAATTAATTAATAATAACATTACGACGTCTCTCAGACGGTCAGTTAGCCAGTTAGAAAAGCTATTTAAAACCGAACAACGGATACAGGTCTGACGTTTCCCTCCGGTAAAGAAAATCTGTTGTGTTATGCAGGCAGTCAACTTGCATTAAGACAAATCTTGGGGTTAAACTGACCATTATTTTAAACTGTAATGAATTACCAAGTATTCCGTCACAGAATCTTGTGAACTACCGGAACTGACTAATTGAATGTTACATTTAATTACGAAACTCTGATTTAATGAAAATCCTGGGATGTTATATACAAATATATATGTCGCGGATTCAACCGGATTTGAATCAACCATTTTGTTTTACATCGTAACTCAGGGCGCACAACCGGCGCAGGCGTCTCCACAATCGCAACTGAGCTGAAACACTTGCTTCAGCTTCGATTCAACGCACTACTGACAGACTTGTCAATTGTCATAGACACTAGAGTTCTTCATCGCAGTGACCGATCAATGGCGTCACTATCGTATTGTTGCCAGTAAAATAAATGAATATTCTTATACGTCAATAAATTCCTAACATATATATATTTCGTCACATGTAAACATGGGAAAAACTGGACGAGTCGAAGAAGGAAGTAGAAGGAGTGTAGACAGCCAACCTTTAACAATAAAGTGGCACCAGAAGATACTGTCTACGTCAGGTTTAATTTCCACACCAGGGCCTCAGAAACCGAATTCGTCCCTGGCGCTGCGGAAAAATAAAGCCATTTTACTCGTTTTCAATATTTAAACGTTCCTTTGTTTCACTCTTGCAACATAATATTTCTTTTTAAATATATCGCAGAGGGAAGACGTTTTAACGTAGGTCTTGAGAAGGCTTTTATGCAACTGATATTAAGACCCACCTACGGCTTTCTGCGTCATAGTATTAAAACAACTCCACTGTTAGCACGTAGTGAAAATTATGTATTTGTCGATAAAGTTATTTAAACTTTATTTTTTGCTCATTTATTTTGAAATACCGCCATACTATGCTACTCTAAGACGCGCGACTGTAAGCACATGTTAATCGCAGCGTGCAATTAATTAATTTATATATATATATATATATAAATAAAATAATAATAAAATAAACTACTTAACCGATTTTAAATTAAATTGGTACACCGGGAGCAGTCCGAATTTAAGAGATAAAATAGCTTAGATCTTTAATTATAGTCGCAATTTTATTTTATTATAGATTATAAACACATCCCCGCCCACTTAAAGCTGATAATTATTTTTATTGAACTAAAAAAAATGATTGCTAAAATCACATGTATGGCAAAACAGCGTTTGGCGCATATCTACCAGAAGTCATAGAGAAGTCTCCGAGGAGCGCTTATTTGTCGGTCAGTTACTGCGATACATAATTCACTGCCTACTAAACTATATAATACCCGGTGGAAAATGCTTTTCAATTTCTTCGGGAAAACTGAATATACACGTTTCGAGAGACGTTATTATCTGTTCTGAGTAAGTAATTTGTTAAGGTTTTCATAAGCAAAAGGTAAAATCTTTTTACTAAGGATACCTGAAGCCGTATCAGTTGGATGTCATTAATAGACTAAATTATAAGCTTAAGAATAAGTTAAAGTTAAAACCATTTAATATCAAGTATTGAAACTATGTTTTGACCATCAAAATAGAATTAAATTTATGATACAACACACATAAAAGGCCGCGTAGCTGGCCTTTTATGTGTGTTGTATACTCGCTATATCCGTAGCTTATACCAGTTGGTATAAGCTAATAATAGCTAAGCTAATAATAATAAGCACCTCTATAAATTATCTTTACATTTACATGGATTTTTACGCTATAGAACAAAGCTTCCAAAAATAGAATTTTAGTTAATTCTAATAATAATCGGGCTTTCGTGAGTGCATGCAAAATGAGCTTCAAACAACATTAGCCTAGATTACCAAGCTCAGTTTAATAAAATAACTTTCATCAAGGTAATTAGTTAACAATTTATTACTTAGAACAGAATCGTATTCCCAGATAAATTAAAATATTTAAAACTATACAATTAAATGATCCAAATAGGTTAGTTATACAGTGTTTGGTTTAGAAAAGTTTGTATCTGTAAAAAAGCTCTCAATACAACTACAAAATAACCAGAATGTCCGGTTGGTAAAAAAACATAAAATAAATAATTGTAACTCCAAAGTACATTACTTTATGTATCACTCATACAGTATACATAAAGTAATGTAATAACAACGTCTACTACTACTGATTTGTGAAATGTAAAAATCTATATTACGTATATTTTACGATCATTTAAAAATAATAATCTTTATTTCAGGAAGAAATGCCTATATATAGAAAACTACATCTTACGAATTACATTTTAATGTTATCTAGCAATTATATATACAATAATTTCACTCGTGCAGCTCGTGTGGTTTACCCAGAATTCTCTGCCAATGAATACTCTCCAAATTCAGTACAATACATTCAGGGTTTGCCTACGTTTTGTAGTGTAGTGGCATCCCCATTTAGTCATATTGGATATAGATCCAATGGTATCAGAGAAACATCTAATTGTTAAAAGCTGAAGTTATGTTCATGAAGCAATAATAATTACTTATTGTTATTATCCTATGTTCTCTCGGGTCTCATTATTATAATAGAATTTCGTAAATAATCGATACTTTTTCTTTCTAAAATTGAAGCCACGTTAGCGGTAAGCGTACAGCTCAATTTTGTTCAGTTCAGCATTTCGACTAAATTACCTTAAATAATTAAGATTTTCCCAGACTAGATTAGGGACTTAATATTACTTAGGGTCTTTAAAAGTCGTCTGAAAGGCCGGCAAGTGAGTGTGTGTGACTATAATTATATGTATACCTTTGCAGTGAGCGTAGTCAAGAGTGATAATTTACGTCATAAATGTTCTTACAATGGTAAACGAATTTCCAGAAGCCAGTACACAGACTGAACTGCATACATAAGTGATAAATTATCTGTGGCAAGTGAGAGGTTGGAACAGTATAATAAACCAAGTTAACCTCAAACCTCAAGCCGCAAGTAAGTCCCCTTTGTAGATCATTTGCGACACAACATTGTTTCTATTACGAAATAATTCCAGCATATCATTAGCCTGTTATGAATTTTATATAATGCGGAATAAAATGTGATTCAATATTTATATTATTCATTCTAACGTAGTCTCAGTAGCTGAAAGATGCCCGGTGTCTGATTTAGATTACCACATAGTTGTCATATTAAATTCATTGATAATTATTATATCTACCATCTCATAATTATCTTTTAACATAAGCATTACTCATTTAAAGAAAAACACTTTGTTAACGGATTAAGTTATGTATTTTTACAAAATTCAAGTATATTACATTATTTAAAAAATTTCCGACGTTTCGCGTGCTTTACAGTGTGCGTGACGGTCACGGTAAACTGAAGACAAAAGGTGTTAATTGTCAAAATAAGTGTCACAGTTGCAGAATTGACAATTAACACCTTTTGTCTTCAGTCTTCAGTCGCGAAACGTCGGAACAATTTAAAAATAATGTAATATACTTAAATTTTGTAAAAATAGATAACTTAATCCGTTAAGAAAGTGTTTCTCTTTAAATCTACCATCTCCTTAAATGGCGGTACTCGCGTAGACAATTTCACTGCCAATTATAAACATAGGCAAATATTTAATTAATCCAGGTAGTACAATGTCCTCATTAGCAATCTCCTTGCCCACTGCGCACTTTAAAATTAAAATTCACCACTTGACCTCCTCGAATGGCTAGTAATGTAACCATGACGATCATTTTTACGATAAATCCTTGGGTCTTTCGAGATTATAATTGCTTATTAATCAACTTGAAATGGCACTACCTAACTGTGATTTTCGTACATTGCATAATCGCGTATTTATATATTATATTTAAATTTTAATGATTAATTTGCACTCCTCTCAGATGTTACCGCTGAGTGCCCGGAAAAAATCGCTAGAAACTACACAAGGCCAATTAAGAATGAACAAATAAATCACTAACATATTTACGCTTCATTGTAAGAAGTTTTTTTCTGCGTAAATGTCATGTCAAACAATCATAATATTCGAAAAATATCTTAGAAAGTCCGAAATTTCAGTGCATAATTGGGTAATAACAATATTAAATATATATTTTATAAGAGAGATATATTCGTGTTTTGTTTGATATATTATATATATTTGATATATACACAATTTCTATTGAACATCAGTGAGAGCATAACCTCTGCGTACATTTGTCATTGTACGCATTGAGTTAATAATAATGTACTGTACTCATAGATAGATCTCTGTATATTTAGATGAGTTTAGTGAGAGTTGCTACGTTGTGTGTTTTTACTAGAGAATATAAAAAAATATTTTATCGATAAATATTGGCATGCCTATCGAGGCCGCGAACAAGTGCTGTTACGGAAACCGGATTTATTGCTTTCAAATTCCACTTCGAGAGTCCTCCTGCCTACTGACTCGATATTGAGGGAAGTAAGCTTTAAAAAATCTAGGCTAGACCAAAACATAAAAGTATTAAAAGACTTGCCAATATATATTTGATGTAATGAGATAGTTTCATGAGAGAAAAGATAATATGTTATTTGTATTCGCCGTTGAAATAATGTAGCTCCAAATATATGTTTTTTTTAAGTTTTTTGTCACAAATTAAGACTTTTAAGCAGTTGCCTTCAATAAATACAAAATTTTCTTTGACAGTCTCTTTATAATTTCGTTCACCAATTACTAGACAAATATTTGTTAAGATTCGCTGTACAAGAAACATTTTAAACGCGACGGGTTAAATGGCTTAACGATAAATTAGGCTCAACTCGGCTTTAAGATGTTAATTGCGTTATTAAACTTAATACCCGTTTGGATACTTTAAGGCCATTTATGCAGGAACATCTTACTTCAATTCGCTTTGCCACGCTGATTTGAACTCTATCGGAGAAAGTTTGGGTTCCAATTAAGCTTCCTAAATGTAATAAAAAAAACCCTTTTCTTGTGAAGAATTGCGTGACGACAAATGGGCCAATCAAGATCAATGTGGATAACAAAATAGCTGTTTACATTGAAATCTATTATTATATATAATGATTTATATAACTTGATAATTCAGTGCAAAATTCGTGATCAGACTACAGTCGATAGTACAGCGTATACCAAATACAACATTTAAATTTATTATTATTCATTCAAAACGATATTGAAAATCATAAGACTTTACAGTTTACAATTTTGGATCAAAGATTCCATATGTTTCGTGATCAAAGATCAACATAACATATTGTTTACATATATACATATATATATATATATATATATATATATATATATATAGATTTAACAACATATGTAAATGGCCATTACTGGATCGAATGAGTCTATAGTAATAATACTTTTATTAACAACAAGCAATTACACCATAAAATAGAATTCCTAGTTTCTCAGCTAGGTATCACCTGTATTTGAGAAGCCAGTTCAATCGCCAGTAAACGTCTACTGTATGCTTCGCCTTTTGTAACGTGTGACTACTTCAAGTGTGTAAACATTTCACGTGTTAACGAATGCTGCCATGATTACAGACTAAGTATTAAATTCGCTATGACTTTATATGTATATATATTAGCATGGAGGAAACGTGTGTAATTTTGGTATAACATAAAATACCAAAGGACATAATTCTATTTCATAACATTTTTAATTTAAGCATTTTTAGTAGCATATAATTAATAGAATCAGGCGTTACCTTGCGGAAGTCCGTACAAAACCCTAATACAACAATATACAAGCAATACTTCGCGAAAAAACCCACAACCACTCTACGTCGGACGGAGCATCGAACGCTGTTCGTAGAGGCAACATCCTGAGGATGCTCCGGTGTCCGGCGAAACGTACGTCGAGTGGCTGTGAGTTTTTTCGCAGAGTATTGCTTGTATATTGGTCTACTAGGATTTTTAGCGTTAAGCCTTCCTTGAAAGAAGAATTTATTTCATAAATATATGTGGTATTTAAATTTGTGATATTGTCAAAAAGCATAGACAACGCGATTGTTTACATTCTAATTAATAATAAAGTACATTTCATATACTGATGCCAAATGAAATAAAGAAATAAACGTTAGCTATTTCAGTCAAAACAGTCTCATTAAAGTGAGCTTAATGAAAACTTAAATAATATCTTGGCAAATTTATTTCACCGGGCTTTTCATTTAAAAGCAATGTTCATCAATTAAAGCCTCAAAGAGGCTTTCTTTTTGAACCAATCTCTGATATTGCGGTGCACGGCTACCGGAGGGTTTTTCATTTCTTTTCGATTCGCTATTTCGTTCAATGCGCTCTATTGAAAATTGGAATTTTCTTTAAAAGCACCAAAGCTTAAACAAAATGTTTATAATCTTTAACGGTTTCTCTTGTATTTATGAATTTGATACCGCATTGCTCAAAAATACTGTATTCGTTTACAAAATACGGACGTTTTAATGTAATCGAGCAATCCCTTGTTAGTAAAATACTGGGCAAAAGCGAGCAGAAGTCGCCTTCGAAGATACCATTTTTTGAAAAACATCACGTTTGTTGTGATTCTCCTTAAAAAAAATGTTGTACAGTGCAACCTCGATGTAACAAATCGTAGGGGAACAAGAAATATATTCGTAATATCAAGTAATTCGTTGAACTGAGGTTTGTTATGTTGAGGTTAGATTGGTCTAAAATTCGTTATAAAGAGGTCTTTACAAACAAAAGCGTGTCGAAACATGAATCACATTATAAGATTAAGAGTTATATTATTAGTGGAAACTTTATATAAAGGTTTTGTTTGGCAAATTCGTTAATTAGAGGTATGAATACTTTTTCTTGATAGTTGAAAATTCGATATAAAGAGGTTGTACGCAAAGAATGTTCGCAATGTAAAGGTATATTTTATATTGTCTCTTATGGACAATTCAAGGGGATAACGAAAAATTTGTTAAATCGAGGAAATCGTTATATTGAGGTACGTTATGTTAAGGTTGCACTGTATGAATACATCATCTACAAAATCTGTCTAACTGTCACGGTCATAAAATATAGCCTTTTAGTTACAGAAAGAAAATCATTTAGGCTGATGATTATTGCACACTATAACTTTTGCTTCTGAAAATTGTGTTTACGAAAATGAAATGCAAGATAACATTTACAACTAATTTTTAGCATTTTTTTTTTACTATAAGTTCAGGCTTTAATACTGAGAGCATAATAAAATAAAAAACCAACTCGTTAGACAACTTCATAAGTCTATCCTGGTGCTTTTACCTCAATGTATTTACATCAGTACTACGAATCTTAATAAGCTACGGCGTAGCATTCAATGTGAACGACGTAGCGCTTCTTTCGTAGAGCGTAGCAACATGCTCACAAACTCATTTACTTCATGCTTGGGTTAGAAGGCGAAACGTTATCCTATTTTATACTTTTTATTTTAATTTACTTAGATAATGCTACAAGCCAACACTTGAACAATTGGTTTATCAAATATTCTAGATAATATAAATAATTAATTCTAAGTAATATAAAATAGATTATTTATAGAAAAACACTTTATTAACGGGTTAAAGTTATGTATTTTTGCAAAATTTAAATATTTTTACATTATTTTAAAATGTTCCGACATATATACGACGATATAGATTATTTTGAAATCTCTTTAAAGTTAATCTTATCTACTTATGTGCTTGTATAATATATTCAAACTTTTCGTCGATTTAATAAAATATTTCACATTATTTTTAATTTACGGCCAAGCGCACACACCAATCGGTTTGATATGCACTATAATTTTATAATCTATGTTGAGTGGTGGTAGTCCTAGTCATTGCTTCTTTCGTATTTTGTATACTAGTATAAAGTGGTCAGATAAAAAAAATTAAAGTCACTTTATATTTATTAATAAATATTCATATGTAGGCTCTTTTTAAACTATATTAGTTGGCGGAAATAAGAAATACGACTATAATTACTACCACAACAATGACAGACATTTTCTTTAGAGTTATGACAGTAATTATATTTTTATAGAGATTTTTATAGTGTTCTAATTTTCAGTACGTTCGCAATACCGCTGCGTATAGCATTCTATCTAGCTCTATCTTCAATACTACGAAGAGTTGAATATAAAGGCGAACTTTAGTTGCAAGTTCATATTTCTTAGAAATGAGCTTAGATGAAGTAAAGAGCTTACTTTCCTGACGATTCTGCTATAAATCTTTAAAATCCGAGAGTTATTGAAAAGCATCAAAGCATTCAAAGACCCTTAATCTTTCAGCCGTTCAACGAATGTTATTTAATATTTAACATAAAAAGAGCCTATAGTTATATTTCAAACTACACACTTTTGATTTTCATCAATAGACACTCAGATATATGTATGATATGTGTTACAGATATTAATCATATTTAACTTATCTTCATTTCAATTCCATAGACAACATCTAGTAATCTGTCTCTATAGTCTACCGCCTTACAGCTCCTCCAGTTGATTGTTATCAGTTAGTTGATCACAAACGCGGTCTTTAAATAACTAGCGGCAAGCACCCGCCAGGCATTCGATCTTCAATAACTGACCAGTGAAGTTTCCTTTCGTTGCCGTGGATAAGAGTGAGATTTTGTTGTAAAATATCTACTTTATGTATACCAAATAATTAAGAAAATGATTATAATAATAAGTTGTATAAAAATACGACACATTATGTAACATATGATAGTACAGTATAGTGAAACCTGGTACATTGGGATCTCAAGGGATATGTACTAATTATTAAGGGTTCCCAAATATCCAATTAAGCAGGTTTCAATTTATAGTTGTCTCATTTACAGAGGTGTACATGAAATAGTACGGAAAATCAAAGCATGCGCCAAAGACTACGCGAAATGTATGTAAACACGTCCAAACGTGTTGAAAATTGATTAATTTGTCTCACTTATACAGGTAATTGGGCTACAGAGTCTCAATTATAGAGGTAAACATCGAAGTCTTAGAATTCAAATCTCATTTAATCAGGTCCAAAAGTCCCATTAACAGAGGTAATTTAATGAAAAAGGACCGGGACTTCCTTCCAACTCTCAATAATAGAGGTTTCTCATTTATCCAGGTCCCACTTAATCAGGTTTCACTGTATCTCAAAAATAAAATAAATTTTTTATCAATTATAAAATGGCGCAAATGGGTAGGATCACCTGATATTGAGTGACACAGACGCCACAACCTTGTAAGTGCGTTGCCGGCCTTTTAAGTAACGGTACGCGGTTTTCATTAGGACCGTAAGTCGTATTGTTTTAGAAATAGGAGCTGGTAGTCAGAAAGTTTAAAATCAATATTAATCGCTAGGTATTATAAAAGAAAATCTATTCGTCAGTGTCTTATCTTTGCTATTTAGAAAATAAATTTATAGTAAGGAAACTGGTTTAGTTTGAAGAAAAGTATTGGATAGCAGCGCCATCTATTTTCTTACTACACGAAACAGCCTCTCTCCGAGTTGATATCTATATTCGCTAGAGGGCAGGATAACAATAAATTTTCAAGAGTATCTAATTCGACTTCTAATCTTTATCTACAATTAAACTTACCTTTATCAGACGGCGATTTCTTTTGAAAGTATTTCATGAGACGGGTCGTGAAGGTTTTCTTAACTGCTTCTCCGCGATTCTGAATACAAAATAGGTATATTAAAACTTTGCTAAAAGTTCCTTCAAAGCAATTTAGCATTGGACTACGTCCTACATTTTATAGTTATTGTGTTGATGTTTGCAAACGAGCTACCCATGCACACTCGCAACACCGTGTGGCTTGTGTGTTACCGACCTTTTAGAATATGACCTGACCCTTCTGCAACACTGCTACCAGTATATGGTAACACAATTCCAAACAAAACAAAAAAATATACCCTCTCATTGTAACATTTTTATATAGTAACTAGCTGATCCGGAAAACGTTGTTTTGCCATACATGTGATTTCAATTTTCAATAATATATAATAATTAATAAAAAATTGGGGTTGATCGAAGAGAGGTAAAAATTTTGGGTTGTCTGTATTTTTGTATGCTGTATTATAAAAAAATAGAAACTAAAAATTTTGTCTAAAAAAATAAAAATAAAAATTAGGGGTGGACTACCCCTAACATTTAGGGGGATGAATAATTTATGTTACCCGATTCTCAAACCTACTCAATACGCTCACAAAGTTTCATGAGAATCGGTCAAGCCGTTTCGGAGGAGTTTGGCATTGAAAACTGTGACACGAGAATTTTATATATTAGATATAAATCCCAATAGACCAGTACTGCTTTCATAATTGTCTATTGGGATTTTGTACTATGGGCTTCCGCAAAGTAACGCCTGATTCAATTAATTATAAAGATATAAATATTAATAATAGACATCAAGTCACACTTAACTCTCAGTGCTTAAAACAATATTATTTAAAATAACTTCGCTACAAAACATACCTATATAACAAAATTTTTTAAAAATTCGACATTAAAATCATTCATTTTTCGTTAGGGACGGAGGACTCACAATTCGCAGGCTGTGATCTTATATGATACTGATTTAAAGAAAAACACTTTTTAACGGATTTATGTTATTTATTTCTTTGCAAAATTTAAATATTTTAATTATTATTATTATTTTATTAAAATTTAAACATTATTTAAAAAAATTCCCGACGTTTCGCGTGCTTTAGAGCGTGCGTGGTCACGGTAGACTGAAGACAAAAGGTGTTAATTGTCAAATTAAATGCTACAGCTGCAGAGGTTGAGTGTTATCTGTATTTATTGCCCCGGAGTTGGTATCGACTAAAACCGGAAGGATTTTTACAGACTGGCTCACGGTGTCCTCCATTTTCCCGGTTTGTTTTTCATGAGATTTTAATTTATATATAATTGGATCCCATTCTAGGATCTAAATTAAAATCTCATGAAAAACAAACCGGGAAATCATATATGATACTATAAAATTTGTTAATGGATTCAGCTATTACTTACAGTCCATAGTATACAAGTCGATTAGACAAATTTATCAATATTATTCAGTCAAATCAATGAACGCTGTTCAGAGAAGCAACATCCTTAGGATGCTCCGGTGTCTGAGCGAATCTGAATCTGAATATTGCTACTAGATTGTTCTAATAGTATATATCTGTATTTAACAACATTTTAATTAAGTCCCAAGCAAATTCCGAGAGCTGTCAATAAACAAATTCAAAAATGTTATTAAAAGAAAATTGATTGCTAAAGCCTATTACAGGACCGCGCATTATCTGAATGACAGAAGTGCTTGGAACTAAATTGCTCCTGAAAATTATAAGTTGTAAGCATGATCAAAAAAAAAAAAAGACAAACCCGACTGAGTTTCTTGCTTGTTCTTCTCAGAATCGGGCGCGTTAGTGAACAAGCCTATAAATTTAGTTTTAAGTGACGTGCAAATGTGATCATGTAACGATCCTACTTGATTAAATGATTTTGACTTTGACTTTTTTGCATCCGGCTTCAAATTAAAGTTTAAAAATTCATTCGTACTCCATATTGATTTCACTTCACCTTTTAAAACTAGTATTTACAAACGCAAACCAATTTTGCCGGTTTGCAGGCAAATATATCGGGGATTACGAGACATACTTACACACTGTGCAGTAACTTTAGAGTTAAGACTGTCACTAAGAAATGCTACCTCGGCTTAGTGTCGGCTTACCGTTGTCTCTTAGCGCAACTGAATATAGCCTCATAGAACCCGTACCTCAATACAGATAGTAAATAGAAAGATATTTAATTAGCAAGTACTCTTTACATGTAAAGTTATATTATATCGTAGAATTTTATATTAGGTCTTTCGCAAAGTAACACCTGATTCTAATGGGTTTTTATTTCCATTTTTTTCTATAAAACAGATTATGTTCTTTTCACTTATAAAGACAATACGTATTTATTTGATTAAGTATAAATCAATAGTAGAGTCTAGCAGCCAAAGATAAGGCATCCTGTGTCTGTATGGGTGCACCATAAATTATGCCAAATAAATTATCTTACTTCGTTTATCAAATCTTCTCTCTGTATCTTCTCTATCTTGCCTTACCTTGGCATTGTATATAAATAACAATATTTACACTATTAATTTATAATATAATGAAATACGTGAGAATTATTCGTTTAAATAAAAATTCCAATAACATTATTTACATAACTCGTATGTGTGTGTCACAGGCTACAACCAAAAAGGTGTTCCCACTATAAACAAATATTAAAACTTTATACGATTGATACTTAGTTACTTTGAGAGGTACTTAAAAGGAGTAAACTGTTAACCAACAAAGTTTTGCAATCACTTTATTAAGAATCATAGAGTTTATATTTAATGCGTGTATTTCAATAATGATAATGTCTAGAGAGAGCTTCTCTAGACATTCAAAATAGAGATTATTTTGAATGTATTTCTGATTATACTCAAAGCTTAGTGTGGTCAGAGCTTCCGTATGTTTTTTTCTTTACATTTCATTTGTATTATTGTTCTTTGCTGTAAGTTTAACGTCTTTAAATAATTCAGTACCGACCTTTTAGTTAGATGTACAAATTGTTTAAGTTTATACAAGTATTTATCACTGTACATTTCGTTATTAGGTCGTAATAAATAAATCATTTAATTATATATATGTTAGGAATTTATTGACGTACAAGAATATTCATTTATTTTACTGGCAACAATATGATAATGGCGCCATTGATTGGTCACTGCGATGAACAACTCTAGTGTCTATGACAATTGACAAGACTGTCAGTAGTGCGTTGAATCGAAGCTGAAGCGAGTGTTTCAGCACAGTAATCAGTTGCGATTGTGGAGACGCCTGCGCCGGTTGTGCGCACTGACTTACGAATTAAAACAAAATTGTGGATAGTGACAACCTACCCTACGATTTGAGTCCGGTTGAATCCGCGACATATATATAATATTTCTCTAATAATCACCTGTTTCCGCCCATCGCCTTGGCTTAGTCCAGAAACCGCGCCATACATTTTGGGCTCAGATCTGAAATATTAAGAACTATTTTCATTTCGCTTCACAACGAATCTATTATATTAATAGGACATTAAAAATGGGAATTTACAGTTTATAAAACCGTGGATATAAAGACTGGTCACAAATCAGCTGTTGATATTATTTTATTTTACCGCGATTATTCAACCTATCAATTAAATACATAATTCCAATAGAGACACATATAAATAGAGTTATTTAAAGCTTAGCCTGTTGATGAAAAGTAAACAAAAGACAAAGTATTCGATAAAGAAAAACACTTTGTAAACGGATTAAGTTATGTATTTTTACAAAATTTAAGTATATCACATTATTTTAAATTTTCCCGACGTTTAGCGTACTTTACAGCGTGCGTGGTCACGGTAGACCACGTGCTGGTCACGCTGTAAAGCACGCCAAACGTCAGAAAAATTATTTTATAAAATTACATAAATTATTCCGTTAACAAAGTGTTTTTATTTAAATGAGTAATAGTTATGTTATTAAAAGACAATATTAAAGTATTCGATCATTTTAATTATTAACAAAACTAACATGTCTATAGTACAAGCTGAACTATACAGACAAAGTCGCGGTCAACAGTAGTCAATAGTAAATGGTTTTGGCTTTAACCCAAGCGTGATCGTGTATGTCCGCGACATAACCGTAAATTAATTGGAAAAATGACTTCGCCTCCATTTTTCGTCCCCATATGTCCGAATGGGTGAATCAAGTCGCTAAATTGGTTTGGAAAATAACTATACATGTATTTTTTACATCAGTACTTATATCGTATATTACATACATGATGTGGAAAATATCGTCTTGAATTAAGTTTATACGCGTAAGGTTTCGTATTATTTAGCTTGGTACACAGTACTTATTCGTAATATGGGAGGCCCCTTAAAAATTTGTATTTATATAGTGGCAACAGAAAGACATTAACAGTCTAATTATCACTCATAATACAGCCTGGGGAAGAACAGTCTCAGTAAGGTACCCATTTTACCCTTGGGTACGTAACCATATATTTCCTGATGTACGAGAAGAATGAATCATTCTTTTGTACTCCCAATTAAAATTCAAATAACTAATTAAGATACAATAACAATTGAATGTTCTTATTGTTTGTATGAAACAAAAACAATCTTCAGTAATCAATGTGAGCAACCAATTATAGTAATTAAAAATTGTGTACGTTATAAATAAAGTTGACTTATCAATACAAGATTATTGATATATTTTATTTAAAATTTAACTACATTTCAATGTGTTAAAAAATGTGAGTAAAAGTCCGACGACGCAGTTACAGCATTAAATGACCAAATGTAAAAACTTAAAATAGTGATAATCCCATGAAAGAATGAAATTTGGCGACCATTTTACCCAATAAACGTTAAATTTTAAAACTATACAAAATCTCGTAAAAAGTAGAAACCATTATTCACGGATACGTCGAACGTCGTACGCTGAGAAATTCATTAATAGGTTAAAGTTTGTATATTCCTTAATTAATCATAAGTTACAT
Organism: Pontia daplidice; assembly: GCA_963693355.1. Lineage (NCBI taxonomy): Eukaryota > Metazoa > Arthropoda > Insecta > Lepidoptera > Pieridae > Pontia > Pontia daplidice. The sequence continues at coordinate 220,815 of CAVNZL010000077.1, forward strand.
AATTCTTATTAATATATATTACAGCGAATTAATGGAAAAATTCTAAATAGGTACTTCCTCTATATCTATTGAAATAATTTGAAATAAAAATAAACGAAAGTTAACGTACCTTCACGATTATTATAACTGCTTTATATCAAATTTAATCACCAAAACACTTATAACAGATATACATTTAAACGTTAGAATTAAGTTTAAAGTAGTTGAACAGTCTTTATTAGGAATTGTAAAGGAGTTGTTTCTTTATCATATTTTTAAAATACACGTTATGACAGCGAAAATGGCGCGTGTGTCATTGTACAACGTACAAAACGAATTAATTAAAAGATGTGTTGTTAATCTGCTATCGACGATGTGATCTGTAAAATGTCAAGAGTAAACAGCATTCAGCAGGCAACAGGACAGCCATAAATTATGGAAAATTATAAAATATAACGTCAACTCGAGTTCTTGATATACTTCATTAACATTGTAGCAAAATAATACATAATTCTATCATAGAGCCGGAAGTCTATTTTCGAAAGCCACGACAGGCAGAAAAATAAATTGTATTAAATTAATTACGTAAGTCGACGATTTGATTCTTTTTTTATGTAGGAACCTAGTGCGTTTAGGTCGTTATATCTGCAGTATTATTTCCAAGATTCCATTAAAGTATTATTTAAACTGTTGGATTTACTTTTCCCGTTTCAGTACATTGTTATATTTAAGCAATCGTCAAACGACATTAGGTATATTGATGATTGACATATAAAAGTTGACACATGAAAGATCCAATTCCAAGAAGGTAGAACATTCAGATTTCAGTATTTAGTAGGTAACGAAATTATCATGAAAGATAGGATAGTTTTTCCAAAAAACATGCTGATAACAAGATAATTTTGTAAGGAAAATAAAAATGTCTTTTCCAAAAGTAGAGGGTTATGTTTTTACCGAGAAATTGGGTTCAGGCAGTTACTCGACTGTATACAAAGCTTACACAAAGGTAATCATTTATGTCAATAAAACAATCTTAATAATTTGCAGTTTTAATAAAATAATGTAAACATAATACACTGCAATTAAAATTCTTAGCTTTACTAAGTTTATTTTTAAATGTATACAGTACAGATTAGATAATAGAAAGGCTCTAATTTTTTTTTTTAATATATATATACTATATAATATATATTCCAATATTCTATATATTGGAATATAATTTAGTATAAAATTTAAAAAAGTAGGCAAATAAGTAAATTATTACTATAACCTATTAAATATAAATACAATAGGGATAGGTCTGTCAGTTATCATCCATTATAGTTTTCAATTTATTGTTTTCAGATAGGTGCCCGTACAATTGTTGCAATAAAATGTATAGACAAGTCCCGTGTGAAGCATTCTGGGACAGCAGTGGACAATCTAGTCACAGAAATAAGATTAATGAAGTCCCTCTCACATCCTCACATTGTCCATATGAAAGAGTTCACTTGGGATGCAAAGTAAGAATTAGAAAAATATTCTTGAAATGTTAAATTCTGTGTAAGTTCTTCATTTAAGTGAAATCCTAACAATTTCATGAGTCCAATTTTGTTATTCTTCATTAACTATTTATTATTCTTCAGAGAGAATAGAATCAGTGTTATACTACTATCATTTTAAATTCTCAATCTATTAAAAAGTATAAACTTGGTTTGTCATGATGGGTTTACACAAACATCAACCTCTTCATAAACATTACTTCTCCTATTAATTGCAACTATCCCTACACCATTGTTAGGTTGCATAGATGATTTTATTTTTATTAAGTTTTAAATTTCAGGAATATCTACATAATAATGGAATACTGTTGTGGTGGAGATCTCTCTAAATATATCCAAAGATATGGCAGAGTCCCTGAGAAACAGGTATATTACATTGCAGAAATAACTCGTGTAGTATGTAGTGGTAATTCTAATAAAATAACAACTAAGCCTTTTAGAAGCCTCCTGTCAGTGCACCTCTGTAATAACATATTTAAAATAAAATTTTCATACATTTTAACACATATAGATGTTATTTATTCTCTTTAATTATAGGTTCTATATTTTCTTCAACAACTAGCTTCAGCATTGAAGTTCCTGAGAGAGAAAGGTAAAGTTTTGAAATATCATAAAAAATTTGCACCTTATTTATTTTCTTCCTCGTCATATATTGACATACTTAATTAAGAAAGCAAAGTGTAGAACAATGTAACAAGTTCTGTTGTTAACACAAATGCATGTATTTTTAATTCAGCATGAGGTCACTGGTCTTACAAGGTTTAAATAGGCCAAAAGTTTTATTAGTGCCTGTGCAGATTTGTTTATTTCGTTCATTTTTTACATTCATATGTGTAAACCTATATTAATGAATATCTTAGAATTTTCAAAATGTATGTAGTTTTAATCTTATTTTTAACGGAGTTTAAGAAACCTTTAATTGTTTGTTATCCATTTTTTTTTTAACTTAATTATATTATTATTTTGATTCCAGGTATTGCACATATGGATTTGAAGCCACACAACTTGTTGCTACATAAAGGCTCGGATGGAAAATATTTATTGAAAGTTGGTGATTTTGGGTAAGGTGTGCTAACAGTATAACGATATAAGAATATAAGAAGGAGCCAGCCTCTTGATGTGTGGTAAATTAGTATGTGAGCATGGACATTAAATTAATTTATATTTAATCCATCTTAATTTCCTACCAATGAGTATTAAAAAAAAATTGATAAATCAATCCTACTAATATTATAAAAGAATGGAATGGAATTTAATTAAACTACAATATAATTTTTAAAAATATTGTGTATTGTCAAAATCTACTACTACAGAAAGATGAGACTAGTTTATAACATTGTAGATTCGCTCAACACCTAACATCGGAGCGTATGCGTTGTATCCGAGGGTCGCCTCTCTATATGGCCCCTGAGATGGTAGCTGGGGACTATGATGCGAGGGTCGATTTATGGAGTACTGGTTGGTTATTCATCGCTCGAGTATGCTAAAAACATGCACTAAATTTGAATATTTAATACATGTTTTTAAGTATGATAGAAAACAGCGTACCGAGAGCTTAAAGGTCGACAACGCACATGAGAGCGCACTGACAGGGTCCTTGGGCATCGGTGGTACTTAACAGCAGATGAGCATAAGTTTGCTTTTATAAAAAAACTTGTTGTTAGGCTGATACTAATCAGTTATATATTTACTAGGTGTTATTATGTATGAATGTTTGTTTGGTCGTGCGCCCTACGCGTCCAATACTTTGCAAGAACTGATGGATAAAATACAAAGAAGGGACCCCATTCAGGTAATTAGATATTTAATTAATATGACATAAATAATATTAATTTTGTTTTTTTCTTTACACTGCATTTTATTTGTATCCGAGCGGAACATATGACAAAGATTTAGTTGTACGTTTTTTTTTTCATTGAAAATTTCAACAATTATATCATTAATGGTCCTGTTAACAGATTATGTCGACTATATAATAAAACTATTAATGGAAATGACTGGGTGGTCATTTTCGGAGACTCCATGGAGGTCTACCGCCGAGGAGTTTTAGCAGTGTTGTTTGATTATTATTATTGTTTTTTTTCTCTCTTTTTCTGTTGTTATCGTGCAAGCTACGACTCTTAATGATATATATTATAAGTTCTCATGTAATTGTTACATATGTACTTACTTTAGAAACTTCCAGTATGTTATAAGAAAATTGTTAAGCATATGTAATGTTTGTGAACATAATAATAATAAAATACTCGTTGGCGACGGAACTAAAAAAAAAAAACGAAAAAAATTTTTTTTTTTTTTCAGTTTCCACCGAACTCGTCGATATCCACCGGTTGTCGTGACCTCCTGAATCGTTTGTTACAACACGACCCGAACAGGCGTATTTCGTATGACGAGTTCTTCTGTCATGAGTACTTGGATTTGGAGCATATGCCCAGCAAGGAGAACTATGATAAGGTGGGCATTGTGTACTGCCTCTGCTTTTTTAAGTTGGTCAATAAAACAATTATACAATTGTACTTGCTAAGACCCAATTCGTAGCATATTTGAGACTACCCTCGTTTATACCCCATCATAGGGAAAGTATATTTTTTTTTTACTTGCGAGCTCATTGCAAAGTCATCTTTTGTATGTACAATATATACATATACTAATTTTCTGTAAATATTTAAATTCATTAGTAAATTAATATTTAAATAAATTTTCAATTTATTACTTTCATTATTGGATAAATCAGTAATTACTGGGATTGATTCTCAAATCGCGATAATAAGGTGATAATTAGTTAGACCGTGATAATTAGGTGGAAGAGAGAAAGAAAATGTGCTCGCTGCTTTCTTATATCCCCAACTCAATTCCCGTTCGCCTCGACCGATCACACTTTTCGTAACTTCGCGTTCACTAGCTTACTCTCCTAGACAAGCGTGTTAAGAAGTCACGAATAGAGAATTGTGTTTTTGTTTTTTTTTATATGTTGTAAGAGATACATTTTTGTGTCTGTTTATATGAAACGAGCAGGCGGTTGGTCTGATAAAACAAGCGATTGAATTGGACTGCGCTGGGGGTCTGGAGTCAGCTCTGCACTGCTACAGCGAGGGTCTCCGGTACTTGGTGCCGGTGGTCCACGTGGAGTCGGATACCATGAGGCGCACTGCGCTCACTGCCAAGCTGACCAGGTGACACAACCTTCCAATATTGGTGGTGGCACTGATAGGTCACTGTGATTTTTCTTATATACATTTTTTTTATTGTAAAAGACTTTTTTGTGTTTTTTTAATGCATTTACCGCACAATAGACTCTCTATATAATCCATGACCGGTAAACCCCTCGAAATAAAAGTAAGAAAAAATACGTGTAAGTAATATGAGTATCCCCACTTATTATAGTTTTTATTTTCTTTACTATCACGTTCATAGTTTTACCACAAAAATATAATTTCTATAATATTGTCTTTTATTCACATAACTGTTACTCATTTATTAACGGATTTAAGTTATGTATTTTTGCAAAATTTTAATATATTTTATATTATTTTTAAATTAGTTTAATGTTAGTGTTCATTTATATATATTTGAATTGAATTATATTATATTGAATTTATATATATACACTTCGGTGTTTTTCATAAAGTTGTATATCACAGCATCCCCTCGATATCTCTGGGATTCCACCATCAGACCCAAACTAAAAATTGTAAATAATGATCAAACCAAGAAACAAGGTGTACCTTCAAAAGGCCCTCCTTTTTAAATTCAATTATTAAATTGTGTAATTGTTTTAGATATATGGAGCGCGCGGAGGAAATAAAGAGATACCTTAAATCACAACAGCAGGTGCCGATGGTGTCTCGGGGCGAAGCTCCACCAGCTGTGATAGGGCGAAGCGCCTGTTGTGTGGGCGCTGCTTCGGGCAATACCTATGACTTCAGTAAGATTTTGCCTTTATATTTGAAACACCTTTTTGTAGTGAACTAAAATGTATGGCAAACGAGACCATTTTAACCAATTGCAAATGCGGAAAAAGGTTGTATTTGACTTCGTCCGCATGGATTAGGTATAACAACTTAAAAATACTTTTTTGGAAAACATGTACTATCTACGTCACGAACTAAATAAACACAAATGTACTTTATTTATAATTATTACGTGAAGACAAAAAAGGAAAGCAGCAAAAATCAATCACCATATTTTGAATTAGACTACAGAATTTTATACGTTTTTTATTACGTAATTTTTTTAGCTTTTTATTGGCGTAGTAGATACACATATATCCGTGCAAAGTTCCATCTTCCAAACACTAACCGTTTCGACGCTAGAGTGAGAATGGGCGAATGAACGGACATGACGAAGGGTTCCTTTACGTAGACTGCGGAACTATAATAAAAAGTAGCCTAAGTAACTCCTAATTACATCAGCTACCAATAAAAAAAAGTCCCGTCAAAATCGGTCCAGCTATTCCAGAGATTAGCCGGAAAAGACAGACAGACAAAAATTTTAAAAAATGGTATTTTGGTGTATGTATCGTATATATTATATTCATATGTATGTAGTAAGAAACGGTTATTTCAATATTAAAAACAGACACTCCAATTTTATATATTCGTATAGATTTTAATAAACAAAATAGCTAATGAGTTGAAATAAGATTTTTCATTGATTATTTAAACAATTTCTTACACAATTTTTTTGTACGATAAGACGTCTCTTCGATATTTTTCATCGATCTTTCCAGGTTACGTCAATAAAAATGGCGCAGCTAATTCAAATGTTGAAAATTCCGATGACGCTGAAGTGAATGAGAGTCAAAACGAGGTAAATCGATACAATTGATAAAATTAAGAAAAAAAGTTTTTTTATAAAATAGGAGGCAAACGAGCTTGCGAGGTGTCTTAAGTAGCCCATATTCACTTTTGTGTTTGCGTTGCCGGCCCTTATGAGTATCCTCTACATGTAAAGAATTGCCGTATCAGGTTGGATGCTTCTAAAGGCCAAAGTTTCCATTTCGTGTTATTGTTTCAGACGACCCAAGATAAGAAAATAAAAGAAGAGAAAACGAAGAGTGAGAAATCTCGCTTCGCAAGGTTCTTCACGAAACCAGTGCCTTACTTAGATAGAGAGAATAGCGTGAGTTGTACTTCATTGTATTCAAAGCGGATTTTTTTCGATAATTTTAATTCTTATTAAAACAATATAATATATGATATCTTGAAAACTAGTCTAGTCTCTAGTCTATAAAATAGAAAAAAAATCGAACAAGTAGTGTAATTTAAAATTAAGCTGTCTTAAGAGATTTAAGGCCGGCGACGCACACGCGAGCCCGCTTGAAGTGTGAGCCCCCGGCCTGTTTGTTCTATAAAAACATGGGTTCGACATTTTAACTGATAGTCGTGTTAAAATTAGTGTTTGAAATTTCTTTCAGAGCGAAACGAAAAGGACAGACAAGTTAGAAGAGAACGCAGATATGTGCAAAATAACGTAACAACTACCATTGGTTATCGCTACGGACCGTTTTTCACTAGACAGTTATAATAGTGACCGCTATTTACTAGTTCATTGAAAAAATAATAAAAGGATCTCGTGTCATGTTAAAAATGTTTGTACTGTGAAAGCTAAGAAAAAAATATTTTACTATGTTGATTTATATTTTGTTGTTTTATAATATTCGTATCTGCATGTTAAAAATAAAAGCCTTTTTCTCAGAAGCCCAGGTGGCCTTTTTAGGTGTTTTATTTATATTTACCAAAGATAAAAAATATGTTGTTCTACATTGTCTTAACCTGTGATTCTCACAGAGCTCAAAAGTCTTGATCCCAAATTTAGCAGCTTTAAACCGAATGTACTGTTTGATATCCAATCATCCATAGAGTCAAACTCTCATCTATACAAATATCTTTACTTAAAACATAATTTGACTTAAATTTGTTATTCAAATGTGTAATTATTGGTCTCAAACGGTGTACTCGGTGCTGCTTTTTAGCATCGCCAGTGTTGGATGGATTTTTATCATTTTACGCGGGGTCAGAATCAACAAAATGTAATGCTCTCGATAAATTTTCGTACCTCGTCCGTGTGAATATGCTTCGAAAACTTCCGTTTTTAAGAACGGATCAACAAGCATCATCCAGAACGAAAAGAGGCACCAATTTTCGTCTGTATTAGTTAGAATCCAAGCGGACTGGAAAGCGGCAGATTCTATTTTAGTAGCGTAAGAGTTCGTCTCTTTTACTTTTACTAAAATGTCATCATCCCAAAAAGAACGAAAATATGATGCATATGGCGAATCGTAAGATTGTACCGAACCAGTTCGCTCAGGTAAAAATATCTCCTCCTGGCCTTGAAACGACTCCATTCAAAGTAGAGGCCATCACTTCCATCACTGGCGATACAAAATTCATCATCTTCACTCTCACTTTCTCTCTCTCTGTTTCCTCTTTCATTACAAGGATCTCTCACTCTCGTCTCCTCACGACATTACTCGCTAAACTCACAAACTCAGCGGAGATATCCTCATCCTGAGTCAGTGGATGTCCCACCTTCCACTGTTGTCCCCCCCTATGGCCCCGTCCCGGATGCCCACGCCCTCTTCCTCGTCCAACTCCTCCACGAACACCCTTTCTACCACTCCGCCTCGCACGCGATCCTCTTTGCCTATGCCTCCTTTCACTCACAGTTTCCTCAGGGGACACATACAATGCATGGGCATCCGGGGTAAGGAAAACCTCCTCCATGGGAATTGCTGCGCCACTCTCGTCAATGCACTCGATGACTACTTCCCTTTGATCACTGAAAAAGAAAAACTTTTACTCCTCCCTAGGCCACTGATCCTACTGAAGAAAAGAAAAACAAAACTTACGCGTCAGGTGATTGATCCTGATTGATGCTGTAGAGAAACCATTCTCTTCCTAAAACAAGGAATAAAAATTTCCATAACACTTGCTTCAACAACAAACAAAAAATACAAAAACTCAATAGGTATTATTATTATATACGTACATAATCTCCGGGTTGATGGTCGCGGACCGATGAATAAAGGTTATTGGGAGGTTGGATTGCAGGTCGGTTTCCTCCTAAATATAAAAAAATACAATTTATCATAATAAATAATAACAAATTAATAAAAAATATATGTAATAAATAATATATATAAAATAATAAAAAATTATAAAACACCTAAATGTGGTTACTAACAACCAAGCTCTAAATCGAAGTCGTCGTCGGAGTCCACCACGACGGGGTCTTCGTTAAAAAGCACGTCAAGGAAGTCTGCAGGTGGATTTTGGTCTACGCGCCACAATGACATCTGAATAAAATAAAATAAAAATATTTATTTTCATAGCATACTGTGTAAATATCACTATAATAAATGCTTCCAAGTAATCACCATTATAAATTACGATCTTAATTATATTAAGATATTAATATAAAGATCAATAATAAATTCTAATAATAACTATAGCCAATAACAAATTCAATACCGTAGTAGTATAAAAATAAAGGTCAAAATGGCTTGGTGCTGACGACACGCGAGACGGCCGTTTTGTGTACATACAAAAAATAAAATATAACGAATTCCTTGTTAATTCGTTATATTTTATTTTCAATAAAAATCATCATGAACATTGTTACACTACTTATTTATGTTCATTAATAGTATTATATGGCTAGCTTTAGACTTTATACTGCATAAAAATAAGACGTTATGGTATTTTGATAATAAAAACCGTTACAAACCTAACGGTTTTTCTCAGCATGAAAAATACTATTATTTCTATATAGTTTTGGAAGTTATTTACGTAAAAAGATAGCTTATATTCACACAATCCCTTTCATATTAAATAACATAATAAAACACTCCACTTACCTTAGAAAAATCCAAATGTTGCACTTCGTTTACACAAATACACCCACACGACAATGACAAAATTTGCGACTGGCATCGGCATCAGATGCCAACTGCAACGCCGACGATCTTTTGTTTCGACCAATCAATAGATAATTTCGTATTCATTTTAAACAGGCAAACGTAACATACAAAAGTTGTCTCTAAGTCTGTGAACGTTTAAGCAATTTTTTGTTTAATGTGGTAAAAAACAAAAATTATTATACTCTGTGACAGACAGTGCGCCAATGAGCGAGATAGCACGAGAGCGTCCGCCATTTAAATTCACATGCAAAGGGTTCAGTTATATCCTGGCATAATGTGATTTTTGTTTGGAAAATAAGCTGACATCGATGATATATTTACGAAGTCCAAACTGTTTAAAATGTAGTTATAATTTCTTTCTTAATGACACAGTATAAAGGTATATTTAATTGAAGCGGGCATTACTTTTTGAAATCCATAGTTAATTCTTATAAACCAATTTACTAATATATAGGTTTTTTTAGCGAAGTATTGCTGGTAAAAATAAAGGTCTATTAGAATTTTACAGAGTAAGGAATCAAAAAACCTGAAACAAAGATTTGAGTTATAGAGCTAAATTAGCAAACGACTAAATTGATAAGAGCTCAGCTACGCCAAATTACAAAAGCAACTCGATTTAGTTTGACATCTAGTTTAAGTTTATTTATTTAATAACAGGAGTTATATAAATACAGGAGTCATCTTTCACTAATGTTTGAATCACACAATTGGCTTACTATGAAATAAATCTCAAACAGCCTACAGCCAAAACGGGGACAACATAGGATGGCCTCGCAATCTACAGCCGGAGTAAGTTTAATAAAATAATATTCAAATCTTTGAGCACAAGATGAAATAGAATATATATAATATATACAATTAATTTGTAATATTATTAAGCTTATTACATATTATTCGATTCATTTAAAAATTAGCGTCAAAAAGCGTTGGATAAGTTTTACATAAATGTGTTTCAGAAGAGTTCTTTCGTTCATCTTAAATAAACATTGAAACTTAATTCGCAACTAAACTATTTGCGAATTAAAAGATACCAAATGCTTTAAATTATTATGTGCAACTATAATGCTACTTACTTAGGCTAAGAAAAAAAATCATAATTGTTTGTCATCTACACATTAAACCGTTTAATTAAGAATTTATTTACTTAAGAACGTTTAATTAATAAAAAAGTTAAGCATGGGTAAGAATTTCCTCTTTGGTATTGCAGTGAAGAATACAAATTGACAGCGTAGCGCACTGTCAGCTGTCACAAAATTGGATTCAAAGAGTAATTATATTATGGAGCGACAATTGTTTTAGTGCAAGAATGCGAAAATAAACTGTGAGGTGAGCGTATATTTTATAAAAAAGATCATGTTAGCTTATGATGGAAATAGGGCTATACAGCGAGGAATTTGTATTTCGTAAATCTAATTATAAAGATTGATAGTAGCGAACGTATTATTAATGGATCCAATCAAACACAAAATTAAAAGATCATGATAATCATAGAATAAAATGATCTCCGACGAATTTCTATGGGCAATCATAAATGCCTTTCTTCACCATGGACAAGTATTTCTTATTAAATTATATAATAATACATTTTTGTTTAAGATTAATTTACTGATGAATTTTTTTATTGTAACTGAAGAAAACAAGAGTGTTTATACTCAACTTTTGTGAGTTAATGTTCTCATTTTAAACTATAATTAAGAGATTTGATAAAAAACAATCATTGGAACTTATTTGCCTAGACGATATAGCATCTACTTCAGAAATAATAGGGTATGGTCATATCATGCTATTTATGTTATGTAAAGAGGAAAAAGTGAACTCTACACATATAGAGATAGAAATCAAAGAAAAAGCTGTTACTATAAGTAAATATCTATTTTTTTTATTGTGAAAGAGTATGTGAAAGTTAATCGCATTCCTAAACATATATTAATTTTTAGCCCCAAAAGAAAGCCAACAAGCGACAACGTCCTATAAATATCGAGGGAGAAGAAAATCAAAAATCTTTATAAAAAACGGTGTTTGGTGGCTCGTCTTACTAGGCTTGAGCGGTTCCACATTTGCATTCGTTATACTTTTAGCAAAATTTTTGAGTCAAGCGCATTAAATACAAATTAAAAGGTGTTTTTATTCTTTAATTTCTAAGCTTACACGCAAACATTTTCGTGATTTACTCTCTATGGAATAATAATTTTTTGCCATTTACAGAAAAACAACATACATATGACGAACGTGGAGAAGGTGGTATGGAGAAACGCTTACCACCGCCTCAGGGACCAGCGTTTATGAATGCGTTTAGAGTTCAAGGGCCGGTTTACGGTGAAAATAGCTGTTTAGCAAGACATTTTGTAGCAATTATTATTACTGTTCTTACAATTGTTATTATTGTTACTATTGTGGGGATTGTTGTAGCTGTGACACGAGTATAATGATTGATAAATAATTTTATTTTTTCACTGGACTCTCTTTTATTGACTGAAATCAAAAGCTTTAAAGGACAACAAAAACGATTATTATTTTAATTTAAACACTACGAAATTTCACTATATTTTGACGTGTCCTTTTTCTGTGATTCGGATTATAGTTTTGACATTTGCGATATTTGAATTTTGAGTGTGTAGACGCCAGTCACGACTAACAAACAAAATGGCCGCTTCGTGGGATAGAATATTATTCTATTAAATTTAATCGATTGGTCATTGAATTGTTACTGTTATTTAGATTTTGACTTTTGAGTCGTGCTACGCATTATTGTGTGATTAGTGTGAACAAAGTATAATCACAAGTCTTGCTAGTTCATTAGTGATCCGTGTTAAATGTTAATATATTCAAGTATCCGTGATCGCATGGAGGTACAATGACGCAGTTTTTGCCACCAAATTTACTCGCACTCTTTGCGGCAAGAGATCCTATCCCATACTTGCCGCCGGCTGCGAAATTACCTCACGAAAAGAAACAAAAAGGCTATGATGGAGTCGGCGCTTTTCTCAACGTTTTCGAGGTTAGTTTCCACGATTTCTATTATTTCAGCAAATCCCAGAAGTAGTCTAATTTCACGACTTAAAAAAGTATGAAGACAGTTTTTAATTCCCTCCTCATGTTTTAGGATATCTTACATGTCTAAACTGTGTTCTTAATAAATATCAAAAGTTACATCCATCTTTACTTTTTTCGTAACTTCAAACCACAAAAAACTTCTAATTATTTAATATGTTATTTAATGTTTCTAGTTATTACTAGAAATATGTTATTCATGGGAATGAGGTAGTCTATCCACTATTTGTTATTGTTAGCAATGATTCCATGAGTTCAGGGATAATACCTGCAACCCATAGAACCAGTAGGTTTGAAGAATTTTTTTCTTAATGATTAGTTCTGTAACATTTGCAAATAAATTCACTAACTGACATTGTTCAACTCTTAGTCAGCCACTCCTAACTTAAATCCACTATGGATACTTAGTAAGTTAGTATTTGTGACAAATTGATTATGATTATTCATTTTATTTCCATTGGTAACATTTATTTGAAGGGAGTATTTGCTATCAGCTATTGCTATATTTACATTCTTATCAGTAACCATTACTATATTCTAGAAATAAGTATGTGAACCCTGATTACAACAATACCTTAAATATCTTTCAGCACCCATCAGAAACCCCTCCACCAACTCGTGTTGAAACACGTGAAGAGCGCATTGAACGAAGACGTCGTGAGAGAGCAGAGCAAACAGCCTACAAGTTGGAGCAGGAGATAGCATTGTGGGATCCCAGCATCAATGCTCGGGCCACCGGAGACCCTTTCAAAACTCTGTTTGTGGCTAGGATTGTGAGTTTACATTAATTGAAGATTACTTTGATATAAGAATTGAAACTGTTAATGTATTTAAATCAATTGGAAGGTTGATATAAAAAAATGAGAATTTTTGGTATCATTATACAAACATGTCCCTGTCCAGGTTATTATAAAATTGTATATTAAAATTATTTTACTTAAATATTTCCACGTTTTAAATATTTGCCAAGTAATTAAGTAGATACTATATAGGAAATCACCGATAACACAATTTTCTTTTTCAGAACTATGACACATCAGAATCTAAACTTAGGCGAGAGTTTGAAGGCTATGGGCCAATTAAAAAGGTATATAATTTTATTTATATGTAAAAATCTATTTCAAATGTAATAATAAATTACTAGATTTTAGGTTGTAGGGAAAATTATGTACTTTTGATAACCAAAACCTTGGCTTAAATAATTACTTATTATAGTAACTAATTAATTTTATATTTTTAGATCTACCTTGTATACAATAAAGAGGATGGTAAGCCACGTGGGTATGCCTTCATCGAGTATGAACATGAACGGGACATGCACTGTGAGTTTTTAAAATAAATATTAAACATATACCGAATGCTTTTTAAAAATGTGGTTTAACTATAATTTATTCAGTGCTAAAGTAATTCACTTTCTTAAATTTAAAATATATGTTTTGAAAGTAAACTATTTGGTAGTATATTATTTAAACAGTTAATACATGGATAAATGCTTATATAAATAGATAAATATTAGCTATTTTAATTGATAAACTAATTATTTTTGAGTAAAGTAATGACTAGCGGCTAAAAAGAATATGTAAAGTGACCACATAGTTAAAAAGCATTAATGCTTATTAAAATATTTCAAATACGTATATTTAGAAAAATATGCTGTAACCCTTCTTGGAATTGCTGAGCATATATGGCTATATTATTGCAGTAAATTATTTTGAGACAAACAAGATATTCAAATTAAACAAAGATCTATAGTGCTATGTATAGTATATAGAATAGTAAATACTAAAGATATTTTCTTATTATTTCATTATTTTTATTTGTGTCGAATTGACTAGATTAAATGACCATGTATTAAAGTTCAGCTATTAAAATTATATAGTCCAGATAAATTACTTTCTAAAGATATTTTCTGAATACATAGGTAATATTCACAAAATTTAGTATGTGCAAATCCACAAGAGCTTTTTATAGTATCTCAATATGGGAAATGTAAGAGGTCATTTGTTGGGTGAACTACCTCCCTCCATTTTCTGCTAACAAAGTCTCATTAGGTTTTTATAAGAACATTTAACAATTAAATTGTTTTTTTTAAGTTTGTCTTGAGCAGAGTCAAATAACACTAAAAATAAAAATTTAATTTTTCAACCTAGTGTAAAATGATAATAATTATAATACAATTCTTAAATTGCATCATATGTCACATACTTAGTATACACAATAACAAAAAATCAATGAATTCACATATGCATTGCAAAAGAACCGTTTCCCTTACTACTTTTTAAACTAAAAAGTCTTACAATTTCTAATGAATTAGAAACAATGATTATGTTATCTCCTGAAATATTATTTAATAATTTTCCAAGTAACACATTAGGCAAAACATTTCTTAAACCTATTATGGTTAAATGAAATGAATGTTGTTAAAAAACATCAACTATATTATCGATGATTGATATACAATTCAAAAAATGTAACCAACAGTTTTAAGATTTATGTTTTAATATAAAGTTATTGTAGTCCCCTTCAATATTTTAAAATCCTTAATGTAAAAGTTGAAAGACTCACAATACCCACCGAGTTGTCAATTCCAAGATGGTGATACAGCTTTGGGCTGTATTATGACATGATTAATGAGTCGTTTTCTCTATTCGCACCACAGACCCAGCCGTTTTGACCAATGCTACTCGATTCCGGCCCAGTTATTAGGTTTGTATGTGGTAAGACGCCAACATACAACGTGTATTCTAAGAAATCATTATTTTATATGGTTATAAGACAGAGTCAATTCATATTCATATTCAAAGGAATTCTATAGTGCGTATAGGTGAATATTAGCAAATTTAGATAATGAATTTGAATAATGTATTTGAGAAAGAGATATTATACCTTTAAGGTAATCAGATTTCAGTAGGAACGGTAAGAAAGCCAAGTCAAAAGTTAAAATTTTATTTGTTATAAAATGAGGGTAGCTTAATATCGGATGCCATAGGTACGGTAAGATTTATGATTCAAAATCTAAAAAAGTAGGCGTTTTTGAAAATGCTTTCTGTATTAAATGTTCAGTCGTCGTGAAACCTTGCCTTCATATCTTACGCCAATCAGCAAAATAATTGGGAATTAAGAGCACTGAAAGGCTAAGTATGGGTATTTATTCAATATTATTATTAAATTCATTTAATTAAATGCGCAATGGAAACGTAAGTAGTATGCGCACCAGGTAATGGTTCACACGGCGCGAACGGAATTATTATTTAAGTAAGTAAAATGTAAAATGTGGGTATTCGTAAAAATGAAGGTAGGTATTTTCGATACGGCTTGGTCGGTAGGTATGTCTGTTGCGATTTTATTACAACTTTCCTTTTCAGCGAAACGCAAAGCCATGATAGTCGATTTGATAAAATTGTTGTAATACTGCATTGAGCATAGCGATAAAAATTGCATCTTTGATCTAAACTCAAACCGACAATTAAGGCTTGGTTTATATATATCATGTATTTTT
Source organism: Pontia daplidice (assembly GCA_963693355.1). Taxonomy (NCBI): domain Eukaryota; kingdom Metazoa; phylum Arthropoda; class Insecta; order Lepidoptera; family Pieridae; genus Pontia; species Pontia daplidice. The sequence continues at coordinate 236,806 of CAVNZL010000077.1, forward strand.
TTTTGTCTCTCGTGTGTGCCTCTTATGATAGGAAATAGAAGCAATATAATATAAGTACATTTTTCTTTTCCAACCAACATCTTTGGATTGTTATTACTTATTACTGTTTTATTATCCTATTGGTAAATGTAATCTAGTTTGTTATGTATGTGCGATAAATTCCTTCCATCAAGCTCCCCCAACCCTTGGGTTAGGCCAATTGATGAGAGGCACGCAATAGAGACTTGTAGGCTTATTACGAAGTATAGCTGCTAATCGGTCAAACCTCTACAAATCACAGTAACTGTATATTTCACATTAATACTTGACATAAATCTCTTACAAACAGTATTTCATCCAATACTTTGTCGAATTAAATCGAATCGACAATTACTTTGAATCGTTAAACCCAGTGAGATATTATGATATTCAGAATATACTGTGTTATAAATATGATACTTAAATATGTATTAAAATTATAGTTGTTCAATAAAATATACAGGTCTACTGAAGAATACATATGAACTGTGATTAGCAGTGATTTGTTCGATAGCTGCCTGCTATATTTCGTAATAATAGTGTCATTATTATTAAAAGTAATAATCATTAATTTACAGCTGCCTACAAACACGCGGATGGGAAGAAAATTGACGGGAAACGGGTGCTCGTTGATGTCGAGAGGGCAAGGACCGTTAAGGGATGGCTTCCAAGGAGACTCGGTGAGTTGGTTGGTTAACTTAACAGAATTGACGTTCTACTCGGTAAAACCTCAGGTTTTTAGCATTTTCGAAAAGCTAAAACATACATAAATTTTTCTATGTCTAATGAGTAGTTTAGTTAAGAAATTATTTCAATTATAAGAAGTTCAATCTTGTATTCTCGTACAGTTTATAACTGGTGACCTGACGCCAACTAGGTCGTCAAAAGCTACGGCTAATGTTTTGCATTTCTGAATGACGTATAGAACCAAGCTGCATCAGGAAAAGCGTAGTAATTGAAAGAAATGATATTTAATATGAATGAATATATTTTCAGGCGGAGGTCTTGGCGGAACGAGACGAGGTGGCAACGACGTGAATATAAAGCACTCGGGACGGGAGGACAACGAGAGAGAGAGGGAGAGATATCGGCTCGAGCAGCGCGACAGAGACAGGGAGAGAGATGAGAGGGTCAATAGAGAACGGGAACGTGAGTATTGTGACTATTTAATTCGCGAAAGTAAAGAGGAGTCCAGAAAGACCCAAGAAGCCTCACATACCTCGATTTTGTAATTTTATAATAAAACTTAAAAGAGACATGTTTTCACAAAGTCCCAAGTTAGTCCCAAGTTAAGCAATTAAAGCTTGTTTTTTGGGTGGACCCCCACATCTGATAAATATATATTTACATATACATATATTTCACAAATGTTGACTGTACCTGAGACCTTCCGTTCGGCAGTCCGGAATCGCGACCATTGCGCCAATGGGTCGTCACACCTAGAGATTTGAAAATTCTTTTGAAAAAATCAACATGACATAAGTTATGACGTAAAGTAAAAAAATAATTCTCAGGACTAATAAAATCATAATAAATCTCATAAAAATACAGCGATCGATAAACATAAATATTATACTTTTGTTACAAACATTTATACGACGTCGTCAAAAACTTTTCAATTGGGTTGCCCTCCGTTTTTTATTTTATCTTAAACAATTAATAACTACATGCTATTCTTAATATCCTATTTCCTAAGTAAAGTAATGTAACATAACCGTTTGAACCTAAATTAAAAAATAAACTTATAAGCAATTATTAATATGTTTGAAAAATCTTTTTCAGGCCCGGCCCGTCGTAGAACGAGGTCTCGTTCTCGTCGTAGATCTACATCTCGTACTCGACGACGGGAAAGAGAAAAGAGAGAGGAAGAACCAGCTGAAAGGTGACCTTACCACATATACATTTTTTATCATATTTTACATTTTTTCATTATTTTATGCCAAACACACGGAGTTCTAAAATGTAGTTTTTAGGGTTCCGTACGTTAAGGATACAAAGAGTAACTATTACTGACACATCGATCCGTCAGTCATCAAGGACGAGGAGGGCTGCTTTGTAATCGTGTCGTTTGCATCGGTTATTAAAAATATATGGCGTTTAATTAGAATTCGAAAACATTCTCTATAACTTTCGGAAAAAATAAATGAGAATAATCCACTATACTCAATTCATACGACACGACTTAAAAAGCGGCCCTTGTTAGACTTAGACAACTACCACTCAAAATAAAATGGTTATTTAAAAAACATATTATGATAAAAATAGTTCATTTTTTTCATTGTTATTCAAACGTATTATTGTGTGTGTATTCCACATTTCTTAAGAACACACACACAATAAAAACACTTCCTTTATCAAATAACCACTTTTCTTACGTAAAGCGTAACACAATAGTAGTTTTTCCACTATTCGAGCGCCGCAAACAAGCTTATCTCTTTATTGGTGTAACGCTCGTCTTTTAAATACAAGTGTAGTGGGGTAGTAGTAGAGGGGCGACCTGAAAACGCACTGTTGCGATTTGCGCCTATATATACGTGTTTCTCGAATTTTAATAGAAAACCCTTTGTACGACGTGCAGTACTTGTTGTTTTGCTTTGTAAATATATTTTACACAATATTTTACTGTCTACAATTTAATAATCACCTTGTATAGGCTGGTTTTACAGTCACGCGTTTCGGCAGCGCCGTCGGAGCGCGCGCGCTCGGATATGTATTGGGGTATTAGTAGCGTTTCAAATTCGCGCGCTTGAGCAGCGCCGTTCGTTGAACGCGTCCTATTCGCGCGGCGCGGTCGAAGCGCGCGCCGCTCGTGCGCTTCTACGGCCATTGTGCGTTTTAGTCTCACGCCGTTGAGACGTGCCGTTAGGTACTGTTGTGTACAAAATGAATCACATCGATACGCCAATTTTTCCACTGGAGCTATGGGGATGCGACGTATGCTGGATCTTCGTAAAGAAAACTCTAACTTGCACAGTAATTCGTCGAAACTGCTGGTTGATAGGCGAAAATATTTATAAAATTTATAACTATTTTCTCGTAAATCAGAGGAAGATGTTACGTGTTCGCCTCTCAGTAACCTTGTAGCGTTATAAGGATCAACACCTACTGTTCTTCGACGTTTTTGTTGCCTTTTTTTCCATAAAAAGTAAATAGCCAGTACTCTAACCGCATTGCCGTTCATTTTGTATCTGTTTGTACACGACTGTCTCACAGCAGCGAAACGCGCCGTACTAATGTCGTTTTTGGTGCACCGCTGTTCAAACGCGCGCTGTACAACAGCGCGCTGTCCAACGGCGCGTCTAGCGGCGTGACTGTAAAACCAGCCATAATAATTTTCAGACGCCGTCGCCGTTCACGCTCTCGATCTGAACGGCGTCGCGAAAGACGGGACCGGGACAAGGACAAGGAGAAAGACAAAGAAAAGGACAGGAGGAGAAGGAGAGACAAGGAGAGGAAGGAGACAAAGGTCAAGCCGGAGGACATCAAGATCAAGGAGGAGCCTCAGGATGGTGAGTCAATCATACCAACAAATGTTTGATGATAATCAATTTATTATGAACAGGATAACTAATTTATTCTAATTGATTCAAGTAAATATAATGTAATATATAAAAATGTATATTTAGTGAGCCTCCTGACCGTTTGCCCCCTGTATTATAAAAAAAAGAGATTGGTATTTGCTCACAATTGGATAGTTTCTTCTATACGAGCAAATGTTAACCCTGGTGATATACAAACACACTATCTAGTATACAAAAAAAATGATTTTAAACGCCAGTTAATTTAAAAATTATATATCAAGATGAATTTTGTAATTTTTTAATAAAAAATTGATAGTTTTTATAATTATTATTGGAAGAATCAATTTCTATGAAATATTGTTGTATTAACGCGATAAAAAATATATATTAGACATTGTCTGAAAAATGTTTCTGTTTTAATAACAATAGTAGAAATGTGAAATTGTATCCATCTAAAATGTGCCGAATTTTTATTAATTACTGTTATTTCAGATTACCCTGAGTTCTCCCTTCCACCTCTGGATATGCAGATTAAGCAGGAGCCTGAAGATGAGAATAAATATAATCCTGAAGATGCTAATGGTGACGATTATTATTAGACCAATTATAACCTACTTTTGATGTCACTATTAGAGCAGACATCTTGAGAAGGTCACTGACCTCACCCATAAGGAGAGGTCAATGACCTTCCAATCATCAAGTTGTAAGCTTTTCTCACGTGTTGTCAAACTTAAGAAAATTTGTTAATTTACCTTTTAGATTACAGATCTTAGATTTCTAAATTCTGTGTTGATAGGCTTAAAAGACCCCCAATATAGTTTTTCTGTTGACGTTTTTAGTTCAGCATTACTATACGCCTTAGCTCGCAATAATGTGTTCAATCTTTTAAATTTAAACTTAAGTGATATGAGATTTTTCACGTAACGATACAATGAATATTAATGATTGTAAAAAATAATTTCATAAGTTACACCATGTAAAGTTTTATGAATTTTTAAATAAGCCCATTTAATCTCCTAAGTCAAATTTTCACCTCGGCATTACAATTATTGTAAGATAATAAAATGATAGAAGCCTTAAATGTTTTTTTTGTACCTATTCTGCTGAATGCAAATGTTTATTGCCGCTTTGTAGAAACTACTGGCTGAGCCGGCAAACATTGTTTTGCCATACATGTGATTTCTAGCAAACATATTTTTATTAATATATTTGAAATAGAGGTTGATCGTATAAGAGTGAAAATTAAGAGTAATATCAGAGTTTTTAAATAAATTCATGACAGTAAAAATCTTACAAAAAAAAAAAAGTTTATAATTAACAAATAAAAAATAGGGTGTGATCGTAGAGGGATGAAAAATTAAGAGTAATATCAGATCAAAAAATATTTTCGCAAAAAGAAAAATAGATGTTAGCCGATGCTCAGACCTACTGAAATGCATATAAAATTTCATAAAAATCGGTCCAGCCGTTTCGGAGGAGTTCAGTTATGCACCTCGTGACACGAGAATCCTGCTGCTCTTAAATCGATAAGTTTATTCTCCAATATACTTACGGATTTGAATGGAATTAACTTAAATAATTTAAGAAACAAAGTTTCTGTTTTATTATTCTAATGCTTTATTAATTAGGTTATCCCTGTGGCATTATCAAATGCGAATCTTAAAAAATAACATTATTTATGCTATTTTATGACTCACTATTAGGGCTTACACATTAGATACAAACATATACCGTAGCGAGCTTTTTGTAGGACTATTTAAGTTAAATATCTCCATCATACTAAATATTCGCAACTTTATCTTAAAAACTACGCAACGGATTTTAAGTAAACTGAATAAAGCACTGATAATTTCAGCAGTGTTTGGAGTTGCAAATAAACACTTTTGCGCTTACATTGTAAATCTGGCAGAACCCTACAAGATGGATCAAACTATGTTCTTCTTAATTGTACTCGTTAAAAAGGTCGCGATGATATATTATGTCAATCTATTAGGGATACACAATAAACGTTTTTCAACACGCTTATGTTGTTCTATGGTCACCAATAACCAGACTGAGTAAAAAATCTATTTATTTTTAATTCTATTGGTTGAATTGCTTTGTTCTTCTTTTATTCAAAAAAGAAGATATTATTCAATAGAACAAAGAGTTAGTTACGAAAAAAGAGTATGTAAAGTTACGAAGTGAACTGGAGTTGAGTGGGGGATATAAGCAAGACAAAGCACGCACAATTTATTTTTTCTTCTCGTGGCCAAATAAAAGATCGATGCAAGAATATTATATTTATCAATGAAAACATAAAATGAATTTTAATATTTGTAGTTAATGAACACAGATGGAGCGAAAAAAGTTTCACTTCAGTCGAGTGGAAATAAGAACACTGGTTTTTATAAGAATGAATCACATTTTATAACTATCATTAAACGGATGAAAAGTAAAAGGTTAGGTAAGTAAGGTTTTTTGTTTAAATTACTTTAATTCGGTTAGTAATAAATTACGTCATAAGTCAAAATTAATAGCTAAATTTAATAGGTTTAATAAAGTATTTCATTGATCTTGGTATTCATTTTGATAAATTAATGATGCCTTTAATACTGTCTTTTATTAACATAACTATTACTCATTTAAAGAAAAACACTTTGTTAACGGATTAAGTTATGTATTTTGCAAATTAAAGTATATTACATTATTTTTAAATTTTTCCCGACGTGCGTGGCCATGGTAGACTAATGTTGCCTTTCGAAGAGTTGACGAGCTACCGTTTCTAAGAATTCTAAGAACGAACACGTGATATAGTAAATCTAAATTGATATCGAAACAGGTTTGTCCCCTTGAAAGCGCTTGCTTCGCCCTAACCCGTACCACAAGACCATCTAAAAGTGTAACGATACGTAAAACAGTACTTTTTATACTCGAGGCAACTTAATACTTTATCGACATGATTTTTTTTGTATTTTAACTTGGTACCGGAGAGCTTTCAGTTTCGTGTGTGATGTCGCGGCTTCTGTAACATACTAAGTTTCTCAGCAATAAAACACGAAATAATTTAATATAAATATTACTTTAATAGTAATAATAGAGCTGTAAATAAAATAATCAGCAAATTTCAATTAAGCTTTTTTTAACTCTTATCACAATCTTTACGCTTCTCTTTATTCTTCTTTTGCTTTTTTTTCCTCTTTTTATTTGGATCTCTTTCCTTATTCATATTGTTGTATTTCAATAACTTCTTATACATTTTCAATAATTGCTTAGCGTCTTTCTCCATTTCTTTAGAGACTCGCTCCGGTTCTTCTGTTTCTTTAACAGGATCGACAAATTTGTTGGACCCTTGCAGAGTGTTATAGTGTTCAATAGATCCTTCTATTAACTGATCATTTGCAGCTTCCACAGGAATTTTCGTGGTCACATCTTGATCTCTTTTTGTCTCTTCCATCTGCTTCTTCAACTTTTTATTCTTTTTTCTCAAAGCATTCAGTATATTTGCGGTGGATAAAACAGACTTCACTTTTTTACTATCCAAATATCTGTCTTTCCAAGAAACATTTTCAACTTCCTCGATTTCATTTTTTCCTTGTTCTAATCTATTGTATTCTCTTATCTCGGCCTCTGTTACTATATCTTCTCGTTTGATATCATCAATCCTAGCTGAGAGTGCAGCTATTTCTTCTGCAGTTGGTTCTTTTGATAAAAATGAAATTCCTTCTACTTCATAACATGAAGAATCGTCAGATAACTCCAAATATTCAAAAACATCATCGATAGAGTCATCTGTATCCACTATCTGCTTTATTCTCGATTTATCGTCTACAACTGAAGTATCTGTGACAGTGGCGGCTTTTGGATATACATTTATATTTGTTTTGGTAGGCGAATCTGTGTGAATCTCCCTATCTTTACTTTTAGTATCCGATTCAGATATCTTATAAAAATTTTGGTCAGCGTTTACGCGAAAATCCGACTTCTTACACTTTTTCGATTTTTTCTCTTTCTTCTTTTTATTTTTAAATTTACTATCCTCGTCAGAAATGCAGACTACTTCAGTTTCAATGTTGTGCTCTGTGATGCTATTCTCTGATAGTTCGCCATCTGATAAATTTGAGTTTACAATTTCGCCATCTTCAACAGAATTTGCCTCTACCGGTTCTGATGTTGTTTTTTCGTCATTAAGTTCTTCGCGTTGAATTGTATTATTTTTAATCTCGCTATCAGGTGCAACAATTTCATGGGTTGCTTTTAATGGTTCCTTAGTTTTACTTATATGAAAATTCGTGTTTTCAATTTCACATGCAGGATTTTCATTACCACTTACATCTACACAGGCTACATTAATTTGCCCTTGATTGTTGGATTCCCCAGCATTCCCTATGCTGTCATCTTCACAAAACTCCATAGCTTCTGTTGTTGATTTATCTACAATACTTTTGCTGTTATCTTCAGTTTTCCCAACCAATTCTAATGTAGGATTATCTTCTGCAATCTCCATTCTAGATCGAGCAGCTTTGTCATTCTTATTAATAGTTGTTTTATTATCTTTTTTTGGAGCTTTGTCAATACACATTGAACTTGTTTCACTTGATTCTGAGCTACTTTCTGAATCTTCACTAGAAGCCCTATTTCTATCAAAGTCTTCTAAAAGATCCATCTTTTCTGAATCTGATAATTGTAATGTAATTTCATCATGATCGCTGCCATCCTTTTGTTTATCCTTTTTCTTCTTATTCTTTTTCTTTTTGTCCTTAGGAGGATCTTTCTCTACTGGTTTTGGGAGGGTTTTTGGTGGTTCTATCACAGATTTGGTGACTTCCTCAAGTGTTTTTGTTGATTTAGTTCTGTTGAGTTTAATCTTTCTTGTTGCTTTGGTTTGAGGTACAGTTATAATAAGATCATTGATTCTTTTTGTTACTGTATTAGTACTTTCTTCAACAGGACTCTCCTTGGGTTTAGAACTTTCAACTATTCCTAAAAATAAAAAAAGTATCATTTAAAGGGATCTTCCATTTGCCCAATATGTATTACTTATTATGTAGATATATAATTGAAAAAAATATAGTGATATTTAGCATACCAATTTGATATTGTGAGGAATCTACAATATTGACAAAGCATAGATAGATTTAGATCAGCTACTTTAATATACATATATATTTACTTTCTAACTCCTGCACACTTGGCTTCTCATCTTCACTGCTGATCTCTACTACCTCAGGTGCTTCTTCTTTGATCACCACCTCGTCATCATCACCAGATGATGTAGCACGATTTTCTGATTGCTCTACAGGCACTGAAAAATTAATTATACAATTTAGGTTTTTTAAAATAACAAATCAATTCTTAACTTTACAAATCTCTGAAGGAGACAAAATTTTCATTACATTTCACAAATGATTCTTGAAATACTAAGAGGCAAACCAAATAAACCTACCTTTATTTTACACTTTTCTTCTTTTTTCTCTTTTTTCGAATCTTTAAAAAGATTCTTTGGTATACCTTGTCTTATTTAAAACATATAAGGCAAAGACAATGCAAATACATAATTACCTAAAGCCTGATGTTGTTGTAGCTGCGCTCTTATAGCCCTCGCTCGAGCCTGTAATTCTAGTAACTCTAATACAGTGAGACCAGCTCGTGATGCCTTATTATTTTCATCATCATCAGGTTTTGGCGCCTCTTTGTGCTTATCTTTATGCTTGGACTTAGAGTGGCGGTGATGTTTATGCTAGAATTATTTTAAATGTTAACAAATTTCATTCATCTCTATGTCAGAATATCAGATGAACAAGAAATGTCTGATAAAATATTTTTATTTATGAATTACTAGCTCATATCATTTCCTTGTTCACTGTTCTCTATAACTCTATTGACACATTACTTTATTTAGTAAGCTATCTTTGAATTCTAGAAAGACATATTTGTTTAACATTTTTGCCAATTATAGAAAAACAATGAATGTTAATGCTTACTTACTTTCTTATTTCTTTTAGAGCTGCCTTGACTCAATATTTCCTCATCTGAGGAGATGCTGTCCAGAGAAATAGTCTCAAACCTCTCTGGGGATGAGCTAGAGGATTCTGTGTTTGATGGTGGATCAGCTCCATCTAAGATGGCACAGAGACGCTTTGAGCTAATGCCAAGAAGCTAAAAGATAGATGAAATTTAATGGGAGAAACATATATACATAGTAACAAAAAACATAGTATTAAAAATAAGTGGACTTGGAGAATTATCTATACTTCAAATCCACATCTTTAGCAAAATACTTTTAACCACCATGCAAGATATTTTTTAAAACAATTATTTTAGTTACTGGACAAATTGGGGTTTATTTAAGTTAAAATATATTGATAGGCGCTAATAGCAGCAGGTTTGAATGGCTGGCCTTTGTAAAATTACTTAGTAGTCTACATAATCTTAACAATTAATCAGTGTTCATTGCACATAAAATTAGAATGTGTTAATAAACTATAAACAACATGATTAACATCACTTACCTCTTCAGTACACAGTTCTTGCAAATCATCAAGGGATATATGTCGGATACACTCCGGTGCCATTGCTCTTAGCTCCTTATGCTTTAAAACTGAAAATACCTGGTGCATCAGCTCTACTCTATCATGTATGTAATACGCTAGATCGTGCTCTTCGTGTCTGATTTGGGAAGTTTCAGCTAACTCCCGTTTGATCTTATGTTTTTTTACACGCTTCATTATAATTTTTGAAATTTTAAATGTACTATGCTAGAGACTTTATATTTTTGTTTATATTTTCCCACAATTCGACGATGACCATGATCGAAAACCTGTCAAAGTTATGTTAAAATAAAAATCAAGCTGTCGAAAAACGTTATAATCTACAGATAAAGACATCTTACCTAGCCTTAGCAATTTGTTGCTAACGTTCAGGAAAATTTTAGGCTTTTTATTTAATTATAATAATAAAAATTATTAATACCATTTCATTAACAATGAAACAATATAATAATTTATAGAGAATAAATATAGCTTAAAGAGATTGCATTGTCTCGAAATTCTGTATTATCCCAATAGATCGTTCGGTGACATTGAAATATAATTTCTACGTAGCTATATTATAATACTTGTTGGTTTGTTACTATTTTTTTTTTAAATACATAACTCTATGGAAATTTTGATAGATTTTTCAAAAATCGGTATAAATTAGAAAAATAATGTAAAAATTTACCAAAATAAAACTTTTGGGAAGACTGAAATGCCACAACTTGAAGAAGTTTTAAATAATTACTTGGATAGAGGTATTCAGGCGGCATTTCATGCTTTCATGAATAATCTATTTCCAAAAATATTACAAACCTTACCAATTCATTGCATTAAGAAACGTGATAAAATCAAGCATAAAAGGCCAGCATTTGTAAGAATCTCTTATAGTTCCCAAGCACAATATTTCTGAACGATAGCGATTTAATTTTCGCGGTATTCCTGTCTGTTTACAACATGGCCGTCGAGAAATTATACGAATGTGAAGATTTTTTAGTAGTGAATAAACCATATGATATGTATATAAATTCGGATGATGAAAATGAAAAGGTATGTATGTCATGTATTGTAAATAATAATAACGTTATAGTGAGTAATAAAGGATTTATAGTCAAGGTTATGTTTTATACAGTGAGGAGACACGTTTTTCGATTAAAAATCGTATAATCGAAAGGTTGAGGTTTACCGGTTTTACCTTACGGCGTATTTTATTTAAGGGTTAATCTAAATAAAAGTAACTTGTCAAAAGTAACAACTTTTTTCAGTAGAGAAGTTATCAAAGCTATTTTGTGACGATATTCTTACTTATATTTCATTTTCTTAATAGAACACGGTAACTTGTCACATTGCATCACATGACTCGCATCTTTCGACTTCTTCAAATCCGCTTTACTTTATACAACGTCTCGACTATTCGACCAGTGGCGTCCTCTGTATTGCTAAGAACAAAACTACTGCTGGTTTGGCCGGAAAGTAAGAACACATTTTTTCAATTACATTACTTAAGTGTGTTTGCTTTGTCTTCACTTTGAAATATGTTTTTTAGACTCTTTGAAAAACGTCTTACAAAGAAGTATTATTTGGCTGTCGTGCGAGGTCACCCTGAATTTCAAGTGGCTGAAATACGTTACGCTGTGGGTATGTGTTACTTTTTTTTACAAAACCTTAATAGACCAAAATTTTCGAGTATTTGTTGCATATTTGGTCTATTATGGTTTTATACTATGTACTTTGGTAAGATAACCGGCTTCTATTATTTTTTTTAAAATATAAACCCTTAAAATATAAAACTTTCACTCACAAAGGAACTTATACTTTATTTACTTTAATAATCATTTATATTTATAAATACCAGGCGTAGATCAAACACCAGAGCACGGCCACCGAATGTCGGTCGTATCCAAGACTAGTATCGCTGGTGATGCTAGACCTGCACACACGCGATTATTAGTACTTGAAACTGGATATTATTGCGGACAACCGGTAGCTGTTGTACTTTTGAAACCGATAACAGGTACTATATGGAGGATTTAAATATAAATAAATGAAAATCATAAAATACTTTTTATATAATTTTTTTCTAGCTACTTATTTTCATCTTATAAATACATAGAATGATTCAACTTGTATATTAATTGCATTATTTTATTACTGTTAAAGGTCGTCGTCACCAATTACGCATCCATTGCCATTCAGCGTCTCATACAATTCTCGGTGACTACACCTATAGTGACCGTGCTGACACTGCTCCTCATCGAATGTTTTTACATGCTATTAGGTATATTTTTCATTTTTGGCATTATTTTTTTTGCAATTAGCATGTTATATACATTACCTTATGGCTAAAAAGTTAGATTCTTGAACTTCATTATTTCTTTTGCAGGCTAGTACTACCGCTATCACATAAACCCTTGGACATATCTACTGCTGAGCCTTTCTTCAGTGATCCTCAATTTTCTAGCAAATGGAAGTCTCATCGAGCCTTATATAAATACAGGAGTAAAGAAGAGCTGTTGGCGGCATGCGATGATCTTGATAGAGAATATATAGTTGGCGTCAAATATAAAGATTATAGCGTTTAATAAATTATTTGTTTTTAAAGCTTAAACTATTTATTATATAAACTAAAGCACCTATCAAAATATATTTCAGTAAGATTAACATTTCATTCTTAAATTCTACCGGTTTTAATTTTCAACAACAGCAACTGTTGACAATTGACATAAATTGCTTAGGAAATAAAGACCGCAGGAAGGACGCTTCACGGTGTTTTACTTTGTTGTTGTATTTGAACAATGAAGAATTTTTCTCATTGAATGATCTCAATATCGAAATAGTTTGAATGTTTTAAAAATATCGTACCCCAATATAATAAATAATGGAAGAGTTATGTCCTGGCTGCCTGTGTTCAGGACGAAAATTAACACACATCATTGGAACGTCTGTTTACTATTTTTACAAGCAAATTGTTGATGAAATTGCTGTGAGTTATTTTATACTTTGTATAAAACTGTAGTCAAGTTCAACCTGTGTAAAGTTGTGAAAAAATACATGGGCTTATTAACGTTTCGGTTAAATAATTTAAGGCCCCAGATGTGCTACCGCAACTTTCGAAGGTTTGTTGGGAATGTGCAGCGCTGCTCCGTAGATTTCAATGTTTCCAGCAGCAAGTCAAGTGTTGTTACCTAGAGCTGCTTATGTGCGTGCAGCAGGTAAGTTGTTGATGGCATTATTAATTAAAAACACCACATTCTGGATATGTAAAGCTCAAAATAGAATCCAGTCACAAATTCAAAAAGAATTAATATTGGGCACTATTTTTTCACTCAGTCTTATTTGGAACTTAAATTAGTTTAACAAAAGTAGGAATAATTGTTATTTAATGAATCTTAACTTTCAATAAATGAAATTAATACTCTAGTTTTATATATAATTACTCTAGTTAATTTTTCTGTATTGTGTCTGTTTCTTTTAATTGGATATATTTGTTGAATTATAATAAATCAATTTCAGAATTCACAACAGGCTCTCTCAAAACCATCGCATCTTCAATGCCAGTCAGCAGTCACTATCAGTTATCCAGAAGTGAAACCAGATGTGGAGATTAAGGAGGAAAATGATGAAGTACATTGTGAACCGGAGACCTTTGTTAATCAGTTAAATTGGCAAGACAATATAGCAATTGTAAGTATTTGTTATATTATATTCCATTGTATACTTTATTAATGATTGATACCCGAGGCTGTAGCCTCTATAGTCAACATTCAGTAATGTATACACATTATTGAAGTGAGACCTGCAGAATTGTGTACTAAGAACATAAAGTAAGGTCTGATTCTATTAAAGCACTTATTACACTACGCAGTATTCAGGCAGTCTTACTAAGATTTAGCTTAATGTTATAAGAGTTAGCAAGTTAGCCTGTCTAATTAGACTGACCGAATGGGTTCGGCGGTGCTTACTTGCTTACTTGCTGAATACTGCGTAGTGTAATAAGACTTAGCACGCTTAGACCGTTCAGTCAGCGGCCAGCGCACGGCAGCCGCAGAGAAAAGACGGTCACATACGTTTGTTTGCAGTGGCAAATAAAAAGTCGTAGAAGGGTGAAAATTTAGGATTGTATGTATTTTTGTATGTTGTATCATAAAAAAAAGAAACTCAAAATTTTGTCTAGAAAATAAACCCTTAACATTTAGGGGGATGAAAAATAGATGTTGGCCGATGGGGGAGGAAAAGTAGAAGTTTCATGAGAATCGGTCAAGCCGTTTCGGAGGAGTTCAAATTCGAACCCCCGTGACACGAGAACTTTATGTATTAGATTTATATATAATTGGTATAATTGACGATAAAAGAGGTATGGAGTAACTAATTTCAATAGACATTCAAACTCGGCAACTACTACTCTAAGTCTTAAGTCACATGGTTCCAAAACACTCAGTATATTTGATAATTTTTATCGCAAATATCACCCATATTTTTCTTTTCTTTTTTGTATTTAAATTAATAGACGCGCCAAGAGCTATGGTGCTTTGAAAGTTTTCTCATCGCGCGACAACCAACTGGCAACTACGTACGCTTGCAAATGAGTAAAATGAGTTAGCATGCGGTATTCAGTCTAGTGTAATAGCGAGCTTGCCCAGTTAGATTTTAAGACAGTCTTACTAAGACTGTCTGAATACCGCGTAGTGTAATAAGTGCTAACATGTGAATAGCATATGTTCTATGGAATGAAAAATTGAATGCAATTAAGGTTATCGACTGAACAAATGCATTTAATAAATGTCAATAGTCTGGAGATTAGTATAACAAATGACTGATATTTCTAGGAAGCTTTGCCACAAGGAACTGCTCAGCAGGAACAGCTCATTCCAAAGAAACTTGATAAAGTGGTTAAACAAAAAGTTAAAGGAAAAGTATGTAATTTTCAAACAATAACAAATACAAACAAAATGAATTTTCCAAAATATACATATATATATATATATATATATATATGTATATATATGTGTATATATATATGTATATATATATAATATATATATATATATTTATGGTATAATTTAACCATTCAAAACTATACTATAATATATTGATAAACTGAAGTATTTCGGTTGTGAGATTAGCGTCTTATGAAAATTTGTGTGATTGGCTTCCTAATGAACTATCTATATTGTATTGAGGATGTAGAATAGTCATTACCACTGCCCATGGACACCTGGAACGCCAGGAGGCTTACAGGCGCGTTGCCGTCCTTTGAGTGATAAATACGCTCTTTTCTTGAAGGCACCCAAGTTGTATCGGCTCAGAAATTAATCCGCCAGTAGCTGGTTCCACAGTAAAGAGGTACGCGGCAAAAAGTGCCTTTACAACCGCCGTTTTTATTCAGATCAAAGTATATTTCTTTGCAGACAAAGAAAAAGCAGAAAAAAAGACTAAAAGTGCAAAGAAAAATTAAATTAAAAAAGGAAATATATGAGAGTGACATTGACGATAATGAGACTGATTTTCAAATTGAAGATGCCAATTTAGATCAAAGTACTAAAGACTTGGAACAAGACAATATAGAGGAAAATGTGTGTAAAAATGAGATAAATATAAATGAAACACAGGGAATAGAAGTGAACGACACAGTTGAATTGCACAAAGATGTACCGGAGGTAAGGATTTAGTATTTTCATGTATAACATGCTTCTCGTTACTTAGCACCAAGGTAACCTATTTATGGGTTACCAGTGCTAACATAACTGCTTAAATGTTAACTTGTACAAAAAAGGGGGCTAACTTGCTTGCGGATGGCCTAAGTGACAACATTATATATATATTATTTTTATATGTATGTACAGCTTACTTATATATAGCACTGAGACCAAACAAATATGAATATGTATTGCATATCATAATTCCAGAAAGTGAATGTCAGAAACAGAGAACAATTGCCTGATAGGCCCCAATGTGTTGAATGCGGCAAAGTTTTTAGTTCAAGAAAGACATATCGCTATCATCTCAAGTAAGTATATTATTTATTAAATATACTTTGTATTAAATCAAACTTAAACTACACAATATTTGGTAGATTTTAGTAGGTATTATGCCTTGGGGATATTTGAACAGCATGATGTTTTATTCCATTTAAAACTCATCCAAAATAATTAATATGGAAATCTCGGTGCGAAATTAAGACGATTGAAAATTTGTAGTGTATTGCACAAGGGACAGAACCGGCACCCCTGTCCGAAATGCGGCAAAGTGTATCAATGGAAATCGAACCTGGGAAGACACATGCGGAGTCATAAGGTAGGTGAGCGAAGTGGTATATTCAGTTTGACAAGTCTCAAGGGCCACTTTTTGGGACTGTCATGATCAACTGACAGTTAACTTAATTAGATGTCAAATGTCGATTGGATTAAAACTTGGTGATTTATTCCATAATTGCAGTATTAACGCTTAAAATATTAAAGGGGTTATTTAAAATCTTACAATTAATTGCTATGATATAATCACAAAGGGGCGAATTCATGTTTTTTTTTTCAAATAGACAAAGAATACCAGAGATTTGATACAAATTTATGTTTGTCTTTACTGAATCTGTGAGCTATATAGAATGTAAGTTTGATTCTAATGATGGTTTTGAGCAATGATGATTTATTTTGGGTTATCTATGTTTCTAAGGCCCGCGACAGCGGTGAGTTGTATTGTGTCAAGTGTGACAAGTCGTTCGCGTCTGTGGCGACGTACAGACAGCATATACGAGTTTCGAGACGTCATGTGTCAGAGAGCGAATTCACGTGAGTCGTGTATAGATGTGTTTTTTTTTTATTTGCCTGCTACTGCTGCTGCATTAAAAACAATTTGCCTTGACTTGAATTTGCTGTTACTTTTCTCACTATAAATCATAAAGTTTTGTTTGCACATATGGGTACAAGAAAAGGGTCTTAACAAAAGTATAAGAAAACGCACCATATTCTACGACAAGGCATGCAAACTATGAGTACACTTCCACTAGCGGATATCCAATCACATTTAAATTCATATCTACAAACAATAACAATGACCTAATATTATAAATTATCTTCCAAATATTCAGTAACTGTGTAATAAGCTTTTTGTAATAATACTTCTTTTTTTCCTTAAACAAATTTAAATTCGAAATTATTACTATCCTTCCCATAAAACAAGACAAACCTAGCTGTTCCAGGTATCTCGGTTTAATACAGATTATTTGAGTTATTACTCTGTTAGATTTTAATGCACATTTTCAACAAATAGATATATTTAATTTGACTAGAAAAGGTATTATAACAACAGTAAAAATTGTCTTGATGGCTTTGTCCTTGACACATAGTTTTCTAAAAACTTTTTTGAATTAATTTTGACCTGTTACCTGTGTTTTGTGTGTGCTTAAATGTGTATTTGGCTTTTATGTGGTCATTAAACTTTTTAAGAATTTTAAATATAAGCTTTTAGAATATCATCTTAATATATATAAATCTCTTGTCACGATGTTTGTCCGTGATGCACTCCTAAACTACTTAACCGATTTTAAAGTCTGGTCCAACTTAAGAGATAGGGTAGCTTTAATTATAGTCACAATTTTATTTTATCACAGTTTAGTCACAAATTATTTGTCTATAATTAATTGACAGTCACAATTATCTGTTAACTCCCAAGATTCTAACAGATGTCGATACTTTTGATAGACTGGATTGAGTAAGTAATATCATCAATAGATGGCACTGCTGTCAAACGTGTCGTATAAAGATTTAATAACCTAAATAAAGCATACTTTTTTTGTAGACGCTTTCGATTTTGAACATATCTCAGCATACTTTAAAGCTGATAATTATTTTATGGAACTAAAAAAATGATTGCTACAAATCACATGTATGGCAAAACAACGTTTGCCGGATCGGCTAGTAGATATAAAAAAAAGTAAAATTTCTTTTAATATATTAATATATGGGTATTTAGAAAGTCATTCAAAAGTATTAAATTCCATAGTATAAAGCTGATTTTATTTTTGAAGCTCTCTTTTTCAGTTTCACATGCGACGAATGCGGAAAGAAGTTCGTTAGCAAGACTCGACTGCGTGACCACGTTGATTGGGAACATTTGAATAAGATTAAATTCCGCTGTCAGTTGTGTAATAAGGTAAATTCATCTAAAACTAAAAAAAAAATACGTTATGACAGACATTCATTATTAAACACTTAAAAGACTTTACTGTGAGAGGGACATATATTACACTATTAACACTTAATTTCAAAGGCATATAAGATGATCTTTTAACTCGGAATTGATCGATGTTTAATGAAACCAAAATGTGCTGTAAATAAAGATTTTTATTATAGGCATATTCTATAAAATACAAAGGAAATAAATTAAACATTAACTACAACAAAAATGTATCTTACCTATTAATAAAGAAACGACATTTAATGTTCACTCTTATATTAATCAATTCCCTATTTACATAGTTTATAATTTTTAATTAAAATGCATTTTTAACAACAATATAAATTATTTACATGTGACATCTGTACAAAGAATGTATTGTCAAATTTGAATTCAAATAAAATAAAACCATCTTCTCTACCTAGCAAAGAGTATAGAAATTAAAGAAAAAAACGTTCCTTTACACGAATATAAAAATTCTAAACAAAACAATTGCGTATTTCCAAAAATCTAGAGTTTTTTTTATTTAAAAAAAAAATCCCTAAGAAAAGTCCTTTATTAGCCAGAGCTTTGAATAAAGTGATCGAAGGATTGTTAATACTGTTAACCACATGAAAATCCTCGCAGCCGTTCAAATGCCACACGTCCTTGTACGTCCACCTGCAGAACGTGCACAGGAACAAGGAGCGGAGGGACAATCTCTGCCATGTCTGCGGGAAGTCTTATCAGGTATTTGTTTCACCTCTTAGCGGAGGTCTTTTACTTCCTTCTGCCCCAGGTCATATTTGATTTATCCCAATTTGTACAATTTGGAATAAAATGACTTGGAGCAGAAGGAATAAAACAAGATGGCGGCTCGATTGCTCATTCAAATGACAGGATAATACAATAATTATTTTTTTATTAGGGATTCTGTGCGTATAATTTTCGTGCCCTAACAAGAATTATAATTACCTGCAAGCTTATTTGAGCATTATTTTATAATAAAAGATTTATATTAAAAAAAACCGAACCCGTAAAAGGGCAAAAATTGAGTGATTGAGAAGAATACTTTGAATGGTAGAACGCGGCGAAGCTGAAGTACCACATCGTGGCCATGCACACGAGCGAGACGCCGTACCAGTGCGCCGACTGCGACGCGGCCTTCGGCTGGTACTCCTCGCTGTACCGGCACATCCGCGAGGTGCACTACAAGGTCTGTCTCTGCCTTTACCGGCCTCTCGTATAGCCACCAATGCTGGAGCGAACTTTTTTTGCAGATGAAAGTTCAAGCAAAGAAGAGTAAGAAGGAGAAGAAGTTGCAAGAACTGATCCCGCCACCGGCTGAGCCGCGAGCTTAGTTGTTCGCCAATGGCTTACGACCGTTTAACGATGGACACTAAGCTAAATTTGTGAACACATGATTCGTTATTTTGTTCCTGAGTGAGACTTTTGTGATATTTCAAAATATAAATTTGATGAAAATCTAGTTTTATTTGTGTTGTACATTTAGAATCAACTGTGTGCCGTCAATACTAGTTTTTAACAATGAATTTCTGTCACAAATTTGAATTGAGGAAATTACACACATTTTCATTTTTGTTTCAACCTGAAAGTTTCACTTGATTTTACACATCTAGAACATACACTTTTCACTTAAACCTAAAGTAACTATTCTTATAATTTATTGTTAAAACCCGCTACGTTTTAAAAAAACTTATTTAATTGCCTATCTAATCTGATAATAAACATTTAGATACATGTTCATATGTGTATATATACATTGTAATTCTTAAAAAAATCTCATTGGTTATATATTTTATGTTTGGTTCAGGTGTTTAAAAAAAACTACTTCATTACTATATATAACTATTTTATTTAAGACGAATCATACATTTTTCTAATAATTGCTAACAATTCTTGTAAATTCATGCCAGTTTTTGCCGAAATTCCAATAACCTCTAATTTCTGCTTAATTTTGGGGAGAATTTTCTTAACTTCGGGTATATCTATTTTATTGATGACAACACACCGTTGTCTTTCGTTCAGACTGACGTTATATTGTGTCAGTTCGTAGTTTAAAGCTTTATATTGACCAAGAGGGTCGTTACTTCCATCCAGCAGAAAGATTAGACCTTTACATCTCTCTATGTGTTGTAAGAATTGTATACCTGTAAAAAACTGTAACTATAGAATAATATAATAGAAAAAACCAAATACTGAAAGATCT
Source organism: Pontia daplidice (assembly GCA_963693355.1). Lineage (NCBI taxonomy): Eukaryota > Metazoa > Arthropoda > Insecta > Lepidoptera > Pieridae > Pontia > Pontia daplidice. The sequence goes on from CAVNZL010000077.1 coordinate 257,238, forward strand.
CTTTTATAGAAAAAGATCCCTTATCAGTTTTTCATATTCATATTTTACAACCAAGGCCGAAGTTATTTTGCATGAGTACACACATCTTAAGCAAAATAATTCTCTTTTATATATTTAAACATCAAATATTAAATTCTTCTTCTTTTAATTCCTATTAAAATATTAAAAATTAAGTTCAGACACATTAATTGAGGTATAAAATATGTACCTAATCCTTTGTTCTTATGAGAACCAGGAATGAGTCCTGGCAGATCTGCAATGGCTACTTGTTCATAATCATCATACGGTATCATTCCTGTGAAGAAAGATTCAACAATAAACCTATATTTACTATTTGCTAGGACACAAATAAGATTAAAGTTAATTATACAAAGGTATATGGAATTAGCTTATCTAAAATAATCTTAAAATTGTGGCAGCTAAATCTAATAAAACTCTTAGTCTGTTGTCTGGTTATCAATTAAAAATGGTTTAAAACCCTGATAACTGCCCCAAATTAAAAAATATAATTAATACATACACTTAGAACATGATTGTGTGCAATATTTTTGTTGGTTACTTGAATAGCACAATCAAATTGGTTTTATTTCTTCTAGTTTATCAACAACAAACTCTCTCTTACCTATATGTGGTCTTAGTGTAGTAAAAGGATATGGTGCTACAGTGGGTCTTGCTCTTGTCACAGCTCGTAATAAAGTACTCTTTCCGGCATTGGGAAAACCTATAAGACCAACATGGGCCATAGACCTAACTTCCAAAAAGTATTGGAATGTTTCACCCATAGCCCCATATTCCGCTACATTAGGTGCCTGTAAATAGTTGATTGTTTTTTACATTGTTATTACAAGTTTGCTACATAAGTACACTTAAAAAAATAATTGTGGCATAGCAGTTATTGAGAGTGTTGAGTACATTAAATTATTTGTTAATTTATCTTATAGATAATTTACCTGTTCAGTATCTGTCAAAAAGAATTTATTTCCTCTACCTCCAGCTCCTCCTCTAGCAGCAATAAACATTGCTCCTTCTTGTTCTAAGTCACAAATCACACATCCATTACTGTCTCTTATTATTGTCCCTGTAAATAGAAATTTGATACACATGTTTTCTGTTAGTTGAAAAATTAAAAGTTTTTCCTAAACCAATCCCTTTCCTTTTTCAAATACAAATTAAGAGTAATATCAGAATTTTTATTCAGTCATGTCAAATTAATTCTTGCAAAAAGAATTAGTTTTTAATTAATAAATAAAGAAAAGGGGTTGATCTTAAAAATTTAGAGTTGATGTATTTTTGTTTACTGTATAAAACACATAGAAAAAATAAAATGAGAAATTTTATCCCAACTCTTTTTTAAATTTAGGCGTTGACCACCCTTAAAATTTAGGGGGATGAAAAATAGATGTTGTTGTGGCAATTCTGAATACGCATATAACATTTCATAAAAATCGGTCAAGCTGTTTCGGAGGAGTTCAATTAAACCTAAAATTGTAATGAATTATTGAAATATCCTACCTTACCATATTATTAAATGTACTGTTTCAAAATATAGAAATCAATGTCATGCATTGAATGCCGCAAGTGTAGTACACACTAGTTCTATAAAACTCACCAATAGGTACGCTTATAATTACATGTTGAGCATTTTTGCCACTACACTCTTTATTGTAACCCCTTTCTCCATCTTTAGCAGTTATGACTGAGGTACAATGATTCAAACTTTTCTTTGTATGTGTTGCCTGAAAATTCATATTATTATCAGAAAAGCAAAATTTGATGTACTTAACTTCACATAATATACATAAAGAAAATTATATTACTTATAACAAAAAACCAAGTTTGGGTGTTTGTGTTTCCTGTCCAGTCCTGTGCATATTTACCTGAAATATAACGTGTCCTCCGTGCCCACCATCTCCTCCATCAGGTCCAGCGTGTTCCTTGCACCATGAAGACAAGAAAGATATACAACCATCGCCACCCTTACCCGCCACAGCTCGTACTCTACATGAATCTACGTAAAATTGCACTGTATTCCGAGTTGACTTTGGCTTTAAACTACGTAGAGCCTTGGGTTGGTAATCGCAGTAATTGCGAATTTGTACCGGTGATAATTTTAATCGGCGAAATAGAAATGTTAGACTCATATTTGTTTTTAAAATACATATTTGGGGTTATATTTGACGGTTTTTTTCGACAAAAATCTTTTGTCAAATGTCATTGTCGACTGTCACTAACACAGACTACGATGACTGCCAAGGTACAGATCTATACTTGTATTATAAAGCAAGATTTGTTAGTTTGTATTGAAAAGGCTCCGAAACTACTGGAATACTCCAAAAAAATTTAGACATCACATATATTATATTTTTATTTGTTAAAAAATATAAATAAATAATAATTGGTCATAAGAATCTAACATCGGTGCTTTTTCTAATTTTTTTTCATGGGTTATATACATTGTCACGGATATTTTGATTAATGCGTCTGAAACCGCAGCGAATGGCTTGTCATGTAATAAAAAACTTAATATTGGACTACAAATATTACTTATTTCAATAAAACCATACCATAGATTGCCCAAATTGATTTTGTTTGAAATAAAACAGTTATTTCATTATAAAATTTTTATTATTCAGTAGGAACATCAATCCAATTTGAGTTTACCTGAGCTCGGCTCCGATTTACCTGAAATATTAACATCCATTAGCTGCGTAATACAAGAGTTATTTGTAATGAAAATCATCTCTTACCTTGTGCTTCAAATGTACAAGTTTATTATGATTATAGAGTGCGCTTTCGTAGCCAAAGGTAGCAGGACATTTCGTACAACGGAACGGCCGCTCGCCGCTATGCATTCGTAAGTGGCCTTCGAGACTCTTCTTTGTCTAAAAAGATACAATACTGCTTCATAATATATAGCGTTTAAAAAAAGAATATATTTAATTTCAAATTAATATCGAATTAATTTTAAGCCCCTGCTCTTTCCAATCGTCTTGATACCCTGGCTTTGCGTAGGGATGTGGGTTCCCTCTGCATCTTCTATCGCATATTTCATGGGGAGTGCTCTGATGAATTGTTTGGACTTATACCTGCGGTAGCATTCCATCACCGGACGTCGCGGTTTTTAAGGCACTTTTTGCCGCGTACCACTTTACTGTGGAACCAGCTGCCGGCGGATGTATTTCCGAGCCGATACGACTTGGGTGCCTTCAAGAAGAGATAAATACGCTCTCTTTCTTAAAGGCCGGCAAGTCTGTAAGCCTCCTGGCGTTTCAGGTATCCATGGGCGGCGGTAAGCACTAATCTAATTGACCCCCGTGTCTCATAAAAAAAATATATATTATCTATCATTTCGTCGAAACAGTCCGTCAGCAGTATCCGTGACAATATGCGTGAGTTTTAAATTAATTATTAAAATTAAATTAAAACGATTCATAATTTAAATTAATCTTATACATAAAAGTCGTGTTAGTTACACTATTTCTAACTCAAGAACGGCTGAACCGATTTGGCTGAAAATTTGTAAAGTAGCTAAGAACTGGGAGTAGGACATAAGTGCGAAGTCTAAGGCGTGGTAAAAAAACGCAACTGAACGGCGACATCTGATGACTGGATTGAGTTAGTCGTAAAATTCAATAGATGGCGCTATGTCAAACTTTTCATATGAGTGACAAAAAATTTAATAGCATAACCACCTCATTATCGAGGCTAAAGTATAGGTTTTATACTCTGATCTTCTCTTACCGATCCCCTAAATAGTCTTACAACACTTATTCCGTGAAAAAGAAGTTCGCGATTAATTTAGTTCGAAACACGAGCGTTCCAACACACAGTGTATTTGTCCACACTTACAGTATAAGCTTTCCCGCAGACATCGCAGACGTGGTTCCGCGACGTGACGTGGTGCGCGTGAATGGCACGCCGGTGAGAACGGAGCACGGCGCGTGACGAGCACGCCTGTGCCAACGTATGCGCACGGTTTATAATAATTCCTTGCTTTTGTTCAGTGACTGGTGCCGAACAACGGCAAGAATATATTTAAGAATTATTTATTTAATACTTTATCACACATGCAATATTAAGCAAGAGATCGCAGGCAACCCAAACACAGATGGAGACGTTAAAAACGGTTGTAAAGAGATCAAGTACACGAATTGCAAAATTGTAAGTTTAGAAAAATTTACAAATTAATATTGAATTGTTCGGTTAACGGTGATTATCATTTGCCTTTGAGACAGTCCGTTAGCGTGACGTGAGAATACGCTGAGTGTTATCCTAAATTATAAAAATTTAAATGTTTATAAAGACTCTTTTGTTGGACAGCTAAAATGGGCGAGGCATGTGTGCAGGCTAAAGAACGATAGGTGGGCAAAAATCATAACTTAGTGGACCCCATTTAGCCGCAAGCGTAAACAAGGCAGACCAAAAGAAGGAGGGACGTATTTTCGCAGAAGTGTGGCCCGGGCTGGATGACCGTAGCAAGGAATAGAAAATAGGAGGATTTAGGGGAGGCCTACGTCGCAGAGGCTACTATACAGCAATAAATTAATATAGCTTTATGATAGTTAATAAAAAATTGTCTCGCTTAAGTGTATAAACTGTAATAGTAATTAAAGTGTAAATAGCTTAGGTATAGTAGAAATAAAGGCTTTATTTATCTATTTATATAAAGACTTTTTCTGTATTATTTTTATTTTATGCTTTATTAATATACAATTTCTTCTGTCAATAATAGAATATGTTTCCTATGAAGATAGATATTAATTTTATAATTTAAATAGATTTTTTATTTTACATAACTTGTGTTAGTTAGATGTACAAATTGATCATTGTATTTCCTTTAATCTATTTCGTATATTTTTGCTTATAATTGTATGCTCTGTGATTTTTTAATAGTTTCTTGTCTTTAACATTTGTTTGGCTTCAGTGACTGGTGCCAAACAAACTGAGATTGAAATTTTTTAATTTAATTATTTCTACTAAAGTAAACCTTTACTTAATTCCATTTTTAGCTTTACTTAATTAAACTGTATTAGTTAACTAATCTACCTGAACGGGGACGCGCGACGAATTTTTTTTTTGTATTTGTATTTGTGTATCAAATATTGTACTTACAAAAGTGCATCCAGCCACAGGACATGATATGTGTGTTATCTTTAAATGAACGGCCATGTTGTGCTCTTCCAGTCTCTTTTCCTTCACAAACTTCTTGTCGCACAAATTGCAGGCGTATCTGAAAAAATAATTCATTTCATTAATAAACTTTAGCATGCGATCTATTTTAGCTTTGTAAGTATCCATGGTTCGAATATAATTATCATAAACTAAATAGTCTTTTATGAACATAACTCACGAACGCTGTAAAGCACGCGAAACGTCGGAAATTTTTTAAATAATGTAAATATATTTAAATTTTGCAAAAATACATAACTAAATCCGTTAATACAGTGTTTTTCTTTGAATAAATGAATTGTAATTAATTGGCATAATGTCCCAAGAAAATTAAAGGCTGGCAACGCACCAGTGAGGCCTCTGGCATTGTTCGTGACCATGGGCGGCGGTATCACTTTACCCCCTGCCTTTTTGCCTGATTTGCCCCCTGTTTTAAAAAAATAACAATTATAAATGCTTTAGGTGCCGTAAAAGTTACAAAAGCGAGAACTTACTTGAGCTTCGCTGGGTCTATATGTTTCAGATTGTACTTCATGTGTTGGTTGTACGACATTTGGTTCTTGAACGTCATGTCACACTGTACATAATAATCATTTATTATTATTTGACAGTTAAAGTCAAAGGCATAAAACTGGCAAGAAAGAAAGAGTTGCCAAGAAACTCTTCGTCAAGTATTTTCTACAAGAGAATTTATTATGTGATAAGAAAACACCGTTTACAACTACAGTTGAAAAGTTTGAAGATATTACCTGATAGCAGTACATATAGGCCGGCGACTGATGCGTAACAAGGTGTATTTCCATTGCCTTTTTAAATAGAAACTGCTTCCCACATTCGCTACACGAGTATTCCTTGACACCGCTATGGATGCTGTTAGACACGATAAATTTTCAATTATATTTCAGATACTAATTATAAATATATTTAAATTTTATTTATTTTATGACCAATTTCAATTATATCATCATTACAAAGCCGTGGAAAAGATTCTTCTAAAATAAAGGACTCATATTTATTCACACTTTATGAACGGATTAAGTTATATATTTTACAAATTTTAAGAATTTTACATTTTTTAAAATTTTTCTCGACGTTTTACGTGCTTTAGAGCGTGCGTGGTCACGGTAGACTGAAGACAAAAGGTGTTGATTGTCAAAATAAATGTCACAGCTGAAGAGAGGTTGAGTGTTATCTGTATTTATTGCCCCGGAGTTGGTATCGACTAAAACCGGAAGGATTTTTACAGAACTGGCTCACGTCCTCCATTATCCCAGATTGTTTTTCGTTAAACGTCGGAATTTTTTTAAATAATGTAAAGTATATTTAAATTTTGCAAGAATACATAACAGTTATGTTAATAAAAGACAATATTTATACACACTTCTATTTCTTTCAACCTTCATTAACCTGTGAGAATATGTACAACTAACTCACAACAAATGTTTCCTTAACGAGGTCTTATCACGAAAAACTTTGCCGCAGAGCTCGCATTTATGTTGTCCGGCATGACTCTTCTTAATGTGATTCCTGAGTTTGCCTAAGGTCCTGGAATTTTTAAACAAAGCCTCACGAATCGCGAATCGAAATCTTCTATTCTATTTAAATCTTGGACATACACGTGATCATATACCACCATTTTGATGTATATTTTCATAAACTCTGATGATGAGGTGGAATGAAAGAGACGACTCTAATCCTAAGCTTATATGTAGTAATTAATGATGAGACACTGGACAAACGAGCAGATGGGTCACTAAGCCACGAACACCTGTAAGAGCTTACCGTATCCTTTAAGGATCTACGTTCATTTGAAGTCCAGTGGTATCGAAGCTGCTGCTGACTCCAAACCCTTCAAAGCACTCACCCTTAAACACGATAGTCTCAGCCTATTTCAAAATCAACTCACATGTCACGATGTCCGCACAAATTGCACGAATTCTAAGCTAAGCTTATATTTAGTAAGTAATTAAATAGAGACTAGAAATTATGTTATATATAAAATTCTCGTGTCACAGTTTTCGTTCCTCCGAAACGGCTTGACCGATTCTCGTGAAACTTTGTGAGCGTATTGAGTAGGTCTGAGAATCGGCTAACATCTATCATCCCCCTAAAAGTTAAGGGTGGTCCACCCCTATTTTTTTATATTTTTTTATTTTTCTATGATACAGATATTTTTCTAAAACACATACAACCCTACATTTTTACCCCTCTACGATCACTGTTTTTCATTTATTAAATGAAAATCGAAATCACATGTAGGCAAAACAACGTTTGCTGGGTCAGCTATTTTAAATATATGTATAAGTTAATATATTACATGAAAGGGTTGACATTTTTGACGCTACGTGGGATGAACTCACAGTGTTTAGTATGGATTGTTTGTTACCGATAAGGATAGGAAGTAAATTACTTGACTACTAAGTTTTTGATTATAAATTAGGATGTAAGCTAAAGTTTAAGTTATAACCATCGATTTAAGTCCCTCAGCTGTAAGGGTGGGTGTATATTCGCCAATGTAGATTCAACTCACGTGTCACGGTGTCCGCACAAGTTGCACGTGTGAGTCGGAATCGGCCCCGAGTGGTGTCTGTGCACGTGATCGGCCGCCACACTCGCCCGGGACCAACTTCCGCCGCATTCGACGCATCGCCACCTATCGGGTGCCGTTTTGGCTCAATTCGCGAGAAAACCTATTCGTTCATTCGCGATGGACTCGGTAAAACTGATTTATATCGCGTAGTTAAATGTAATTTAGAGTAAATAAAAAAGCTTTATTCTTTCTTCTTTATTCTTCTAAAGCTTATTTCTTGTAGTGAAATACGAAAGCGATGAGGAGTGGAAGAGGATGTAGTGATAAGGATACGAAAGGGCATGCTGAGATGGTTCGGTCACATGGAAAGAATGAGGATAGACTGGCAAGGCGTATATATAAGGCGAGGGTGGGGCTGGCAGACCTGCCCGAACGTTTTTGGATCAGATTGAGAACGTTCTGGAAAAAGGTGATTTTATGAGGATGAATTTAATGAGGTTGGAAGAAGCGAGAGAGGTGTGCAAGGATCGTGGCAAGTGGAGGTCTGTGGTCTCTGCCTACCCCAATGGGAAATAAATAAATAAAATATATCTTGATAATATTGGAATCTCGTTATGAATCGAGGTAGCAAATAAGGATGATATGATTTTTAATTTTGTTAATAGAATTTTTCAAGTTTGAAGTTTCTATGAAGTGTATAAAAAAATCATAATCTACCTAACTCGATGTCTTCGCCGGTGCGAGGCGAGCGCCTGCTTGTCCTTGCATTGTATGTGACACGACTCACACTCCACGCTACCCTCGCTCTGAAAAGATCAAATTTCGAACTACCCTCAATTCTTTTCCACATCCGATACAGAATAAACAGTAAATCTGTTTCCATAAAAATATGATGGTTTAATGATTAGGGGAAACAATTATATTTGACCGTGACCACGATTGGCGAGAATCATCCGTGGTCACATATAATAAAAATAGTCTTTTCATTCATAATATTATGCAATCAATTTAGAAAACAAATGTAATATAATTAAATGAAATAATGAATAGTAAATATACTGTAAGTAAAGTCTGAGTGCAACAGGCGGGCTTATCGCGTAAAACTATCTCTTCCAGGCAACCCGTGCAAAGAGAGAGGCATTTTGTTAAACGTATTTGGGATCTTATATATCTTCTGTTTTAACCCTATTTATTCAGTTATAGGTTATTAAAAATGGTTATAAAAACTTGGAATCGTAATATCGGAGCCTATCAATATATTATATTATTAAAGATCTAAGCTGTTTTTTTAAATTTATATACTATATTTGGAATGGGTGAGGTTTTTATTCCTACCATTTTATAGTGCGCCCAAAACCACATCCCAAAGTACCTCGCCCCCACCACATTTGTAACTATTAAAGGACTATGATGGAATGCAAATTCTCTCTTTTTCTCTCTTTTTATTAAAAATCTCTTCGTCTGTATTGTTTAAACAACACTGAGTTCCTGTAATTTGAACTGTATTGAATAGTAATAAAGTTCAAATTCACTCAACTAGCCTTTTTTCGTTAACCTGACTGCCACAAATTTTTATTTATATAATACGGGATATATTTTACACACTATTAATAATATACCTTACCCGTTGATGTTTCTTCATATGTTCATCCAATTTACAGGCGTGGTTAAATCCGAGCGCACAGTGATAACATTTGTGGGCGTGACGTATAAATTTGGGATTTTGCAATGTCGCCTGTCGCTCCGTTTGCACCTAAAAATCGCTGGTTTTTATTTTTATTCAAAAATTATTGATATTTCGTGTGTTTATTTAGTTTGAGAGACGTGCACTTAAGAAAGTTATACCCTATTTGAGGCAAGACAGACTATAGTAACAGATAATAGTATTTTGAACACACTTGCTCATAAAGTGGCTCTATGGTCACCGCAAATATGCACAGAATGACATGAAATTTATATTTTTTAAAATTCTGTTGGTTGAGTTGCTTTGTTCACAAAAAAGTAAAAAAAAAAGATCTTGTGCAACAGAACAAATACATTAATGTTTCTATTGCTTGCTAATTTGATTAAAATCCATTCAGCAGTTTTTACGTGAAAGATTAAAATCACCCGTAGAAACATACATTAATATTGATAGGATTACCTCTTCCCAACTTAACAACACCATTTCGAGATGATCACTATTAACATTCAGTTGTTGAAGCTTTTTCATCACTCTGGCATTCATCACCACTCCTGATGCCTTTTCTCTTCTCTTTGCTATAATATAAAAGACATTTCATTATTTTTTTCTTGTTATGGTTGCTATAGTGTGATAAAACTGCCGCTTACTTCCTACTTAATAATAGGATATCAAAACTGTGAATATAATTATAAACACATAGTGCTCTGTATATTATATGTATACCACATACACATATAATATGCAGAGATTGAATCTATAGATCCCAGATTATTATTGAAGATATAATAACTTACAATCTCTCTTAATTTTTTCTGTTGTCTTTATCTTCTTATTCCGTAGCGGCTCTTCATCAGATTCATCAAACTCTTCAAGAGTCTTTATAATTTTTTCATCAAACTGAAATGTGAAAATGTTATATTTCAGACACAGCCAATCAATATGCTAATCACACAAATGTTGACTGCACCAACGATCAAAACCCTCTGTTGGGCAGTCAAATACAGTGACTGTTGTGCCAACTAAATTATTAATCTAAAACATTGGTCTCAAGCAATGAAGCTTAACTCCAAAAATAATCATTAAGAGATTAAAATTAAAAAATACATACATTTAAAACATCATCCCAATCTGTATTTACATAATTAAATTCAGTCTCATAGTTGTGGCTATAAATTTTGCAGTTCACATCACTATCACCAATTTGTATATTATTTTCACTATTCAATATATTACTAGTATCCTGTGATTCACTTTCAGTCTTTAAAGGTTTAATGTCTTTGTGACTAGAACACTCCACTTTGAGGCATTTAGTTTGCTTAAGATTTGATAGAGATTGGCTTTTAACCTGCAATAGTAATTTTTTTATCAAAACATACATTCAAATTAGTTAGTAATACTGTGGAATTCATGATTTAATATAAGATATAAAGGTATTTCATTCTAATAGTGCATCCACAAATATACTAATGTCAAAGTAACTCAGATACAATACATATTTATCGTAAAGAAGCGGGGAAGCAGGCAGCTGTCCATCTTAAAATTATGTGGGCTTGCTGTCCATTTGCCAATTAAAAAAGATATATGAACATAATATATACTAACCGTATCTAATAAACTATCCTGTGCTTTTTTAATTTGATTTTTAAATCTCGCTACCTTTTTTAATACTGCATAACACTCCCAACACATGTTTATGGTCTTCATATCAATCTGTAATTAGCAACTGTATACATATATTTGGTCACATTTGGTGAATTGATCTACAGGTGTAGCTAGTTGAATACAAATAATATTTTTGTGAATGACTAATGAGTAAATGTATTAAAAATTGAAAAATTTTAAGCACTATGATTAATTTGGAACTGATATGATATGATGATATATGGAAATTAATTAGTTTATATTACCCGAGTTCCAAGAAGTTCGGAGTATAATTGCAAATGTTCATTGCTTAAAATTGCTATGTTACGATCTGTACTTAAACAACCTTCGCATATTGTGTTTAGAACTAAGTTTTCATTCATATTTACTTAACTATTCTAATAAATGGTAAGAAATAATTAATAAAAATTTGAAATGAAACATTGACCCAATCGAACCACGAAAAGTTAGTGGTTTGTTTTTATTTGCGATACATGACAATTGACGTTGTTACTTGAATGTGTAGTGTTACTACTTTTTTAAGTGACAGAGAGTCACTTAATAATGAGAATCAAATCAAACTAATGGTCACTTGACACGTTGGTCAAACCCAATTTTTTTATTTACAGTCTAGTTGACCCGGCAAACGTTGTTGTGCCATACATGTGATTTCTAGCAATTATTTTAGTACAGTAGGATAAAAATTTAGGGTTGTATGTATTTTTTTGTAATTTCATAAAAATTGGTTGAGCCGTTTCGGAGGACTTCAATTACGCACCCCGATTACCCCATTTTATTTAATTTATATTATATTATTAATTTATATATTTAATTCACTATTACGTTGAATTCGAAAGAAAATTCAAAATCAAAGACCTACGATTCAAAAATTATTTGTCGATTATGCTAGAGCAAGACAACCCATATTTGTATTTTATCTGAGTTTCAAACCATCATCGTATTGGGAAAAATATAGCGGGATAGCAGTAAAATTAAAATATAGCTTTTCATATAGGTACTTAGCTTATTTATTTAATATAAATTATTACCAAATCCATTACTACTTATAATTAGGATTAAATAAATAAAATTAATCTAGTTTATTTGAAGCCCAATCGACAAATTCTTAAAATAATAGAAGACAGTGTGAATGGGATTCAAATCAGTAGATGGCGATGATTACAATAATAATAATATGAACTTAAACTAAAATTAAATAAAGTGGAGATATTTAACAGTGAAATGGCACCAGTGAGCAAATCTTCTTATTAATTGTAATTAATAGAATCATGCATTGTTTTGCGGAAGTTCATAGAATAAGAAAAAATCCTCCATCCTCGACGCAAATTTTATCCCGGAACCGAAGCATCTTCACGCTGTTGCCTCTATGAACAGCGTTCTTTGATTCTCTATAAAATGTCAATAAGCATTATAAATCTTCTTTCATTTTCTGCTTATAAATTTAAAATCTTTTTTATAGTAATGAATTGTGATTGTGCTTAAAAGAAATCTCGTAGATATCAAAATATGTTTAAAAATAATTTTCAATTGAAGCTCACTGGTAAATAGGACTAGAGACTTTAAGCTGCTTTTCATGACTTTTTCTCATTTTTATCTTCACTTATACTCGTTGCTACTGATATTTCTGTCACAGTCTCTTTGTCTTTCTCATTAAAATATATTGCTACGTCATTATCGACATCATCCACCTTATCCAAATTAACGCCTGGTGGCGGTACGATTATTTCATGACGTATGGAGTTATCGGTCCTTAAATCGCACTCAGTGTGATCACTTTTAATGTGAACTTTATTGGAGCTTTGGGTATCAAGATCTTTACTTTTTGTTCTGTCTACCGGTTCGTATCCAGCGGGAAGAACCAAACCATCTTGGTTGTTATTCGGTTCATAATTTTGGGTTTGATAGATTTGTTGTTTCTGGTTAGTTTGCTGGTTCGGTCTTTGAGGTTGTTCTATTGCTTGAAGAATACTCTGAAGAAGACCTTCAGAAAGTAACTGTTCATGAGGGATAGTAGGTTTGCCTTTACCCTGCGATGACTGGATTTGTACCGAGAATGTTGGCGAATTGCTATCAATTGGTATATTGAATGTGTCGTGGTTCAAACTCTGGCTTGACGTAACGATTTTCTGTTGTAATTTCTTTGTTTCTTCACTCAGGTTTTTAATTTTTTCAGATGTTTGATAGATTTGATCCGAGACCGACTGTATGGAGTTTTGTTTAAAAAGTTGTTTCTCGTCTAAGGACTTTCCCCTTTGGACTGTAGATCTTATAGTCTTTTCACTCTCTATATGGTTACTGGGTAAAATTGTTTGGACGAGTGAATGAGACGCAGAGGACAAGTCCTTGCTGTTGTAGGAAACTGATTCAGCACCAGGTGCCGGTGTATTGAATGCGTTTTGTGGTGATAATAGTACCTGTTTATTTTTTAATAGTGTGGCGCCTAGAGAGCTTAAACTAGCTACGTATTTTGATGCTAAGTCGGCTGGTATCTTTTCTCCAGATTGAGCTGCTTTTAATATGGCTTCATGATAAGGACAATGTTTTAAAATGGCAGCTGCTTCTAGGTTGCTCAAGTTTGCTAGAATAGTTCCATCAAGACTTGCTGTTACAGCATTTGTACTGGAGCCAGAGGCTGTATGATCACCTACAGTATGCAATGGAACAGAGTAAGAATCTATGGGTGATCCGTACAAATTACTTGGCTGAACTTGAAAGTTCACAGGATTACCAGCATGAGGAAGGCTATAGAGGTTCGTCGGCTCTATTGATACGGCTAGATTATTGACTCCAAAATTACCAGTCTGCTGATTAATGTCTTTAACTTCTCTTACTGGTGGAGGTAAGTAGGCTGGTCCTACTTTTAAATGGTCGATGCTGTGGTGATCTTTATGTTGTGATATTTGTCCTATTTGTTGTATCAGACCTTCTGGGACTGAGTCTCTGAATTTTATGGGATGTCTAGGGCTATTTCCTCCGGTCGTTCCCGAATTACCACCACCAGAGACTGAACCGTATGGAATCGGTAAATTAGCGGGTAGTGGTCGCGGTGGCACTCCATATTGACTACCTGGTGGTACACCATATACACCAGATGGAGGAATTAAACCTTTAGCTCCTTGTTGACGTAAAGACACAGGAAAAGATATTGGTTCTGGTGGGCCATAAGCATCAATTGGTTTAAGGTTATGTAGACTTTGAATGTAAGAGATATCTTGTGGATTCTTCTCAGTATAATGAGCTTCAAATACCGTTTTAGATTGATCAATATGATTTGAATCACCTCCGACGATGGCATTTATGTCAATATTTGATAGGGCGTCTTGATGCACAGTTGAGTATCCTGATGATATCTGAGCTCCTGAGAATTGCGAGACAGATTGAACATTAGGTACAGACTGAACTTCCAATGACTGAATGACGGGTGGAGGTGGTGGCGGGGGTGGTCCATATTGGTCTAAATCAATATTTGCTTGGATGTTTGATGTATGGTGTTCGCTTTCTATTAGTGGTTTAGATACTCCTGGAATTGGTCGCCATCCATCATACAAGACATGAGGTGGAGTTGGTGGTGCTGGTATACCGGGATGTGGTGGTTTAGGATTAGGATCTGGTTGCGGAGGTCCATAATGGCCGATGCTACCGAAGTCTTGTACTACAAGTTGATCATTCGGTCCAATTGGCCCTAAGGGCAAACCGGGGGGTCCGTAGGATTCAGAAGGTAATGGGAAGTTAGGTTTCAAGTTTATGGGTAGATTGGGGAATGGGGTGCCATATATGGGTGCCGGCTGATCGACAGAACCAAAGTTGGTGCCAATACTGGTCTCGACAGTACTGAACGTTGAACCCACGTTTGCACCAATGCCTATAGTTCCAAAGTTTTGTGGTAAAGGAAACTGGACGGTCTGCACATTCAGGGGCGTTCCGTATTGCACTTTCGGAGGGCCGTACACGGGCTTAGGGGGTCCGTAGATAGGTTTAGGGGCGCCGTACACAGGTTTAGGATAAGATATTTTTGGTGGCTTGAATGGTACCCCATAATTTATCTTTGGTGGGTTTTGCTTCGGTGGTCCATAAGACTTCTTTGGAGGGCCGTAGACTGGTTTTGGAGGTCCATAGCTGATCTTTGGTGTATGGAATTTTGGTGGGCCATAAAAGGGTTTTGGCTTGACTGGTGGTGGAGGTCCTTCGTAGTTTTGGCTGGGGAATACCACAGGAGCTGGAGGTCCATAAGCGCCCGGTGGCGTGTCTAGGAAAATTGTTTCTGGGACTCCATAGACCGGGGCAGGCTGAGGCGAGTCTGGAACTGAAATAAATGTGCATTACAAAAACTCCCTTTTTTACGAGAATTAGACATTTTTATTATATTCGTATTACTTGTACATCAAACCAGATCGTGACTTGAGATGATCTATTATCGATTAACAGCAAAAAGAAAGTAAGTACAAAAGCAGAAAAATGTATACATATTATTATTTTTAATATGTGTGTTTATATTAAAAATAATAATATGTCAATGTTACTGTACAATATGTTACTGCACAAGAGCAACTAGGATTCCCTATGTAGTTGTTATATTTATTTACAAACGAATTATTTTAAAACTAACAGAACCAGGCGTTACGTTGCAGAAGTCACACAAAATATTAATACGTAGACCAATTTATTAGCAATACTCCGCGAAAAAACCCTCAAACACTAGCCGTACGATTTTCATTATTTATGCAGATTTTAATTACTTTATATTTAAAACTGACTGACGCTTACTCGTATTAATAATATCCCTGGGAGGTCCATATGCATCGGGAGGTAAAGGTTCGCCATAGGAATTTGATAGGCCCTCTCTATTCTGCGCTTGAGAGTCTGCAATAAATAACTGGTTTAGTAATTCTTTTAACTAAATAGGTGTTCTCTTCAGACTAATGAAATGATGCCATCCCAATCCTATCCCAAAACCACAGTATGTTCGTTTTCTTGCTAATGTTATAATTACTTTGAAATATATCAAAACACAGCACACACAAACTAGAAACATAAAAAATATGCTCGTAATAATTTGAACCGAGAATTTTGGGTCTAGTAATAAGAAAATTATTTAATTAGTCGATCCAAGTTTGGACAATGGTTTCCATACAGGACTGCCGTAGTCCAGGGGTCGATCTCCAGTTGTCTTTACTGTCAACCAACATACATCGTTGGCTATGGTCAGGGTTATATGTTTAAAGCCGCTCCTGTGTAAAATGAGTGCCAATATTTTATTACATTTGATTCATTGAAAACGTGAACCACGTGCTTCCTGTGGTTTTAAAAATCCAAAAATCTAATGTATGTTATAAAGATATTTTATGTTCAGGTCTCACTTTTCTGTGAGGCTTCAGCTACGAGATCCTGTTCATCTTTGGGATCTTCTGGTGTGTCCTCCGCTGCTACTGCCACCAGCCACAGCACCACCAACTGTAATTATTGTTTTTTAATTTTTATTACCAGTTTACATTCTATTTATGGATGTCACTCTCATTTCACTTCCGAATGAGCCCATGGTTTAGTGATGTCTCATTAGCAAAGAAGTTATCGACAGATATGCCTATAGCCAACAATAAAAATGGAATTAGGTAAACAAATTATTATCGATACATAAAATTCAATTTTAGGAGTATTTAGGGAATACATCTCGTGCCACTTGTGTTTGTAATGAAAATCTTCAGAAATGACATCTCTTCTACATTGTGTGTATACAGTACTTCAAAAATCGGGCTGTTTATTTTTTACGTAAACTGGGAAAAAAATACAAAACGAAATTCTCGTACACCAGTTAAAAGTATTTTAATACTTTTCCACACGCTATAAATATTGTACATTTCAAGTTTAATACTTCAATTACAACCACTGTCATGGACACACTTTACGCCCAGACTACATAGGCAAGGCTAAGGCTGACCTGAGTTTATTAAATTATTGCATACTAAACAATTACTTCTACATATTATAAACTACCTAAGTGCCCGACTTATTCAGGTTTCCTAAACCACGTTGTGTATCTATCGATTAAGCACATCACTATACTTCCCAGGTTATTATAACTCATTGTCTCATTCGCAGGTCAGCCGTAATTACAATTACCATACGTTCACACAGTTTTAATATCAATGGGAACTCTAGGAGGAAGTGTGCCGGGTTTTTTTTCTACATTCTACGTCGGGTCATTCATTGTATGCAGAGTGGAGGAAAGCGATCTTTTTACACATAAAACCTTTTTGCTAAATGGTTTAAAAGAAAAAAGGTTTACATAGACGGACCGTCTAATATTGATCGCAAAACCAGACTTTAACTTGCAATTAATACTCCTCGTGCAACAACGTCTAATCCTTAAAAACTATATAAATATAATATAACAATAATAATGATATAAACTACCTCCGGCTCGGAAAGAGGTTTACAGGGGATATGATCCCTCGAAAAATCGTACCTCGTAAATCCTGTACTTTTATGTGGCACAAAATAAGATGTCAGCACGCAAAATGTTGTAGAAATTATGTTCTTTAATTGTATGAAATGAAAAGTATTTAAGACTTTGAACATGAATTAATATACCACCGTGCAAAAACTCAACCATTCAAATCGGCCAAATACACCAAAACCACCAAGTCGCTAGCTTTATCAATGCACAGAAATTGAACTCCAACAGTTTTATTGTAAATATAAATTATGATTCCCTCCAAAATTTAAGGTTTCATGAACTTAATTAAAACTAAAAGATACATACCGCCCGCCACTTCATAAACTGAAACAAAAAACACATTATTAGTTTTGTATAAACATTGACTTTAATCTAATAAAGCGCGATCAAGCAAAACAATTTTAATTCGTAACGTTTACCCAAACAGACTCAGTTTTATAACTATTAATATTAAATAATAACTTTGACACGATATAAGTTATGCATAAAGTTTATCTAATTGAAACAAATTAAGGTAAAAACATCTCTAGCCAAATTCCTCACATTTTTTTAGTATTGTAGTGTAGTGTTATATTAGTATTTTTTACTCTTTTATCGTTTGCATCGATTCTCAAGACTTTATTTGTCACCAGCGCCATACATATCCGAATTCAAAAGCTTATGATGCAATATGTACTGTGACGTAACAAAGCTCGTCCGATCGCATTCTTATAGAGAAAGTAGCAGGTGCTTGGAAAGTTCAACGGAAGCTCATTGACATTTAACCGGATGTGGCATATATTAAAGTATGTTATATTCTGTAAAATGTCAAAATGACGAAAATTTCGTTATAATTGTTTTAATACAGCAAAAGAATGATCACTGCCCGATGTGCGATTGCGTTGCCGGCGTTTTTTTAACTATTTGTAAAGCTATAAAATTTAATTTTTTTAAATTATATTTATCATATATAATAGGGATGCTAAAATATGCACTTTGAGTGCACATTTCACCTGACGAAGGCTCTTCCATCAAGCCTTGTATGTAGCAAAAGTTTTGGCAGAACTTACATTAGATTACAGGAGCTCAGAACTTCAATCTACGTTTGAAGTGTGTCATATGAAAATTATAACACTAGGTTGCATTAAATTGCGATTAGGATTTTAGAAACTTGAGTTGTTTAACTGAAGAATAAATATCTATAGCATAAAATTTTCTTAGTACCCAAGACATCATGGTTAGAACTGTTAACTTTTTATTTTTTATAAAACATAGAGCAAACGGGCAGGAGGCTCACCTGAGGTAAATTGATGGATTCACTAGTGCGTTGCAGGCCTTAAGTTAAGTTCAAATCACTGGGGGAGTTGATGTTTTGAGAATCGACCTTGACAGTTCAATTTTCGATATGAATACTGTTTTAATACATAGTTTCAATACAAAGAATTAGGAGGAATTTTAAAAATTATAAAACAATTGACACCCTGACACTATTGACAGTATTTATGTTTAAACTAAATTTTTATTTTATTTTGTTAAGTGTGTGTTTAGATATGTATTCCGTATGATAATAGATCTGTTAGAATTTTATACTGATGTAAAAAATATTAATATATGTTTATATATACGTTATAGACAAACATAATTAAAAAATAATAACCGACTTCAATGTAACAAACAGTATAAAATAAAAATATAATATAATGGTGTTGATTAGTTTTGTGTAAGAGATTTAAATTATTAATTAATTTATCCTATGAAGTATATAACTAGCGGTATATACTTCTTATGAGTCGAATTTTGGACGCCAAAATTCATCACGACGTATTTTAAGTTATTTAAACACATCTTTTTAAAACAAAGCGAAAACAAATCAAAATAACGATTAAGTATACGGTTCGTGATAATTTTTTTTATCTGATATGAATACTTAATTTAGTACATATATATAATATTGATTTCGTTTTGTATAAAGTTCTAGTAATTAAGACCTACTTAGGTTCTGTGTCAATGTGAACTTTCTTTTATCTCGTTTCTAGACGAAGGTACTAAAGAGTGTATTGAGGATTCATAAGAGTTATAATAAAATTTCTTTCACCTACGATAACATATCGATATATATATTATAATTTTTAATATTTATTCATTTTTTCTAATAATAATTTGAAATGTAACTCTTATATCTATATTTCAATAAGAATATTCCGGCCTGTTTCTGGACGTTGTGTCAATGTCATCAACTGACATTAGTTAACCTAAATGTCAAATCAATTCGAGTTGGTGTCGTTAAAGAGTAAAGACTAACAGGCTTTGAGTTCGAGGGCGAACTTTTGCCATCAATGGATGCTTTTGTGATTGATTAGGCGGCTAAATAGATACATTACATTTTTTAAATGATGGGTTCAGTTAAATGTATTTATTAAGTTATAACACATTATTAGCGATTCGTATCTGATTCATAGACTCGAAAAATTACCGATCTATTTTTTTAAGATGTCGCTATTTATGTTTAATGTTTGTAGAGAGGTTGTCAATTAACAGCCATTAGCTGAAAACCGGTTGGCTTTCCATTGATTGAGGTCGGCCATCTTTCCGGTGCGATATGCGGAACCTCTTCCGCTGGCACTGGGTCAAGATGAGGAGACGAAGGCTTTTAACGGTTGACTTTAAGCGACGGAGATTAAGTGCTCAAAGACTTGTTAGACTTCCGTACTAGACTCTATGCTCCGTACTCTATGAACGGGAAACTTCTCTATTACTGAAAACTACGCATAAACTGATTGTTAGTCAAAATTTGCACAGATATAACAATGAATAGTACTCACTTATCTGTGTATATAGTCTATATCTATAATAAGAATTCCAAATAGGTATTTAGATACACCATAAATCTCTAACGGTATAATTATATATTGAAATTATAGGTAATAAAACATTTCTAAGCGTGTGTAAACTTACTGGCAGATAAGAATGAGAACCGAATATAACATTACGTAAGTGAAACGACAAGTTGTAACTTTCACTTGAGATGCGAGATGACCGGAACATATTATTTTTGTTATTCACAGGTTGGTGATCGCGAATACATTACAGCTGTATGTGGAAAGATATTTTTGTAATATTTAAAGTAATATACACATTTTGTATGCAAGAAAATATTCAATTCTGTTTTAATGTAGGAATCAATGTTAGTTATCATTGAGATTTTATAAAGGTTCCAAAATATAGCTCTCCGAATGGTCTCAAATGCTCACTGGTTCATACGAAATGATGAAATTCATGAACACCTGAGAATGAGAATAGCGAAGGAGGAAATTCGCCACCTTAATAAGTGCTACCAGGAGACTCAAACAGGCTTGCCAGAGAGCTCATGAACGACAAAGGCTACATTTCGCGCCTTAAAAGATGGCTTGTATCGTACCTGGATCGGAGAAGCGATCTTGCTATCAATGAAAGGGTGAATGTTCAATGGAACATTACCCTGCACAAGACTATGATGATGAAAACGTCTTATAAAAGCTGAAAAGCTGATCGTAGATACAAAACGGCACAAATAAAAATTAGTTATGGTTTATTATTTGAGATATAATGGCTTACACATAAGAATATATTTATACTATTTAATTTCTTTTTAATTGTGTGGCTCGAAATAATTTCCGAATTGGTTGACAGTATATTTTATTTTCGACGACACCATTCGCGCAATTGCCAATGCCGGACGGCCTAACAGACCCTCTGTTAGGCCTGGGTTCTTTCCCCGGCACGGTCAAAATTTGCGTGACAAGAATAAACGTTGGTTATGGTCGGGGTATAAGATTTTTTTTAGTTCATTGTGATAGGAAAAAGCTTTCGAGTTATCCGATCGTGTGTAAAAGTGTGTCCTGAAATTCTTTAATATAAATAAGTCTCTAATACTTATCTCGAAACGGCAACCTATAAAATACTCTAACGATTTTGAGATCGCCAATCGTTATATTATAGATTTCATCATCATTATATATTTGATCATTGTTTTTATAATTCAAAACATATACAACCTCCAATTATTATATTATTGTTTGTGAGTGATTTAATTGTGCGTAGCTACTTTTGTCAGAAAGTTGTTATACTTCGGAACACATTGATGTCTTTCAAACTATATAAATAGACTAGCTGATCCGGCAAACGTTGTTTTGCCATACATGTGATTTCAATTTTCAATTAATTATTCGAATATTATTTAAAATTTGACACTGCGATGGTAGCGCCGTCTGTCGGATCCAATGTAAAGCATTCCAAAATCAACAACTACTAATAAATTAAAAATTAATTAAAAAAACATTGTCCAGCGGACAAAATTGTGAAACTAAACCATTCCCAGAGCCCCTTGAATAAGCACAAAAAATTTCATCAAAATCGGTCCAGTCGTTTGAGAGAAGTTCAGTGACATACACACTCACAGAAGAATTATATATATAAAGATATGACAACATAAGATTCTTTAGAAGATTTAAGGTTTCTGCATTAATTTTTCAGTATAAATTGTAAAGGCAAGCGTTCGTCGATAAATGTACACTATTTTAATAATATTCCAAAATCAACAACTACTAATAAATTAAAAATTAATTAAAAAAACATTGTCCAGCGGACAAAATTGTGAAACTAAACCATTCCCAGAGCCCCTTGAATACGCACAAAAAATTTCATCAAAATCGGTCCAGTCGTTTGAGAGAACTTCAGTGACATACACACTCACAGAAGAATTATATATATAAAGATATGACAACATAAGATTCTTTAGAAGACTTAAGGTTTCTGCATTAATTTTTCAGTATAAATTGTAAAGGCAAGCGTTCGTCGATAAATGTACACTATTTTGATTACAATATGAATAGTGTTTGTCAACATTTGGTATTTTTCCCCGATATTCAAACCTGACGCAATGCACAACGTAACATAACCTCAGGAGTCGGACTATTGAGATAAGAACCGGTAGGTGTCCAGGTCACTTTCCCCACTTTCTATACTCAAAGATGTGTGAACAAACTATAGGTAACTTAATATTTTCATAGATTTCGACCTCTAAAATACTTTTATTTACTCTTAAACATTAGTTACATTTTTTTATAAACACAATTCAATCTGGTCGGATGCCTCGTGAAAACAAAACTAATTGAGGATTTTAATCAAAAATATCTAATATAATCTAGTTTAATTATAATCAATTAATTTAATGGTTCTATGTCAGGCGATCGAAAGCTGATATCGATTTTACGGTGTCATATAACAGATTTACATGTGCCTACTTGATTAAAACGTTAACTGAAAAGTATGGGATATTAAAATCAGAAAGTACGTTGCGATTCTTAAGGCAAATATTAAATAATTTACTCTGCAGTGTTTCCTTTTTGTTTTTATGTAATTTTATGCGTTGAAAAGGGATAAATTTAGTAGTACTACTTTAGTTTTAGTTGTGGTTAAACTACACAAGTCCCACAGATGTACATTTTCATTTTAACGTAAGTCTGTTAACCTTTGTGTGAGCAACTTCTAAAGCACAAAAAACGAAAGTCATGTCCAGATTATGTAAGTTACCTTTGCTCTGAAATGAATACAGCTATAATAGAACTTAAGCCGTTCTTACATTAACTGTTCTTATGTAACAAGATACGGAATTCCAAATTTTATATCTGCCAATGAAAAGGAGGGGTATACAACACCCCTTACTTTTTTATTACCTTTGAAAGATCAACCAAATCAGTGCTTTAAAATGTACCAGTCTATGGCATTTTTATCTATAAAATATTGTTTCTTATTTGACTAGCGATCATGTGTGCAGTTTGAAATTTGACCACCAAATATACACAAAAATGTCTGCGATATTTATAATCGTATAGCAATCAAGTATAGAATATATATCGTTAATTTAATAACTGCCAGTTACACCTTGTTCACCGAACGGACTCAACTAGTGAAGCTCAACGCAGTATAATGAATTATAGTAATTATATTTGTGCAGATTGAGTACTTTCGATTTAGCCACACTTTCGAAGAGTTCATACGAACGTACTAAATATAGCTTACGAATTTGACTTCTTTATTAATCGAGTTACTGCCACAAAGCCTTGTGTTCTCACAGTTCGAGTCCCGGGCAAATAATTTTCTGGTCGGTATGCTCTGAGTTGTATGTATGTCTCATGGTTACGGGATTACAGTCCAAACGACTCACTTAGTTCTGGTGCAGTAGTATTAAGTGTATCAATTGTTTAACTATATATCACGATGTATAAATTATTTCACTTGTGCCAAATGTGCCTTAACGTTTAATTACCACTTAAAATCCAATCACTATTCCTTACACTTTAGTTTCTCCCTTTCTTTTCATAAAATGGCAAACGCGCCGGAGGCTCACCTGATTGTATGTGATACCGCCGCCCAGTGTCACGAACAATACCAGAGGCCTGTGCGTTGCCGGTCTATAAGATGATACGCTCTTTTCTTGAAGATCCCTAAGTCGTATCGGATCGGACTCTCTATTGGCCGCTAGTTCCAAATATCGATATATATATATATATATATATATATATAAAAAAAAACTAAGAGATATATATATATATATCTCTTAGTTTTTTTAGTCGAACCAACGGTTAGGCTTGGGATACTGATACGGCAGTCTGACAATGCATTTAAAATTTGATTTTTATGGTTACGTAAAAAGTTGACAACAATAGTCTTCGTCTATATTATAAGCCGTGATAATTCAAGCTTCAATTTTAGCTATTCATTATAAAAATAATTCCTCAAAATCGAATGGTACCGATCTATTAGTGTTCGACTCCTAGGTGATTACGCGGTGTCCTCCAAAATGATCAAGGCTTCTAAAAATCAGTAGTGTGGGACCTGACAATCATGTGGTATAACACTTCTGATGGTTCATCACGAAATTGGAACATCTGACGGATAACAGATAAAAGAAAACACTCCAATTCTAACTTCAGTTCTATAATTAATCTCGCGAATTAATTTGAAAGTCCATTATGTTAAAAGGCAACATTAGAAACTTAATTCGGTGTCAATGCATACATTTAACTAAATGCCAATTCCGATATCCGCAAACTCTCTTGGTGTGTCATCAGTAAAAGTTCTAATCAGGAAATAAGTTATTGTGACATTTAACGAAGCTTTCCAAATTTAAGCTTTTATACAAAAAAAATCCTATGCTTGCTAGTATTTCGCTCAACGTGATTTTAAATATCCTAATGCGTTTCTAAAGCGTCAAACAGTGAACAGTGAATACATGGTATTACTGAAATAATATGGAATAAGTAATTTTGAACAGAGTTGTATTAGGTATAGGTGATTAAATAATCTAATACAATAAATAATAACTTTTGTATAAAACGCTACTTGGTCAATTCACTCATTAGTAGATTTCATCATCATCAGCCTATATTCGTCCACCGCTGGACATAGGCCTCTCCCAAGGAGCGCCACAACACTCGGTCCTCGGCCTTCCTCATCCAGCCACTACCGGCTACCTTCCTAAGGTCGTCGGTCCAGCGGGCAGGAGATTTACTCATTAATAAATAGAAGCTATAGTTCGTAAACGACAAAATTAAACTATTAAGAATTTAAGAGTTACTTTACCCGTAACGTAAAATTATCGGTTAGTCAAAGTTGAATATGTGTTTTTTAGACTTATATAAACCTTTTATCATGTTTAACGTTCTTTCTTCGATTTCATGTTGTCTATTGCTTGTAATGCCAACTGGCAAAATTCATTTTTTATGTTTGGTAAGCCACACAATAAAGAGACATATAAAAAAACGACGGGCTGGAGAGTTTAAAAAAAATCAAATATTGAATTGTACTGGTTAATGGTGATTAGCATAAGACCAAGTTATTATCTATCATTTGAGACTTGAAGTTACACAGCCCCTGTCAGCAGTATCCGTGAGAATACGAGTGGTCGTTCCTCATTACATATAGATTTAGATATTTGACAATTTTTCTAAATTATTTACATGACGCTATAGAACCACGATCAAATATCGCGAATTTTATTTTTTAATATGCGCGTAACCAAAGATTCAACCTAGTTGTCTTATATAGGCATTCACTTAGAGAACTTTTTACGACGTAATTAAATATAAGTATAGTTATTAATATAATGCTTAAAAAAGTGAAAAGTACTTTCACCAAACTGTTCAGTTACACATATGTGCGATTCGGTGTAAGTTTTTACGCATACTTATATGAACCGAAATTAATGAATTATTTAAAATATTATTGTTTGTTTTTTCATTTTCTTAATTTACGCGAAGCAGTTGATTTAGAATTTATATTTAAAGCGATCTCTTCGAAGCGAAGCGAAATTGTACAAACGGGAAATGTAATAAATAAAATCATTTTAAATCTTTATTAATAACTAATTTACTTAACTTAACTATTACTTAACTTAATTACTATTACTTAACTTAACTATTTTAATAAACGTCGTTTTGTTTTCTCGCAATCCTAGTGAAGTTTCACATCAGTTTAACTTTATTTTAGTACCAAAGATATTTACCTCTATACAACTCAAAAATTAATCACGCTCTGATTGTATTGAATAAAATTTTATTATTTACATTGAATAAATCTTTGTATTTTAATATATAGGACAAAGAATGGTTTTAAATACCGTGTTTAAGTCAAATAAAATTTACGAACCTAAAACTATTAATTATAATAAAATGGATTATTATTATCGAAATGTTAAATAATATGTTGTTTCATTTTGTTTTCATTTAATTTATATATTGTTTGCACAATAAAATGATTTTATAAATACTAAAAACGTACCATTATTTCAGCAAATCCAATTAGAACAACACAACACAACACTACACTAATTAATAAACTTATTTTTCGCGTGTCGCCTGTACGATAGCGCGTCTCCGACTGCGATAGAAAGTGGCGCCGCAAAACAGGTTGAGGTGAAAAGTTGAAGTGAGCTTTTTCAACTCGAGGAAGACGTTTTGCAATCGGTTCGCGATTTTAATTCAATTACATCATTTATTGTTAGAATTTTAATATAAATATGAATATATTGGACAGTATTTATATAGCTTTCACGAGAAATATTTAGGGAGTGTAGATCTGTGAATCGTGGAACTGTTTCTCTATTATTTTACATACACAAATGAGAACATTACAACTACAGTATAGAATATACAAATTACCAATATTAGCCCGATATTTCAGAATCTTTGGTTCCGATAGCACAGAACATAACACTGATCAACGAAGCGCATTGATGGATTTGCAAAGATGATAATTATATCAATTTTAGTTAAGTCTATTTACGACACGTAGATGAATTTAATGAATGCAATTTAAAGAACAGTCGTAACGTGACTTCATTTAAATGTTTATTTATTAATGTGTCAAATACTTGGTGTTGTTCAGAGTTGTAGATTTTCGAATGATTCGCTGCTTTAAGATTTCATTTTAAAACTTGGACGTGATCATTATAATAATTAATAGTCTTTTAACATTAAAAAAAAACAATATTTAATTTGTGTTGCATACAAGTTCAAAACCACTTGTATCAAATACGTCAGATATAAGTCCTACAGGTATGACACAGACACACAAGTGTGTCACGAGCAGGATGTAAAGGCGTGACCATTTGCATAATCGAAGAAAGCGCTCGCTGAAATATATTGAACATCTTACGCTTACGTCATATTGTTCTACCGAGTGTTTTCCTACCTAGGCATGTTCCGGCTTGGCTGTCCTTGCTTCAAAAGAATTGGAGCTGTAACTTGGTGTTATATTTCTATCTGTTTCGATACTTCTATGATATAAAATATAAGAAATAAGCTTCAAAAACGAGTGCGTTCTTATTAAGCATTATTTTGTTACGGCAGCTTTAGCCAGATGTAACATGGCACGACAAATAGATATTTCAGTTATATATGAGATGTTATACATAAGTTTTAATTTAAATTATGTCGTTTCGCGTTTGCAGCCTGTGAACAGTATTAAATATATCTATAAATATATGTATACTGTTTATAAGTTGTAAAAAGTTGTTAAGGTTAGATGTATCCACCATGTTTTTATATTGAAAACCATATTCTGTGATATTTAAACAGAAGTTGGCACAGAATGCCATATCGATTTTAAAGTTTTAAAATATCACAGAGGGAAAGTATTTGCCAACTTTCAAAGAACACGTTTTAACAAATATGTGTTTTTGATGATCAACTGGCGAGGCGTGTGCTACACATATGTATTGGGTGCAAATATGTTGATCAATTTCACGTTACATTTATGAAAACTATACTGCGGAGTATGAAAGACCGTGACAGAGATTTACGCAGGTTTTGTGTGTTTTAAGATTAAGTTGGGCCAGATAAAGAAGACGAAGAGTCTTGCAAAGGACATTATAATTTGTGACAGTGTTACCAGTAACAAGTGTAAAAACGGGCCTGTTGAGACATTCAACAGAATTTTAATCAAATCTGTACCCGAAAATATCTAAAAATATAATAATAATAAAGCTATTTATTTCAGAGACTAATTATTTACAATTCATCTTACATATAGAATAGATTATAATAAATTATATTTTTTCTAATTATATATACTTATATATTTATTTAATTTTATCTGATTATACATTATTTGTATCTAAATATATATAAAACTATAAATTAATACTTAATTCTCAGGGAATCTATTAAAAATAAGTCTATTTGCTCGGTATCTTGCGATTGCTCGATGCTCGATATTTTTATTGTAGATACGAAATATAGTACTAGAAAAATACTTTCACGTTATAAAGGATAATTTATGGGTACATTATTTTACTCTTAATGATTGAGAAAGTGAATTAAAGGAAGACAATTTGGCGAACATCCTACGAGATTGTGGAAGTAGGATGAATAAATAATTAATTATTCTTAGTAGTATATAATTATTATATTACATATGCTCTGTTGCATCTTTGGGATCAAACAATAATAAATAAAAAAATAAGGGTTGATCGTAGAAGGGTGAAAATTTAGGATTGTGTATTCTTGTATGTAGTATCATAAAAAAAATAGAAACTAAAAAATAAAATAAAAAAATTAGGGGTGGATTACCCTTAACATTTAGGGGGATGAAAAAAAGATGTTGGCCGATTCTCAGACCTACTCAATACGCTCACAAAGTTTCATGAGAATCGGTCATGCCCTTTCGGAGGAGTTTCAAGTTCGAACCCCGTGACACGAGAATTTTCTATATTAGATTAAAAAAAAACACAATGAAGTCGTCGCATAATATTGGAGTTTGGCGAAGATAATAGAAATTTTACAAGAATACTCAATATTTGTCAAAGACGAGGGACTAGCATGCTCATAAGTTAGGAATGTGGTTATGTAATGCGGTAGTGTGACCATACATTATTCTGTGTACGGATATGTAGCGAAAAAATAATGTAGCTGTAAAAATATTAATGAATAAAATTATGTGGTCAAGGCTAAATTCAGTGTATATTAAAGATATGTAAAAGTTTCTCAATTTATTTATCATATATTGGCAAAAAATAATATTAAATGAAATTGTCGTATAATTTGTATTAATTATTTTAATTGTACAATTCGTATATCATAATATTAGTTTCGTATGTATTTTAAAAGTTTGGCAGCAGATCGTTACATTGTTTGCGAATTCCACTTGATTTAATTGCAAATACAAGAAAAATGTTATCTCGAGTATTTTCTTTTGAGCCACTTGACCTCGCCAGCATATGCACCCCACTCATCTCAAAGTGAAAGCCGCCCTATGGCCTTGAAGCGAAAGTTTCACCAGTATAGGCGTAACTTACACAGTTGACATTTCCTTATCACGCTACCGCGGCTCAAGATTTCTGGAGGAACCATTTTGAGCGGAATTGGAAAATAGTCGTGGTACAATCGTTTCATTTGTCTTTTGTTTATATAAACGTTTTAATTATAAGCAATATAAGAGATATGATTTGGTTTTATTGGTGAACTACGTACTTCTAAAGTAGTAAAGTTTTTTAATTTCATCCAGGATGATTTACTCTAAAAGCAATTAACCTAATTTAATTATTTATTTAGTAGTTAGTAAGTTAAGTTTAGTAGTTTTAAAGTATCTATTATTTATTTAGTAGTAATACATTTTAGTTATAATATGGGGAAAACTCAAAAAGGTACCTCTACTAAATCATGACATAAAAATTTTCATTGACCATATTTCCCGTTGGTTTTATAGTGTTTGTAACAAATCTAGTTACATTTTAAATAATTTATCAAAGTCGATACATATAGCTTATGTTAAAATATATTTAAACTGTATGTTATTAAAACAGACCCTACAGTACAGGTATTTTTTACTGACTAGGCGGTCCCAACATTGTATTTAATTTAGACTAAGCTTTAAACGTTATTATCATCATCATCAGCCTATGAACATCCACTGCTGGACTGCCTCTCCCAAGGAGCGCCACAACACTCGGTCCTCGCCATTATGTGGATTTAAACACACGTACGTTGTATGCGGTACATAGAGTTTTGTCCAGGATACTTATATAATATATAAAGAAGAAATGACGTAATAGATGCCAAGCCCAAAAATATTTTGGTCAAAAGCCCGTTTATGCGAGCGGGCTGTCAAATTTGGCGTGACACGACAACTTTCCGATCACGTAATATGGTGGCGTATTACCATCATATAACCATGCAAATATAAATATTTAATTTTGCAGTTGCACAATTACGGAATTTTAGTATAGCTCGGTTTCTATTTGTGGACGGTGCCAATGGTTTCAAAACACAAAATGAGCCTGTACCTAAAGCGGGTTGGTAGTGACTAATGAAACCCACTTTTGGTATTTACAATATTATACATAAAAAAAATATCTCACAAAAAATTACTATATTGCCATTTTCACTACTCTGACAGACGCTGGCGATCGTCCTTTCTTATTTACATGCCAGTATTAATAATATAAATAGTAATTAATAAAGAGGTTTTATTTATACATTATTTACAAACGGCGATGCGCCTCTACATACATATTTAAATAAAATTTTAGAACGCGATTCATTATTACTATTTAAGCCGACATTTTAGATACTTTACAGCAACTTGAACCCCCATATGGAAGAAATGTAAACGATTCACAGATTCACAGAAATGGAAACAAAAGAAAATGTCTACCGCATTAGAGGTTATACATATGCAAATGTTTCTTTTTAACAGATCTCTAGAAACACATGTAACGCGTAAGGAAATCGTAAATATTTGAAACATGAGTTGGTTCCGCCAGCGTAGAGTGCTACATCTATGGACTATGAAAGATAATATGCTTATGTTGTTCTCTACACTTATTTTTTACATCCATAACTTTCTTTTATTCTATTGTACAAAAATTAATTTAATAAATTTGACAATGAAAATGGTGCGGAGGTAACATACGTTTTGAACTTCATGACCTGTAAACAAATAAAATCTTAACCATGATTCTACCCCCACATTTAGGTCACAAGTGTCCGCCTGACCGGGTACATGCACCATTGAGCACCCATACGTCCCCTTAATAAGGTAACGGTCACGTTAAGCGTTACTCGCTAAGCGGATAATTTATATTGGTTTTGACTAATATTCACTATCTATAAAATATTTTAGAGTCAGGTGTTTGCGAAAGTCAATAGTATACCAATTATAAACCAATTTAGTAAACTCCGCGAAAAAACCATCAAACACTCGACGCACGTTTCGCCCAGACACCGGAGCATCCTCAGGATGTCTCTACAAATAGCGTAATAGTCTAAATTTAGCTGAAAAGTCAAGGCGTAAAATATTATGTATATTTCTTTACAGTTGTGATACATAGTTTACCAAAAATATTATATTAATGAATAAAGAATAACGCTCGTATAAAATGCTCAGCGTAGATTTTTTGTATTGTTTTAACCCTTTTAACATTATTTCTGTGTTGCTATTGTGTTAATATACATTAAGTGTAACTGTTTAATTAATCTTCAATAAAAGCATTGGGGCCTTAATGCCTTTTATGTGATAATGCCTTTTTATGATAATCACTTTAATTTTATTTCTACTAAACTTCTATATTATCGTTTACGCGGTCGCCTCACGCACGATCGTAGCCTAACATTCATTCAAGCATAAAATAGACTCCATCATGTTTAATACTCAGTTTTAAACAAACCATGGCCCAATATTGGTGTTAATAAACGTGGTTTTGACCGTCAGGAGCAATCCTTGAATCTACTGAACCGACTGATAATTCCAGTGACCACGGTAATGTATATCTTTTAACCATTAATTAACTCCAAATGCCATAC
The DNA here is from genome assembly GCA_963693355.1 of Pontia daplidice. Taxonomy (NCBI): domain Eukaryota; kingdom Metazoa; phylum Arthropoda; class Insecta; order Lepidoptera; family Pieridae; genus Pontia; species Pontia daplidice. Next base: position 289,058 of record CAVNZL010000077.1, read on the forward strand.
TATAAAGCATTTATGTAGTACAAAACCCTAATAGACCAATGTGTAAGCAATATTTAAACAACCACTCGACTTACGTTTCGAACAACAGGCAACTTCCTGAGGATGCTCCGGTGTCGGAGTGTTGCTTAACATATTGGTCTATTAGGCTTTTGTACTATGGACTTCCGCAAGGTAACGCCAAATTCTATTAATTACATTTATATAGTGTGAGCATAATTATTGATTAATAGTTTTGATAACATTAAAATATGTCGGGGCGTAGACGCTCCTGTCACAAAACCTTGGAGATGGTCAAAAAGCTTAATAATTGATTCCAATATAGATAAGAATGAATAAAGATGAAGAAGAGAAAAGCCGACCGTCTTCGCGGCGCAACTCAGCCAGCCTGTCTCGTCGGAGTAGTGTGGACAAAACAGTACATTCGACAAACTCTACCCCAAAGAAAACTCAAAAGTTTGACTTTGTCGTAACTGGAAAGCAGATATTAAAAAAGTAAGTATCACTTAGCAACTATTTAATTTCGAATCGCAAATGTTAATTCCAAAAAGTTTCCGTTTTGTGAAAACTGTCTTACAGATTTTATTTTGTATTTTTCGTTTAGCCTATCTTAAATATTATTCTTTGCAATTTAAGAAGCGATAGAGCGCAATCACTCCCTGGTGGTCTGCGGCGACAGTCCGTTGATTCGCTGAAGAAGAAAATCGATTCGACAAAGAAAAGTCAAACAAAAAGTCGCGACGCGTCACTAGAAGATGATATGTCTTTGGATTTGTCGCAGGTAATAAATACACTATATTTTGTCCAGCGTATGTATGTGGTTATAAACAGACCAAAAATTGCTTGGCAGATATATTCAATATAATTTTAAAATAAATATAGCCATTTAAAGAAAAAGGATTTGTGTTATGTATTTTTTGCAAAATTTAAATATAATTACATTATTTAAAATTTTTCCCGACGTTTCACCTGCTTTACCTACAGCGTGCGTGGTCACGGTAGATGCAATTTCATTAATTAATACATAAAATAAATCCGTTAAAAAGTGTTTTTTTAATGAGTAACAGTTATGTCAATAAAAGACAATATTAAATATAGCCATTTCTAAATCAAGTTTTTGATTATATTTCAAGTTTCAATACACAGCAAAACTTATAAAGGTTCACCTTATATCTACAATCATTTATTGATGGCTTTAATTAATCAAGAATGTCCTTTCCCGTTAGGTGTCAGATTTCGAAGACACAAATTCCAAATATGGAGTGAAAAAATTCGCAACATCGACACCAAAGAAAGTTCCAAAGCGATTAATACAAAGTGTGCTGACCGAGAAGCATAATAGATCGCTGGAATCGCGGAGTAAGGAGAGCTCCTTCAGCCGAGACAGCAAGTCCAGTCTTGGCGCTTATAGGTGTGTCTTTAGTAAAATTTTCTAACAACCCTCCGCAAAAAACACGTCAAAAACTCTAGGCACATTTGGACACCGGAGCAACATTAGGACTTTCGTAAAGTAACGCCTCATTCTATTAATTATCTATAGTATATGTTAATTTCTGATACTTGTAACAAAGGACCTATTGTGAACTACTACTGTTTTCGAGCACAAACAAAAAGTTTTGTCAAAAGTAAATAGTAAAATATGAACGTTGTACTTCTCTTGTTCTTATTTCTCCGAATGTCACAATTCGATAAAATTTGCAGTATAAATGTACATTTTACAGACATACAATGAGCACAGAGATGGAATGCTCTTCAGCGTCGCCCACCTCTGCTCCGTCTTCAACTGACAGCGTACATGGATTCCCACCAGACACTATGATGTCTTCAAGAAGTCAGGACTTGCTTGATAGGTGAGGGACACTGATTATGTTGTTCATATCCTTTTGAACACACACTTGAATTAGTTTGACAAATCCGTCATTTATATGGTACAAATGACGTAAATCAGATGTTAGGTGTTGATGTTGTCCTGGAAGGGAAAGAGAGAGCATCTAGACAGAATATCTATCCTAAGATACACTCTGCTGCAATTAGATACTTTAGTTTACAATCCATTCCATTTTTGATCAATAATTTTCACAAAAAAGTAAATACATTTTACGCAACACAAATGAAAACTTTAAAGTCATCATCTCATATGATAAAAGATATAGATTTTTGTTTATAAAATGTTTTCAGCGTCTGCGTAAGCACCTGGCAGGATTCGGAACAAAAGCCAACGGGAGAATGGAGCAACTTTTGGGCGAATTATAATAACTCTCTCGCTCGGGTTCCAATAAGTCGATTTTACGACCAATGCCCAACACCCTATCGTACTGAAGACTTTGACCTAACGGATTTTGGTGAGTGGACTAGATCAATTCCATATACATTTCAGGTCACATCCGATATTACTCGTGTTACCATATATTATCATTATTCGTAAGAAGACGCATTAATGCTTTTTTCAGATCTCTCAAACGAAGCCTTAAAACGCTCCCCAGATGATATAAGCAACATAAATTACATAATTCGCAACGAAGGATTACATCTTACGCCACGTGAAACGCAAAATATTATCAAATGTACACATATTTTGGGGAATGTCCTCACAAAGGCAATAGAGAGACAATCGAAAGAAATACACAAAGAATGTTGTGAACCTGGCATAGATTCCGAAAGAGAATTGAAGAAGAAATCAATGTCGTTGAATCTGAAAGAGACTGTGCTGCCCCTAGAAGTGAAAGAGGAGAAAAAATCGGAATCGGTGCCAACGCAAACAGACATTTCGTTGCCGAACACGAAGAGCGCGCCGAAGATATTCGAAAAGATTCTACGTCAATTGTCAAAATCATCACTCGACGAAAAGGTGATCACTGAAACTCCAGAAGAAAGCCAAGGTATAAAGAATGAGGGAATTAAAGAAAATTAGTCTGAAAATGTCTATTTAAACAACAACTATTTATTATGGATGTACATGAAAAATTGGTCACTCTTCACATTAATAGTTTTGTTCATATGTCTCTATGGTCTTTGAATTATTGCGTCAGGCAGATGTTGCATCTTTGCACCGACTAGAGTACAATCTTGGGTACTAGGCGAGAGGAAAGGTTTATTAAAAATTTCTTGTAGCAAAAAAAAAATTTTTAATATCAGGCGCATCAACATCTATCGCGATAGATCGTCAAAAATAGTAGAATGATTTTCTATATAAAGCTACTTCTGAAAGTTTAGTCAAATGTCAATACACAGTACATATTTTCCCTCACATTTAATAGATAGTGTATTTATACCTAGAAGCCATCAAGAACCTTGTTATTTACTTAAAGGTTTGCTACACATTCGTGGGCCTCACGCCGGCCATAATCGATGCTCGTTGTCCCCTATCTTATTAAAAACGATTGACATTGAGGCCGACTGAAATATTGTGATTTGTGCCAAATTGTGTCCTTTCTAAAGAGTCTAGTCATTAAATCTAATTATTGTTTTACAAACTTAATTGTATTGTTTTATGTATATACAACTTGGAACTATATATTTGTTTAATTAATAATTCTGAATTGAATTATTTCTCTCTAAAAATAGTTTGGTCGGGTGGCAAGTTTGTCCCATCGACGAACGCAAAGTGAAATCGTCGTCAAAAAGGTAAATTAACTTGTATTATGCGTACAACGATGTGATGTTTTTAGATTGTTTTAATGTTTAAATTTTAAAGGCTAGACCAGCATGTACGCGGTATATAATATTTGACAGCAGAACACGGAATTGTTGTAGTTCTAAATAACTTTGGTATAAAGGACCCCTTCTCATTGACTTCACCAACCGAATAATAAATAAAATGTACATATTTTTCCATAATTTATTTGAAACCTGTACACAGTTAAAATCTATTCAATAAAATAACTAAAAATAATATATTACTTAATTTAAAATTTTGATACTTTGGGAGTGATGGCTACAAATTTTCAAACGACACGAATAGAAACGGTCTTATGAAAAAAGTACGGTTCATTTGTGTGTTTTGTCGAAAAAATCCGAAGCGACATCGATATTTTCACCATAAGACCGATCTAGAAACGAATATTTACATCCAAAATATTAGAATATAGCTTTTAATTCATAAATTCAACAATTGCATGCAAATCATTTGAGACGCGACACTTTGTTGGCGCATGCTTTAAGAGTCCATCCGTCCATTATTTTTTGTTTATTTCGAGTCGAAGTTGTCTCAGATGATTTGCCTGCAAGAACAAACTAAAACTACCTAAATTCTGTACCCACATTTGAATAACTAATAAGCGTAATTATCGAGGACACTCGGAACACAGTTATACAGGGTGAACACATGATTAAATTATGGTCTATATTAGCAGTTACCATGGTTACCGTTCATTCGCTGTCAATATCCAATAGTAAAAAAATTAAGGTAACTTTAGGTATAGATAGATAATTCAATCTTCAATCTAATGTAGGTTAAAATAAAATTGCCAGGAAAAAACCATTATTTATGACACTTAAGATTTAGAAGAGATTAGTTTCGATGACGGTGTTATAATTCAATCATGTCTTCATTGAATAACATAAAATATATTTTCTTACAAGCAAACGTCATTTTGAGGCCCGCAACTTTGAATCGCAATTAAGGGACCTCTATGATAAAGGTTCCCCTTGGAAATCGAACCTTGATCTTTAAGGGGCGTTTATAATGTAAGATAATAACGTGAATATATTGTCTTCACCTAAAAGTTAAATTTAGTTTATTTTAGGTAGATTAGTATTTTAGTCTTACATTATTTTTTGGTTTAGTTATGGCGAATAAATATGGCCACATAATGATATAAAAATAACTGAATTTGAAGGAAAAATTTCTAAAAATAATGTTAATTACGGCGGGCCTTCATTCGCTAAAACGGGACACAATTTTGCAATCGCCAAGTATATGTTTGTATCAAAATCTTTGTAAAAACTATATTGTCATGATCTTCCTTAAAATATATTGCATTATTTCTTAAAACTAAAGGTGGGATATTCCTATAATAGTATGGCATCATTAAACTAAATTTAGTCAATGTTTAACTAAAGACGAAAATCTGCCAATATCGAAGAAATAAAATACATATTCACTTTTCAGCGCCTAAAATATAAAACCTTAATCTCTCTTACACCTAATAAAAATTTCCGACCTATTTTATATTTACAAGCGGTCTTTTAACTTCGTTTTTAAACCACCTATTATATACAATTGGTTTTGTTCGTCTGTACATTTTTGATGTTTTTGGTCTTTGATTGCATTTTATCTTTTACAATACTGTTCTAATTTACAATCGGTCAGTTCTTTCGATTACAATAACAAACGGTTGCGTCTTCCCGAAGGCTGCAAAGACCGGTGTTTCCTTAACAGGTGCCGATGTTTTGGATCCAGCATGGCGGTGTATCCGGTTGGCGAGCAGAGTTCCGGATAATTCTTGTAAAATGATCTGTAGCCGGCATGTAGGAGATAGACCTCTGGGTAGTGCAGGTGAGGGTAGTTCTCTTGGTTCTTTGCGCGGTCGGAGGAACGGAGGAAACGCGATCTGAAAGAACATATTTCATTTATATACGTGTTTATTTTAATATTGTCTTTTATTAACATACCTGTTACTCATTTAAAACACTTTATTAACGGATTTAAGTTATGTATTTTTGCAAAATTTAAAATAATGTAAAATATATTCAAATTTTGTAAAGTGTTTTTCTTTAAATGCAGTATTTGATCTTTTTCAGTAATTGTTTTCAAAAACTTAAAACAATTTAAGTTAATTTTAGATGGATGTAAGTCTAATACTTACAGCTTAGGCCCTCTCTCCAGCGAGAATTCGCAGTGGAACACCAGTATATTTCGCTTCGTGCTGTCCCTCGGCGGGGGCTTGTTCACCAGTTCCAGGATTTGCTCCGATGTGAAGATGTTCAGCGCGCCCAGGATATGGCCGCCTTCGTATTCGTAGGGGTAACGGCAGTCTATCACCTGAAATAAACATTACAACAATTATTCAAAACGTCCATATTAAAATCATAAAAGAACTGACATACTTGAAAATAAGAGTCCTATAATTAATTGTAGAGTTGAATTAGAAAGAAATTATACTATGTCCATTTTAAATAGACCATTTTTGAATATAAAAACAGGTAAAACTAAATTAATGTTTACCTGAAAGTCGTTTATGCTATCCGAATATTCTCCCCGAATTAAACTGGCAAGCGTGTCACCGGATATTGATTTGAGGTCCGAGTGGTCTCCGGCTGTGAGTGGAAGTGCAAAGGGTGAACTAAAGTCACCGATGAGGTCAGGTTCTATGGCCGCTGGAAATGGGAAATTTTTATTATGTGAGGATCAGTTTCCATTTAAGATATCTATATGACAACATAATTTTAAAACTACAATAAATTTAACCTCAGTTTTCAAATGTAATCTAATGTGATGTTAAGTTCGTTATAAACTTAAGAAAGTCTACTTACATCTCGCTAAAGCAGACATAATAGATGCATTATTTTCAGAGAGAGCTCGTTGCAAAACTGGCCTTTGTGGGGCTGGAGTTGTTTCAGACTTCAATCTCTTATTGGAACCACTAGGTTCTTCTCTTAATCTCTTTGAAACAGGGTTAAAACTCAAACTCCTGTACACAGAAGGTCGCAGCTTCTCAGTGAAACTCTCCTTAATTTGGCCCGATAACAAGTCGCTGAAGTTGGAAATTTTGGGCGAGTTAGAAATCTCTTCCATGTCTAAAAATGGCTCCTCAAACTCAGAAATGAAGCCACTCTCCATAGATTCTGATGTCAACCGCTTCGAAATAGTCGAACAAGGAGACTGGGTAATGCTATTCTGTTTCTCGAATTTTGGGCTTTCAGTGAACTTCAGGGACTTTTTAACGGATATTGTCTTTCTTGGAGTGACATCTTTAGTCATCGGTGAGGTAAATTCAAAGCTTTCTTCAAAATTACTGTCATCAAAATTGAGTTTAGTCTTAATCTTTGAATTAAAATCAAAACTTTGTTCTGGATCAAACTCCATTTTATCAAAGCTACTCCGACTTTCATCAAAGTTTAATGCTCTGTTGGATTTAGACCTTTCCATTCTCTTGTCAAAATTGAGTACTCGGGAAGAGCTTGGTCGGTTAAAGGAAGTAGATGTTTCGTTTTCACACAATGGTGCCCCGAAGACGAAATTCCTTTGGTTTACCTTTCTAGAAGATGTACGGCCACTTGAGATAATATCTGGACTGTCAGTTGATATAATTTCGTACTTTGTGCATTCGTCAAAGTTATTAGAGTCAAATTCTTCTTCCAAATCCTGTAATGATTCCATATCTGGTTCCAGTGTTGTGGATGTTTCGGGTACCAAGACATCTGTGTCCATTTCTCTCTCTTTCTTAATATCAGAGAAGTCCAACTGTAATTGTACAAAATAGACTATTAGAAACAGAGTACAATATAATTTGCATTGTGTTCTACTAAGCAAAATTACTTAATTTAATTTTACCCTCTGAAAATTCTTTATGAATTTAAGTTTTACAATATTTTATAAGCTGCAGAAATTACCTTAGCCATAGTCCAATCACTTTTTTCCATGCCAAATGTGCAATCTTGAGTTTCCTCTTCAATGTTAAAATTTTCATTTTCCTTATTGGCCTTAAACATTGTTCTCTCTTCAAATATCCTTGACAATTTACTCCTTTTTCTCTCCCTTAAGCCTCCCAAAGGAGATTTCAGTCTTTCCATAGCTGGTGAATTTTTTATGTACAATGGAGTAACCTTAGGAGAATACTTTTGAGAGGTCAAAGGTGTGGATGGTGAATTTTTAATCCTTGAAATACCAGGAGAAGTGTTAATCCTTGAAAGACCAGGGGAGTTTGAAATTCTAGAGACTATAGGAGACTGATGAATTTTAGAGATTCCAGGAGAGGTTGGGATTCTTGATATAGGAGAGTATGTATTTGGTATCACAGGAGAGTTGGGAATGTTGGAAATTCCATGGAGACTAGGAGAGTTTTGTGATCTAAAAGTTAAAGGGCTGGAGTCTAGTTTATAACTGGGAGAATTTTGAATTTCACCTAATACTTTTCTCTGTGGTGTTAAAGCTTTCTGTATTTCTCCTAGAACCTTGTTTGGTGTATTAGGAGAGTGTGGGGTGAAATCTATAGAATGTGGTTTAATTTTGACTTTGTAATTGTATGTGAGTGCTTCCTCTTGCTTCCGTTTTGTGGCATTGTTACCGGAGTTAATTCTGAAGTTCTCAGTTATTAATCTAAAACAAAAGAGAAAATATCTTTAAAATTAGGTACAGTTTATATCCACAGCATTTCAATAATGAATGCTTATTACTTTAGTTTTTTCTAAAATTCATTGTACAATTGTTTGATGAACTTGGATTGGAACTTATACTTATTTATATAACTATAAATAATTATTCAATATTTAGCTTATACAGTTTTTTTCCATAAAAGTACTTTTATTCCAAAGATCAAAATTTTATAATTTTTGCATTTTATTCAAATTTTTGCATCCAATTTGATTGTTTTAAAAAATTCAATACAAAATAATAAGTAATGCACATTGATATGATAATCAGCATATTAATAAAAATAAAAATATTATAAAAACCAGACAGGTGATAAACCACACTGGCTAATTATGAAACTAAAATAGTTTGAGTTTTAAAGATCTTTTTGTTCCTTATTTAGTCATTTTGGTTTGAAACTAGTTCAATAATAATAAGGAATAGTTGCAGAAAGTTTGCTTTACGATTGCGAAAAAAATACGTATTCTTTATACGGTAAATAGAAATCGCTAATTCTATTATTAGAAAGATTCTCACCCGAGTTTTTTTTTACAGCAAAGGGTTGATATCACACCCCTTATTACAAACTCTCACGATGTCTTCCTCAACAATACATAACAATAACTTTTTTAACACAAAATATCGATCACCAGCAAAACTGGTTCGGTACGATATTTCACACGACTCTAAAGGTTATGAGAATTAACAATGTTGCCTTTAAAAACTATGATTTATATATTTCAAAATGAGTATTTCACGAATAAGAGCTTTTTAACTATATTTTGCACTTTAAAATGTTTCCTTTACCAAGGATCCAAAAATTTTGTTACAATATTTCCAAGTATAAAACAGTCATCAGTTTCGCGCGCTTTGTCGAACATATGGCATTGACAATGACATTTAGATTACAAGAAATCGGATAGTTGCACATGCAAAAATAAATTTTAAAAGTTCCATATTGATAAGTTCATACATCATTGTTTACTCGTTCCAATTTACTTGATGTTTTATATATATTTTTTCAAAAACAATTGAATTTTTTATAAGTTATTATTGTCAGTCTACATTTAAATAATCAATAGGAGTCCGATCATGGTTGAAAACAATTTCCTAGATAATTTGAATAAATCATACAGCACATAGAACTGGTTTAATATTAATGTATGCAGCAACTTGAATAGGAAGATGCATCCCTTGAAGAAATCAAGGTAATCAATATACAACACATTAAAAACGGGGTTTGGCACCGAAAATCATGAATTAAACAGATTTAACCGTTAATTTTTAACGGATATGATATTGCCAATAAATAAAATACACAAATTATACGTGTAATATAGTGACAAGACCCTAATTATTCTTTTTGCTGTACCTATTGCAGTTTAAAACGTGTATACGTGTTTTTGAAAAGTTATTGCGAAATAAAATAAGTACATATTTTAATATTTTTCTGTTGAAATTGTGAGTTTTACGTTTTACGTTAATTTGTTTTAACGTACAAGCGAGTAACGTCTGGAGAATTTCGTTCCCCCTTTGCACCCCTCGTACACAATAACTGCATATTCTTATCACTGCAAGGGTCGTAACGGAATAACGACAAAGCTCTTTTTTTATTTCTGGTTTGACAAGATGAAGAAAAAGCGTTATAAAGTATTTCAATTAATACAACCTCTTGTATCTTTGAGCTCGTTTGATACCAGATCTAACAAAAAAACATATTTTGTAATAATGAGTACTTTAGTCGTTGCCATGGATACCTACCTACATGCTTAAAGGCGCAAAAACACCAAACACTAAAATGTAACTGTGCTTCGTAAAACGTTTTTTTATTATCATTTGAATCATAACTTTATCAATAAATACTATAAATATATGTCAATAATTTGCGTATATTTTCGTAAACTTTTGTTACAGATATAAATCAAAGGGACAATGGTTGATTAAGTATGTTTGGCGAGGACCAAATCGGATAATTTTACCGAAAGTTTACAACTTCGGATAAAATATATTATCTCACTATACTTTAGTTATTGTGCAATTGTGACTAATGTATGTAACATTCAAGTGATAAATCGTAAGTATTGAAAAACATAATCTTTCAGAAGGTACCGTTCGCAGGTGGTTCAGGGCACAAAAATCAATCTATTTTTAGCAAATAACCGTTGCGGCGGAAACCAAACCGAACATATACCACATGTTAACAAGGTTAATGGAAGGATATGCGTTTGACTGACAAAATTCTCCACGATTTATTCTTATTTACGAGTTCCACAGCGGGGACATTACTTTCAATCAAAAAAGAACTCTCAAGACTTAAGCTTCTAAACCTTCTAAATACATATATGAACGGTTACTTACATTATGTAGAGTAATTATTAAAGAAATAAAATTCGTCATATTCCACATAGTTAATTATATTAAGAAAAATAGGCTTTAAAACATTGTTCTAACTGGTTATTTACTAATATCCCTCAACCGCTGAAACCATATAAGTGTTATTAATACTGCACCCTAACGCTACCGCCGCTGGGGTGACGGTACCGTTACCAACCGTTATCTGTCGATATATCGATTGATAACGGCCGAGGTTTCGTGTTCAACTTATGAAGCGGTTTGGAAATGGATGCATTTCCCTTTTATTTGTCGCGGATATTGTAAATTTAGGCAAAAGTATAAGGTCCTGTGTCTGAAAACAAAATTAGGACGTGGAAGGCGTAGATGCTAGATTCAGATACGTATTTTAATGCATAGTCTGTGCATCAGCATAGAAACTCTTTCTATTATTTTATCAACATCGTTTTAAGTAAATATATTGTATGGGGTTTTTTCTTTCGTTAGATATATAACTTTTAAATTCTTTTCAACTGCAAATTTGTCATTTATATTTTTTTGTATTTTTATTTCTAAAGCTATATTATATATATATATATATTATATATTCATAGTTACATAGAAAATAATTTTGTTTTTCGGGAATTATAAATGACGTTCGGAATTTTATTTTTAATTTCACTTCAATTGAAATATGAATAATACAATATAAAAAAGTAAAAAATGAAATTTCGAACATTTGCGGTTATTTTTAACAAATAAAAAATGCAGTTTCTTATCATTTGTCAACAGAGTCTAGACATCAAATAATTGTCAAAACGGCTTGCATTTGGCACGTGACACACACCTGATTAAAAAAAATGGTATGAACACCCGCGCACGTGCGTAGGGGAGTACAATAACTGTAATTCCTTGCGAAAAAAATATAATAGTAGTGTGGCTATGGATTTGAGTGCATTATGACCGTGAAGTCTTTATTTAAATAGGGTTTATTAAAATATAAGTATAGAACCAATTATCTTTAAATAGGTTTTATTTAAATATAAGTTTCGAACATATTGACGGGGTATAAAATCTGCTATAGAAAAAGTCATAGTGTTACGCGTTGCGCGTTATAATACTAATAAACACTATTTAGTGTAGTTTAGTTATTAATATTTTTGAGGGCGTAGACTAAATTTATTTTTTATTGGATTAGGCACAAATGATCAAAAGGCTTATCTGTTTTTAGGTGATACACACTTTTAAACGAGGCATATATATTATATAAAGTAATCAATATAAATTTTTTAAAACAAATCCCACAAACCTCGTTTGCACTCCATAAAAACAACTTTCAAATAAATTAATCATTTCAAACATAACAATAGAATTTAATAAACAGAACAATTTCAAAAAGCGAACACGTCCGCTCACCGCGGCACCGCGACCGTGACTGACCATCTTGAGACAGTTTGATAAGGTAGCAGAAATTTAACAATACCCTCGGGTCAAAGTTAACAATGGCGCTCGTGCCACGGCAGCTGTGGCAGCAAGTGGCATCTGCAACAGCTGAGAAATCTCGGAGAGGGTGGCAAGATTGTAACCGTTAATCAGACAATGTAAGGAAGTTATTGTGATTAATCGAAGATTCTCATAGATGGGCAGATGTGGTCATATCTAGGGTAAGTGTAACGGAAATAATTTACAAGCCGTGATTATCAATTGACCTTACTATTAAAAACAAACGTTGCGCGGTTACAGAACTTCTAAACTACTGACTATTTAAAGCAGTCGAAGTCCTAAACACAGTACAAGAACCTAAGCATGTTGTTATCACACATGAGTGAAGCCTGCAAGGAGTTTTTATTTGTAAGTTTAGGTTAAGGTAGTTTTTATAAAGTTTTTGGCTATAGGCTGTAATTAAATAAATAAATGATTATAAGCACTCCTATAGCATGGCCGACACGAGGGGTGTTTAGCGAAAGGCGGTTAGCGATCGATATACCGGCATATTGTTAAACAAACATACACCCGCCGCATTTCTAATATTTCAATTTTTTATTAATTGTAATTTCCTCTAACTAGCGAGACTTCTTATAGCATCCTTAAGAGTGCTCATGATATGAATAAATTCAACTATTTACAGTATACGTATATCTAGCGTCCTTTAAGACATAATTTAGATAATTAAAACGCAAATAACGATTGTAAAAACTCAATCGCTTGATTGATCAGCGAAAAAAACAAATAAGGTGTCGTCGGCTAATTTATATCGTATCAGATAATCGACATTCAATAATAACAAATCATTCAATTCTTATCAAACGTACGCGCATCTGCTTCGCCCCTTGCGTTTCTTGCTAAAAAATGGCGGGCAACATGAGCACTGGAATCTTCAGTTTGACAAAAAATATCGTTTTAGCGCGAACTTCGGAGACTGTACGTCTTAATCAAATGTGAATTTGATTGATTTTTCATGTTGTAAACAAAAAAATATTACTCAATCGACGAAACGTAATTAAAACAATTGTTTTATGTGTTTTTGTATGTTTTAAAGTTAAAAAAGTCTTGCCTACTCTGTATTCCATCAGTCGAATTCCGAGCAGAGTTCATTCAACGTCAAAATCTTCATGAAAGTGAATGGGACATTACTGCACGTGCTTCCGGCTGCGTTATTTACTCTATGGTATCTGTTGTCTTTGTTTCACCATAGACATTGTTTATGGTTTATGGAAAATAACAAATATTTACGTTTGTTTATATAGATTAAATGTCTTTCGTTAAAGTAAATTGACATATTGCAATAATTATGACGAAGTAAATTGTATGTATTTGACATTGCGTGTCAAATTCTTTTTTTTTCCAAATATCGACTTCGAATTTTGATGAGCCTGTCATTGTCACGTCAGAATGACTAATAGTAAACATAAATCGCGTCTTTATCTGTAGTAAAGTATTTATTTATATACCGAGAATAGCTTTTTATTTCTGAAATACTGAATGATAACGTTGACAATGTTTTTATAATGTTAGGGGCGACATGACGAGGCAAACGCAATCCTTTGATGGGTTACTTAAGTTCCATATTAACAGTACAACGAAGAGAGGAAAGGGTCACCCCAAGCGTAAGACAATATACGATTAAGCCGCAATTCCGCTCCTGACCGCATCCGTCCCAAGAGTGGGACGAACATAATATCCTTTTATATGTCAATCTGTATATATATTAACAAGAAATAAAAACAAATCGGAAAGAAATACATCCAGCGGTTGTAAAATTGCCATCTTTATAATCTACACTAAACTTAAATAAATATTAAATAACGTTCGTTATGTGTTTATGAGGACACAGTAATCAATCGCACATATGCAAATTGAGGTGAACTTAATCGAATTAGTTCGACTAACATCTGTTTCGGCATGCCATATGGCTCTTGCCTGTCACATCGCTTCGGGGAGGTCGGAACAGCGTAAGCTTATCAGACCTCGAAGGCTCGTTGAGCATAATTAGAATTTAAATGGCAATTCAAAATTATATAATTTTAAAACCGATACGACAAGAAAAGAGCGTCTAAAAAAAGCTGGCATCACACTTGTGAACCGCATTATGGGTCGCGGTATCACTAAAGATGCGACATGTACTTGAAATGAACTTTAGTTTTGCTCTATCTGGGAGACAGGAGCTTAAATCTTATATTACAACTACCACTGACCCAGCTAACGTTGTTTTGCTCTACATGTGGTTTCAATTTTCAATTAATAAATAAAAATCGGGGTTGATCGTAGAGGGGTAAAAATTTAGGATTGTACGTATTTTGTATATTGTATCATAAAAAAATAGAAACTCAAAGTTTTGTCAAAAAAATAAAATTTAGGGGTGGACTACCTAACGAAGAGTATTTGAATGAAAACCGTGGCACGAGAATTTTATATATAAGATGTATTACTGCAACTTTCATATATATGTTATACACAGACGAGCCAGTAAGATTAGAAATATGTTAATAATTTCGCTTATCGAAAGTAAACTTCTGTGTAATCTTATCTTAGTTAAAAATAGCGGTAACCGCATCTAATCGCGTCTTTGAAACGTGGCCCACACTTGAGATAATTACTATTTAAAACCCTTGAAAACAAAAAAGGGAAAGACCGGCTTTCGTTTTACCGATTCTCACTATTAAAAATCACGTTTAAATACGAGTTATTTAATAGACAAACTGTAGTACAAAAGCGCTACTCATAACTCAAGTAGCTCGACCTAAATAAAACAATGGCTGGTCTATGCGCCTAATTTCATCCTTGGCACAAATTCAGATAGAGTTACGACCACACACGCCTGGTATTAACCGCCATTATGATCTGTGATTGTACGTATATGAATTTTGTATTGCTCAAGACAGCTGATATTCATTTGGTCAAACACTTTTTGGCTTTTTACGGCCGGAATAACTAAACTGTAAATTTGACATTCCAAAAAGATCCAAGACGTCAACAATGTTTTTATATAATGTACCATAATGTCTCTGTTATAGTCAATATTTTAATGAGTCTTAATTTTCCCAATCCCTAACTAAAAAACGTCTTAATATAGTGGACGCATTTAAAATGAATGTACTATTACTTATAACTGTGAGTATATTTATCAGTGATATTTCGTGGTCAAGAACTAATTCATAAGTAGGTTGATGTTAATTTTATCAGTTGTTCAATGCTCTAAATTCTAATCAAAGATACATTATTTTAATGTGAACACGTTTCATACAACGAGTCTTAATCATGTTTATTTATTTAAATTTGGAACGCCAGCAGTTCGCCAGCAGCCAGATAATTCATAGATAGACAAATTTCGTTGCGAAAACCATTTACAGGCGTATACGTCATTAAGTTATCTCCAAAGTGCAATAGAAGCGTTTATATGACAGAAAATCAAATTTTTATTAAAAAACTTCGTGGCCTAGCAACTGTAAACGTCAACTTAACCCAATTTATTGAATGCCTAATTATTAGAATGCACTTTTACGCCATACTAAAGATCAAACAATGCTAAGAAGGGTTCATTTTCTTAACGGCAAGCGTCGGCATTGTTCGAAATTCGAATGCGTTCTTTTGTTTATGCGCGTTCGTTGACGTTGGCTAGGCGACGACTAAATGGCGGCATTTTGGAAAAATTGCGTCATCCTATATTTATACGAATTTTAGCGTTTGTAAATAAAATACAAAAAGTTTCGTACTTTGTACATATTAGGCAATGATGTTAATGTTTTTTTTAAGTATTCAGATCTTAGTAGTAATTAATTATTATTATTATAAACACATATTAATAAAACTGAAATAAAAATATCGTTTGAGGAAAACATCTAATATTAAGTTATCAATATTAAGGATCCTAATGTACGCAAAAGAGTCGTTACATTTAAACTAGCGCTTTTGAACAAATATTTTAATTCATAAGTCTATGGAATACAAAAAATCTCGTACAAAAATTATTTTAGTAATTTCTTTTTTCATCTCAAACCAGTTCCGTGGGATCCTTGCGTCATAAAAAATTAATACGCATAAAATTTGCAGATTATAAATCGTTTCAAAGATTATTAAAAAAAAAAATTTGAACTTTTAACAGTTAACATTTACTTGAGTATCTAACTAAAGATTGGTGGATTCAAGGTTTGTATGATCTGTGATAATCTAGAATGTCATTTCAAATTGTTTGTTATGGTTCATGTAACTACAATAATAGTATTATTGTGGTTAATTAACAATAACAATATCTATTAATTAATAGTATCATCATTAACGTATATCCTTAATTAACAATATATTTAAATAACAGTATATAATCCTTTTTGCGGATCCAGCTTTGAATGATAAAAATTTAACAATAAAGGTCACCCTCTGCCATGTCAGTGCAAGCCTTAGTACATAATAACGATTTTATTATCAGCGAAACAACAATAGCACTGATAATAAAACGTCCGTTCAACATAAACATAATGCCACGCCCTTATAACTGCTTAATTACTTAAATCTGTATATCTTAAGTTAAAAAGTTCCTATGTTAGTTTTAAAATTGTGAGCAATGAACACAGGCTTCCCACTTCGCATTTCTCCCCAATTCTCTGAGCGACATTAAATGTTCGAAAGTTTGCTGCCATGGATAATTTTTAAATGCATATTACGCAATAAATTCAGTTACAAGGAGGCTGTAACAGGATACCAGACAATAGAAATTCCAAAATCAAAAATTCATAGACATCTTCCGCGTCCCTCGGGGTCACGACCTGTCAAACAATGCGCGCGAATTCCCGTGCGAATCTGGATCATCTGATTGTCTATTGTTATTTTTTTTTAATTCGGGGGTGACGGAATGTGAATTTCCTAAGACGCAATTCTCATGACATTGACCGGCTGTGCTCTCACAGACTCGGACGTGCGATTTGGTCACGATACGAAATATAGATTGTAAACTGCTTAAAAGGAACAGATGAATGAGACATATATTTTGTACTGTACTGGGATAGTTATATATACATGTAAGCTTACAAAGAGCATAGGAAGGATGTATTAGCGGGCTATGTCGCGTGCTTCACAATGTCAACACTAGTTCAACAACCCGACACTGTTTGTTAAGTCTTTATCAAGCCAGGATGTAGGCAATAATGTCCAACGTACACGCGATGAAAAAAGTGTTTATAATAATATTAAAAATGCATTCACTGTTCGGGCAAAAGTCTCTCTCTTTAGTTTACAGTGACTTTAGTTGACAGTGTTGCCAAAACGTTTTTAGATATTCTTAATACTATTGTATTTAATACGTCTGTTCTATTAAACACCTTTTATTCATAAGAAAACTCTATTGAATTCTCTTTTTTTCTATTGATCTCTCTGTTTATCGTTTTACATACATTATAATACATTACTACATTACAAGGCTACCAAGTTATACAAGCGGACACAGTTATTTCTACAACTTCCAAATTGTCTACGCGACTATATAACTATGTCTGTCTTAAATAATTACATTTTATTTTAACTTCCTAAGATTTAAATAAACTGGAGAACTGGTATTTCTTAACCGGTTACAAAAGCGAAGTAAACATGTGTTTTACTTAGCCTAATTTGAGTTTCCCGGTTAGAACTGAGAAGGCAGTACTACCAAAGCGTTTAAGTGATCAATTGTAAACTCTTTTGGTATGGACCAACGACCTACGCAATTATTAGAGCTAAAACTAGACTTCCATAGCGAAATCAGTGCAAAAAGTTGCTTGGTACGTTAACATTCCCACATTGATTTGATATGGCGCGAAATGCGCGTAAAAAGTATGGCGACGTATAGGGATTGGTTTAGTCTGTGGTGCTCTGTACTTATCTTACTTGTTTATGGTATTTATTGTCTTGTTAAGAACTAATGAGGATTTATATAATTGTAATGTAACATTATAAGCAACTGTATTAGGAAAAATTAGTTCGGCTAAATATTAATGTTGTCTAAATAATGATGCGGAGAATTTGTTAAATATCTTAATTTAGACGAAAAATGGTCTTGTTGTGTTTTATTAATGGAATCGGCGTGGGTGTTGAGAAATATAATTCTATAGGAAATGACATCATGTCAGTTAAAATGTAGACAGCTGCTGCAATTTAACTTATTAAGAGCGCCATAAACTAATTGTGCCACCATAGTCTTCGGTACTTCTTAAACTAAAAAATATTTAATTTTAAAATACTTTAAGTTTCAAGTTACGCTGTGTACAATACACAATATTTAACATTTTCTGACAAAGGCGTAAGTAAAGCCCGTTGCCTAATAAAACGAAAACTCTTAATAACATAGATTACAATTCAAACAAACTAGCCGCGGGTCATAGACAATGGAGAAAGAAAAAACTCTTTGACTATGGTGTTTCGGAACTCGTTTATTGGTCAGTAGGCGTACCTCCAAACTTGTTTGGATTTTTTATAACATTACACTGATGTGACGACCGAAAAAAGAAAAAGGATTTAAGCATTACCTTACTTCGTTCTGATGTAAACAGTATTACATTTATAAATTATCAAAATTAAACTACATTAATTGTTAATTTTAATTGTTATTCATCGGATTTTAGACTACGTACGGTACATTTTCTTAATTCATAAAACATTTCCTACAAATTCAAAGTGTACCCAAATAGTATGTAAGCACACTGACAATACAGTAATGTACACAAAATATTGACACTTCCTCATGATTTCATAATGTTGACACAACAGTTTAGCGCAGTTCATTACCACCTGTCAATGTCATTACGAAACCGCCAAGTTTGAACTTGGAACGGCTTTCTATTTACCGTTCGGAATTTGAATAACGTATTCCCGACATCGAACATTTTCCAATGTTTTAAAATGTTCAATTAACATCTTGGGATACAAAATTGGTTGACAGTTTAGAATATATAAGTTTGTCCTTCGGGAAGTCCGTTAGAGGAAGTCGAGACGTGATCGGAAACAATTACGAAAATGAAAGTTATTTTTAAGCGTAACGACACGAGGTACAGCTGAGAAGAGCGAAAGTTCTACGTCTGTTGTAATTAGGATAAAAATCAAATACTTTTATATAAGAACAGAGTTCGTAGAGGCAACATCCTGATGATGCTCCGGTTTCGGGGCGAACCGTGCGTCGAGTGGTTGTGGGTTTTTTCGCGGAGTATTGCTTATAGATAGGTAACGCCTGATTCTATTAATTATAAGGATTAGTGATATATTACTGTAGAATATAAGCACTTTATTTTAAAAAGATATTCAACCTCAGCTATTTTGTTCTATTTTGTGGCAGCATAGACTATAGCAGAATACGACTATATTTCTAACTCGATAGCCACTAATAAGAATATATTTCATTTAAAATGAAGTTAGATTTAACTACTATTCACATTATAAATCTTCTTGCCATAATCGATATTTGCATATAAGCGAATTCTTACTCTACACCATAGCAATAGTGTATATTTTCCAGTGCATCCAAATCCAACCCTTAGGCAGGTGGTGGGTATTGATCGAAATTCGCCATAGACCAGAGATGGGCCATTGTTCAATTAAGTTTTATTGTTTTGATAACTATTTACTTGATACATTAATGTTTTTAATGAAACAATAATTCGTTAATCACAGCAATTATTTCATTCATAGAAATAAATGTAAATTTGTTGTTAAAACTCTTGCTGTAGAAGTCACAAGACGAAACAATCGAAAAGGCTTTCTTTAAGATTATCTAGCGATGTAATGTTTAATGAAAACTGACAAATCTTAACTGTTCTGTTAACTCTTATGCTGTTAACTGTGTTTTGTGTGTTTAAATGTGCATCCCGTGTGTAAATCTTGCATGATCAGCTGTAATATAAATCTCGCAGATTCGGAAAGAAACACTCTTTTACGTGTAATTGAATAGAAACTGACAAACATACATACATTTTTAATCCTTATTATTTTATTTAACAGTTGTGATGCGCATGAGTGGTATTCACCCTTAGTCCAACGACCCCGACAGATGCCGCCCCCTATAGGGCTGTTAAATCAGAACTATTATATAAAATAGTATGTATATAGATAATATGAATTTGACGATCCAGTCACCGATCTACGGAATTTTGACTGTGGTATATTATATGTATAATAGTTTATAATTAATAAAAATGCTGGGTTGTTTGTCTTTCTGAAAGAAAATAAATTTATTTTATACAACAAATAATAAAATAAAAATTACTGACTTGAAAGAAAACGTTAAAAGCCCTTTTGAACACAAAATATAATTTTACAGAAAAATTAACGAAAAATTGACATGTGACTCCTTTCATATACAAAAAGTTTAAAATAAAGAGGTTTTATATATGCGTGTATATGAGGACCATGACATAACAAATCATTTGCTATGACAACTGTTTTATGGAAGTAAAGAGGTTGAACTCTTTACATCTTATATATAAAATTCTCGTGTCACGTGCGTAATTGAACTCCTCCGAAACGGCTCGAGCGATTTTTATGAAATTTTATGCGTATTCAGTATGTCGGTTTTAATTATTAATTGAAAATTTAAACTATCGCAAAGGGACGGAACTGCAGTTGGAAGACAGCAGTTGATGAATAGTCGTACCATCTTCAAAAATGTCTTATGCATGCATTTCGTGGCGTCGCAGCTTCGCTTACATTTGAAAAGCAAACATAATGATTGACTAAAGATGCAGAAATATGTCCGTTCCTTGTGGTACTACGATTTCATATTTATCAATATGTATGCGATCTTTTTTTAGTCTTAAATGTCTAAAAAACTTTTTTGGAATGTATGATTATATGAATTAACATCTAGATTATATATTAATTATAATATGAAATGTCTTGTAATGGACATAAAATATAATCGATTAACATTTGTATCCTTTCAAAACGTATTATCCTTAACAAAATAGTGTCCTGCAATTGATAAACGAAGCCACAGCACACGCTAGTGAACCCGTCCAACCGTCGAGATGCGTAGATCTCAAATCATTACAACATTCTTTCAAACCGGCCTGTTTTTTTCAACTCACGCGCATCAACTTACATCATAGAAGTTTTTTCTTTGGGATTATGATCGAGAGGTCCTTGGATGCACGAGAATTGAACTATTAGGCCCATGTAAGTATAAATACAAAGTTATTGTACTTCACTCGTACGATGTCGCTTTAGTTTTATAGGAGAATCTAATCTTCAAATACCAACGCCGATACCATGAAGACGATTAAAATTATAAAATAGTAAGTTATTTTATACAGAATTTCTTAGTTTGAAATATCTTTATACAATTAGAACGAAAATTTCAATTGTGAAGGTAAAAACAAAAGGAAATATAGGAAATCACAAAGCCCGCACCGTCTCGATGGAAGGAAATCATCCACAGTTCACTTTTCTTTTGCGAAGCGAACTGGCGAGTTCCTAGCGGATGTCTTCTTAACCGGATACGACCTCCAGTACTTCAACGAGCATACTCTTAAAGGGCCAGCAACGCAAACACTAAAGTGGAAGTCTATGAACGGCTGCTGCCACTTAGACCACCCGCAGGCTCGTCATCCTATCTTTAAAAAAACAGTACTGGTGAGGCTTGAAAGGGGGGAGAGGCGACAGATACTTTGATCATAGCTGGACCACGAGGGGGGGTAATATATATTGGAAATATCCCCCACTGCGGGGACCGTTGCTTGCACTTAGTAAGTCATCTATATTCTATTCTAACGACTTGCCATATGCGTCGTTACGTTAACGGCGCGTTACGCTACGATACACTTTACGTTGCTTTAGTTAAACCGACATTTCTATTTTCATTTCCGTTATTCAAGGCTTTTTACTTGTGTTTTTTCTTGATTTCTTCTTGACCTTTACTCTTTCACGATAAAACAAATATATTACGAAACTTGTGCTTTAAGCTTTTGACCAATCGTGGTTCTTTCTGTAAGACTCTCTTCTTAATTATCATTAGTTATTGATGATTTACTATTTAAAATTAAAGTTACTACTTGCCTTTTATTTCTATTACGGAATATATGAGTTATCCTGCCGATATAAAGTAGCCTCCAAAATATTGCATCCATTTTTCAAACCTTATATATTGTATTGAGCTAAGAAGTAATTATACATATTCAGTTTTCACTAAACAAATCATACTGTAGCAAAAACACGGTTAATGTCCTTTGATCCCCATCCAAGGATAAAAAATAACGCGTAAATAAACGTAATGAAAATACAAAGTAGTTTTATGTTGTTGCTGGCCATCTTGAATCTATAATTTTCTATTTGAACGATTATTAATTAATATAAGCCATGAATATTATTGCACATTATCATAATTTCCATTTATTTGATGAGGTATTAAAAAATATGTCAAATAAACAATTCGTTTAAATATCCCGCCACGGTTTGGCATCGAAAATATTTTCTTCTATTTAATTATTATGTGAACAGATCGTATGGTTGTAATAAGTTATTACAAAACCGTATAACTATGTTAATATATAATACATATATATATCGACACCGAATCGTATTTGAGAGAACGCTTCATAGTTCTAGCAATTAACTCAATGCATAGTAAATATTTTTTTTATAATTTAATTTGAAAACTGTCCGTCGCCGAAATTATTTCACCACGATAAAAGACCACGGGACCTTGTCAATGTTTATCGTAAGTAATGGCCCGTTTTAATTAATTTTTTGCCGCCAAAACTGGGCCAGGCCAAAGGCTATCGGTTGAAGAATAAAGAGTTTGATTGCTGATGCTTTTCGCAGTTACAAATACGCAATATTTTATATACTTTAGTGTTATATGCATATATTAATTATTAAAAGATACATATTTTCCACCTGTTATCGATATGTTAGCAAAGCACTTCAACATTCTATTCTTAATCTACTTTTCAATTGTTTGTATATTTCTTTTTTTAATCCCTAATCGACCTACCTCCCCCGGATTTGTCACCGGGGCTGTGGTCTAAGCTAATCATCCATCCATTCTTTCATCCATCATCAAAATGAGTAACCACAGCGTCTTTATTAATTAAGGGTTGTTTGTATCTTATGTATGATTGTAATATTTTCACACGAAAAGTACTGGAGTGATTTAAATTGTTTTATCATTGATTTTTGCACCGTTTTGCTATTCATATCAAAATAGTAATTAGGGTGAAACCGCCGGCCATAGCTAGTTTAAAAAAGTACGAATGGTGACGATATAGCTTTATGTTAATAAAGAATACTTCGCAGAGATAAGTAGCTCGTAAAATCGTTATGACATCATAAAATCCACTCGTTCATTCATAACTGCAAAATTTGCATACCCATTAACATCTGGTGTTGCCATTTTAATTAGAACTTTTGCCACATTAAAAAAATTTTCAATTAATGTTGCTCGATTGATTATATTTGTAAATCAGTTAGTCAATCATTAAATGCAAATTAATTAGTTTATAGACAGCGCAAAAAACTGCTCGCAAATCTTTATATTTAAGGCGTTTCGGTCGTATAATATCACCCATAAAGACATTGAAGTAATCAGATATAACACAATCGAAGCTTAAGACCGCATAGCCGGTGCTAACCACTGGACTACTAATGAAACACTTCATGGAAAATCAATAAAGCTTTATCGTTTTAATGTCTACTGTATTGTTATATATTACTATCAGATTATCCCATTTTGAATACCAATAAATTCGATACAGGTGGTCTGAACGGTATCTTACATAATATGAAGACAACCTATTGGCCATATCTTCCGACTTCAGCGATTAAATTCAGATAATCACATTAATTAATTACAAAACAATTATAAACTCCCGAAACTCGAGAAAAAAATTGCAAATGTCAAGACCAACGTAAAGTTCCAAGTGACAGCATAAACGACCGCAGACTACTAAACTTATGGTCACGTTTAAAATTAGAACTGCAAAAGGGTTATTATTACAGATTAGAAGAGGTTTTATATTCGAAATACCAATCGTTATTGTTTGGTAGACGAATGGTATGACGCTTGATATACTAGTACACTTCCAATGAAAAGTAATATGAGATGTCATATTTCTATTAGGTACATTAAAGAATTGCTGTATAAAATTCACTTTCTACAATGAAATTGAAACTTTCACGCGCAACTAAATTCAAAGCTTCTTAAAAAGGTCGTTCAACTTTGCTATGTTGTCAAGGCCAAGTTGATTGCGTAAGTCGTGCTTATTTAAGTTATTAGGGTTTTAAAGTACAAAGCTCGGTTACAGCTTCAAAAACGTCTGAATTATGAAGTGATAAATGTCAATTCGAATGATGTACCATATCTGAGATTTGAATAAATCAATTTATTTGAATAAATAATTAATTTATTGCGTGTAATGAGAGATTTGTCTTAAAACTTGGTGAAGTGTTTTCCGCTCTTCTATAAAACGAAACAAAGCCTTCGTGGTCCAAAAAAGTTTCATCTCAGACCATAGAGCATAATGACCTCATTTCCGTCCGTTAAGAGTAGTACGTAAGAACCACTCTAGGTGGCGCTGAGGACCCACCCACACAAAAATTCCTGAAGGATTTAAATCTAAGCATGTACTTAGCAAATGACAAGTTTAATGCCAAAATCGCTTATGTAGAACGTTAATCATATTATTTCACATATAAATGTATAATTAACGTTCTAACGGCAAGGTATTATCTATAACCGAAAATAATAAAACTCATTTTAACCAAAATATTAGGCATATTTACATTTGCTAGTTTATTTCCTGGTTTTGAAGTGTTCAAATAGGATAGAGGTCGTATGAAATATTATGTAATACCTATTTCAATTGCCTATTTCCTTCACAAGTTTTTTAAAATTTTCTTGTTACATTTATAATAATAATAATATTCTTAAAAACATTTGGACATATCGTATGTTATTGTTTTGGTTTACAAGTTATTTTCTGATTACAGACGATTTGTGGTAACCAGCCTTATTTAGATAGGTAAATAACAATATTATATCACTGATTTATTATATGAATAAATATTGAACATAAATTATAAATTTGAACACGGAAGTTTCGCATCATACATTTTTTATCGTCAAGTTTAAATATGTTTTTCTCAATTATAACTCACCCCGAGCACTGGCAGTTGTTCTCACAATCTTTACTGTTTTCTCCCCACATATTCACTGATTTTCACAGATCAATTCTATTACAAGTCCATTATTTGTTTATTATTTCACTGGACCACGAAGTACGTGTTGCAACCGCGGTCAGCCGGCGACTGGCTTGAATGAAATGGTGACGTGAGCTCGAGGTTCCCGTCCCTCTAACGTGCTTACTTCACCCCTCCCGCCTTCCCGGGGGATCCGAGCTTGGTTTTCTACCATTTTAGTAGATTATAAGAATACAGATTATATATGTGTAGAATCTTTTTAAAACTATTTACGATCATTATTTTGAATACGTATAGTATCAAATATGTCTCATAGAATAATACCGTTTTAATTACTTAAGTTTACTTTACAAGAAAGGTAAGAAGTAATGTAATGTACAAGGGGAAAAGGTACAGCTATACTTTTTACGTCCTTTAAATATAGAGCTATTATATGAAAATTGATTAACTATTTTATATTGAATTTAGTCATGTCACATGTCATCGAATTTTTCTTTTGGAACATTATTATTAATGTTATGGGTAAATCCATTACATTTTGGCTCTGAACTTTTTAGATTTTTCTTTTATATTAAGAAATAATCTCAGTATTTCTTAAGAAAGCGTTTGGACTTCGGAATCTTCATAAATAATCATGGTAAAATTCTATGAATATTTTAAAATTCTTTACAGTTAAGATGTTATATACCAAAACATTATTAATTTCTACTATTTAGCACTGTGTATGGCCACATTGTAAGTCTAACCGATCCCAACCCTGACGAAACATAGAATTTCTCTCTTTACTAAAAGATAATAGAGTTGAAACTCCAATTGGACTGCTAAAGAGGAATGTCATTTAAAATTATTATGGGAATCTGATCCTGTTTAAGCGAGCAGAAAATTAAATAAATTCAAACTTTATTACGTTGCGAGAGGATATAATTTTAAACGAACTCTACACGGATACGGTTGCACACATAGATGCCTTCTTCTCAGAAATCATATGGTTAATATTGGGTCGGTAGTGCTATATAGGACTTTATTACTTTGAGATAACGTTGAGAATTGTCTGCTGTCGTATTTCAACCTGACCATATGACGGCTAATAATAATATTGTTATCGAAAAAACGAAATATCTTCGAAACTTGAGTGCCTTACCTAGCGGTAACATAGGTATTGTGCGAAAAAACAACTTTTTCAATGAACAAAGCTGAAATCTGAAAAATGTATTGCTCTGAAGAGATTGGCGGAAGCTTAGACAAAATACCCCTTTCGAGTTGATCAGCTTGTAACTTGTGATGCGTTTAAAACAAGTAAATTAAGTAATAAAGACGACAAATATAATATAATTTAATTACAACGCACTCGCTTCATTTAAGAATAAGTGGGAGCAATTATTATTGTCCTAAACGTCGTATCTTTATCAAAATATATTTACTATACATTACCTGTTTTGTCAAAGTATATATATCAAATCTTTTAATGATTTACTAAAACTGCAGTTTAATTCGTTTTTTCATTTTCAATAGTCTAGTCTAGTCTATAGAGATGTTCTAACTTGAGTTTTCGTTCGTTGCTTTTCACCACAACTTTATAACCCAATCAGAAAGCAACGAAATATTACTAGTTTAAGGCTGTTTTTCTAAAAATATTTTGTATCTTATCTAATAACAAAAAACAGCTGACTGAAGACATTTTATATTTTATATATTGGCAATGCAAATTCGCGAAGACCAGTTTTTATTTCTATTAATCAGCACCATCTCTGATGTGGACAAAGCCTGTTAATATACGACTATTTTTGTCAATTAGAACACATAGAAACAAACCCAAACAATATTTAAAGTCAATTTTGTCGTATTCACATACATGAACACTTAATGCTTATGAATTGATCATCCCATCATTTATAGGTATATTTCATGTCATAGTTTTGTATCTATAGAAGACAACGAAACAATGGTGGTGATTCTGATGTACATACTCTAAATTAAAAATCTCTAAGTTTAGGTATAGGCCTATCAAACAGTTTTAGAGAGCGTAACCTATTCTGTACATCTCTAAATTGATAGCAATAAGGTTTATATTGTCAATGTAGAAACATATAGAATAGGTGTAACGTTTGACAGGTCTTAACCTAAATTTAGAGATTTTTAGTTTTAGAGGTGTACATTAGAATCGCCACCAGTTTAATACTAAGAGGAGTTTAATATTATTTACGAGTCGGTACAACACTTCGCTTCAATCTCTCTCAAATATAAACCTGGTGATTACGGGACAATTCCTAATAATATACTAGAAATACTACAAAAAGTATAGCAAAGCAAAATATAAGCAACGGTTTTTCGTGTAAATTTTATTGGACACGTAAATTTTTGCGAAGGCACGATTCCGTCACGAGCCTGACACTGTCGGGTTGGAGAGAAAGGATAATGTATTATTTAAGAATGATTGTATTATAATCCTATCTAAACAGAAACATTAACGATGCGTGAGAGTAAATTGTCAACTCCCGTTCATTCATGGGGTCTCAATAAAGTTTTTGAAATAAGTTTGCTATATGGGCCACCGTCGTAACTATATCTATAGATAACTGCACTTCACTGTTATCTGTGGGGATCCTAGGGGTTATCGTTAAAGATAACTTGACGTCATCGTAACGGTCGTTATAGCCGCCAAAATTGACAACTCGGCCATGGCCAATTTGCGATACTCAAGAGTCGTGTATAAGATTATTATGTAAACATAACTTAATGCCGCATCTAATGCGTTACGCAGAACGGACAAAACTCTCAAAATATTATGTCTTTTCTATCTTCATATTATATTGTTTTATATATGACTACCTCTATATAAGCTATATCACTTACTATGTTTATAAAGAGTGTTTTAAAAAAAACAGTTACTAATAAAACGATTTTATATGAATACTAGCTGACCCGGCAAACGTTGTTTTGCCATACGTGTGATTATAAAAGCAAAGGGATGATAAAATTAAGAGTTATATCAGATTTTTTATTCAGGCATCAAAATAAAAAAATATTTTTGCAAAAATAATTAAAGTTATCAATAAATAAATAAATAAATTAAAAAGACGTGTTGATCGTATAGGGGTAAAAAATTAGGTTGTAGGACTGTCAGACCTAATACGTATATAAAATTTCATAAAAATCGATCGAGCCGTTTCGGAGCACTTGATTTACGCATCCCGTGATACGAGAATTGTATATATGAATATGTAAGCCACAGTTCCAACCAAATACCGCTTTTTATGACTTAACTCAAAGAACTGAAGCCTCGAAGTATTTAGCTTTAAATGGGAACTATTTTATTATCATTTACAGCTTTGAGACGCAGTTCAAGGTCCATCTATAATCAGGAAGGCTACCACATATCTTTCAACAATAATACTGATAGCAATTTGAGGTTTCGTGCATACGCCGTTTTCAGGAAGTAACATTATCCTTATAAAAAGTAGATTTTATTGGTAGTGTCATTGATCGTTTTAAGGGCTTATAATTAATTTATGACGGAAAAAAGTACATAGAAAGTAAACGAAAGCTCTAACAACGTAATTTCGACAAAAACAGCGAAGGAACAGTCGAAGTTGAGATTTAGTGATAGCGTCTCCCGACATATTCATCATTCATTCATGATATAAATATAATTCCTATGTTTCCTCGACTATTGTTCTAAGATGAACAATTTGACGACATCAAGTGCGAGTCAGCCTCGCGTACGGAGTGTTACTATTATTTTCGTAAAGACAACACGTTTGCTGAACTGGGGCTAACTGGGACTAATATCAATCACCGAATACGAAGATTCAGCCTGGTGATGGACAGTGAAGTTTTAGAAGACACGATAGACATACAACTCAATATATTTTTGATTTTTCCAAAATTTTAATATATTTTACATAATTTAAAATTTTTCCGACAATATTAAGTTTTTGCAATAGAAAGTCACAGAAAAAAGGCGGCAAGCACAGGAAACGTCAGTGGACACTTGTTGAGAGCAGATAAAGAATTGGCAATTCGTAGAATACATTAGTTGGAATAAGTAGTAGTTTTGAGTGGGTTTTTAAACTACAATAAAACGTATGAATGATAGGGGTTTCTATTGTGTAGTGTTTATAACGTAATTCATACTTATAAAAGATGTTATTAAAACATTTGTATCAACTAATTGGGATCTGCAAGCTTTCCTAAGGGTGCCTTCAACGATTACATCGATTTTGGGTCTTATACAGGTTTCCGTTAAAAATAAACATTCCCTTTGAACTAAACTGAACTGATGTAAAAATAATGTATTCCATAGTTATTAATATTATAAAGCGATACTACTACCACTGGTTCGAATTGAAACAATTTTTTTGTATTAGATAGTCCATTGAGGAGGTCGAATATATGCGGGTATCAGTCGAAACTGCTGGTTTTGTTTAAGAAACGATTTAGGATACTCAGATTACAACAGAGTACAGAAGAAGCTTGAAAGAAACCAAAAAAAAGTTTTAGTGTATTTTCAAACATAAAAATAAGCATTTTTTTCGAATAGGTACATCATAGGCACAATTAAAATTAAAACAAATTATAACTACGACACTCTAAACAATTGAATGGATAAAATTAATTTTCTTTACACGTGATTACAGATGCTACTATTTTACGATAAGACATTGAAACGGCTTTACGATATTAATCGAAATTTCACAATACGTAGTAGATTTTAGTGATTTGACTATCATTGCAGAGGTGAAGGAACCGGTAAAACATGGAGTGAAATTAAAAGATCGATTGCTGAGGTCTTGATGCTCTCTGCTCCACCTGGGCGACATAGAACCTTAAGTAATTTAACCTACTTCTAAATATACTATTACTTCACATATCTATGTGAAATTAAGCCTTTGAACTACTTATTTTTGTGTGGTTCAGCATTCAAATTAATCAGGTTAACTTTTTTTTATCTATATAAAGCTGAAATAAAACTATGAAGTACGCTTTTATGTAATTAACACTTATGTCTCCGCGTAGCTCGGTTAGTATATTCATTGAACGTATTATTTTAAATAAGACATTCGGGTTTCTATAAACATTTCTGCTTGTAAACTACATCAATTAATCTGTTGCACATCAATTTATGAAATAAATAGTAATAGTTAACATAGTTTAGTCCATATACATCTTAGTTAAGTGAAAAATATAAAAGTAACGAGATTCAGTATTACGAAGCATTCAGTTTAATTGTCTATTTTTTTGGCTCAAATCTCTTATTTTAGGCCTAAGTGACATAAATTGACTATGCAATTATTGTTTGTTTAGAATTTTTAATATCACATCCATAATAAGCGTAGTTATTTTAAACTCTTATATAATCTTAAAATAATTATTACTTCACTAAGGCTGCCAAATTTGTAACAAGCGGCGGGCGCGTCGCGGGATAGCATTCCAGATTTAAAAAGTTAACGCCCCCATGCAACGGTACCGTAACCGACGCGCTCGTTTCGCGCGCTTTTTGTCACAGATTTATTTGCCATAGATATAATGAGCCGTAAATCATAAAGGATGTAGAAGTTGTTCTGATCAACCAAATTTTTATTATTTCCTGTGTGAGTTTAGTGTAACTTTTAAGTAATTTAATGGATATAAATTAGGAGTAGTATTTTTTTACAATATTTTCACATAGCTTTGCAAATAATGTTAAGTACAGCATTTACACGTTGTAAAAAATAACTACTCAATGGTTTTTATGTAACGAATTGCATTCAATTTTAAACAAAACAAATTTAAAAATAATACGATCTTGTAGTAATATTAAACATTAGAGATAAGTATTTTAAACTGGTCATAATTTTTTATGACTTGGTAAATCTTCGATTGATTTTAATTCTGTTAAGGTGATCATAACTGTAATTTAAATAAGCTGTGGATGCTGTTTCTAATCGATTATTCGAACTACATTTTTAAAGTATATTCTATCGAAATTAAGGTGAGATTACATTCACGTTTCAATGTCACTAACATAACGAGTGTCCTTCAACCAACGTTTGAACTTGGGTCTGACAAAAAATCTACTACTACCACATATCTTTACATAACGCCGATAGCAGTTCGGCGGAAAATAAGAATTGTGAACCGAGATCGTCGCCTAGAAATAAGAATGTCTAGATTAATATTTTACGTTGTTTTGTTGCTTATTTTCATAATGTGTGACTTCGGAACAGATTGCGTGGCGAAGGGATGTTTAGTGATTTCATGTGGCAATGTATTAAATACAAAAAAATTGAATTTGAATCGTCAGTTATTAAACAGTTATTGTTTTCATTATCCACAGTCGAAAATTAGAAAGAGTACGAAATATTCAAAAGGGGTATTTAGGAACAAATACGATTTAGGGACCTTCAAGTAAAGAGCGTATAAGCATCTTAAAGGCCGGCAACGCAACTGAGGCCTCTGGCATTGCGAGTGTCCATGGGCAGCGATATCACTTTACATCAGGTGAGCCTCCTGCCCGTTTGCCCCCTGTTTTTAAAAAAAAATGCCTTATCGAGTTTTTTTTAAATTATAATAAGCTGTTTTATATGTAACTTACGCTCTTAACGCAAAGCTCGTTAAAGAGGTGCGACATACAATCAACGTACATTCTTTTTATAGATAATTGAGTGCATACACTTTATGTGTATGTGTGTGCGTCTCATAAAACACATGTATATAGTTTAAAAGCTTCAGCTTGTACAACATTTTATTTTAATTCTATTTTCTTTGATCTACTGATTTCATAAGAAGTATCCAATTAATAAATAAACCCTTAAACAGCTATGAGACACATTGCTACACAAACTATGTCCGTCTGTGTCCGAACCTACAACGAGAAAAACATTCAATATTTTTTTAACTTAGTTAAAAATATTTTAACAGTGCGCATAATACGGGTAATTTGTTTATTTAAAGGTATTGAGAACATTATTATTTAAGTTTGTATTTAATCACAAACTGCCTTTTTTTTAGTCGGTTAAACGGGATTATAGAAATATAACGTATTATCTCTGTTTGAGATATTTTATTACCCGCTGCTCTACCTAGAGTAGGTCCGAAAGTCGGTGACGGATTTAAAATAGCAAAGGCACAAAACTATACTTACCTAAGAGATAATATTAAAAAAATATGGCTTAATACGAAGTTTAGCTTCAGTAGACAATATAATCTGTTGTAATCATCTGTTGGGCCGGTGATTTACAGGGATATTTAATAAAATTACTTTATTATACATAATATATACTTTAAACTTAAGACGGCATAAGCGAATCATACATCATTCCGTAGCACTAAGGCCTATAGGTGTTCGATATTTAAAATCGAACATCGTTCAAAAGTCAATGTCCGATGCAATTTATTATTAAAACCTCATTTAAATCAAGTTTTGACAAACCATTATCAACCATAGACCACGTGTTTGTCAAAAAGCGCGCGAAAGCTTTCGAACGCGAATGTGCACTTTATCTGTGTTGCTTTGGGTTGAGATTGACAGTTTGTTTTTTTAATCGCGATCGACGCTTCATAATGTGGATCGTGAGAAATTGGAGGTGCGTTATCAATCTACACCTTATTGCCAGGGAATACAGCATATAATAATATAAACACCGTCAAAATACCTGTTTATTGACCGACAATGACCTCTTAAAAGCGAGGGAAAACCTTGTCTTAGCGACAATTTTTTTATTAAACTTTGAGCTTTATTTGTGAGAGATACGGTCGTTTTTGAATTTGACGTTAGATATGGGATGTATGATTATGTAATATTCTTTTTTTATCTATGCCCATATGTTAAAAGAAAACAATGGGATAATTTCGGATCTATACCAGCGCACGTGTGAGCTTCTATAGTCGATGCGTGTGGTATAACTTTAATTCCTTTTCACTGCGTAGCATAAAAATTATATTGAAACTTCAACCTATGTCGTCGCATGTAGGTATTATTTTAGCCAAAAAAAATCTGTATGATTTATTAAAAAATCTCCTTTTTTTTGTCGGTTTTTGAATAATTAACAATTTACCGGTTGTGATCGTCACTTCGCTTTGGAATTTTGCACCCAATATGAAACGAATCGAGGCGCACCGCTATAATGTAGACTTAATAGGAGAAAATTAGATTTTATTATATCACTCTGTTATTTTATACTTTTACAAGAGAATAAATAATTTGTTCCGAAAAATAGAACCTTAAATGGGATGTCCATAAGTAAACTGTTACCTTGTCTAAGATGTTTATATTAAATGCACGATTGCTAAAACAATCTGTATAATGAAATCGTTAAAAAACCATTAAAAAACTAAATAACTATACTAATTCTTTATATTTTGTTATCTGCTAAACATACGCTTGTGTCAAAACATAAAAAAAGTACTTCGAAAGTGATCAGCTGACGATGTCGGCGTTTTTTAGAATTACACTTTGACAAAACAATAGTAAAAACTAAATGGTTTTATTACGTTCCGTGAAAGTTGCTTTGTAGACATGTAGACAATGCTTTTATCCCTTTTAAATTAACAGTTTTAGCCACTGGGCTGAAAAGCATGCGATACTCAACCCTGGCGTCAAAACACCACTTTTGTGGTGACACTTCGTGAGGAAACCCAAATCGCCACAGAAGGCAT
Source organism: Pontia daplidice (assembly GCA_963693355.1). NCBI lineage: Eukaryota > Metazoa > Arthropoda > Insecta > Lepidoptera > Pieridae > Pontia > Pontia daplidice. Next base: position 322,965 of record CAVNZL010000077.1, read on the forward strand.
AAACACCTTGTTTGGAAAGAAATAATATCAATCCATTTGAAAGCTGATCTGACCCATAACCAATAAATCAATCATATTATAGAAAGCCTCTCTAATCAATTGTACAATATCTACACAATAAATGCTGCTTTGCTGCTGGTGATCTGACCTGGTACAAGCTCCTGCGTCTGAAAGTAAAATCCATGGGAGGAAATCCAACCCGGTCTAGTCCGGAACTCTGAATAAACATACATGCTCCTTAAGAGTATATATATAAATAAATATATATCTACCAACAAAATAAAAACTAAATTTATATCTTAGGCTCTGCCCTCAATCCTGTCTGAAATTTACATTCAAGAAACAGGTAAGTAAAAAGTTCTGTTTATTCGCTGTCGCAATGTGAGATTTGAGCTTTCTCACTAGACAAATTCACGGCGAATTCTATAAACAAAAACCAAAGCCGATTAATCTTTCTTTTATACTCTTAAGATATAACTTTTTACTATCTGGTTTAGGAATTCTAACGTAAACTTGATTTATACTGACGTACCTCTGCGGCATGCATAGTAACCATGCAACAGCAATTTTAAAACAATAACAGAACTCTAACAGCTGCATCTCTGAGATATCTTCTCTCTTTTAAAATCACAATCTAATATAGGCGAAGAGCATTCGAAATGTCTAGTCAATTATAAATATAAGAAATTCAAATTCATAGACGTTAAAGAAGTATTAATTAAATACATTTGCAATCCGATATGGTCACAAGCAATGTATAATGTTATTGGCGTATAATGAATCCAAATTGATTGTCCTGCATATTTGTATTATTCCCATAGAAGCCAATAAAATCCTTCCTTTATTATGGCACGTCCGTCCTAATTATTCATACGAAATCACATTAGAGGTCATAGACAATGACATTTCTATACAATGCTGGCAACCTACCTGCCAGATATTAAAAAAACATTGACCAAAACGTTCCCAGAAAACAGGCCCGAAGTATGTGGCGGCATTATAAACCTGTTCCTTGGTAATCGCAAAAAAAAGCAAAAAAAAAGCTGCTCAGCTGATTTGCCCGCCCGTACTTGAGGCACCCCCTTACTGAGTAAAACATTTTAACCGTATCGCTTGGTTATCGTTTGTCATGATTGATTTATTTGAGGCAGGTAAGGAGATAAATAGAAGGTGGATAATTACTGAAACATTTAATCCCTGACTCGCTTAAGCTTAAACTAAGTGAGAATTAATTTACGGAAATTGCATCTCAAGAGTATAAAAATAATGGATATTTATTTAATATGAAATCTATTGAGCTAAATGTCACTTTTTAAGCTGATGAACTACTTAGCTATCAACATTATTTCGTAGGTGACCAAACAATTACAATATGTTAACGTATTATAGTAAATTGAACTAGAAACATACGTCGCTGTTACATAATATAATTTGACTGTCAATCATGTAGCGATAGTATCGCAAAAGCTTTCTTGATCGGTCTCTTGGTACATGGACCGGTCCGACGGGTGACGTAGGCTCAGCTGATTGCCGCCAAAATCGGGCGTCATGCCCGCCATTTGTAAACAACAAAGCAAATCTTTTATAAAGGTCCCCGTTTTGAAGCAAACAATGCAATAATACATTTTAAGGATCTAGACAGAGTAATGTCTTCAGTAATGTTGTTATTTCTCACGAAGACACGAAAAAACAGCTGATTTGCTGATGTTTCGGCCATGTTGAATGGCATTTGAACCGGTTGTTGTCTGTTATTAAAATTTTGTTAAGTACGTGATTATCAAATCGACTGATATGTATACATTTATGTTCTTTTTATTGAAAAAGACTTTTATTTAAAGAGAATTATTTTTAAATAAAAATAATCTATATTATAATGAAGAGTTATTCTGTAAAGTAAGTTTTTCCAGCATTAATTTTGTTTTTATACGTACACTTTCTGTATACTTTTTATTTGAATTGTACCTGTACGACTGTTGTATTAGAACTAATTGTTCAAAGAAAACATTGCAGTGTTTGTAACTCGTATATATTTAACTAAGGATTTCATTTTTGGTATTTAGGAGAATTGTAGTAAACCTTCATAAGGTTTATAAGTATACACGTATGGAAATTTCAAGGTTAAGTTTAAGTAAAGAACCTTATTCTTTCCGCATAATCTTATGGCAAATATTTGATGTTATATTTCCACCATAGGTGCACTAAGAGTTTTATTACACTTGGAATCAATGCCAATCAATCACCTTATCAATAAATATAATCGTCTACGTCATTCGACATATGCAATTATAAAACCATAGATTACCGTTAACTCAGCATTATATGATAAAAATAAAAACAAACTGATATCATATTTAGCAACCGCAAGCAAACAACATATAAATAATCTGCTACTATACAAGAGATAAGTAGTTTCATGTTTAAAAAAAAAATGCAAAAGGCAAATGCTCGGAATTAGATTGACGATATCCTATTTTCTTGAGCGTCACTCTAAATCATCTGAATCCTCAGTTGTGGAACGGAGGACATCAAGGTACTATGGGTGGAATTTCCAATTGTGCCTCGATTTCCGGTGATGGAATCAGCTACTCCGAACAACTCCTCTGTACTGTCTCGCCTTGCTGAGCGCACCAAGCTTCTTGAAAGCTGTCTTCTTGGGATTAGATTCGACAAGGTTAAGGCGACCCCAGTTCGCGAGCCAAGTTATGCCCCGACTTTAGAGACAGTGTTCAGGTACTGCTCGACAATAGTCGGAGAAATATTCGCACGGCCGCGGTGTAGTGCATTCTTAGTGCTATCTGCATAGCAGTAAATGTCGATTCTCTGTCATTAGTATGTGTATACAAAATTTGAACATTGGATTATTTATTCAGTAATTCGCAAAACGTCTAGTTTTGCAGCCGGGGGCGCTATTCCAAAATTCATAAAATCTGTTGTTGAACGACGAATTTTCGAAGAAAAATGTAAATTACACCGGGCCGCTATGATATAGCAGATAACATACAAGGAAAGAATATTTCATAGTGATTGATATTAGGAAAAAGCTTAATTATGTAATAAAACATTTGTGTCATGCAGTGTGACATAATTTTATCGTCTCTTTCTCTCAAATTGTGTTATAGGTGATCTATGGATATTGTAATTTTATAAATCTCGATAATTGTTTAATTTCGCGTGTAAACCCGCTTGCCGAGCCAAGTTTACAAAGTTGCTATCATATTTAATGATACATGAGCTGATAATAATTTGTCAGTTATGTTTTGGATATTGATTCTACTAGTCCAGGGGGTGTTCTCCGATCCGACGCTGGTGGAGACCCCTCGCGGTCGAATCCGGGGCTTACCGGCTGATGATGGAGACTATTCAATGTTCCTGGGTATTCCCTATGGTCAGGTCGACTCAGAAAATCCTTTTGGGGTAAGTTTAAGCATTCACCAATTTAGAATATATAAGATGGGTGTGAATGATGAGGGGCTGCTAGCTGATCTTTTTTGGATCAGATACAGAATGTTTTGAAGGGCAGGTCAAAAGCACACAATAATAATAATAGCCTTTATTCGACCTTTAGAAAGTTAAAGTTAAATAATATATAAAACTTACATACTATTTACGTTAAGTATGATTAATTTGCAACCTCTTTGTTAATGTTGGTCTAAACAAAGCTCTCTCGAAAGTAATAAATTAAAATAAAATTATACAACTTTCCATAACTAGTTGTTCTTGGTTTGTGTAAATACCTCTTTGTCCTAACATTGACATAAGTATAAAAGTTTGATCGTTTCTTAATCTTTACTAAGAAGGCCTGAGCTCTATAAATTCCATAACATATATAACGCATTATTACGTAAATAGAACCTCTTTATCTTAAACTTTTTGTATGTAAGACAGTCACTTGTCAATTTTTCGCTTTGAATTGCTGTAAAATAATTTATTTGGCCTTTATGTAATTTTATTGGATTAAAAGGGCTTTCAATGTGTTTTCTTTCAGGAGTTTTTTTTTGGTATTTACAACAAATAATGTAAATTTTGTTATAAATCTATTTACTTTCAGAAAGAAAGACAAACTAGCCTTTTTATTCGTATTAATAATCAACTTTATATACAACATATAACTCTTATCAATATTCGTAGTCCAGTTATGAAGCCAGGACTCAACCACAATTACTAGGAATTATACATTAATTAAGTTTCATACCAATATAACATTACCAATTAGTTAATAAAACCAATAAGTACTTCATCAAAGGCTGATATATCTGGGGTATGCGTCCGCCTTATCGTAATAATTACTTAATTAAACTTATCTTCATGTTACATAATTGTCGAATTATGGAAACGTTACTGATACATTTTATTGTCTATTGGTGGCGACAAAAACATTCTTTTAGCCGATGTTTTATCAAAAAGCGCTTAAATAATATGCATATGCTGCATTCTCATCCTATCACAAACAAATCATCCCTTGCTTGCAAATGTTTACATTTAGAGTTAAGAGAGAGTCTTCTGGATACTTTGTCCATTGTTCCACAACATGATGCGTCCTGCTCTTATAAATATAGTTTTGACTATTTTACTGATTAATTTAAATTATTATTTTTATTTTTCATAGTAACTTAATAATAATAAAGTAGAGAAACAAAAATATAGTGTACTACCTAACCCATAACGTACAATATAACAATCTATCAATCGCATACGAAATCTATAACAAATTGGCGCTAATGCAACTCTCATTAATTCAATTAGTGGACAGCAATAATCCCTCTCAAGTCTTACCAAAAATGCCCCGTACACGTATGAACGGCGAAGTATAACTTAAATGTATAAATTCTAAATTTTCAGCCGGCTCAACCCTACCCACGTTTTACCGAAATATTCGTAGCCAACAACGATTCTGCGACCTGCCCGCAATCTGGAGATACAACCAACTCAAACACACTCGACTGTCTCAATCTAAACGTTTACGTCCCGAACAATTCATCTGGAAAAACACCAGTTTTAGTTTGGATACACGGCGGGGGCTTTTCCAGTGGTGATGGCTCTAAGCTTCACAATGGTCCCAAATATTTAGTACGCCACGGTATAATTGTGGTATCGATAAACTACCGACTAGGGCCATACGGTTTCATGTGCTTAGACATTCCTGAGGTATCTGGAAACCAGGGTTTGAAAGACCAGACAATAGCTCTTAGATGGATCAGAGATAATATCGAATCGTTCGGTGGTGATCCCAACAAAGTAACCGCTTATGGTGAGAGCGCTGGTGCTGCTTCCGTGGAGTTCCATATAGCTTCGGAAAACGAGCAACTATTCCAACAAGCTATTCTGTCGAGCGGGGCCATATATGGTAGATGGACTGTGGGTGAAATAGATAATTCTGTACCTTTAAAAATAGCAGCTTCCTTAGGTTTGGAGACAGACGACGTTCGCGCTGCCCTCAGTCATCTGAAGGACCAAAACACACAAAGAGTAATAGAAGCATCGAGAAGTTTGGGTATGTTATCTGGATGCGTCGAACTGTTATACCCTTAGTATGTAAGGGATATGGCTAACGTCTTGATTATCTAATGTGCAAAGTAATCAAAGGGAAAGCATATAAGCATACCAAGCGGGAGCGGGGTCAGTCGATTGTCAGTACTCATTAAGGTTGCACTTATGTTCTTAATCTAAATAAATCATTTTTTAAAAAGATTATTTTAAGTTTCCGTATAACATTAATGGTGGCAGCGGTGGGATACCGAAAATCCCTCTACCCGAATACGACTCCGAAGATCCGTTAACATTATCTTCTGTGTGTTTTGTGATATAATTAAACACATAATTTTATGGCCTTTTAAGTGAGTGCAGTGAAGTGCTACAAATATATATAGTGAGTTATGCTGTTCAAGGTCACTGCGATCATCATTGCGCTGTAAGTCCCAAACATTTATCAGAGCTCAGAGTTAGGTAGTCTAAGAGTTAGTGACAGTGTATTCTTTTATATTTATATCTGCGACTCGTTCATTTCTATATCCTATTGTATGTAAAATCATATGTCTAAAAATCTAAAATCCGAAGATAGTACTTCTGGCAAAATGTCAGAAATTGATCTAAATATTTTACTGAAATTTATTACCACATTCGATGGGTCTCGTGAAAAATTAGGTCCATTCATAACAAACTGCCAAAATGCGATTAGTATGGCCACTCCATCGCAAACCGATGTCCTTTTAAAATTTATTTTGAGTAAGCTGGAAGGAAAGGCAGAATCAGCGTGTTCGATTAGAGAATTTAATAAATGGTCTCAACTTGAGGATTTCTTGAAAGCCCAGTTTGGCGATAAGAAACACTATTCGTATCTTTTAGCAGACTTACAAGATTGTAAACAAGCCCACAATGAAAATATTAGTCAATACTCCCTCAGGGTAGAATCATGCCTATCAAAATTACTAGCTGAAATTAACATTTCAATACCTACAAAAAAGAAAGACGAACTCGTAGGACGCGTAGCAGCAATGCAAGACCTTGCATTAAATATTTTTATGACCGGCCTTCAGCCACGCCTTTCCACTATAGTAAGATGTAAAGATCCATCGACACTCTCTGAGGCAATCGCTTTCGCAATATCGGAAGAAAAGATATTAGGTATGACATTTAGGAAACATAACAATATTCTACGTCCTAATTCAACACCTAATCGGTTCTCGAGACCAAACTTTTCGCCAAGTAATAATACTACAAATGTGATAACTTGTAGATATTGCAAAAACATCGGTCACAGTATAGAAAATTGCCGTAAGAGACAATATAATAACAGCCGAAACTCTAACCGTAATCCTAACTCTTATCCAAATCGGAATCAAAATTCGACTCAGAATCGCGTACAACACATTGACACACATTATAATTACCAAGATAATAGTGACGAGTATATCTCCCGAGATCATTTAAACTAAATCGGTTTCCCGAACGGTATCGCCCGGGAAATAAAAAACTAAATCTCAAAGCCGATACCAAATTTACTAACGCTGTATCCACTGTATTTTCTGTACCACACAGAAACGCTGTTTCCACTGCATCATATAATAACACCGTTTTAACTAAATCCTCTGTATCGCCAAGAAATGCTATATCCTCTGTATCCTCTACATTGTATAGAAACGCTGTATCCACCGAATCCTCTGTACTATACAGAAATGCTGTTTCCACTGAATCATATAAAAACACTGTATCCTCTGCATCATGTAATAACACTGTATTCGTTGAACCCTCTGTATCGCGAAGAAATGTTGCATCTACTGCAACCTCTGTATCCACTGCATCCTCTGTATCCACTGCATCCTCTGTATCCACTGCATCCTCTGTATCCACTGCAACCTCTGTATCCACTGCGTCCTCTGTATCCACTGTAACCTCTGTATTCACTGCATCCTCTGTATCCACTGCATCCTCTGTATCCACTGCATCCTCTGTGTCCACTGCATCCTCTGTATCCACTGCATCCTCTGTATCCACTGCATCCTCTGTATCCACTGCATCCTCTGTATCCACTGCATCCTCTGTGTCCACTGCATCCTCTGTATCGCGAAGAAATTCTGCATCCACTGCATCCTCTGTATCCACTGCATCCTCTGTATCCACTGCGTCCTCTGTGTCCACTGCATCCTCTGTATCGCGAAGAAATTCTGCATCCACTGCATCCTCTGTATCCACTGCATCCTCTGTATCCACTGCGTCCTCTGTGTCCACTGCATCCTCTGTATCGCGAAGAAATTCTACATCCGCTACATCCTCTGTATCCGCTGCATCCTCTGTATCCGCTGCATCCTCTGTATCCGCTGCATCCTCTGTATCCGCTGCATCCTCTGTATCCGCTGCATCCGCTGCATCCTCTGTACCCACTGTATCCTCTGTACCCACAGTATCCAAAACTTTCGCATCTACAATATCAACTATGTGTACCATTTCTAAACCTATAATGACCACTGTGCCCACTGTTTCACTATTATGTAATGATCCCCGCGAAAAAGTCTATAAAATTAATACGAATTCCAAAAGATATTTACCCTGCGTTGTATTACAAACTTCCAAATCCTATCAACCTATCAATCTCTTAGTAGATACTGGATCTTCTATATGTTTGCTTAAACACTCGTGCTTATCTCAAAGTCAAAAAATTAATAAAAATAATATTGTTACTATTAAAGGAGTAGATATTAAAGACGAACCAATCCGTAGTCTCGGTACTACAAACCTCGAGTTTCAAGTAGATAAACTTACTATTTCCTACGAGTTCCATATTGTTGAGGAAATTTGTCTTCAATATGACGGCATACTAGGCAACGATTTCTTTACAGCTTTTAATATGAAAATTAATTATAAGACAGGACATTTAGAAGGATCGGATGGTAATAAAATCAAACTCCACTTTAATGAACCTACCTATGAAATACCTCCCCGATCAGAGACTATTGTAGAATGCTCCGTCGTAAATCCCGAAATTAAAGAAGGCCTTATACTAGATGAACACATTTCTGATAAACTATTATTTGCCAATTGTATCGTGAAAGTCAAGGAGAATAATAGAGTAAACGTATCTATTATTAATGTGTCAGAAAATCCAATATCACTAAATCCAAATATGTTAATAACTCTGCATCCAATTGAATATCATCCAACATCCAATCCTAAATATTATCCCTCTGAATCTGCCATTGACCGCTCGAGAAAAGTGATTGAATCGTTGCGCACAGCTCATTTGAACAAAGAAGAATCTGAGTCCCTCTTTGAAATTTGTTCCCAATACAGTGATATATTCCATTTCTCAAATGAACCATTGACAGCTACCGACACTCTACAACATGAAATAAATACCGAGTCAAACAATCCCATAAGTGTTAAAACATATCGTTTCCCAGAGGCACATAAAAAAGAAGTACAAACACAAGTCGAAAAAATGCTACAACAGGGAATAATTAAGCCATCTTCATCACCATGGTCTGCACCTATATGGGTGGTACCTAAGAAAATAGATGCCTCTGGAATTCAAAAATGGAGGATTGTTATTGATTACCGTAAATTAAACGATATCACAATAGGTGATACTTATCCTATACCAAATATCACTGAGATCCTTGATCAATTAGGTAGATCCAAATATTTTACAACTTTAGACTTAAGCTCAGGTTTTCATCAGATAAAAGTTAAATCACAGGACACTAATAAAACGGCATTCAGTGTACCTCAAGGACATTATGAATTTACTCGCATGCCATTTGGTCTTAAGAACGCACCGGCAACGTTTCAGAGGCTAATGAACAACGTGTTAGTTGGTCTTCAAGGTGAACGTTGTTTCGTATATTTAGACGACATAGTAGTATACTCATACGATTTAAAGTCACACATTAAAAATCTTAAGGCCGTATTTCAAAAACTTCGAAACCATAACCTAAAACTACAAGCCGATAAATGTGAATTCTTAAGAAAAGAAGTAGGGTATCTAGGCCATATCATTACTGAACAAGGTGTGAAACCTGATCCAAAGAAAATTGAAGCTGTACAAAAATTCCCAATTCCTAAATGTGCCAAAGACATTAAGTCATTTTTAGGGCTTGTGTCTTATTATAGACGGTTCATCCCTGATTTTTCCAAGACTGCTAAACTACTAACAAAATTACTGAAGAAAGACACTGAATTTGAATGGAAATTTGAACAACAGCAAGCTTTCGAAATTCTAAAGAGTAAGCTTATCTCTCCTCCCGTCCTAGCATATCCTGATTTTACTCAGCCTTTTATACTTACCTGCGACGCGTCTAATTATGCCATATCAGCTATTCTATCTCAAGGTTCCGTGGGTAAAGATAGGCCAATAGCTTACTCTTCACGCACTTTAAACAAAGCAGAATGCAATTATAGCGTCACTGAAAAGGAATGCTTAGCCATAGTATTTGGCACCCAAACTTTCCGACCTTATATTTATGGCCGTCGGTTCACCATAGTTACGGATCATAAACCCCTTCAGTGGCTATTCAATTGCAAAGACCCCGGATCCAGACTTGTGCGATGGAGGCTTAGATTGGAAGAGTTTGACTATGAAATAGTTCATAAAAAAGGGAAAATTAACACAAATGCTGATGCACTGTCTCGATTTCCAGTAAACCCTTTACATACAAATCCAAAATCTCCAAATTCTCTCTTACCAAATATCGACGAAAATTCAAACAATTCCTTAGACGATCAATTTTCTCAATTACCGTCTCCTATACCACTTTCTTTCAATGATCAAGAAATCCTTCAGCCAAATCAAAATCCTCTGAATCAAATGCAAAATCCTGTTCAAAATCCTTTACCTAATTCCATACCTCGTGTTACACCAGATCAAGATCAATTACCATCTCCACACTCGGATTTAATTGATCTAGGTCCAATTGATTTAGATATTACAGAGGACGACATTAATATAGATTTTGACTCACTCCAAATTCCGTCGCCTAGTGAATCCAATTCCAATAATCCCAACATTACCCGTGATGACTATCCACAGTTTTTAAAATCAAATTCTAAAAAGGAAATTACTTATAATACTACATTACAAGAACACAACGAACATCTATTAAAAACAACAAACAAAATAATTCTTATTCCAACATCCATAGACCTTGATGAAAGTAATCCATACGTATCGGATGTTATCCTTAATACAGAAAATAAGGATGACATATTGAATATGGAAAAAGAACTAAATTCCTTTCTTAAAATACAATGTCAAAATAAAATTATTTATTTGCTATTTACAAAAGTCCATCATTTCGACGAAACAACATATCCCTCTATATTCTGTGTCTTGAAGAAAGTGAGAGACGATTTACTACAATTCCCCGATTCATCAAATATTTCTATTTCTGATTTCCGGAATCCATTTGATAAACTATCTTATACTAAAATATACAATATAATCATCCATATTTTCCACAATACCAACATCCCTATTGATGTATATCGTAATAAAATAATATATCCGACTTTAAGCGAAAGATCCAAGATATTACGTGAAAATCATGATATTCCAATAGCTGGTCACCTAGGATCTGTCAGAATGTACAACAGAGTTAAAGAATCATACTACTGGAAAGGAATGAGGAGCGACATAGAAAACTATGTAAAAAAGTGTAGATCTTGCCAAGAGAATAAAGCTCTTAGGAAAACAAATAAGGCTCCTATGGAGATAACAACAACATCTACAGCCCCTTTCCAGAGAGTAGCTTTGGACATAGTCGGTCCTCTTCCTGAATCAGGTACTGCAAAACTCAAATTCATCTTAACTATTCAAGATGACCTTACAAAATTCTCAATAGCCTATCCAATAAGATCCACGACTGCTGAGGAGACCAGCGATTGCTTAATACATTTTATCTCGCTTTTTGGCATACCTAAAACCATTCTCACGGACCAAGGTACTAATTTCACAGCTGATCTTTTCAAGAGTACATGTAAGTTTTTAAAAATAAAACAAATCTGGTCTTCACCATACCATCCTCAAACTCAAGGTGCGCTAGAACGCAGCCACTCTACTTTAAAGGAATATCTAAAATCATTCATAAATAACAACCAAGATAATTGGCCCACTTATGTTTACACTGCTATACTCACATATAATATAACCACTCATACAACTACAAAATACACACCCTACGAACTCATATTCGGACACAAGCCTTATATACCAAATTCCGTATTTGAAGAAGAATCTACAACCTATTTAGATTATATAAAAATGTTACAACATAAACTGAAACTCTCAAGGGAAATCGCATTGCAAAATATTACAAAATCTAAAGAAACATCAAAATCTTATTACGATTCGCACACCAAACCTCCTCCGCGCTATAAACCTGGAGATTATGTATATATTAAAAATCACTTAAGGCTAAGAAAAGCTCTGTCTCCTATTTGGAAGGGACCTTATAAAATTATAATGGTTAATAATAATCATACAGCGACACTTTTAATAAATAGAAAACATGTAACACATCATTTCGATCAAATGAAACCGGCGCTCTTACCTAAATAGAATTCAAAGTATAATGCATAGTATATTTTATTAAACTTATTATTTCCATCAACTAAATGAACGTCTCTTAAACTATGTCTCCTATGCAATTGCAAACGCATGGAAGATAAGAACTTATTCCAGGTATAATTCCATCGGTTAATATAAACAAAACGATAAGCAACGAACATTCTTTCCTATACCGACTCAAACGTATAAATAAATGTTTATATGATTAATATTCTATTATTCTAATTTAAGTAAGTACTATGTATAGTAAATGTATATAATTTATATGAATAAATTATATAATTCCATTTCAGCGCCATGGGTGAGGTGCATACAGCCTCTGGCTCTATTGAGCCACTCCCTTCTAGTTCCGGCATCCTTTTCGATGGTTTGGGTAAATTAAAAATAAGAAAGGGTCAACTAGATATAATTAATTACATTAATATTTCCTATATCGGCCCTCATCTGTATAACCTAAACGGCATATTTACTACTCTGGGAGAGATATGTAAACGTAGTAGTTTTCAATTTTGCGAGAATACTCTGTCTTCCCTACTAGTTCGATTTGAAGAAATCAAAGGTGAATTCAATTCTATATCTCATCTTATTTCAAATCGCAATAAACGCTCGGCATGGTTTGGCGCTATAGGTATCGCATTTCGGCATATTTTTGGAACTCTCGATGAAGATGATGCAATAAAATACGATCAGGCTATAGAGTCCGTTCAGAAAGATGAAAAAACCCTTGCTAAATTAATTAAAGAAAATATTTTAATAACTACAAGTACATTAAGTTCTTTTAAGGAAACGATAAAACAACTCGAACTAAATGAAGAAAAACTAAATAAAAATATCTATAAATTCTTTTCTAAATATGAAAATGTAACAAATAAACTTATCATAAACTCAAGCCTAAACTCAATTATTAGCAACTTAGAAAGTTCCTTACTTACTATGTCATTTGAAGTTCAAGACCTTATCAATGGTATATTATTTGCCAGTCAAAATGTATTTCATCCTAATATTTTATCACCTTCTCAACTTTACAAAGAACTTGTTAACAACATCAGACATTTGCCGGAAGATACATATATTCCTGTACCCTTAGATATAAGTAATATTCATTTAATTTTAAGTATTTCTAGTGTAGCATGTTATTATTATAATCATAAATTAGTATTCGTATTACAAATCCCTTTAGTAACCAGGGAAACATACGTATTATACAAAACCTTAGCTATTCCAATCCCACATAATATGAACGACCCGATTTCTTTTAGTTTTATTCTACCGAATAATCAATATATTGCTATTTCTAATAATAAGAATGATTATTGTATTTTTGATAATTTAAGAAAATGTAGTCTTGTAAACTCTGAGCTCTATATCTGCGAAACTCGGGCAATCCTTTCAACCAGTGGCAACCCTACGTGTGAAACAGAATTGTTAAAAAACCCTCATAGTTCACTTCCACAGCAATGCACAACGAAAACTCATGTTGGAACACTTGATGCATGGGAACCCCTAACGAATAATAGATGGGTGTTTATTCAATCACATCGAAATAAGATCTCTATAGATTGTGGTGTAAATGGCCTATCCGAAACCACAGTATTTGGTACAGGCATACTAAAAATACCTAAACATTGCACTGTATTCACCAGAACAATGAAAATAACGGCTACTCAAAACTTCAAGGTTAATATTACTACACCTATACTGGATTTCACGTTGACAAACGATTCTTGCTGTAATATGATTCCCGAAATTAAAAGTGAACTCAGTTCTGACTACAAGACGCCGAAGGTTATAAACTTAAACAAACTAAAACTTAATAGTGAAAGTGAAATTAAGGAATTAGACAGTTTAATTAATAAGGAACCTTTTATTGTAAAATTCCAAACTTATTACTCAGTTTCTATTACGATTATTTTTATTATTGTTATTATAGTACTAGCTTATAAGTTAGTTTATTGTATTAAATTAAGGAAAAATGTTAAACTCCAAAAATCCACTGAACCAGAAGATGTGGAAATGAATGTAAGCCCTGCTCCACTTAGACACTTATCTTAGTTTGATTACCTTCCGAAAATTCAGTTATATCCCTGAATTTCGGTCTTATGCGGGGGGTTGTTATACCCTTAGTATGTAAGGGATATGGCTAACGTCTTGATTATCTAATGTGCAAAGTAATCAAAGGGAAAGCATATAAGCATACCAAGCGGGAGCGGGGTCAGTCGATTGTCAGTACTCATTAAGGTTGCACTTATGTTCTTAATCTAAATAAATCATTTTTTAAAAAGATTATTTTAAGTTTCCGTATAACAGAACGAAGGTTCAGCGGCGTCGAGGGATTTCTGCACGTGCATCCTTTTACACTACAAACACTGCCAAAAGCCAAGAATATGTCAATAATAACCGGATATAACGATGATGAAATGTTGGTGTTTTTAACTAACACACCAGAAGACTCATTCCCGAACGTGAACCCATTTAGAGATTTCGCTGGAGAATTCCCGGAAAATGAGGAAGAGGTGTATAATTTTGTGCGAAGATTTTACATAGGAGATGTACCGATTACATCCAACGTTCGACGAGAACTGATTGACTTTAATTCCGACCAAACGTTCAACCATCCATCTCACAGAAGTCTGAAGCGATTCCTGGATTGCAGTCAGAAGGTCTATTATTATATTTTCTCGTACACTGGGGGGAGGAATATGGTGAAGGTTAGATTGAACATTACTGAAGGTGGAGCGGCCCATGCTGATGAACTGGGATATGTCTTTGATATGGACGAGTTAAAGGGTTTAGGCAACGCCGAAGATTATGTGATAGTGGACAGGATGACAGAAATGTGGGCTAATTTCGTGAAGTACGGGTGAGTAAGCTTATTGCTATAATACTGTATAATTAAAAACTACCTAAACTTACAAATAAAAATCCCTTGCGGGCCTCACTCAATCTTACCAAGCCTGTCACAAATTTTTTTGATTCAATAAATTTATTAATTATCGACACCATTCGCGGTATCCCTGATTTATGGCGAAGCACCGTTCACGAATTCCACTAATAATAATAAAAATTTATTGCAGACCAGAGATCTATATATAAATAGGTTAATAAGTGAGTAACAATTCAGACTTAGGTTATTTATGATAAGTAAGACAAAAAAAAATAACGGATGCCCTCGCGACCTAAAGTGGCTATCCGGAACATACAGCCGGAGTGAGGCTTCCAAATCCGGACTATTTATTTGGCCCCTAATAACACTAATTGTTAATTTAATCAAGCATAGCTCCCTCCATAGTTCCAGCGATTCATAAGTCTCCAATATGTGGATGGGTATAATAAAATTCCAGTGTGTCCAGCCATCTCAAAAAAAAATCTGCACTTTCTCTAACATTAGAGTGTATTTTTGCTCATGAGCATCACTATCAACGACCACATAGGACTCTAATACACTTCTAACTAGAGTAGCGTAAAGTGTCTTCGTTGCTTTGTATAAATCCTAGACAGTGCTAGGCAATGCAGTAATGTACTCAGGAAATGTAAGGCTAGGTACAAAAACTATCGCTAGAACTTTAACTTATGAACTCTACGAGTCTATCCATCCCGAATTTTGTAAATAGTGGAGTAGTTGGGTGATGCGGAAAAAGATAGGCACTGACACTTCTCACACCTTAAAAAAAACCTTATTCTTGAATCTCCGCTTGAATGCACCATCCAGGTCTGTGTGCAAAAGCAAATATATATCTTTATAAAATAATTTCTAGTAAATTTATTTATACTTTTTGGCACAAAACAACATAGTAATGCTGAGTTGAACGGTATATATTACTAAAGTTTATTATTTTTAAAATAAGCTCACATAATTACTCGTGTTCTAGAGTCGTCTCAATCGCTGCTGGTATGTTGTCAAGAATTCATACAATGAAAAATGTTTCCACCCGTGATACCTATAACGCTGAACAATAAAGAAATCGAACTATAGTCTGAATTTTTAAATAGAAATTATCTTAGTCAAAAAATTAATATACCATAGTGAGATTGTTGCCATAGTTATATTATAAAGTAGAGATTTAAAGAAAAAACACTTTATTGACGGATTAAGCTATGTATTTTTACAAAATTTAAGTATATTTTACATTATTTTAAATTTACCCGACATTTCGCGTACTTTACAGTGTGCGAAGTCACAGCTGCAGAGAAGTTGTGTGTTATCTGTATTTATTGCCCCGGAGTTGGTATCGACTGAAACCGGAAGGATTTTTACAGAACTGGCTGGGAAAATGAAGGACACCGTGAGCAATAGTTATGTTAATAAAAGACAATATTAAGTAGAGATTTATTTCAGAGACCCTACTCCAGAAGTGACCCAGCTGCTACCAGTGAGCTGGCCAGTCGCCACAGCACAAGCCCACAGATACCTCGACATTAACGCCAACATGGTGGTGGGTTATCGGCCCTTTCACAGAAGACTCACTTTCTGGGATATGTTCTACGTGGTGTTCCCGTTTAAAACGAACAGCGCTGTCAAATTATCTTATAACTTTTGTTTCATTGTAGTGTATTGTTTGTGGAATTTGATTTCTTGATGTAAAACCTGTTTTTATTTACAACCCACCTTGGAATTAGTTCGTGCGATTATATTTTCTTTGATAAATTTGACGATGCAGTTGGCGCAATGTGTCTTACTATGTCGGACTGATAGAGGCCCCGGGATTAAATTCATTAACTGTAGCTTGTACCTTTTATAAATAGATATGGTCACCCAGACCATATCTATTTATAAAAGGTATATATCAAAGCTTAAAAAGAATCAAGCGGCCGTATGTGAAATTTCCTGATATTAGTAAACAACCAAATCACTCCTACCATTAGGGTATTTCAAATGAACTTCAGATTCATATTAAAGAAATAGAATTGCTAACCATGACGGATTCACATGGATACGTAGATTTGCCCATGAGCAAAAACTCAATAGCCAATACAAAGATACACTTGACGCCAATATATTATCGGATCTATACCTGCGTAACAAAAAAGCAGCCTTATTCACGTTAGCCCTCTTACACTATTGTAATCGAAACTTACGAATTCCTTAAGTATTATTTAATATAATTATATAAATGATTATTTTACGTCACGGTACTACAACAAATACTTCTTATTAGATCACCATAAACACGTAATTATTTAGTTTATAGAATCAGACCTTACGTTGCGGAAGTATCCAATTCTATAAGGCTAATTTCTACGATGCACGATCAATGCTGTTCGTGGAAGCAACGTCCTGAAGATGCTCCGGTTCCGGCGCGAACTGTACGGCGAGTGTTTGAGGGATTTTTCGCGGAGTATTGTTAAAAAATTGGTCTAACGGAATGGTTTATAATTTTGTTATACGAATTCTGAATTGAATCGCATATATAAACATAAATTTATTATTTAAGTAATCCTTGGAATATAAAAAGTTTTGCGCAAAACTTAACTCCAAAAACTCCAATCAATTGGTCGAAACAGACACTATAAGGAAAGTCATTTGTTTGTACTCTTAAACGGCTAAAGAATATAGTTACATATTACATTCTTTTTACAATTAAGAAAAAAACGATCGCTCAGAAGCGATTTGATTGATTCAATTCCGTACGTGTGCAGTGAAATGGACGATTGCCTACGTTAAATCGTACGAGAATACGGCTGTCCCTAGCAATTTTTCAAACGATTGTAGTGGTTATTAAAATTCCTTATGACTTTGTATTTTCATTTTGCCGCCGACCGAAATATTAATCTCTTTAGTTGTAAAAGCGAAAGTCGGTTTTAGGCTCACTGATTCATTTACAATGCAATTTTTAGCCGTTTTTTAACCTCTCATTAACCATCCCTGACAGTTTTCAGTTTAAATAAAATATGTTAAAGTGTAGTAAATTTCCATTATAAATATTACATGTATAAAAAAGTGAATGTAATGAAAAGTATCGAAACATTCATTTTATATTTAATAGTAATTCTTAACTCGATAATTTTGGAGACGAAAACTAAAATAATCTTGTGGAGTATTTAATTCTGTTCGTAAGTAAAACATAATAAATTTACTGAAGCGTTATCAGAATGACAGGACAAACTTACAACTTACGGTGCAAAAACTGATAAAGCAAAAGCTTCAAAGTTTCCTTTTCGTCATTATCTCAGAAGCTAGGTGGTAATGTAACCAAAGAAAGTTTAAACCCTATTTTATGAATCGATGCATCACCTGAAATGAAATCCTCATATGTGCTATATCTACAAACATTTTGTGGGAACGGGACAAAGAAAATATTGCAAATTAGCGTGGAATTGAATACGTTCGTTAGTTACTTTGGCGCAAGAATTTGTTATCATTCAGGTCCTTAACCCTGAACTCCGAGAATCGTAATGTGAAAGTCAAACTTAACTTGTTGACTCATTACCGTAACTAAAAGTATCAATAACTTCTAACAATGCTTAGACTGGTTACAAACTAGCGTTTGGTTATATCCGGTGATGTTTATCACAAAATATTATTTATTTCCCAGAACATTCTGAATCTAATCAAAAAAAAAAAATCAGTAAGGGCTGCTGTTCGGTGAGCCCCGCCCCCACAATCCACTATAGTCATTCATTCTTTCTTTCTTTCTTCCGAACCACAAATGACAAAATATATTCATAAAAACTCTAAATGTTATAATAGGAGTTTCAAATTGTTTATGTTTATTAAAACTTAGTTATCTTATAAATGCAAGCTAGATTAATTATTTTCTTAAGATATACGTATCATATACAAAGAGTAGTAGATATAGATTAGAATATAGTTAATACTCTGTGAAATTGAAAAGTACAACAAACGCTAATTAAAAATTCAAATCAAATCTATACTAATAAATAGTTTAGTTTGTTCTGGAACTGCTGAACTATGTAATCGAAAATTAATTAATGTAAGTGAACCCACAACGATTAGCCAGCTAGCGATTAACCAATACTGCTTAAATAAAACAAGTTCCACATTACTTAAATGTGTAACATTTAAGTTCCTGAAAAACTATCTGATGGAAGTCTCTAAACGTAACATGGCATTTCATCCGCCAGTGCATAACCAGCCCATCTCGAATGTCAACAACGAACAGCCCAGCAAAACATCCGTTCAGAAATAGTTCTCAGGGAATGCTTGGAACTGCAACTTAATTTAGCGAGTCTGCTTTGCAAATATTGTCAAACAACTTGTGGAGCTCGGGAGGTGCTTGTTGACTGATGAGAATGAAATCTTTTTGGTGAATAAATGACACGTTTTTGTTTTTGTAGTGTACGATACATAAATAAGCCATTATTTTTATATTATTTATTGTATAGCCAGGTTATTGGTATATCAATACCTGACAGTATTATATTGTATTAATATTTCAGGTCACTATATATATCTGATAGAAAGTCGACAAAACAGTAGCAAATGCAAATCTTTTAATTTGAAAATTCTATTTCGCAAATTTGAATAAAATTGTCCGTAGTATCCTGTGATCTCAATAAATATTTATGTATAAGTACAATTATACTATACAAAAAGAAACTTTGCATTACGGCCACTACTACTCTCAAATGAACGCGATTGTAAACTGAACCTAAACTATATTTAAATAAATGTATCGGATGATATATCACTTATAGACAATTAACTAAGTGAGAGAGAGTACAGATAATAACAAAAAACACACGTCGAATTACCGCATCCGAATTTAACAATTCTCAAAATAATCAATTGTCACGCTTGTAAAATGTATAGAGAAAAGAGAACAATGTTTGGCGCCAAATGTTGCAAATAGTAAAATTGTATGGCAAACAGATCGGAAACTTGTACCGTAAGCATTCTATAGAGTACAGAGTATTCAGCTCATGCTGTTATTATTCACATTATAGGAATCCTTTTGTTGTTTATTTTGGTGGTTTCAATGAAACGGAAACTGCGCGTGATTGCTCCATTAGGGATTGAGGCTTTCGATTTGAATAAAGTTCGCAGAATTGAATGTATGTCGTGGAAGTGAATATTATCATAATATTATCCGAGTTTATCAATGAGACTGAATGGGATGTTTTATAAAAAGAGTTTTCTCTACAGTTTTCATACGTGTTTTATACATTGGTTAGGTGATTAATAATTGATCCTATATTACACTTACTCACTATTATAGTTTGATTTTTTAGTATTCATTAATATTTTCTTGTAAAAATGCGTATATTTAGCATTTATGTACGAACTGTAGACACGTAATCTAAGTAAGGCAATATATTTTCATATTATTGGTGTTTGTTGTTGTTATATTCACTTGAACAAAAGTGAATATAATAATTAACATTTTATTATTTCTAGGGTTGCTACAAACTTAAATCTTTAAATTATAAAAAAATAATAAAGTGAAAATATATTTCATTGACATTCATTACAAAAGATAATATATAATAAAATACTAATTATATATTTTTTTTCAATTGCTCGGCAAAATTGTTGCCATAACCTAAAGCTTTATACACGTTGGATCTCATAAAAGGTTCTTCATTACTATAGCTTTCAAATGATTTTATACTGTCATATCTTCGTTTGTCTTTGAAAAGTTGAAGGTCGTGCTCTTTTCCATGGACAATAGCGTCTAAGAGCTTTGCTTTTACGTCTTTTTCAGCAATTGAATAATCAGAGCTTTCCGTTATTCTCCGAAATCCTTTATTGAACATCAAATCAGTGGAATCATTATTTGCTACATACTTTATACATGCGGTTTGTCGTTGGTATGTCAGCATTCCATTTGAGTTTCCACAATTGCTTGAGTTGTCATGATACCACTTTCTGAACCATCTCTTTTTGGTAGTTGTTGTGGGTGTGGTGGTTTTCATTTTGTATAAATTCTTCTTTACGTATTTTCGAATGTAGTATTTGCTCTTTCTCATTTTTGGCTTTTTTGTTGTAGTTGTTGTCGTGGTGGTTTTACCTCTCTTTATGCCGGTTCGGTTCTCTTTCTTTCTGATTATCTGAAATTAAATTGGTGACGTACGTCAGTCACAGATAAAACCATATACACATTTATTTTTTTATTAACCAAAACAACGTTATTAAACATATGGTATAAAATTTAAATGCTTTAAAGCCAAAATAGGGTTACGATAAAAAGCAATAGGAATACAAAAAGAGACTAAAACAAGAAAAGAAGAACAAAAACACGGAAGCGAAGTGTCTTGTGAGTGTGTGGTGTGGATAGTAGTAGATGGTAGTTTGCCCAAATTAAGCATTAGTGCTGTTTTTTAATTTGGTGTTAAACGAAATCGAAATTAAAATTATTAAAAAACATTTTTAATGCTCATTAGTATGAACATGGACTCTCGTATGATCTGAACACTTTTGTATATCATAGCATCGTTGTATAAGTCATATAATTGAATACAATATTTTCTGCATCTTGGCATCTCAGCATAACTGAGACGGCTCGGAGAATATAAGATAAAGATATAATATATAAGATAAAGCGCGGAAGCCATCTTGCTTAAGGTAATGCATAACAATTAAATAATAATAAAAACGCAGAATAGAGAAACAAGAGTGAGTGTTTCGACTTACCCGAAATTTCTTTTTGTACAATCTCATTCTTTCCTTCAATTCTTCCATTATTGTTTCATTTCTAAGATAGTCCAAATCAACGTCCGTAGTTGATGTCCGTTTTGTGGTATCAAATGTAATATCGTCAAATAAGTAGAAAAACATACGTATATTTTTATTACTTTTCTCGATTTCTTTCTTGTTTATTTGCCTTTGCCTTTCTTGTTTATTGTTTCTTACTTTTTTGTTTAAATTGTTGATTGATTTAACTAGTTTAGATTGTTTTGGACCAGTCTCTGTAAATTATCTTTAATTTGTTATCGTAATACAGGAAAGTAAAGTTTTGTGCCGAGCTAACACTGATTTAGTTTATAAAATAACAACAATAAAACCAACAATTATTGACCATAGCTTGTACTTCAGCCCAAAAGAACTAGGATTAAGAAAATAATCGTTTGTGTTTTCACAAATTTAATCCTCATCAATTTGAATAACAGATGGCGCAAGAGTAAGCGAAGTATTAGTTTCAACTGCAATTTTTTTTCTTAAATTAGATTTTTTTTCACTGTGAGTGTTGCCGGTTTTTAAGGCGATGGTACGCACTCCTTTTGAGAGCTCCCAAGTCGTATTGGCTCGGAAATACGCCTGCCAGCAGAGGGTTTCACAAAGTGATGGTGCGAGGCAGAATCATATATCGAGTTTATACGGATAGAATTTTGCATCTGCCTAGATCCTATCCATCCGATCTTCAGACGTCCTTCATTACTTTTGGGCCCCCCGTTACAAAGTAAGAATCACCTATAAAACGATAATAAAAAGCTCTTTCTATTTGAACGCGTCAATCGTAATTCACTCACTTTTAGCCTGATGTCTCCTCCCAGGTCCCGTCATCCGATTCTTAATAGCATTCTCCAATTCCAACATCAGAATTTTCTCCTTTGCCGTTCCTCTTATCCGACTATACGGGACGTAGAACGCACGTTCGAACAAATCTTTGGCAATGTCTTCAGGTTTTTTAGTGCCGTTAGGAAATGCTTGTATGTCAGCCAAACAGGAAAGCACGCTCATGGCGTCGTTGGTTTCAAAGGAGCTGTCTAGTACATCGAAAATTGCGTTTGTTTGGGGCGAGAAGCGTGTTCGTCGGTTTATGTACTGCGAGTGGTAGATTATTGCTTGACCTATAATTTTAATGATAAAAGCTTATGGTACGATAAAAGGATTATTTGCCTGTCAGTTAGTGAAGACACCCCTTTAATACTTTGGTATCCTAACGTCAATTGTTTAAAATCCTTTCATTCATTTCCAAGACATAGAGTGAACAAAAAAGTAGAAGTTTTGTGTAACTACTCATTCCATCTGATTATCATAGGATTTGATAGAATGTTGTCACTGAATTTATCACCTTAACTCATTTAAAAACGAAAAAGTACAAACACTAAAATTTTTAGATATTTTCTTCTCAACATGCAATAATAGTTACAAGTAATTAAAATAGATTTAGCAGAATATAATCAATAAATGAAATAAAGATTAGTTTAAGAGTAAGCGAGTCGGCAGTATATACATATAATATGTTAAAAAATCTGTCTTGGGACCTTTCAAGAAAAGAACGTATCGTCCCATTAAAGTCCGGTAAAGCATTTGTGAGGTCTGACATAGTGAGTGTCCATGAACATGAGTCTCCTTATAAAAAAAAAACTAACTTTTTATCTGGTCTGCAGGAAGTTGAGCAATCATTTCAGCAATGTCCAAAATAATGGCCTCCGCCAAGGGCCCAAACATACTAAGCCGCCCCCTCGATTGTGCCCTGAAACAAATAGCGAAAATTGTCAATTGATTTTGCTCTGCAAACAGGAAGATGTGATTAACTGGACCGATTAATATTTTAGCGATGCCCTAAGGTTTCGTTGCATTTATGTATTATCTGAAATATTTTATTAGTGCATTTATAAGAACGAACCACTGGTTAAAATTGACAATTGAGAATAAATTCCATAAACGAGATTCATTTTACCCCTGCACTTCCTGATAGACAGCGGTTTTCAAAGGTTCTATATGCTCCTCGTCCAAAGAAGCTACCAGCCTCATGAAGACAATCAGCAATGCTGTGTAATATCCGAATTTGTGAGCTTCCATTACAGCTTTCGTTTCTAACAGCAATGGGTTGGCTGTTGGCTGGGTTTCTATTGTAGATAATGTTGCACAAAATATTGTCATCTATTAACGTAACTTAACAAGAAAAACACTTTATTAACGGATTTAAGTTATGTATTTTATTTTTTATTGTTCTTTAAATACTGTTAATTTCGAATTTTAAGCTGCTTGCTGACTTAATTGTAATTGTCTTGGTAATGCATTAACCCTTTCTAATAAATATCCAGAACTATTCATACCCGATAGTTTATAAGTATTTAAATATTTCACTTATTTAAGTACCCCACAAAGAAATGAAATAATCATAAACGAATCCCAAATTCACGAATCATCATCAGTTAATTGCTTTATTAATCTTTGCAATTAAAAATTGTCGATATATGTCTTATACTTACTATTGTTAATAATATGAATATCCGGTGTCCAAATATCTGCTTCTGTTGTTGTTAAATAGTGTTCTAACACATCTTTAACGGTTGCATTCGATGGTGAGACTTCTGGGACTTGTGGTTCTTCATAATCCCCTACTACCGTAGTTGTATCAAATGGTGTCGTATCCTCAGCCGTCACTTCTGTTGCGGTTTCAGTCGCTTCTATTGTTCCTGTACCATTTTGCGTACCATGTGCTGGAGTGGAATGCTCTGAGGCTGTTTCTGCTGGTGATTGTTTCATTGTCTCATCCGGATTGTCGAAGTAGAGTAACGGCGTTGTTTCTTCCCAGTCGTCAAAGGTGTAGTCGTGAAAATTGCTTTTTCGTATCACTTTTCCTATATTTGTTGTGTTTAGCAAATATTTGGTGTTTGCCCATTGTATCGTAGCTGAAACGGTTGAAAAAGAGAGCTCGGTTTGGAAAACCATCGAACTAAATTATTATGCACCTTGGTAATATAACGTTGAAAATTCTAGAAAAATATTACGATAGTCATACGTTTATGTATTTATTTTATCAGTGTATGTGTTCAATACGTCTGCTTGCGTCTTAATTTTAAATTTAGGTTTTAAATTAGTTCTATTGTCAGATTAAAAATTAATTCAAGAGTTTTCTTTTTCAAAATGAGAATGTTCATATCTATGATATATGAAAAACCACTTAAAGCTAGTTAGAGAGGTCTTTTTTAGATAGATTTACAAAAATATTACATACCAGTCGATAAGAATATAATATTACAAAATGCTGCAAACAGTATGTGTTTTATCGACATTTAACACCGGCCTAAGCTATTATTTCACGTGGTTTTATACAAGTCGTAATATTTTTGATTTTAATGAAATTTTCTCTAAAAAACATTATCCATAGGTTCCGTTTTACATATATGCAACATTTTACACTTTGTTTTTGTAAAACAAAAATATGTATTAAATACTTTAATATGACTACATATTGAAGTCTTAACACCAGGATCAATACATACATCATATTGATCCCATTCTACCTTAAAAATAATTTCTACTAATACTATTTACTATTTACTTTAATTTTTTTACTATTTTTAATCTTTTGACAAACAAACATGCAACATAAATATCTTAAATATACCTATGCACTTATTTTTATAATTTACAAAAAATTACATTTATTTTTTATAGTTTGAAAATGTGTTTTCTTCTATACTTTCTATTTTTGTGCCTAGGTATGTAATATTTTTATTGGTAGATTCAATTCAGAGCGTACTTTTGTTGGAATAATGTCTCATTTAATAAGATTCTTAAACTATAAAGGCAATTATTGTTAATTAAAAAAGTAATAGATTTGAATTTTAATTTTTAAGGTCACAATGAATGTGCAAAACCACGGAGCGTCAACATAGCACTAGAAACTGTATTTGAATTCAATAATAAAACGGATTTTAAATTCGTCGAGAGAGTCAAAGACTTCTTAACCAACATAAAAGAGACGATAGACAACTCAGATCAGGACATCGACTATCAGACAAGACGATTTGATTCATTGACATTTACAAAATTTATTGAAGACTCTATAAATATCATTAAATCTTATAACGATCTGGACTTGGCATATTTCATAGAACTACTTGATACGGAAATAAACGAGCACGACTATAGAAATTGTGAAGTTAAGATAACAAACGAATTCAGCTTGAGAAGTTATTTTGCTGATAAATTGTCGGACGCAAGAAATTTGCCAGTCACCAAAATAAGAAGAAGTCTGGATAATATTTTAAGGGAGTTGAGAAGTAAGAGAGAACACAGACGTAAGATTTACAATTTCCTTAATTCTTTAGTCAAGAGACGCACTCAAGAAAGATTTAGAAGTATTCTGAATTACTTACAACTTTACAGACGTCGGCAAATGGAGCCAACAATTACCCTACGGACAATTGTTGAAAAAAGCATCCGATCGCTTATCAAAGACTACATTTGCAATCTTAATTATTCCAGTTGGCGAAAAATAAGAAACATGATTAAAATGTTGAATGACAATTCAAATCTTCACGTGAAACAATACAAGAATGATTATAAATGGAATCAAGATGACATGAGAACCGGAGAAGAGAATGATGAATTGTATGACCTTGACATTTTAAAAGATGTTTTTAGTAATCCTAAAAAGGATGACCAGATTAATACTGAGAATTATATTCGTAATCAAAATCTTGAATACAAAGTACAAGACAGGGCGAAAGCAATAACAAAAAAGAGGAAAGGCAAGGTAAATATCAGTTTGACAAACTCCGAAGATGTTTTGGATCTAAGAATAGACTACCAAGGTGATCAAGGTTATAGTCATAAAAATGCTTGGAAAAAAGAATATTATGACGTTACCACGAAAAAGACTTTTAAAATCAAAAGTAAGAGAACAAGAAAACCCAAAACGACAGAAAATGAAATGTCACTATCAAATAATCGTGACAGTGAGAGCAGTATCGAATCAAAACGAGACCGTAGCAAAGTTTTTGAAACTAACAGTTTATCCACAAATCAAGTAAGAAGGGTGACTAAAAATAAGCGGCATAGAAGTTTTGTTACGCTTTACCCAGAGATTATAAGTTATATGACGAGATCAAACACAAAAACTAAAAGAGCCACCGATAATATGTGGAAAAAAATTACCAAGACGATTAAAAAAAGAAAGAGTAACAAAGAAGTGAGGAATACCGAAAGTAAAAAGGAGTGGACTACACAACATCTTATAAAAATAATTGATACTAACATTGATATTGATTTAGATAAATCTAAAGAACGTAAACGGAACGTTCAAAATTCGTACAATAAACGATTTAGGTATGTACTAGCATACGATTACTCCAATAAACATAGTAAAAGCATAATAGTATTTTAATGTAGTTTTTTAAATAGCGTAAAGGGTATAAAAATTGTTATTTTATATTTCTTTTAATTTTAGGATACAATCAAATTTGGCGAAAATAGAAGAAAATAAAAGAGAAAAAAGTAAAAAATCAACCATAGATATTGAATCTGAAGGGATACCTAAACACGAAATTAAAAGTAGTGATAAAAGTAAAGTGGACCATTTTGGAAGTTTATACAAACTAAAATACCAAAAAACACCTGAAATGGTGTATCGGGGGTTCAGAAAAAGCAATGATTTGGTTACGCTAGAGACAAAACAAATTAACGCAACAAATATTAACGAAAATAATACATTTACAACAAAGACCTATGGTACACTGGCATTTTGGAGAGGCACTACCTCCATTACAAGACCTACTGCTAAAAGTACAATAGATAAAAAAACAGTTTCTTCAGAAAAAATAGTAATCGCACGTAATATAACTACACCTGTTACAAATTCCATTAAAACAACTCCTTCGAATGCCAACTATGAAACTACTGCGATTGCACATAAGAATCATACAAGTGCATTAAAACATCCCAAAACCGAAACTATAGAAAGCACTCAGCCTGCTATTCATTCTATAAATATTACAAAACTCTCCGTTCAGGCGTCTCGAGGTTTAAAAAGTACAGAAAATCCAGAAATGATTAAACAAGTGGATCTAAGAAGGTTCTTAAATAATTCTATAATAAATGAAGTCGATGAGGATCCTGTAAAGAAGAAAATTAATGACAGGTTTCAAGAAGATCTTAACAAAATATTTTTAGTTCCACCACTCCAAAGTCCAAGGTTAAATGATACTAATATAGACCCAATAGACGAAATTGAAGAAGCGTTTAATCTTTAACAGTAAAATAAAACCACGAAAATAATATTTAAGAAATGAAATTGCTTCAATCAAAATCATCTGCTTCAAAATTCGTATGAAAAATAGACTATTATATATGATTTTATGAATCTATACGTTGGATTAAACATTAGATTTAAGTAACAAGTTAAACGTATTTGATATTTGTTTTTCGGCCTTTGCTATGTTTAATAAAATAAAAAAAAACTATTTGTACTGTTTATTGATCAACACAAGTGCTTCTTGGCCTCATGTAAATTAAAAAATCAGACGTTACTTTGCGGAAATCCCATTATATAATTCTATTGTAACCATTTATTAGTATTATTCTGAAAAAAAACCCTCAAACAATATCTTGTTTGAGGGTTTTTTTTCAAGTATCTCAACTTAGGAGAAACATGCGTCGAGCATGTCAGGAGTTTTTTGCGGAATATTGCTAGTAAATTGGCGTTATAGAATTGTATTGTACATATATTCAAACATTTATATTAAATACTAATTCTGATGAACGGACAGCGTATTCAATATTTGACGATAAGAAAAATGTGTTAAAATAGGTAGATTTTATAAGGGTTAATATTTATTTAATTTATAATTTAACTATGGGTTTGTACTAGTAATTTTGCGGCACTTTAACGGCTTATAATACTGTTTGTATAAAAACTCCATAGATAATACTTAAATGAACACTTGATACTATTCTATTATAAATTTATTTAATGTCAATGTCCTCTTGCCATTTGCCAACTTCACTTTTGGCAGTTGGCACTTGGCAGTCCATCATGTGTATACTGTAATTATTACTGTATCTGCAATCTGCATTCTGCAGTGTTTGGTGGATTGTTTTTGACACGCCTTTCTATGCTTTCTTTTTCTATTTACTAGAGTTCTTCATTTTCGTGTGTTTATTGTGTGCTACTTAGTGCTCTAACTAATTATTAAGGTGATTTTACAAGTGTTAGTGCTAGACGGCATTTATTCACGAGGTATGTCCTTCCAAACGTAACAGTCAATGTATTATACGACAAAATAAAATGTATTATTTATTCATAAACAATATCGAATTGACCTACTTTACAAACTGGGCGTATTATTTTCCATTCCATTTTGTTTGTTGTTTGTTTAAATGTTAATGTTTTTAACTATTTAAAGGCTATAACGAAGGTAATACCTTAATTTAGCTAGATTACGAAGAAGTTCATGTATTATTGCTCGTTTTTTGGATGTAATTACTAACTATCAAGTATCAATTTACAAGTTTATGAGTCATGAACACACTGCTTTCTATAGAACATAACGAAGTCTGTACTAAGGTTTCGTTGTTTCATTTTTGTGAGTTTTGAAAATTTGGACAGAAATTTTATAAAAGAAAGATCCTTTTACACTTCCAAACCACATACTTAATGCTATGGACAGATATTTTATTGCTTTAGAAAAAAAAATGCTTTATTATATTTTATATTGAATCACAATCTAACCCATAAAACTTTTTTAGACATAATTAAGTAGTAAAGGGGTTTTGTTCAGAGATATTGCTCATTTGAATTTTGTAATCTTTAATTTTTGTCTTATAATTACAATTCTATCCCATTTGTATATAGAATGACAGCCCTAGCAGACACCTACGACACAACTGGGACCTTGTCCTTGAAATGGGATCCTAAAAATCTGGAGATACGTACCATGTCTGTTGAACGGACTCTTGAGCCACTGGTGTTGCAGGTCACCACCCTTGTTAACAGCAAGGATAAGGCAGCTAAAAAGAAACGGCGTGAGTGTATTATTAACATAAAGTAATAATAAAGTAAACATATATGCTCACTTTGATACACTTTAGATCATTAGTAACAAACGGACAACTAATGTTTATAAAACATATTAAATTACAGACAGTATATAACCCAAATTGGATTTGAGTAAAATATTTATCTTAAATAAAAATAATGCTATTATGCTTGAAAGAAACAACACATAAATAGACACAACATTGCTTTAGCTTTAACTACCACTCAATCTCTGTTCAAAATTATGGAAAATATTAATACTGTTAAATCTTTAATACTATTGAAAAATTTAATTATATTAACAAGACCAATATAAGAGCATTGTATGTAAAAATTGAGTTTGTTTCTTGAATTACTAGACTACAAGACAAATAATGGTAATGCTAAACACATATATGAAATGCTTTTCAGCTGGCAAATCCAAGAGAGCTAGTGCCTTAGTAGCTACAGTTGAGCGAGCTACTGAGATCTTCATAGAGAGGGGACAGACAATTGCTTATGAGAATCCTGAAATTACTCAGGAGATGCTAGCTGCAGTTGAGCAAGTAAGGAAAGCTGGTGAGTAATTGGTTTATTAAATTGCTCTGAACTATTATATAATTGAGTATTATGATGATTTTGTAATATTAAGTCAGTCACAATGTACAGTTTAGTAAATAAAAATACTCTGTTCAAATTTAATCATAATCTTCTATTCAAAAGATAACACTGATTTTTATGGTGGTAGTAAAGGATATAGTCTGTATAATCAAAAAAATAAAATTTCCAGGAGCGGCTATGAGTTTGGCAGCTCGTGAGTTCTCTGAGGAGCCGTGTGCATCATCAGTCCGCTCTAGTATGGTGAGAGCTGCTCGGAGCTTGCTCTCTGCAGTCACCCGTCTGCTTATTCTTGCTGATATGGTAGATGTACATCTGTTGCTGTCAAAACAGAGAATGGTGACTACCTTACCTTAATTAATACCTAATACCTTAATGAATTTTTATACACAAAGACAAATACAATGTCACAATAAAATTGATTCATGTCATAAATGATATAAATAATTCAGGTGGAAAAGGACTTGGACAAGCTGAAATCCGCGTCCTCGCAGTCCGAGCTGATCGAGAGCGCTCGTCAGTTCGGCCGCTCGGCCAGCGAGTTGGCTGCGCAGGCCGCCAAGAGGCAGAAGGAGCTCAAGGAGCCCCGGATGAAGGACGAGCTGGCCGCGGCCAGGGCTGTGCTCAAGAAGCACTCCACCATGCTGCTCACCGCCTCCAAGGTAGCATCGGGTTCAAGGCCAATCGGGTACAATTTAAATATAGCATATGGCTAATAAATGACACCACGCAGGTGTACGTTCGCCACCCGGAGCTGGCTGCAGCCAAAGCCAACCGCGACTTCGTTCTCCGCGCGGTGTGCTCCGCCGTCGACACCATCTCGGCCGTGGCGCAGGGCAGACCCACGCCCTCTGCTGGTCCGTATGATCCTGCCTAACTGCCTACTCCTGATTGCCTTCATGCTCCTCACATTTGCGTTTATTGCAGGCACTAATCGCGTGCCGGTCGAGGGTCCAGGCGAACTGGCTCAGGCTTTGGACGACTTTGATGTAAGTTACAACCAATTAAAGAATGTATATTTTATAATTAAAAAATTTAATTAAGCAAAGACCTAATTTCTGTTCTGGGCTTAGTTATTTGGTCCTAAAGGAGTCCTTTTAAGCAGGATTCTTAGCCCGTGGCAGCTGCCGGCTCTTTGGTCTCTTCCACAAACAGACCAAGGCTCTCAACACTGAATGAGACAAAATCATATTCAGAGTCTTGTATTAGATTTTTCAGCCGCTTCACAAGAATGGTTTCGATTCGAAGCGTGTCAGGCTCAGTATATCAATAATATAATAAAAAAATATATAACGACTCTGAACTCCCAAAGTATGTTTTTAATACCATCAATTTATTATCTGATAGAGAACGATGCGACGACAGTGCTATGGTATAACCATATACCCAAAGGATAAAAATAGCACCCTATTATTGAGTCTGTCCATCTCAAATTTTTTCTTAATGGCACTGAATCGTGTTTCAGGAGCGCATGGTGATGGAGCCACTGGCGTATTCCGAGCTGCGAACTCGTCCGTCGCTCGAAGAGAGACTGGAATCCATCATTTCTGGCGCAGCACTTATGGCTGACAGCTCCTGTACTCGGTGAGTAGCAATTGATACCATCTATTACTTCATTTCAGACTATTAACATATTCCATTTATTGCTAAAAATTATGAACCATTAAGGATATAACTATATATATACTGTCTTTGGATTCCACTATTTTTATATTATATTATTTATATATAGCAACATTTATAATTGTATTCTAGATTTTATAAATATTATAAAATAAACTGTATTTTGAAGAATTTTTGTATAGATTACAATACAACAATGAGTAATAATTTATTATAATATATAACTGTTCAAGCTATTATCTATTAAATATAGAGAAGATCCGCTTCATTAATTAAACTATAAAGGTAATTTTTGTTAATTATTATTATTCTTATGGTTTACCACTTATTTTTGTGGTATGTTGTATGATACAAGTTTATTATCATATAGTGTATATTCCTATACTATTGTTTTTGCTATGGAATATAATCTGACTAGAGTTTACTAAAAGAATACTCACAAACTGTGGATATAATAATAACATAGCACTAAATACTTTATACAATACCTTTTCCAGAGACGAGCGTCGCGAGCGCATCGTGGCCGAGTGCAACGCCGTGCGTCAAGCTCTGCAAGAACTGCTGCACGAGTATATGACCAATGTAAGTGGGGGCTTCGTAAAAGGGATTGGGTGTTTGCGGTTGCGGTAACGAATGGCTTCGGTCCATAGGCCGGCCGCGCCGAGCAGTCGGAAGGCCTGGAGCGAGCCCTGGAGCACATGTGCCGCAAGACCCGCGACCTGCGCCGGCAGCTCAGGAAGGCCGTCGTGGACCACGTCTCGGACAGGTTAGTAGTCTGCTCCTTTTTTCTTCTATGTCTTCTATGTCTGTCTGTCGCCTGATCTAGAACGGAGCTGCCATACAAACTCGGTTTTTCCTAAAATTAATCTATTGTTTTCAGTTTCCTGGAGACCAACGTGCCTCTGCTGGTGCTGATGGAGGCAGCCCGCAACGGAAACGAGAAGGAAGTGGAGGAGTATGCCGTGGTGTTCACCGAACACGCCAATAAACTCGTCGAGGTATAATACTTCGTTCGCTCATTCATTTTTCAGCAAAACATTATGAAACGTGGTTGCTCTATTGTTTATTTATTTATTATATCTACTAACTAAATGTTAATAATACTAATGTAAATTTAACTTAAACAATATATATTATACATCTAACTTAAAGTTGGGTTGGCTGGTTGGATGTTTAAGTGTGTTGCTCGTTTTTCTTAAAAACACACATGTGTGTTTCCTTCTCACGTCTCCTGGTTTGTGACTGCACACGTCACAAACCAGGAGACGGTCAATGACGTCATAGTTTAAATAAATTAATAATTACGTATCTGTAGGTAGCGAACCTGGTGTGCTCAATGTCGAACAACGAAGATGGCGTGAAGATGGTGCGACACGCAGCGGGACAGATCGAGGCGCTCTGCCCTCAGGTAATTTTTTTTATTATTATTTTCACCATTATTAAAAAGTATATATATACATTCTATATATAATATCACAGAAATGTCGACTGTACCGGTTATCGAACCCGGGACCTTCTATTCGTCAGTCAACCATGGTACCATTGCGTCAAAAAACTAATTGTGCATCCACAATTGCAATGAATGTCAATATGAAAATAGTTTGATAAAAGTAATCTAATATGCTAAATAACCAATGTGCCCGTTTAAAACCAGGTGATCAACGCGTGTCGCGTGCTCGCGGCGCGCAGTCGCTCGCGCGTCGCCCAGGAGAACGGACGTGCGTTCGGCCGCGCCTGGGAAGCCGCCGTTCGCCTCTTGACCGATGCCGTCGACGATTTGACCACCATTGACGACTTCTTGGCTGTCAGCGGTGAGCTCGTCATCCCCGAGTCTAGTTTAGAAAACTTGAGATAATTCAAATGTATAGATAAACTAAATAAAATTGAATGCACTTTTTGGGACGATAGAGTGATACCGTCCATGGTGTGATACCCCTCAAGTGCGTTGCCGGCCTTTCAGATATTTCTATTTTATAAGGGTTACAGCTCCATACAAACATTTTGTGATGCCAAAGGGGCTTAGCTGATCGTAAGTGCCGCCGCTCATGGACACTCACATTGCCAGAGGCATCTAAAATCCGTTGCCGGCCTTTGATTCGCTCTTTTCTTGAAAGTCTCTAAATCGTATTGGTTGGGAAATAACTCTATTGGCAGCTAGTGCAACATAGACATAGCAGATTATTTTGTGAACTGGCAGTAAATGTATCAAATCTTATTTGACTTTGTGATAGGATAATTTGAATTATCATATAACGTGTAGAGACTTTTTTCTTTGTTTTTTTTTTCATATCTGTTTGTCTTTAAATAAGATATTGATTTTCTATCTTTGTTCTACCATTTTTTCTTGCTATGCAGCTGCTATGCCCTCTAATAATTAGTATTGACCAATGAAATTCTACGCTTCGTGCTAATGGAAAATTGTCGATTAAACAGAGAATCACATTCTGGAAGACGTGAACAAGTGTGTAGTAGCACTGCAAGAGGGAGACCCGGACTCGCTCGAGCGCACCGCTGGAGCCATCCGCGGCCGAGCTGCCAGGTACTTTTATTTATATATTTATAGTATATAACAATATTTAAACGAATAATGAAATTTATATATTTTTTTTAATTATTATATTTATATGCCGTCACGAATCAGTTGCTATGACAAATGTACTCTGGAACTAAAGAGGTCGGCTCTCTTTACATGTATCTTAAAAATTGCATTGAATTAATAATTATGAACCCTGGCAGATAGACTCTTCATAGCAAAAGCTGTTTTTTTTTAATTATTATTTCATATTATTTTGTTGTGGTATGGCTTACCGCTTCAAGTATTAAGCTCACATATTTTTGTTTACTAAGGTAAATAATATTGGAATGTAGAGAAATTCATATGAAAACATATTTGTGATTAAAGAGATTTTTTAAAAGGATTTTTATACTACTTATGTATAAATGTTATTTGGCGATAGAGAAGTTAATATTAATCTACTAACTCTATAAAATATAAAACAAAGCTGTACCGAGGTTTTTTGAAGTCAAAAATGGTCTCACTTGATAGAACGAGTATGGACGCGTATGTACGCGCGTACGCAAAGTATCATTGCGTACGTATCACTGTTTACACTGGTTGGGTAATAAATCTGAATTCTATACAGGGTGTGTTCAGTTGTGACCCAGGAGATGGACAACTACGAGCCCTGTATATATACCAAGAGGGTTTTGGAAGCGGTAACTGTACTTCGCGACCAAGGTAAGTGCTGGCTCAAAATGAATATTTATTTTTGGATGCAAAAACTACTTAAATATTTTTAATGAAATTTGATGATATATGTTTTTTAATAGGCGTTGTGTTGGTCTTTAATGCGTATGTCAGAAAATAGCTAGTTCAAACAGCAAATGAATTATTGCTGCCTTTGTTATGTGATCTAATTTTTTTCCATACAGACATAAGACTTTACAGAATTGTTAATGCAAGAGAACTAAATATGTAATATTTTTGCGTGTATGAAATAAGCAGAGATAACGTCACTACAAGTTATTTATTTTGTACAAAAATATATCAAAAACACTTAACATATTTTTCAAAGACTTATTCTAAAATTGCCTAGTATCTTGTGATACCAGGTAGTTTTGTATGGCGAGTATTGTATGATTAGTTGGTGGTGCTCTGTGGTGGGGGATGAGATCTGATGTATTCCAAGGACTGGAGTATCGCAGCGGGAATTGGTGGTGGGGTTGGCAGATGGGAGCCCTGTAAACATTTTGTTTGTTTGAATAGCTATACAAATTTTTATCCAAATCCATTTTATAATTTCATTAATAGAAGCGTTACTTTGCGGAAGTCCATAGTACAAAACGCTTTTAGAAAATGACAACAAATAATAGAAAAACCCACAACCACTCGACGCACGTTTCGCCCTGACACCGGAGCATCCTCAGGATGTTGCCTCTACGAACAGAGTTCGATGAGAACTCATCATGGGTTTTTTCGCGTAGCTTGCTTCTAGATTGGTCTATTAAAGTTTTGTTTTATAATTGTCTTCCCCTGGGATATATTTAGGACGTGATAGAATTTGAAATATACCTGTACTTGGTATCCGTTCTCATCGGCGGTGTATTGCAGCGAGATAACCTCTCCCTCTGGCGATGTCCATTGCGCCTGACCTTGGACTACTTCTGCGGGATTCTCCTGCAAATAAATTAATGTGTAGAGGCACATAAGATCACCTTAGTCTAATGTTGTAGCTTTTAAAATGAAGATAGGAAATCACACGCTGAATATTCAACGATAAAAGCCTTTCGTTTATTAAAAGCGTTTCGCCCAGCTTCTGAAAAGCTGTCCTGAACATTGGTCTTGTCTCTTTTAAATGGGATCTCGAAAAGCTGATTACTGTCGTAATATCAGCTCGGGAATTAAAAAATATCTCATTAAAATGAGGTTCTATTAGTTGAGATGTTGTTTATTTAAAGCAGGATTGCTGGAAATAATCGTCAGATTAGACTATAATTATTAACTGCGCACTACCATCTTATGATTTTGTATTGTATTGTTTTGTTAATGCTGTGTGTGTTAATGAAAAAAAAAATGTCTATTTATATTCTTTCGAATCTAATTTTCTTTGTTACTGACTAAGTCTCATATCTTGCCTATTTAAAAAGGCTCTGCCTATGTGGCTTAGGAGCTGGTGGCGCCGTTTCTATCAAATATTTTTTGACCCTGGTTTGTCCTAATGAGCCCCGTTTAACACAATACTTACATCCTGTGGGTTCTTCAAAGCGCCCCTCGCTTGCGCCGATATCCCGTTGTCGGTTTCAATCGCCCACGAGTACTGCCCTTCCACACCCATGTCCAACTCCTGCTTCAGGATCTGAGCGTCGCTCTCCTTGTTCTTCAAGATGTGGGAAACGTCGGCGGCCGCGAGCGCGACGATTGAGGCAATCAATAGCAGTTTCTAAAATGTACGATCAATTTTTATTATGCAAATGATAAAGTACAGAGTAAATATCTCTTGTTCTTCTCATCTGTTTTTACAGCGTAGTGTAAATTAAAAGAAACCTAGGTTTACTACAGGGTAGTGTTTTGGTCTCGCTACTCGCTATCCGCTCGTATCGTATCCGAAGCGTTCACCTTGCCATTTCTACACACAATTCTAATTCAGTTTTTGTTGTCTCATGAGTTTACGCAATGTTAGGCTGATGTTTATTTAACGCTCTCTTAAAGGTCAATATTACCTATATATTACTTAACAATTTCGAAGCAAAAATGTATTTTAAACGGACAATTTACAATTTATACGAAGTCACTTCTAAACGAGTGGTGGAAGCCTCAAATATTTTTATAATCCATCGTTATCTTGACCGTTTTGAACTTTGGAAGCCGGAAAGTTAATTTTTAATCGCTTAATGAGCTTACGATGAATGAGCTTTTACAAAGACTTATTAAAACTTCTTACGATCCTTAGGATATGAAAATAAGGATCTCATGTGAGAAGGCTAAGGGCTAATATCAAACACTGAATAATAGCAAACACTGAATGCAGTAACGAATATAATATGATAGAACTACTGTTTTTTTTTTAATTTTACACTATTTAACACAATACCACCGAATACACAGCCACTGTGACAGATTTGAAAGAAATATAAGAAACCACTAACCATTTTGCTGAGTGGACAAGACCGTACTGAGCATCTGTAAGCTCGCGTGTTATATATGAGCATCTTGAGGTCAATTTACAAGTTTTTTTCGACCTCAAACGGGTATTGATTGAACAGTTTTGGGGTCAAAATTGTATAATTGTTTTCTTGATATTATTGACCTAATTTTTAATATGAAGGACGTGCGCTGGTTTTGAAATTAGTAAAATTTTCAAAATTTATATATTTGTGTAAGACTAAAAATAATTAGTTTAACTAATAATTAAACTTTTATGCAATATAATTTCTTGTTATCAAAAACAAACACATCTTTTCTGAGTATAGTATTTCACTTATAATTTATATGCTATTATATTTATTATTATTTTTTAGCTTCAAGGAAAGCTAAACAGGAGTTAGTCCCACCAAGAGATACTCTCCATTAATACCATACTAATCTTATATATAAAGTTCTCGTATCACGGGGTTCAAACTTGAACTCCTCCGAAACGGCTTGAAAGATTGTCATGAAACTTTGTGATCTTATTTTTTAGACTACATTTTTAGTTTCTATTTTTTTATGATACAACATACAATCCTAAATGTTCACCCATCTACGGTGAACCCTTATTTTTTATTTATTAATTGAAAATTGAAATCACATGTATGGCAAAACAATGCAACGTTTGCCGGATCAGCTAGTCTTATATATAAAATTCTCATGTCACGGGGTGCGTAATTGAACTCCTCCAAAATGCTCGAAGCGATCCTTAATAAATGGACTATTCTTTCGTTATTTTCAAACAAACAAACATTTATTCCACATCCCAAACTAAGTACAAACTAGACGCGTGGAAGGGAAACACGCTCAGCATATGCTCCGCCAACAATTTCTTGTTGACGGAGCGCCGGTTTTCAGCGTGCCCCCGGAGTGACCTCTGGACTACCAGCCATTTAAGAAAAAAAATAAAATAAATAATAATAATATAGACTAAATTCATAAAATAACGAAAGAATTCAGTGCCTGCGATTCACAAACGCGAACTCTTAGATGTATAATCTTGGTATCATAATAAGCCGATTGAATATTGTTCTCATATCATGTTGTATTCATTTTTTAATGTCAGGTCAGGTGATATAACTCAAATAATGGTAACGAAGATTGATCGATACTCCCTCATTTCGAGTGATAGCTGTCTAAAGCTGACTTGTCTAAGATAGCATTAAGCAAGTCCTATTTATTATACAAATGCTAACAAAATAATAAAAATACAATTTAATCAATGAGCATTTAATCAAACAATGATTTAACAAGCCAGAAATGTAATATCGAGCTTAATTTTAATTGTTATGAACATGTATGGTGGCAACTAGCAACCTCATGACACGCGCCCTGAGATGCGCTTGCGCAATCGCTTGGCTCATCTGGAAATATCGAAGACGCACGGACAAAGGCGACGCGAGCAGCGATTTCTATAGTTCACCTCGAGTTTTTACATCGCGATAGATTATTTTAATTATTGCCGCATGTAAACAGTTTTAAGCTGATTATGTACTCGGTTAAAAGACGTATCAAATTAAAGCAATTATATAATTGTAATACTGATTTATTGCTTTACAATTTATTTCTACTGGTATGTGGTAGTCCTTAGATTTTAGTTGAGTCTTTACTAACTATGCACAGTATAAATACTCGCGCATAAATGTAGTGGTTGCCATGGTTACCATATACATGAAAACATCTATCTATTGAACTCTTTTGACCACTATTTCTGTCATATTGTGTTTATGTGGGGAAGAAAGAGACAGGTTTATTTATTTGTTTTCCATACTTTAGTTAAAATGATGCAATTGGAATTCTTTATTATTTTACCTTTTAATTGTGGTTCTGTCTATTAATTAAACAATATTGTCTAACACTTAAATAGTTTTATAGATTACTTAAGATACAACTCCTCAATGACTTCTAAGAACGCGTCATGATCATGATTTGGTGAGGCACCAATGATCTCCCGTACATTGATGTATAAATAGTTGAGTGCTTCGTCCGTCACCGCTGGCCATACGTTTGGCAGGAGCTCTGTCGGTTTTGGTGTTGGGTTTCTGTAAAATACGAATGGTCGATGGCTAATCGTTTTTGAAACACGGGTTAAATTTGAACTTACTACAAATCTCTAAATATTAGTTTCAAATATATTTATCGTTCGCAAATACTCACCCATATTTAACGAAATTAGTCCAATAACTAGTCATCTTGTCCAACATTAGTTGATCTCTTTCACTTACATCCTTGTCAAGAATAGCCTTATCAAAAATGTACCCTAACTCATCCGCATGAACAGCACCCCATGTTGTGATATTTTTCTCCACTTTGACAAAGTTCCTTTCACCAGCGTACCCAAACATGTAGTAATATTGATTTTTTACACCACTCTCTCGAAATCGTTTGATGCTCTTCTGAATAGGGTAGTTGAAGTTTACGTCGGCACCAAATTGCAATAATAACCATTTCATATTTACGCTTAAGGGATAATCTCCGATGTAGAATCGACGTATAGCTTTATATGCAGCGTCGTACTTGTCCTCGGCCAGATCGAATTGATCTAAATAATCCTTGAAAGGATCGACATTGCTGTAATACTCAGCTGGTTCAAGAAATGTCTCACCGAGAGTCTCCTGGGTATTGTACCCGCTCAATACTGCCATGTTTTTCGCTTTCGGTAGTGTTTGCATATTTGATGGATTCTCGGACAGAAACGCTTCTTCTGATTCCCTTTCAATGCATCCAGCCAGTCCCAGTTTTACTTCATTAGCCGCTGCTATCACAAGCTTAACATCAGCCTGTTTGAGAAATTCTAAAGCAGCATCCACATCATCTGTCTCATACCCGAGCTGTTGTGCAATCTTTGATGGCACGCTGTTATCAATCTCCTTAATAGCCCACTGCCCATATATGGAACCACTCGATAAAATCACCTGGTTGAAGAGATTTTCATTCTTTGAAGCTATATGGAGCTCCACGGACGCGGCACCTGCACTCTCTCCATAAACAGTGATTTTGTTGGAATCGCCACCGAAATATTCTATGTTCTCCTTGATCCACCGAAGTGCTATTGTTTGGTCTTTGAGACCCTGATTTCCGGACACTTCTGGAACGTCCAGACACATGAAACCATAGGGTCCTAGTCTATAGTTGATAGTTACCAAGATAACGTCATGTCTGATTAGATATTTCGGTCCGCTGGTTGTTCTTACGCCTGAGCCGTATACGAAACCTCCTCCGTGGATCCATACAAGGACTGGAAGCTTATTCCGTGTGGTTGCGTCGTTTGGTACAAAAACATTAAGACGTAGACAGTCCAATGTTCCTGTAACCACTGACGAATCAATTTGAGGGCAAATACGCGAGTCATCATATGCTTCGTAGATCTGTTCGAACTTTGGATATGGTTTTGCAGCCTGAAAGAAGTTGTAAATAGCATAAACAATATATACTAATATATTAGATTTATCTAGAACTACTAAAGTAGCATTCGTAACGTCCGAATTTTGATAGCATAAAAGATAAAATTTGGTATGTCGTGACAATCCACTTTAAGATAATTGAGATAAATCTATTCATCAATAGATGTTTAATATTTCTATAAGAATATTTTTTTGCTTGTTCATGAATTATGTGAAAATGTGAAAAAAGCACAAGGATTCCAATTGAAAATAAAGTAATGGTCACCTTAAGACAGAAATACTCACTCCAAATGGATTCTCGTCATCGACCTGTGCATACGGAATGCCAAGAAACATGGAGTAGTCTCCATCGTCAGCCCTCAAACCCTTAATCAAGCCATGATTGGTATCCACCAAAGGGTCCAGCCGTAATCGTCCCTGGACTGATCCCAGGATCAACAAACACCACGCTAGCTTCGTGATCATTTTTGTGACTGAACAGATTCTAGCTCGCTTGTCTCTTTATGAAATTGTCTTTATCTGATTGCGATACGATAACTCGGTTACCTCTCCTGTTAGACTCGTCCGAAAGATTTAAATCTTTTATCGTGCTTCAAATTGTGTTAAATAAAAGATTCTCAAAATTTATCAGTTTATTAAATTATACATTGGTATACAGGTAATATAAATAATAATAAGTAATTAATTTTAAAAACCCCAGCATTATTTACGTAATGTAAGTAGAAGAGATCCCAGAATGCGAATCGGTTGTGAAACGGTCTTATACCTAATGATAATTCTTTGTTTATATTTAAGTAGTGTAGTTGTTGCTTTGTCGCTAACGGCCATGCGATCGGTAATAGCACGGTGACTTCTGGCGTCGGATTTCTGTCAACAAAAACTTAAAATGAGACACTAAATTGAAAATAGAGGCTTAATTGAAGAAATATATTTTAATTAATTGAAAAAAATCTCTGAAATCTGCGTTAATCGTTAATGTTTTATAAAAAAAATCTTGATTATTTATTCTTTATTTATTTATTTAAATAAGGAAAGCCCACAGTTTACACAACATACACAGATAACTTATTTAGATAAACATTAACAACAACTTTCGTTGTGAAAACCATTGTAGGCGTACACGCCATTATCAAGGAAACCCATCTTAAAGACATCATAAAATTAATGAAGGAATTTCGACTTAAAAAAAAACAATTAAAAAAAAGAAATAAAAAGCATAAAAATTAATTTAAAAAAATTAAATTAATTAAAAAGATGTCAATGTTATTATGATATTCTTCACTTACCCGTACTTAACGAAGTTAGCCCACATTTGGGTCATCCTCTCCAGTACCAAAAAATCGACTTCACTACCCTTACCCCGTAGGAATTTGGTGTCAAAAATGTATCCGATATCGTCAGAATGTGCTGCCCCACCGATAGTGATATTTTTTCGAACCTTCAACTGGTTCCTTCCTCCAGTATAAGAGAAGAGGAAATGGTAAACTTTCGCTCCACTCTTCACATATCTCACTACACTACGCTCTAATGGATATGTGTACTTGTAATCTGAATCGAAATCAATTAATTCGTTCATCACATCCATCGTTATCGGAGCATCGCCTAAGTAAAATCTGCGAACGATATCATATGCTTCACTCAGCTTGTCTTGCGGTACACATCTTTCCAAATGTTTAAACGGGTCGTAGCCTAATGGGTCTTGGGAAAAACCCTGTGTGACGTAAATCAATCTTTCTGCATCAGTGATGCCGACTAAAAGTGGAAGGTTCTCCGTTTTTGGTAATGTTTTGAGTTTGACTGGATCTGTATAGAGAAATCCTTTTACGCCTTCGAGTTTTTTCTCTATACACCCTCTACTTGGAATACGTAATTTCGTCGCAGACTCTATAACTTTATGTATTTCACTATGTTTTAAATATTCAAGTGCTTTATGTACGTTATTCGTTTTCAACCCTAGATCAGATGCCAGCAGTATCGGTACTGAATTGTTTATAGCCTCGATTGCTTTAAAAATATACGTCCCTCCACTCTGCAATATGGCTTGATTATATAATCGCTCGTTCTCTGATAACAAATGAAATTCGACAGCGACAGCGCCAGAACTTTGTCCGTAAAGTGTTATTTTGTCCGAATCGCCTCCAAAAAACTCTATATTGTCTCGAATCCATCGTAATGCCATCGTCTGGTCCTTGAGACCCTGGTTTCCAGACACCTCAGGAATGTCTAAGCACATGAAACCGTATGGCCCTAGTCGGTAGTTTATCGATACCACAATTATACCGTGGCTTACTAAATATTTCGGACCGTACAGCATTGGTCCGCCGTTACCAAACTCGTGAAATCCGCCGTGTACAAAAGCGAGGACGGGTAGCTTTTTATTTGTTATGTTAGGGACATAAATATGAAGTACAAGACAATCTAGAGTTCCCTTTATCTCTTTGGATACTTCTTCCCGTTGAGGGCAAATAATCGCTCCATTGTTTGCTTCGAAGGTTCCAGAAAATTTCGGAAATGGTTTGGCGGCCTGAAAGGAATTATAGTTAATTATGTTTTGCCTATACTTATCAGTCTTCAAGTCAAGAAATTTGTAGGTGTCCTCAAGTAATAAAGTGATTAAATCAAATTGCACTTTTAAGTTAAGTAATAATAATGTATATGCAATTGAACTGAAAGAGAAGGAGAAAGTACTTTAGAAATAGTTATGAATAATGCCTCTAGTTGTTGAAGCTCACCCCAAATGGATTGTTTGGGTCTACACGACCATATGGTACACCCAAAAACATGTTGTAGTCTCCATCATCAGCCCTCAGGCCTCGAATTTCGCCCCACGGTGTTTTCACCACCAAGGAATCGGAGCACACTCTCCGTATTAAAAACAGTAAAAGCGTTACTCTAATCGACATGATAACGGTCACAATTCAAACGATAATTTCCTCGCTGAAGTGTTGAAGTCTTCTTGAATAAATGAGGTTTTCATGAATTTTATTTGTAACAGTTTTATGACTTAACGATAAGAAAAAACGACTATTCAGTAATATTGCAGTTACCTATACTAAATGACTAATTGTTATTT
Source organism: Pontia daplidice (assembly GCA_963693355.1). NCBI lineage: Eukaryota > Metazoa > Arthropoda > Insecta > Lepidoptera > Pieridae > Pontia > Pontia daplidice. The sequence goes on from CAVNZL010000077.1 coordinate 367,078, forward strand.
AAAGGTCACATAAATTAAGCCATTATTTAAACAGTTGGGTGTAAGAACTAGTTATATGTTTCGGGTAGTTTTGGATTTTAATGTCTTTAAACCTTTGCTGGTTTGATTTGTATAAAATTTTCTTTATTTAGATATATTTGCAGTTTTTTCTATGACATCATGTGATTCTTTTATTGTTAAATTACATACGTGTGAAATATTGTGTGTAGTCGTGGCCATAGATATAGACCACTTTTGTGTAAATGAACACAAACAGTCAGATCCGGTTTCAATCTATCAATGCTTTGTCAATAAATCGTTAGTTCTGTCTTTCGAATCATTGGTTTTAAATGTTTAAATTTCTACGATTCTAAAACAACGAAAATTACTCGGCAATATTTGTTTCATATTAAAAATGTTTTGTTAATGCAAATAATTATTATATGTTGGACAATGTAAAGTTAAATCATTAGTATTATTTTCGCTCTATTTAGTTTATTTTTTCATGACCTTGGTTTTCCTGATGGAATTGTTATTATTATTACAAACTATTCTCAACATTCAAACCGAACACGATATAGGATTACTGTGGTCGCCCTCTGCCCCAACTAGGGGCAATTAACAAATTCATTGAAGAAAATAGTATTCGTATCGATGTCTCAATATTTTGAAAATGTTATTGCTATACTATAAAAGGCTAATAGTAAGAACACAGATATTTACACAGTAGTGTGAATATCAATTACACTGTTGTACGATATTTAAAAACCTGAGAGGATTTAAATTAAAGTTGTGACTTATGTAGCAATACAAGTTATAATTAGCATCCTTAGCCTAATTATTTTAGGACATTTGTATGTATTTTACACTTTTTTGTATCCCTTGATAGCGTTTTCGTTCAACTTATAGAAGAGCTCCCAGAATGACATTCTGTCCGAGTAGGGCCTGTTCCCAGTCGTCAGGTCGGAGTCAATGTTGAGGTAGTTCAGGGAGTCCTTGGTGACTGCGGGCCATGAAACGGGCAAAAGATCCGTAATCGCTGGTGTAGGGTTTCTAAAAATGAAAATTTATTAGTATTTATTCAACCCTGCTCTCGATTTTAAAATGTCCAAACGGAACTCACCCATATTTAACGAAATTGGTCCACATAGTAGTCATCCTGTCGACCACTAATTGATCTTCTTCGCTCATACCATCAAAGAAGCTGATATCAAATATATACCCCAACTCATCGGCATGGCACGCTTTACCTTCTGTCACATTGAGTCGTCGTTTGACAAAATTTCTGCCACCCATGTACGAAAACAAATAGTGGTAGGCCGTACCACCACTTGTCAAAAATCGTTCCAAACTTCTTCCCACACCATAGTTAAATCGAATATCAGAATTGAAGTTTATCAAATCCCACTTAACATCATTTGTAATTTTCTCATCTCCGATGTAAAAGTGACGCACCAAATCTAATCCTTTAAGTTGGTCCATATCAAATACTAAAGATAGTAAATCTTCAAATGGATTCAGTCTCTCATACTCTTTATCTGGTAATGTGGCATATGCCATAAGTTCTTCTTGACTGTTAAATCCTGTTAGGATGGACATCGCCTTTGCTTTAGAAACAACATCAATGTTTATTGGATGTGAGTGTATAAACCGATTAATATGATCAAATTCTTTCTCCACGCACGGGCGTAGATATAAAGATAATTCCGTACTGGCTGCGATTATCAATTTCTCGTCAACTGTTTTTAGGAAATCTAAAGCGTGGTAAACGTTATTTGTTTCGTAGCCGAGATGCTTGGCTATCTTTGACGGGATTGTATTGTCAGACTCTGCCATAACCCACGTGCCGAAAACTGAGCCGCTGTGCAGTATTGCTTGGTTGTACAGGCGTTCGTTATTGGATAGAATGTGAAATTCAACGGATGCAGCTCCAGCGCTCTCTCCGAATATCGTTATCTTGTTACTGTTGCCTACAATGAGTTATTTTTTAGTACTAGCTTAACATTAGTCCCATACTACTAGATTACAAATATCTCACCTCCAAACTCCTCGATATTCTCCTTAACCCATTTCAAAGCCAGCGCCTGGTCCTTTAGTCCCTGGTTCCCCGGCACCTCCGGAATATCCAAACACATAAAGCCGTACGGTCCCAGCCTATAGTTGATCGTTACTAGAATAATATCATGGCGAACCAAATATTTTGGGCCGTATAGGTATCGACCGGCGAATCCAATACTGAAGCCGCCACCATAAATCCAGACTAGTACAGGTAGTTTGTTCCTAGATGTGGCAATGTGAGGCACGTATATGTTTAGATGTAGGCAGTCCAAGTTGCCAACGATTGTGTTATTGAATTCTTCGACTTGTGGACATATTGCTGAATCGTCGTAGGCTTCGAAGATGGTGTCGAATTTCGGGTAAGGGTGGGACTCCTGGAATGTTATGGTTTTTAATACGTTCATCAAGCCATTCTGGTTAAAAAAATTATAATAGCGGTCGAGCTGTCGAAAGCTGACGCTATTGTATTGATATGTACGGATCATAAGAAAGCTATTGTAGCATTATAAATTACAAATTATAAATAACACAATAAATAAATGTCGCGTGTAAAACTCACTCCAAAGGGATTCTCCTTATCCACCTTCCCGTAAGGTATTCCAAGAAACATGGAATAGTCTCCATCGTCAGCCCTCAGACCCCTGATCAGCCCCTGCTTGGTGTCAACCAGAGGGTCCAGACGCAACTCACCAAAGGCGCTGGACGCCCATAACAGAAACATCCACCTTGACAACATGGCGAGTTATGAGAAGAAATTGAAATATCTCTACCGCTTGAGATATTTGGGATTACGTAAAATGATAAGAGATTATAAACATATTTTACACTGAAGACTGACTTGGATAATTGATTCTTCAGATGCTATTTTCATTAAAAAATCGCGTTTATTTAAACGATCTTACAAAGAACTATAAAGATGATATAATTTAAGTAATGAATCAAAAGTGCACGCAAAAATTGCGTCAGGTCAAGTTATTCATTTCAATGGTTGATTTCGCAATTCAAAATCGAGGACACTGCTAACCTTGAGGGAGATAAAGATGCAGTGACTACTTGATTATCGATTTAACTTTCCAAGATAGGCGATGTTTGATAGCATGGGCGTGTTATGATATTTTCTCGAGTCCGAATGCCTTCCTCCGGACAAGAGGCTATAATATATATAATTTTATTCCTCACGCCTTATAATTATTACTATTTTTTATCTAGTGTATCAGGGGAATAACTGGCTACCTAGCTGAGAAGCCAGGAATTTTAGGAAATTCAAAGGAGTATGGTGTAATTGTTTATTTTTAATAAAAGTATTATTATAAAAAAATGGTTATCATTAAAATGATATACGAGATATTTAGGTTAGAGCTGTATGAGCCGCGACAGTGAGACAGCAGGCCTCTATTGCCCCTGTACCAAAATTCTCCTATACTAAAATTATGGTGCCGTTTATCTCCCTTGGAGCTCTATCATATGACGTCACTTATCGTAATTATCCAATTCACTTCGTAGGATCTTTACTGAAGGGAAATATGAAATAGTTCGTTTAAACTTTAATAGCGAAATATAAAATGTTTCCTAGTAAACAAAGCGGCTTAATCTAGCAATTAATGGAAATTCATGGTCGTTGTTAACGTAAACCATTTTTTATTAATGTTCGATATTAACTTTTGACCCGGCCTCGCTCGCCCAATCCTTGACATTTGTCGTGCATAATTTATAAGATTCTAATAACGAATATGTATTCGTTATTAATATCAACAAAGATGTCTTTGTTCTACTAGTTATCAACAATTACCATTAACCAAAATACGCCGGGTATTTTTTGATTGTATCGACCCACGGTCGCGTATCCTAGTTTCAGCGATTCACACAGTGGTTAGCAAGTGAATTTGAAACAGTTAGAGCAATAGTTGGCTGGGATTCAAACGCACGATCTCAATCGAGAGTCTTTTGAATCACAAGACTCGCACTGACCGGCAGGTATCGTTAGGTCATGTTCAGCCTAGGTGTAATACTTTATAAGAATTAAATATGGATTCCTGGTTGTTGGTTGATGGGCTGTGGCTATGGGGTCACCGACTCGAATGTATGAAATGATAGAAAAATGTACACTACTTCTCCAACTTAGAATATACGTCTTTTCAGTGATGTCGAAATTCGCCGTTCGCGTCGATGCGGCAGTTTCGGCTCTCGGCACTGGCGGCGGCGCAGGGTTGGATGAAAATGACTTCATCGACGCCTCGAGACTTGTGTATGACGCTGTGAGGGAGATACGACGCGCCGTTCTCATGAACCGGGTGAGTTGCAGGGGTACAGAGGTCGATAGATAGATCAAATCGCTGTAAGTAGATGAAATGATTACAAATTGACATTGATGACAAAACAAAAAGATGCGTTTAAACTAGGCTATTATAAACGTAATTCAGAAATGTATGAAAACATCAGGATACGGTTACAAACGTTTCGACAACCTCCTGCTCTATAAATAAATTAGAAAGATATTTATCGGAATAAGGATAGAGAAAAGATAATATTCTTTTCTGGGGACTGTTTCGATAAATCCCACTAAAATATTACCATTTGTAGGAGGAAGAAGATTTAGACCCCGAGGATGTAGAGTTAGACGAGCAGTACACTCTCGAGACGCGCAGTAAATGTGAGAAATATAGCCATCCCTGTCTGTTGTATCTGATGTTTTGTGACGTTTATGCTTTGTCTAGCCGCATGTTGCGTAGAGATGTGTGAAATGAAGACGCTCACTTTGCGAACGAAACATGAATTTATATTGCTCAAGTCAGAACGTCAGGGAAATTAGAACAGGAATTTGTAGGACCGCAAGTGATGTTTGAAGTACAATACGCGTTCTATTAAACCCAGTTTGCGGTATTGGGATTTCTAATGGTTATGGTCTAGCTTAATTTTGGGGCTTTGTCAAGAACTCCAGAACGATGACGTGTTGGGTTTCTTTATAGTAAGAGTTTATCAGCGTAGACTATAAATTAAGTGAGACTCTTCGTCTTTAAGAGTGATCGTTTGAGAATTTAGGTTTTTAATTACCCGGTCGCATGTTTTACTAGCGCAAAAGCATTGTCGGTTTTTTTGTTTTGTTTGTTTAATTTTTTATGTTCGCAAAAGTGCTAATGGTTTTTGAATTTACTATATTATTTTTTAGAAGGACAATGCCGTTGACATTAATTACAGAAAAATACATTACAATACAGTAAATTTGATTATAGTAATAATATCTTTTCTTTGCATAAGTGATACAGATTAAAAGGTGGATTTGTATTTTGATGACGGCAATGATCTTAGTTTTGTAAACATAATTTCGGTCGTAGTTCATCAAATAGATTGCATTCAAAAATCATTGCACGCTCTGCATGTATGTGTATGTGTTGGCATGTGTGTTTAGACGAGCGACGACCTCGATACGGACACGGAGTTCGAACCGGTGGAAGACATGACGTTGGAGACCAGGAGCCGATGTGAGTAATTTCGAAATGTGTTTGGTGCTTTTGTTCTAAGGCCAGCTTACCTAACTTCAATCTAATTTACTATAAATAACTTTTGGCCGGACTTCGAAGACCCTGTATGACGTCATATGATGTATTGAATTCGTGTTTTATCCAATGTTTATCTGAACACATCACGGAGGTAACACAAATTTTATGTGGAATACTCGATATTAAAATTTGGATATTGAAGTTGAGTGGAAATATTGGTATGGAAAAGATGGTCACAAACATGTGAGTACATTCACATGATAAAAGATTCATGACTTGTAATCAACGGGATTTGCACAAAGAAAATAACGCTCAAAATGTGCTGTATAAATAATGTAAAAAATTAATGTAGTTCAATTTTATGTGGCTTACCTCAATATTTACCCATGTTTCAGCGAGCGCACACACCGGCGAACATGGCGTGGATGAGTATCCAGATATCAGCGGCATCACCAATGCGAGGGTAAGACTCAAATTCACACACGAAAATCAAAACTCAATTATACAAGTCCAAGGTATCCTTGAGTCGTATGACTGCACTGTATGACAGGAAATTTTCTGTCATCATTCTGGAAAGTACTGAATCTAAAGAAAAACACTTTGTTAACGGATTAAGTTATGTATTTTACAAAATTTAAGTATATTAATTTTCCGCCGCTTCGCGTGCTTTACAGCGTGCGTGGTCACGGTAGACTGAAGACAAAAGGTGTTAATTGTCAAAATAAGTGTCGCAGCTGCAGAGACGTTGTGTGTTATCTGTATTTATTGCCCCGGAGTTGGTATCGACTATGTCGCAACATTTACTTTGTTAATTAACACCTTTTGTCTTCAGTCTACCGTGACCACGCACGCTGTTGAGCACGCGAAACGTTGGAAAATTAAAAAAAATGTAATATACTTAAATTTTGTAAAATACATAACTTAATCCGTTAACAAAGTGTTTTTCTTTAAATGAGTAATAGTTATGTTAATAAAAGACAATATTAACTACTCAATCACTTTTGAAAGCAACAAAAAGATAATATGAAGCGCTGTATGATAATTTCAGGAAGCGATGCGAAAGATGACGGAAGAGGACAAACGCAAGATCCTGCAGCAAGTGGAGCTGTTCCGGCGAGAGAAGATGACCTTCGACAACGAGGTGGCCAAGTGGGACGACGCTGGCAACGACATCATCATGCTGGCCAAGCACATGTGCATGATCATGCTGGAGATGACGGACTTCACGCGGTAATCGCCTATATACATTTCAGTTTAACTTTGAATCGGAAGGTATATCAGGGTCTGGATCAGATCCAGAATGTTCTGGTAAAGGGCAGGTCCAAAGCCCCCATGATCGGCGAGAATGTGTGATCTTTCTTTCTTTCACTCTTCCTTATAAAAATAATTACGCAGAGCCCTTGCGTCACTCTGCTTCTTTTACAAATATGTGAGTGTTCTTGTGAGCTGTTTGGGTTGCATCGTTCCAGCATCTCACGAGCTGCAGTAACTTTGCATTCCACCCGCACCATCTCGATGCATGGAAGTCTTCCACAGTTCGCTTTACAAGGCATTTTCTATTGCGAACAAGTGAACTGTGGAATCGACTTCCAGCGGAGATCTTCCCCACGAGATACGACCTCCAATTCTTTAAAAAGAGAGTGTACTCCTTCCTTAAGTGCCGGCAACGTAACCATTCATGGGTGTTTATGGGCTGCGGCCGTTCCCGCTAAGCCACCCCCCTATTTTATAAAAAAAATGCATTGGCATTGACTTTCCAGAGGCCGTGGTCCCTTGAAAACCACAATGGACGTGATAAACGCGGCGAAAAAGATCTCGGAAGCTGGGACAAAGCTGGACAAGCTCACCAGAGAAATCGCTGAACAAGTAAGACCATATTTTGAACCCATAATGTTGAAAATAGTTGAGATAAATGTCTAAAGCACTAAACCGATTTAAATGATTGCAGTGCCCAGAGTCGTCCACCAAGCAGGATCTGCTGGCCTACCTGCAGCGTATAGCCCTCTACTGCCACCAGATCCAGATCACCAGCAAGGTCAAGGCGGATGTCCAGAATATCTCCGGGGAGTTAATCGTTAGTGGGGTAAGGTTTCTTCAACGGAAAAATATTCTAAACTTTGTAAAGCTTTTTTTAAATCCATCAACTTGTCACAAATTGGGATTAAGGAATCAAAATTCCTCTGAATATATATAAATCTCTTGTGACGATGTTTGTCCGCGATGGATAAACTATTTAACCGATTTTCAATTAAATTGGCACACCGTGAGCACTGGTCCAACTTAAGAGATAGGATAGCTTAGATCTTTAATTATTATAGTCGCAATTTTATTTTATTGCAAATTATTTGTCTATAATTCATTGACAGTCACAATTATCTGTTAACTCCAAAAGGTTCTAACAGATGTCGATACTTTTCGACTGGATTGAGTAAGTAATCAATAGATGGCACTGAAAACATATAAAGCCTCGCACACTTAAAGCTGATAATTATTTTTATTGAACTTAAAAATGATTACTAGAAATCACAACAACGTTTGCCGGGTCAGCTAGTATAGTATATTTTCGTCAGTTGTGTTCGTCATTAATCGAATACTTTGTTGAAGTCGATTTCTTTTTTTCAGTTGGACAGCGCCACGTCCCTAATCCAAGCGGCAAAGAACCTGATGAATGCTGTAGTATTAACAGTCAAGGCTTCGTACGTCGCCTCTACGAAGTACACTCGACAGGGAACTATTGCGGTAAGTTAAGCGACGGTTGGTGCGGTCAGGCAGTGGATGGGTCATGAGGCTTTGTGATATTGCTAAACGATTCAAATTTAAGCTAATAATATTTTCGAAATTAGTTTAATTCAAATAATCAGTTGAAGTAATGAGCGTTGGATATGGGAATAATATTTGTGACAAAAGTATTTTTATATATAAGCTTTGCTTGTAGCTAAATGCTAATAAATTTGTATCTGCTTTCGTGATGGACAGACCAACTATGTAAGTGCTGGTGTATGTGGCACTTTTTACTCACATTTAATGTTCTTAGCTTCTCTTTTCGTTGCAGAATTAATGCAGAAATTTATTACCGCTAAAGATTTCAATATTATCTAAATGTGTAAATAATATTGTTTTTCAAATATCACTATTAATCCATAAATTACTTCAATTTTGAATGACAGTTTCTTTAGAACCAAGATACTTACATATGTTTTGCTTTGATAATTAATTGATGTAACTTTTTTAACATTTGAAATAACAAAAGCTCAATTTAACTATATTTAGCACGAACAAATTTGTAGATGTAATGCACTATTTAGCCATTAATTATACGTAGCTGTTGCATTTCCTTTATTCTATGCTTATCAAATTGCATATTTAAAATGCATGCTGTTGTTTGGGCATGTGATGCTTTCGGGCATGGCTGTATTCCGGCTCGAAGGTGCAAATAAGTAACGGGGTGTCGGTGCCGCAGTCCCCCATCGTGGTGTGGCGGATGAAGGCGCCGGAGAAGAAGCCGCTGATCAGGCCCGAGAAGCCGGAAGAGGTGCGCGCCAAGGTGCGTCGCGGCAGCCAGAAGAAGCAGCCCAGCCCCATCCACGCGCTCGCCGAGTTCCAGAGCCCCGCCGACAGCGTCTGAGCGTGAGTACTGCTTACAGTAAGTGTACTCTACCCTCGCCATTTCACCTCTCCTCTTCATTTCTTCTTCTTTCAGGTGGGCGGTGCGGATGTTTATTAATTAGAAGTCACTCCATTACACTATTCTACTAGACAAAATTGTCGATTGATCATATATATCGTAGCTCAATGATAAATTTCATAACCTGATCAATTTGTACTTTAACTATTAAGTCGGTTAGTTTTGTTATACTATGATTGTTTGTATGGTAATGCTGCAGCGCTGCGTGGTCGTGTTTGGAACTGGAGGGAAGCACGCCGTCATTATACCAATTGACATAAATGCATTTTTTTAGGTTCGACAATTGACATTTTCTTATTGACAACAGCGTGCTTGACAAATACTTGTCACGTTCGACACGTTCGCGTAGGTTATGGTAGTTTTTTAGGAGCAACAAAATTTGCATTTAAATTATTTAATACACTGTATGGAAATTTCAAAACAGAAATTGATAAATATTTTATAGTAGATTTAAGGTTATACCAAGAAAAATGAATATACGAGACTATAAGGTAGACAGTTTGCGGTCTGATACAATATTGTCTGATTAAAAACATTGTGTATATATCAAAGTCAAAGTCAAAGTCAAAGTCAAATTTATTTATTCAAATAGGATCTTTACATGATCACCTTTGCACGTCACTTAAAACTAAATTTATAGGCTTGTTCACTAACGCGCCCGAGTCTGAGAAGAACAAGCAAGAAACTCAGTCGGGTTTGTCTTTTTTTTGATCATGCTTACAACTTTTAATTTTTAGAACAGGAGCAATTTAGTCCCAAGCACTTCTGTCATTCAGATAATCCGCGGTCCTGTAATAGGCTTTAGCAATCAATTTTCTTTTAATAATATTTTTGAATTTGTTTATTGACAGCTCTCGGAATTTGCTTGGGACTTTATTATAATAGCGAGCACCATTTCCTTGAAATGAATTGCTTATTTTATGCAGTCTTGTGGATTTAGCACATAAATCGTTTTTATTTCGGGTATTATATTGATGAAAGTCACAATTAGTACTAAAACGATTTATGTGTTTTCTAACATACATGATATTTTCATAGATATATTGACCAGCAAGCGTCATAATATTTAAATCCTTGAATCTCTCTCGCACCGACTCCCGTGGGGGCAAACAGCAAATCGCGCGAATTGCCCGTTTTTGTAAAATAAATATAGTCTGAACCTCCGCAGCATTACCCCAAAGAAGAATGCCATAAGACAGACATTACACTGTGGAAATAACTATAATAGACTAGTTTGGCTGTGTGAAGGTCGGTGAGGCTGCGGATTTTCTTGACTGCATAGGCAGCAGAACACAATCTATTTGAGAGATTTTCTATGTGTGCCCCCCCACTGGAGTTTACAATCCAATGTTATACCTAAGAAGACAGTGCTGTCTACATAATCTATCTCCCCATCTTTTACTTTTAATTTGGCTGTATTACAATTTTTATTACATGTGCTAAATCGTACACATTTGGTTTTCTTTTCATTTAACATTAAATTATTTAGGTTAAACCAGTTAACCACTAAAGAAATAGCATTGTTTATCGTATCAATACTTTGGTTCTTTCTATCAACTTTGTATAAGAGTGAAGTATCATCAGTAAACAATACTATCGTGAAAACATTATTAAATTTTTTATTTATATTGTGTTTTTTATGACGAAATTAGGCCTGCTTATCATATTATAATTTCTTTAATAGCTCTGATGATAGGAACTTGGCAGCTCTACGTCTGATCGCATAGTATTAATCAGAATTTTTTTTAGTTTCAAGAGATGAGCACTATCTATTATTGATTAGATGTAATCATTGACATTTTAAGAGCGTAGGCGAGAAATATCGAAAGTTATCTATTCCCAATATTTATTTATTTCTTAGTACTTGACAATCAGTATTTTATAATTAATAGAATCAGGCGTTACTTTCCGGAAGTCCATAGTACAAAATCCCAATAGACTAATATACAAGCAATACTTCGCGAAAAATCCACAACCACTCGCACGTTTCGCTCCGACACCGGAGCATCATCAGGATATTGCCTCTACGAACAGCGTTCGATGAGTCAATTGTCTATTGGGAATTTTTAATCAGTATTTATTTAACAAATTATCAGTTATAATTTTATATTGCGTAAAGTTTTGAAGTAGTTATGAATAGTGAAGCCAATCAAGCGGTAAATTAAAATTATAAACTGTGTGGTTTTTAATCTTGCTTTATGAAAGTGTTCGGGCGAGTGTGAATAAAGCGGCGTTATTGGATTTTAGTGCGTCGAGTTGTCAATGTAACTTTAGATACGTTAATAAAAAGATGAATTTCGATTCTGTCATTTAAGGTGTTTGTCAAAAATATGTCAAAACCGTGACATACGAGTCACACTTGGCACTAATTGAAACATGACATTATTATGCGCATTATAATCCGATAAAGCTGTTTTATAAAAGCGTTCGACGATATTCTTTAAGATATAATCGGAACAATAATAAGCCAAATTTTTTATGTAGCGTCGTTTTTAAGGTGCAGTTGCGAGATGTTGCTTGAGTTATCAAATTCATTGAAATTAATCCATAGAGAGAAGGGCGATCAAAATAATTAATTTTGTATTTCACAAATAAAGTAATGAATATTTTGCAACTGCACAAGTTTCTAATATAGTTTTTAAGACTCAAATTAGTAGGTTTATGAGCTATGACAAATTCAATAAGTATTAAACTGTTAGAATTATCAAATGTTTTTGTAATAAATGTTTAGTGCAAAAATGTTTTTAATACTCTGTCATTATTTTCACATGTAATATTTATTAAACCAGGTTATGGAGGCTTCAAAGAAATGTGGTTTTTTGTTTTGATATTATATATAGTAGTAATTAAATATTTATTACAGAAATAGAGTTTTAAGTAATTATAAGACAGCTCACTATTGTGTACTTTAAAGGTAAACCGATTAACAATTATATAATATTTCAAGATAAAGTTGAAATCTTACTCCAACCCCATCTATTGAAAAAATAACAAAATTTTCAATTTACAAGTAGGCCGTAGCTAAAACAATTTTGAGTATTCATTTACTGATATACATTAATTAAGATTTTGTAACCATTGTAGTATTGAAAATATATTATCAACAATGTCTCGACTTTTATTAGTGAAATTGTACCCTAAGAAGTCTTAGTCAGCCTGAAAGCTGACTCTTGTCTGTCTGAACACGGCTTCTATTTCACTACACAAAGTAACCAATGTTCAAATGTTGGTTTCAACTGAACTCAAATACCTGATAAGTATTAGGTTTTTTAAATAAAACTTTTCATTTTATTTAGTATCAAGATATTTATTTTTAAACTTAACATTTACTTAAAACTAATTTGTAGGTAACAGGCATTAAACTAATAATTGTACTTTTAACTGAGAAATTCTTAGAAACAGCCATTCAGGTAATACTATAGATCATCTACACCATTTTCTTGTCTTTCATTCAAACCTAATCTTTTTATTTGGTGACTCTTCATAAGCATCAGCCAGGTTGCGTTTAAGGTTATTGTTTAGATTTTCTTTATTAATTATTTTCCCTGCCTTAGGCTTTTTTTCTGTTTTTGGAAAGTATTCTTCTAACTTATGACTACTTTCACCAGTGAGAGGTTCTAATATGAGAGATTCATCTAGCTCCCTATTTTTTGGTGGTGATTCTATTAAATCATAGTCCTGACTTTCTCCACCATATACTTGATTTTCAACAACCTCACTTTTGTTGTCTACGTTTTCTTTTTCTACACTTGATGACCCCTGACCTTCACAATCCACTTGACTTGGCTCAACAGTTTCTGTCTCATTAGTATTTTTTACAAATTCATTTTCTTTATTATCATTTTTATTTTCACAATCACTTTCATCATCAGAATATATAATTTTGCGTTTTGGTTTTGATTTTGAACTGCCTGCTGAAAATGTAACAATTTCTTTAAGTTCTTAGTTCTCAATTTTTTTAAGACAATTGAACTTCTCTCTGATGTTTTTGTAGAAAAATTATGCAGATAGAAATGCAATCTGCATACTCCATTACAAATAAGTACATTGGTCAAATATAAGAAAACATTTCAACTGGGAAGCAAAAACATTAGAAAACTGGAAGTTTATTGAATACTAACCAGAATCAGAATCTTCTATGATATTTTTTGGTTTTGAGAAAACAAATGTTGTTATTGGCTTTTGCCATTTTGGGGTTTCTCGTGGATGGACAGGATTACCACCGGAATAGCTCCGAGAAGACTTTTCACCTGTAAATATAGGGAATTTGTTATAGATTGAATAACATTTAATCTACAGTTAATTTTTTAATAATAATTGCTCTTTCTGTTAATAATCATGCAATGAAGTTCATTTAATTCTTAGATACCTGACGAAGTACTATTACTTGATGGTGGAGCAGCACTACATCTTGCCTTGCTACTTTTGCCCATAGACACTGAAACAGACAATTTATATTATACTTACATCGGTACTTTAGCAGGAATCATCAATAAATATAATCGTTAACTGAAAAAACAGAACCAAGTGTTTACCTTTTGCACCTACAGAAGCCTTAGTTCTCGCCATAATTATGTGAGTTTTCCAAAAATTTTAAAACTTATCGAAACTTTAAAAGACGACGAAGTTCTTTTATCGGAATACTGTTATGACTAATTGCAAAATTTCATTACAACAGTTTACAACTTAAAAAAAAACTAAACTAAATTCTAATTGTAAACACGAAACCTTTACTTATTACAATTTACAATATTAGTTATTACAGTTTGCAACTGTTTCTATTTGCCGCCAAAATTTGATGTTTGACATACGGCCGAAAAATAATACAACAATCGGATTATTTATCTGTTTTTATTTTGTCACTTAGAAACTTGATTGTACCGTTTCCAGAACATATATTACTTTTGTTACAAACAGACAGAGCAAGAAAATATTGATATTTTTCTATTCCTATTCCGTAAAATTATTAATAATATTGTTAATATAATTTTTCTCGTGAAAATGTTACTTTTTGAGCTGACTTATATACCTAGTGCCGCCAACTTGGGGCACCCAAAATTTTCCCCCGAAAATTAAGGTTTAGTTAGATGAATATTTTAGGGGCCTTATTTTTTAGGGATATACATTAGGGGTACGATTTTTTGACTTTTTTTTAAAGAATTACCTTGTTTTAGGGTAAATGACGGAATAAGCTGTCCCTCGAAGTTGTCCAGAGTACAATGATGTTGAGGTTTACTCTTCAAGGGAACTAGGGTTCGTGCATCAAATTCATTCCTTCCGCACGTATGCTCAAAATGTTCAACGTGAATATGTATGACTTTAAAAGTAAGGCGCAATTTATCCTTGAAAAAACATGCCTATTTAGAATATTTTTTGTTTTTCAAATAGTCTTCGGAGATCTTTAGTTAGAGTTAGGAGAAAAGAGGGGGATTGCGAGATGACGCTAGGGGGGGACGTTCACCGTGAGACACGTTGTTTCAAGGACAAGCCTTGTCGTGGCGGGGGTGCTCAGTAGCGTCGGCATGTGGCGTAAGCCAGATTGTGCCACTGTGAAGCAAATGGACCGTGACGATTAACCGCTCCGAACTTTTTCTATATGGAACCATGTGGGATGCGGTCCAGATGTAGCCCAAGCTGGGCAGTGGTCCTGTGGCACGGTGGATGGCTGGCGTTTACGGAGGTTGAGACGTTGTCAGATCACAGATATATTCGGTTTACGATGTCTCGACCTCAGTCAGAGTCCAGTGCAAGTGTAAGATTGAGACGAGTTCCTCCCCGCCAAGTTGGCCAAACCTATTACTCAAGTAACTGGATGTAGATATTTTAGCCGTGGCATCTCTAGCGTTGAATCGTGATGTCCTTACGTCACACTTTTAGATTTAGAAAGAGAGGCGGAGTGGTTAACTGACTCCCTATCACGCATGGGTGACGGAGGTCCACTGTGGTCCACTGATGGTCACCACACAATGGATAGTGAATTTGTGAGCAGATTGTGTGTCTGCTCGCCGACGTTACTCCAGGCACCAGAGAAGACGACGTGGTATGGGCTACGATGTTGAATTGGAGAGGTTTCTCTATGAGGAGTGTACCAATCCAAGAAGAAGGCTTTGCGGAACGGTATTTCTGAAGCCAAGGAGAGGAGAGTGTGGGAGACTACTTGGTGAGTTGGTTCGTGATCCCTGGAGCCGCGCTTATAAGCTCGTCCTAAATAGGTTACGTCCTTGGGTCCCTCCTATTACTTCTGTTATGGAGTCAATGTTTTTGGCGAGGGTTGTGTTGACTCTCTTTCCGCTCAATGCAGATTCTTTACTTGTTGAAGGGTGGAGATGGGAACTTAGTGAGCTTGCGGAGGTGGAAGTGCCACGTGTGACTGAGGACGAGATCAAGGTAGCACTTACCAAATTGCGGACAAAACGCACCGCTCCTGGGCCGGGCGGAATTCACGGTAAGATTCTAGGTTTGCCCCTTATTAATGGTATGGAGGCAAAATTTCGGGATTTTCTCACGAGTTGCCTCTGGCGTGGAATCTTCCCGCGAGTATGGAAGTATGGGCGTCTTGTGCTTTTGCAAAAGGAGGGAAAACCGGTTGATTCTCCCACCGGGTATCGACCTATCGTTCTTTTAAACGAATCGGGGAAGCTTTTCACACACACGCGCGGCGCGCTTTGGACAGTACACCAATTCTTTTGTTCCGTATAATTATTTAATGTAAAAAATAGTTCCCACAGTATTTCATAATCAATTATAGCTTAGATTAACTAGTTAACGTCCAGTTAATGTGTGTTATCATTTTTCTACCAGTTTTACTTAGTAATCTTCTAGAAGTCGGTCAACATTCCTTAGTGTGTATTAAGTGCTAAAACTTCCACAATTCGACTCTAAAGTGACTTTCCAATTCAACATTCTAAACAGTGAATGAAAATTAACCAGAACAAGTGTTATTGTAAAAACAAAGTGAAAAACGTGGTGTCGTTAACATTTGAAAATTTTAAAACAAAAACAATCAATAACGGTCATTACATGTGAATAACACATTGAAGCGTCGACTTCATTCGACTGGGTGGGTATGACCCATCTATCGAAATAGTAGACACCTGGAAGAAGGAGGAATTGAACCAAGTTTATTATGAATGGACGGAGGAGCTAGTTCATTCTGAGCTTAGACAGCGCACTATTGTGGCCATCCTACCTTATCTGAGGCTTTGGGCGGAACGGCGGAAAGGGGCTCTTTCTTTTTGACATCTGCATCAGCCCCCGAAAATTTATAATTCATCAAAAAATTTTTTTTTATCTTTGTAAAACTGAAAACAATCATTCATGCTTATCCATGCTTAGGACTGTTGATATAAAAAAAATTAAATATGTGAAATAAGTAAAATTTGAACTAAACAAAACTATCAAACAAACACATTTTATCAAATTAATCGAAAATATTTGAGGTACCTAAAAAAAGTACAAAAAACTATCGATATAAGTAAGTATCGATACTTTAGGAGTACTTATTTAAGTAGTATCGAAAAAAGATTTGAGTATTATCGAAATGAGTAGGTATCGATACTTTGGTGGTATCGGAATTCGGAACATCCCTACTCACCCCTAATTTTGCTTTGGATTGTGTTTCGCAAGGCTGAAACACAATCCAATGCCTTGATAAATTTAAAAAAGGTGTTTCATGCGTCAGTGTGGCTGGTGAGACGATCAGTAATCGGTGATTGAGTCTGTTGAAATTTGACAATTTTTCAAATTTCAATTCCTAAGGTGACAACAAGTAGTAAGTAGATAGTGGAATTCTATTTGTAAACTCAGTAATCAAGCAGAATATTTTATTAGTATAATTATAATAATAAGAATTGAAATCCTGAGGGATTAATCTTATGGTATTTTCATCTAAGAAATACATTTTTTTACCGGTATTTATCTAAAAGAAGTGTGAGTTATTCCAGTAAGCTGTTAGCTAAGTGTGCTTAGGTGTTAACAAATTTTATTTTGTTTCCTGAGGATGCAATTAAAAATCAGTTTCAGATCATGTCATCAGACATTGATATTGAGGAGCATGATGTTATGGACCATCCCTCTATTAAGGAAATTTTTCCTGTCTTGTCATGGATAAAAAATGAATTCATTGATCTGGATGATGAAGGTAAACACTACCACTCGTATATTAGAATAAAGTTACTTTTACTAGATGTATATATTGATAAATCACTAACATAACAATTATCTTACTTGTGAATAAGTTTATTATTGATTTTGCCAACCTGATAAGTTTTTTGAATCGCAATGTTATTAGTTTTATTAATAACAAATACAATAACATTTCAGTATCACAACCATGTGAAAATATAAAAACTGTAGCAGATTCAGAAACATGTATCAAAAACAACCATCAGCAAAATGGTAAGAAGTTTTATTTCATACTAACAAACTTGGGTCTTTCAGAGCGTTGAAATCAATCTTAATGAGTTGTGACAAGATAATTTGGGGTATGCAACTGAATTATCTACCTATCTTTCGCACATTTTAAATCTAACTACATATTAAATATTATATCTATTATATGAATTCTTGCTTTTTTTATTTAGTATAATAAAATAATACATAAAATGTTTTCTCTTCAGAACCTTCAGAACCACTACAAGATTGTGAAGAACTCATCATTTCGGATGATGAAACATGTCTTGACGTTAAGAAAACATATGGTAGGCTTTTTTTTATGAGACAGAGAATAAACAAGCAGGTGGGTCACTTAGAGTAGTGCTAACTGCCGCTCATGGACACATGCAATACCAGTAGGCTAAAATGTATGTATAATGGTTGGATGGAAAATTTCTGAAGATTAATGAAACAAATGGTAAGATTTTTCTGTAAAAGTTTGATACTTGGATTTACCATGTTGTTAAGTCAGAGCAAAACTGTTTTATTCACAAATATATAGTGAGTACCTACAACATGTAGGAATACATTGCAAATACATAACATACCTTCCTCTCAAACGCTAAGCAAACAATCAAAACTACTACAAATCAAAAAAATAACAAACTTAGTAAGAGAGTATCTATATATATATATATATATATATATATATATATATAACACCTCAAGATATATTAAGTTTAAAATTCAATTAATTATATTAAGGAAAACAAATAAGATTCAAGTTGCCTGTGTTGGCACCCCTATCACATCTGGCCATAAATCACTCTCCGGTGTCTGAACTTCTCTGGGGTTTGACTCAGTAGATCCTTCTGATTCCACATCATATGGTCTGGCCCCTCTTATCCCAATATCTGTCCCCAGGCTACTATTTATGGTTCTAGTTAACAACTGATCTATATGACGGCTATACAACACACCTTTCTCCGATTTCAAAACATATGAACTAGGGCCTGCAATCGCCTCAACTATAGCTCTTTTCCATTTTTTTCCAGATCCATACATTCTCATTAAAACTGGTTGCCCTACACATAAAGATCTCTTTGGAGGATTTTGTATTGCTCTTTCCATGTATGCATCTGCCCTAGTTGGATTACTATCAGGATGCACAAGTGACAATGCTGTTCTAAACTTGCGGCCATTAAGTAACTCAGCTGGCGTTTTGTGTGGAACTGTTTGGTACAGTTCTCATATAAAATAAAATCTTGACAACCTTCTTCAATCAAGGAATGTCTATCTCCTGTAATTTCCTTAGGTGATTTTTAATTGCCCATTTATTGCTGCCCATTTATTGCTGGATGATATGGTGGTACTAATGAATGCCTTATTCCATTCTTCTTTAAAAATACAAATTCGAAAAAATTCAATTCTTCAAATTTTCTTGACACAAATGTTTTACCATTGTTCGAGACAGACCTTGCAAAGAAACTATCTTCCTTAATATATTTACAACTGCAATACTGTTCATGGAACAATGTTTACTTCGATCCATTTACTGTAACTATCAATCAATACTAAAAAGGTCTTTCCTGGAAAAGGGCCAGCAAAATCTACATGTAATCTACTCCAAGGTTTATCAGATAGGGCCCACACTTGTGGATCTTTCGCAGGGCACACCATAGCTTCAATATCTTTATCCAGGCCAGCACACCATACATAACCCCTAGCATACGCTTTGGTCTGTCCCATACCAACATGCGGTGCATATAATAACTTTAAGACCTGTTCTTGTAGTGTTCTTTACTGAGAGAAAGAGTCCCTTTCCTATTCCAAAAAGCATTCAGCGCAGAATCTGTGTTGTGGTTTGGCCACCCATGCAAAACATACAATATAACCTTCTGAAGTATTAAGTCTTTCTTAGTTTCATTTGCAATCTTGGCAGAGTCCATATTCCAACCCTCTGGCATCTCTTCCAATAATAGAACCTCTTTAAGCGATTCCTCCCCTAAATCAGAACATCTTGGCACAACACATCTACTCAAGCCATCTGCATTTCCAATTAACTGGAAGTCTAAATTTAAGAATATAATTTTAATGACCATCTTAACATTCTGGGTGAAATTTGATCTGGTATGAGCTTAGTTGGATTAAATAAACCTACTAGAGGCTTGTGATCAGTAATAATACAAAATTTCCTTCCCATCAAGAACTCATGGAACTTGGTTAATCCGAACATAATTCCTAAGGCTTCCTTATCAATCTGACCATGCCGTCTCTCGTGGGGTTGCAACGTCCTTGATGCCATCATAATTGGGCGTTCAGAACCATCTTCCATTACATGTGCAATAATAGCTCCCAAGTCATACTCTGATGAATCACAAAATAACAATAAATCTTTATTTAAATCATAGCCAACTAATGTAAGGTCAGAAGAAATCAACTCTTTCGCTTTTTCAAAAGCTGCTTGCTCTAAGCTAGTCCAGAACCTTTGCCTCTTACTCTCCAATAACCGATACAGAGGTTCCAGCTTTATCCAGGCTTTTTTTATTTTTTCCAGGAGCTTTATCTGGCAAAAACTTTTCATAAAAATTATACAATCCCAAAAAGGCTCTTAAGGTCTCCTTATTTGTTGGTACTGCTTTCTCTTTAATTTCTTCCACCTTTGCTGGTAAAGGATGTAATCCTTCTTGATCTATTGTATGCCCAAGAAAAGTAATACTGTTTGATGCAAATATGCATTTCTTTATATTTAACCGTAAACCCAATTCATTTAATTTACCTAAAACCTCTTTTAGTTTCTCATTATGCTGCTGCTCATTGCTACCAGCAACAGCAATGTCATCAAGAAGACAGGGCTACACCATCCATATTTGCCAGGGCAGTTGACATGACCCTCTGAAATACTGCTGGGGCAGCATTCACTCCAAAAGCCAATCGATTTACTCTCATTAACCCAAGTGGAGTATTTAATGTGAGTAACTCAGCGGTGTCACTATCAACCTTAAGTTGTGTATAAGCTTGTTTCAAATCTAACTAAAAATTTGACCACCACTTAATTTGACAAATGCCTCTGTAGATGTTGGCAAAGGATACTGATCAATATCTATAGCAACATTCACTGTTGCTCTATAATCTCCACAAATTCTTAATGAGCCATCAGCCTTTTTAACAATTCTTATGGGAGTGGCCCATTTAGAGTATTTCACCGGAGTTAAAACTCACTCAATCATCATCCGATTTAACTCTGCATTCACCTCCTTCTGTAGAGGAAAAGGAACAGGACGTGCCTTAAAAAACCATGGTATAGCATCAGGCTTCACACTTCTGGACCCTTGTACATTCCCAGTCCCTTCTTGAATACTTCAGGAAACTCTTCCATTAACAATGCGATTCTATCATCTGTCCACCCTAAGCCATTCACCGATATACCAAGAGAATCACACCAATTCCTACCCAATAGACTGGGTGTTTTCCCTGCCATAACTCGCACCCAGCCTCTCTATCACCTAATCTCACACACACCTGAGTCACACCTAATACTTTCAGTTCCTCATCAGTAACTGTAACAAGTTTTATATTAGTCAGTGTGAGAGTTGGAGGAATTTTCCAAAGTTTTTTATATGTATCTTCAGATATAATTGTTCGTGCAGCACCAGAGACTACTTCCATAACCACTAATGCACCCTTCATTTACACTTCAGTCCAGGGAATGTAGATTGATAGTTAAGACAGATTTGATTTTAGTTTTCAACAATTCCCTGCGTAAGCGTTGTTCGCGCACCCCCAATACAAGCCGGTCTCTTAACTGACGTTTTAAATCCGTGTATTTACACTTAGCGCCGAGTGAACTAATGGCGGCAACAAAGTCTTGCATGCTTTCCCCTTATCTTGACGCCTGCTATGAATTTGTCTGCATCTAGAATTTCATTAACCTCAGGCTCGTAAAATTTGTCCAAAATACAAATTATATCACTTAAGGGAACTTCAGTAGGGCGCAGTGGTACCAAAAGCGAAGAAATAAGTGCATATGTGTCTTTTCCACATTGTGATAAGAATAAGGACCGCGATTTCGACGACTTCGTGTCTTCGTGGCCCGCCGCATCAAGCGCACACAATAAAAGTTCCTTATATTCACGCCAATTATCAGTTTTTGGGTTAAGTTGTCCGGGGAATACAACATTTGCCACATGAGCAGCCATTTTGACTTAATTACACTTAATTTTCCGCAGTCGATAATAAAAGCTACGTCATGTTGTTAAGTCTGAGCAAAACTTTTATTCACAAATATATAGTGAGTATGACATAACAATAATATATTTTATAATTTTCTGTCTGTGAAGAGACAAGAATCTTAAGAGTGCTTGACTTTGCCTCAAATGATGCAGAAATCGTTCCCTACATTATGTATGAGCACATCAATACATTTTTAATAATAACAACTCTGTGACAGCAGAAATACAGTTCTAAGCCAATATAAATAATTCCAAGTCAGTATGACTATAATATACATAAAGATACAAGATGAAAAATCAAATGATTAAAAAATAAATATTTCATTACAGATTCATCCATTCATGAAATTCCGGATTCAGAGTCTGAAGGTCATACAGATGTTGAACCGAAATCGTTACTTACAAAAAACACTATTGTTCTTGGCTCGAATATTCCAAATAAAATGATTATTGGCTCAAACGCACCAAAAATCTCTCATATTGCTGAGGACGTCAGCGATTCAACCAAAATCAGTGTGGACTCTGAGTCGAGGCCAGACAGAGATCCATTCTCTGCAAAAGTGATCTTAAAAGATTGGGGATATATTTTGGAGAAGCACCCCTACTATTGTGATAAATGTCTGATCCTGTTTCCCTCCCAATCTACTTTAAACACTCACACTGCCTCCGAACATTCCCTATTAGTGCCAATCGACGAAATCAATGTGGAGGAATTGGGACAAAAGATGCTCAAATGCCCGATCTGTGGATATGTCTTCAAGCTGAGACGGAATTACCTCACTCACATAGAGAGCAAACATGATACGAATAAACTGCAACCGATTTACGAAGTGTTTGATGTAAAGTGCATGTTTTGTTCAGGAAAATATTTTAATAGCATCCATCATTATTGTAAACACATACCCATTTTCCATGCCGATATTTACCATAAGAAATATTTTGAGATCGAACCAACGACAAATGATGGGACATGGAATGCTAGAAATGCTAAGCTTGGAAGGAGTAACGTAGCCAGAAAAAGTACAACTCGCGATGTAAAAGTTAAAAATGTCGCTCGCAAAAGAACATCGAATCATACGCAATTGAAACACGTAGTGGTGAAAACTGAAGGTTCAATAAATAAAACAGAAGATGGCAATTTAAGAAATTTTATTTGTCCAATCTGTGGCATTCACTGCCAACACTTGGGGGAATATATCGCACATTGCAACACCAATCACAAAGCCGTTTATCTAGCCCCTAAAAGACACACTTTCACCGGTTTGTGTGTCTGCGGGTTTGAGGCGAGGGAACAAAACAGCTTTAACAATCATATAAGCAAAGAACATGAATGTATGTTTAAGAAAATTGCCACTGACCTTCAAGAATACTACTGCCACGAATGTGACATCACACTTGCGACTCTCAACTCTTATAATATACATAAAACTAAACACATCTCTGATTCTGATAATGACGAAATCAAAAGAAAAAGTAGTAAAACAGAAGATTTCAAGGAATCCAATACGAATTCGGAACTCGACCTAAATGTCGGTGGTAAAACTGTCCTTATACCGAAAGAGACGATCTTCAAATGCCCACAGTGCGAATTACATTCAACGTCGAGCCGGACGATCTTCTATCATTCCATGCAATGCACATCTGCCAAGTCGAAAGTCGTGTGCGATATTTGTGACCGTTCCATAAGGTATCAGGATGTGGACAGCCACCGACTCCAGCATCAGCTAATGCCAACTATGAATGCCATCGAGATGACCAGAGAAGCCTTTTATAGGCTGGTGCTCGTTTGTGCGGAGTGTAGGGTCGGCTTCGATGGTTTCACGGTAAATGCAAATCACGTTGCGGAATGTCAAAAAAAAGAGGGTACTTTGTGTCATAAGTGCAAGTTGAAAATCGCCCCCGAATGCCTTGTTAGACACGAAAAGATACATTCGGCCAATGGCCAGCCGTTAGTTGTGGAGTTCATTTGTGCAAACGTTAACGCGTTGGAAGAAAGTGTGAACGAAAAGAACTGTTTGTATTATTGCCACGTGTGCAAGTCGTATGACCCGGCGAAGCATTGCGACTCCCACCGATCGGGGGCGTGTCTGCAACATAAAAGCTTCCGCATTTGCAGATTCTGTGGGCTGCGATTCTCTCATGAAGGCTTCGCTGAGCACATTTTGGGACACCACAATAACAGCTTTAATCTCATCGACATAAAATTCATTGATATACATAATCACCAAGTTATAAAACCACAAATTCCCCAGTGGGATAAGTTTGAGGGCAAACAAAAATACGCCGGCGAGAAGCGAAAACGCGATAATGCCGATGAGGAAACTGTCTATTGCGAAGAGTGCCAAGAAAATTATTTCAAGAACGCCTATCAGATACATCTGCAGTATCACGAATACAAGAGCACAAATCACATTGACAATGAGATAATGCAAAAGTATTTAACAATGCAGTCGTTGTGGAACATTGTGTACCTGTGCGAAAGCTGCAACATCGCTGTAGATAACTACGACCTAGCCGTCGAACACAGCCAAGACCATTTAACGAAGAACCACCGAACGCCTAGTGAGAGATGCACCAGGTGCGATCTGACTTTCGAACAACAATCCTTCGAACGGCATAACAATCTTCATAACGGTGCAGAAATCGACAAAGATTATCTCCGCGTGCTTCATTTTAATTATAAAAATTTACTATCGAAGTGCTGGGAAAAATTATTTGAAGCGATAAGCGATGAGCAAAAGTCACATATACTGTCCAAAAGCGTTTACGATTTGGATAGAGTTATACGACTGGAATTGAAATATGATGGGCCGGCAACGCGCACTCTCTATAAGTGCGCCGTCTGCGATGGGATCGTAGACAAAAAATATCTTCTAGATCACGCATATAATAAGGACGCATGCAAAGGCCAGCCTAAATTTAGCTGCTCGTCGTGCGACCTAGCCTTCGCAGCCCAAGACTCTCTCAAAGAGCACCATTTGCACAACATGCATGCGAACAAATCGAGGATAATTTTATTTAACAAACCGAAGCACTTTGCCCTTAACAATGACCTGATCCGACAGCTCGGAAGCAGTGAACCACCAAAAACTAAAAACAATAAATGTACGTCGCTGTCCACAGCCATCTTCTATGAATGTGTGGATTGTGGGTCCGGTATTCAAAAATTATTGAATATTAAAAAGCACACTTGCGCTCACAAGCACACAGCGACACAGCAATACGTCAAGTGCGAGATTTGTAAGCTGTGTTACCGGCAGGTGGCGCTGAGTAGCCACATGCTCTTTCACAAGAAGCTGGACAAATTCTACATAGCTCCTTTCCAAAATGGTGACCTGGTGTGGCGAGGTCAAAGTAAATTGGTGGTATTTTACGAGTGCAAAGAATGCAAAATTTGCACACTGGAAAAACTACCCGACCATACGTGCGTTCCTCTGAGCTCCCGTTGTTTGTGTAATTTGTGTGGATTGCAATTTGGACAAAAGTCCTACCCCGCACACACCACTCTGCACGAGACGCTCCCAAATTTGGCCAGAAATAATTTTATTATCACACAGTATTCTCCGCACGACTATAAACCACCAACGCGTAAACCTCTAACAAAGAAATCGAAATCAAAGAATCTTAAACCATTGCCCGACCAGGTCAGGCCGATAATTCAGGACAATCCAATGGCGCGCTTTTTATATAAATGCACGTGCAACAACTTATTTGTGAATTGGAATATGCTTAGAGACCACGTGGGGAAGTGTCAAATGGATGGGAGAGTAACGAAAAAGTGTAAATGCGGCCTCAACTTCCACGCTTCGTCTTTGCAAGACCATTTGAACGTTCATTTCAATTGCGCCTCCATAAAGAGCTACCTCGTCGCTAGTGTCATTGTCGGCAGATCCGCGATTGAAAGGTCCCGAAACAAGTGGCTGTGCTATTGTAGGTCCAGTAAAACGTATTACAATAATATAAAAAATCTCGTGTACTATTTGAAAAGAAATCAGGCTGGCCCCAGTGAAACTTGCCCGGCTTGTAAGATAAAAATATCACGTGACAGTTTCAAAAATCACATGGATCTACATCGTGAAGATAAGGAATTTAGTTTTAAACAACTTCATAAACTGTCGCTACAGATGATCGACGCGGATAACCTAAGGCAGGCCAATGAGCCGGACGACAAGAAGAGACCTTGCCTGTATAAATGCGAGAAATGCGATGTATACTTCTCTTCGAGATTTCACCTAGAAGGCCACCAAAGCAGCTCTCGTCATGACATCAAAGACAGAGTTCAGTGTAACATTTGCAATTATTTCTTCCCAGCGATTAATTTGGCTCGGCACAAACATAACCACCATTATAAGAAGAAATACAAACGCCACGATTTCGTCATCGTAACAAATGGTTTAACTAAAGCGGAAGAAAAGCAACATATAAAAAATGGGGGAGAGAAAAATCAAAGCAAGAAAATGCTTAAAACTATCAAGAGAGGAAACGAATCGAAGTCAAAAAAAGATGTTTTAACAATACACAGGTGTGGCAAATGCGATCTGCACTTTATGTTACGAAAGTCTGTAAACCAGCACCTATTGAACCACTCGAAGTCCAAGAAAAAGATCCACACTCGCTACACTTGCACGACCTGCGGGCTGGCATTTCTGAGTCGGAGCCTCTCCCGTCACGTGTTCGTCCACCATAAGACTCTCGACTTGCGAGCTCAAGACTTCAACGTACGCGTGTACACTGCTCCAGGCACGTACACAGTTACAAAAATCCCAGTTCCACCTGAGCCCCAACCAGCCATTTCGCAACCAACCAATGCGTATTCCGAAACCGCCTCACAGATATTCAAATGTGCCGAGTGTAACGTTTGCTTTACAAACTACGAAATGTGCTACGACCATACAATGAATCATAAGCCGTTAGACTCCACTGAGTATATCGCGTGTAATTTGTGCGACTTTCAGTTCCTGTGCGAGTGCCTAGGTGTGCACAGAAAGGGCCACAGGGAAGGCACTTTCAATGTGGACGAGTTGATTGTTAAGGAGTTTCGGCCCAGAGATGGCGCTCCGCTCATAAAGACATATTTTTCTAGGGAGTTATTGGAAGCAAATGTAACCAGTACCACGACGAGTGGTGGTTAGTTTCTATTCAAATATATTAAAAGACTGAGCTATTTTTCTAGGGTTTGTATGTGGTTAATGAATTTGATATTCCACACAAAAGAAGCAAATTTATCTTTCATATATTTTCCGTTTTTCTTTATCCGAAATGAATTATGATATTGCAATAAATTCACATTTCCGTTATAAAATAAATACAAGTGTACAAATAATCATTAAATCCACCTTAAATGAGCTACCTCACTAAATCTCACCAAAGTCATTAAAAGTAAAAATATTTTTTAAGTTTGTAATTGTTAAGAGCAGTACTTATTCATTGTAAGTGTTGTAACAATAAAGTTCTATATAAAAAAAAAAAATATTTTCGTACGCCATCAATAGATTCGTGAATAATTAAATTTGATAGTTTAATTAATGTTCTCGTGTCCCTTTTTAATTGTCAATTTGGAAGAGTGCTTTAGCTGAAATAATGAATTTATTAATCACCCTGGCAAATTATCGGGCTATGTTCATTGTAGTCTTTCTAAGGTTTAGTTTAAATTGTTTCCATCAATAGATAGACCAAGAAATGTACTGAATAATTTATATTTAAGGTGTTGACTGATGACATTTTTTTGATTTATAATGTGTCTATAATGGTAAATAAATATAAAAAATGTTGTACTTTATGTTGTGTTTCATTTACAAATATATGTTCCTAATATTTCCTTTACTTATCTACGAAGTTTGGAAAATGGTTCTGACTTTGTAGTGATTTTTCGACTTTTCTGAAAATCAGCTGAAATCGCAAAGACATTGCTGGGCGCCGGTTGAAAGTAAAGCAGATTAAGTAATAATAACGAAATCACATACTGACTTATATGTAAAATTATAATACAGAATGACTAAAAAATAAAAGACTTTTTCAAATTTTTGTATGTATTCAAAATGTGCATAATTTTTGTGTATTTTTATAAGATGTCTATACATAAGTGACTTTGCTATGTATATCTAAACATTAAGTTTTTATGTACTTCACAATTCTTCGAAAGAAATAAATTAATAAGTAAAATAATTTCACACTATCTTAACCAGAAAACAATATTCATTTCAACCTTGAATTATCATCTTCAACATTCAAGACCCAATAAATTTAAAAAATATCAAAACGTTTTAAAAACGCGATACTTGCAACACTAATTTGATTGCGATCCAATGCGACATGGTTCGGTAATACTAGCATAATAAATTAATTTGCGGTGTAAGAATCTAAGCGAAATATAAATTTTCCTTACGGACCAATAAACTTTCTTTTAAATCTTCACTGATATATATTCATTTATTTAAATTCAAAAATTATTTAACTTAAAAATACTTTATCAGACGACGTGTAGGAACTGAATCCTAATACCATCAATATTCTAATACATATATCTTAATAGCTAAACATCAAAAATTTTTTCAAATTGCAGTTATTTTTATAAATATTTGGTTTGCAATAGTATTTTTCCTATCTACCGACTAGCGGCATCAGCCTGTATACACTTAACAAAGTATACATATACAAATTTCAAACCAACCCTAACCCTTTGCCTAAACAGCTACATTTATTATTTCAACGTTATATTAATTAAAATATCTAAATAACAAATTTCACACAGTGTTTGGTTAGTCCAAGTTAAGTTAACAATAAACCACTGATAAACTTAATATATATCTACAAATACATATAACACCTATACAGTCAACAAATCAACACACATATGCTGACCGTACCAGGGGGTCTATTCAAATCAATTCCAATAAAACCTTGCCAGCAGGTTTACTATGTAAAAAGATTTTAATGACAATTACTTCAATCTTATGTCAAAATGACATATGACAATTCACAATTAGGTCAAATGAGACAGACTACATAACGTAGCTTTATTTAAAAACTTGTACTAGATATATTTTCCTAAAAATACAATCCGTTGTCTCTTTATCATAGCATAACAACAATCTGACAGAGTTTTAAGCGCAACGAGACCAATTTACCTCGTTTCTCTATTCTAATTCGCCTAACTGTTCAAATAAAATGAATAAAATGAGCTAGACGTTTATTGATCAACTGTTATTTCTTAGTATTTTGGCCCAATCAAAAATATAGCTGTTGTATAAGTTCACAATTTCTTTTAGAACTATTAAAACTTGTGCTATTAACCCCTAAACCGAGGTATGCAGAATTCACTCAATCATAATATATTCCAGCCCTCAAGGTATGTAGGGAAAGGTCTGCGTGATGCGTCCGATGCCCCTGAAAGAGAAAGAGCGTGAGACGGGGCAGGCGAGAAGGGAAGAGACGAGAAGAGCGAGTGGGGTACCTGGTGCCGAGGCCGGCCGTGAAGAGCAGCCTGCGGCCGGTGCGCAAGTACTCGGGGCACCGCGTGAACCGCAGCACCACCGAGGCCGACTCTCCGGCGCGCACCACGCTGTTCGGCGCCAGGATGCCCTGCGAAGCACACGTTAGCCAAGCTCTGCCAGTCGCGGTATTGGTCTCGCTGGAACATTTCGGAATACCTCGATGATGGCCGTCTGCCGCACGTTGCCGACGTGCACGGAGCACTGGAAGCCCGGGTAGATGGCGGTGGAGTGGCGGATCACCAGCACCGTCGCCTGCGGGTCGGACTCGCGCTTAGTTGTCGATTCGGAACTCGTCAGCAGCAACGGGAATGCGAAAACCAACCTGGAAGTACAAGCAGCCCCTGGGGTCGTTGGGGTCCTCCAACCAGACTCGGCCTGCGCACGCGCACGTCCCACTGTCCTCTTTCTCGCTCGGCGCTCGCTCGGCCGGATCCTCGTCCGCCGACCGACTAACGCCGTCCCTCTTCTCGGGGGCGGCGGCGTCGAGCTCGTTGACGTTCTTGTCGAAGGGCAGCGTTTTCGTCAGAATCTTCTGCAAGTTTGTCACCTCCTGGAGGAAGTTGTTTTTCGTCCTTACGGTCTTGCGATTTTTCTCTCGGTTCTGCGTCTTCGGGACCACTTGGGGCATCTGCAACATGAAACCGTTCAGCGCGTGTGTTCGCGAGCGAGCGGCGTGGGGCGAGTGAGTGGGGGCAGTACCGCTGCGCAGCCGCCCGAGCAGCCCCAGGGCGGGCGGCGGCCCGCGCGGAAGAGGCCGGGCCGCGCCAGCAGCACCATGCCGGGGCGCAGGCCCGGGGGCTCGCGGCTGAGGCCCAGCGACGCCGACTGCCCCGCGCGGGCCGAGCCGCAGGGCACGCGGTTGCGGAAGATCGTCTGCACCGAGATCTCCACGAACTCGCCCGACTCGAGCGGACCTGCAAGCGAGACGGTGAAAAGGGGCCGAGAAGGTTGGAGGCGAGTGGACGGCAGCCGTACCGATGATGAGGTCGTCGCCCTCGTGAAGGCGGCCGCGCGCCATCAGCCCCCCCACCACCGGCCCCCGGCTCTCGCCCACGCGGAAGATCTCGTCGATCTGGAACTCGCAGCTCTCCTGGAACACCACTTGTGGTTAGGCGCGCTTCGCTCCGAGCGAGGCGGACGGGAACGCCGACTCACCGTGTCGCCGGAACTGGGCTGGACGTCCTCGACGGGCGGTCTCAGGGCGACCAGATACGCGTGCAGGGCGTTCAAACCCACGCCGCGAACGCAGCTCACCGGGAACACGGGGATTTGCTCCATTTGCTCTCTGGAATTAAACGTAACCTCCTGAATAGCCTCCCCTCTCTATTTGGTGGATCATATTCACTAAAGAGTACTCACTCGTCTTGCTTGTGGTCTGCGTCATCTATGGTGTCGAGTATCGACTTCTGGGACACAACGCAATTTCGCGCCAAATTCTCGTCCGTTATTAATAGAGGTTTCTGGAAGCATTCATTTTACGCCTCACTATGGAGCCAGTGGATCAAAACGACAAATTATAATTGTGAATTTTCCAAAGCCCACCTTTCCGGCGTTCGCCAGCAGAGCCCTCAGCTGCTGGACCAAAGGCTCGACGGCGGCGTTGGCCAGCTCGCACTTGCTGATGACGGCGAAGAAGGGCATGTCGAGCGCCAGCAGCAGGCCGATGTGCTCCTCCGTGATGCTGGTGATGCCCGCCGTGGCCGAGATCTGCAGCCGACTTGCTCAGTGAATAGGAGGTCGAGGATCGACAGAAGCAGCCGCCGGGGCGATACTCACCACGAGCATGGCGTAGTGCGGGCAGTATCCCGTGAGGCCGTGGAGAGTGGTGCGCTGGTACTTGCTGTGGCCTGCCAGGTCCAGGAACGACACCAGCTTGGCGCTGCTCTCGCCGATGCGCTCCGCCGTCATCAGCTCCGAGCAGCCGTAGTTCACCACGTTGCCCTGCGTTGTTCACGTTACTCTCGGCGACTCAAACAATTCAATTCCAAAGAGGTGGCAAGTGGATGCTGACCTGGGCGTCGAACCCCAGGATCTCGTGGCTGAGCGAGGAGGTCCTGCCGCTCTTCACTTCGTGCAGGTGGCGGAACATGTTCAAGCGAGCGCTGCCTCGGCCGTTGTCCAGCTCACCTGGAAATTTTGCACGTCAGAAGTAACAAATCAAAGTATTGACCCTATGGACAAATAGGATTTTCACAAGTATATTTCACATGAATAATTATTTATAAATTCTTAGTTGCTGTTTCATTGTTGAAACAATAAACATTGTTATAACAGTATATCAATTTAACATTTTTATCATTCAACATCTCCAACACTGGTTTTTCGCCCTATATTTGCAAAACCTACAAAATGCAATAATATCTGTCAAATATACACGCTAAATAAAAAAAGAATAATTTATGAGTTTTAAGAAACCGCTTCATAAAAAACAATAATAAACGACAACCTTGAGTTAAAACTCCAATGAGGGTAGATTTGCCGGCCTCGTTAGCGCCCATTACGGCTACCCTCAATTCTACACTTTGTTGCGTATCTGCCAACTGCAATAAATAAATTGCTATTTATCCTTACTCTCACTATTTAAACAAATCAACATGAATTTTAAAACACATTTTACCCTTACCTTCCGTATATAGACCTCGGCGACCGCCC
Organism: Pontia daplidice; assembly: GCA_963693355.1. Taxonomy (NCBI): domain Eukaryota; kingdom Metazoa; phylum Arthropoda; class Insecta; order Lepidoptera; family Pieridae; genus Pontia; species Pontia daplidice. The sequence goes on from CAVNZL010000077.1 coordinate 399,047, forward strand.
GATTGGGCGCCACCCGCCTCGCTCGCACCGACACTAAGGCAGCCCCGATGGCACTGGCCATCCTCCTCAGAGCCCGCAGCGAGGCCCGCAAGGCCTTCGCCCTCAGCCCCTTCAGGGCCCCGCAGTCCCTCACGCCTATCACATACACGGCCGTCCCGCCGCCCGAGCGCAGCCGCCACTTCAGCTGCAAGCCAGTTCAGTTAGCACCCAGCCACAGCTATATGACATTAGACATTCACGTTTTGTCATATGTACCTGGGTGACCAAATGCTGGAAGCGTCTCTCGCAAGGGGACACCAGCTGCAGCTTGTACTCCACGTTGCCGAACCTTGGTTCTGGAGGCAGACACCCATAGTACTCGTCGCCCGTGTCGTCTGCATCCGATGTGCTGGCAAAAAAGATGGCATGATTCTTGAAATTGTAAAATGTAGTAAAAAGGAAATTATAGTCAATCAACATCAATTAAAGTGCTATTTTGTTCAAAAGTTTTTACAATACGATCTGTATTGTAAAAAGAGGATGGAAGGAGGATGTCAAAGGAGGGTGACATTGTCATTCAAGGGGCACATCAAACATTATTTATGTTGCTTACATATAAAATGCTACTATTATGCAAAATATCAGTAAAATCAATTGAATAATTTTCTAGATTAGCCTATACAAAGAGAGAAACATGACTTTGTTTTTTTAATTTTCATTTTACAAAAATTTGGGCTCTACAGTTTCATTACAGATATTTCTGATCATTGTATTATGCAGTTTCAAGTATATTTCTCACCTGTCATCCCTGAAGTCTTCTTCATCATCACTATAAAAGAAATCACTCTCCCAATTATCATCATCGAAGTCACCACTCAAATACATATTATCTTTTATCCCAACTTTCTCCAACTTATCTATTACATTATAGACTCTTTCAAATTCATCTTTTCTCTTATCTGTCTGTAAGTTTTTCAGATTATTCACTATTTTTCCTATTTTTTCAGTGCTTTTTAATATTGTTGATTGGTTGTTTAGATTTTTTGTTTCGTCTGCACCTAAAAGTAGTAAGAGCCCAGTGAAAATGGATATTATATAAAATTTACCACAAGGACTCACTCAAGTCTTAGTTTAGTCCATACTTTACAATAATTTATATTTTGAATTGTTGAAGCACTACAGAGCCTTCTAACAACATTTCAACCACTTAACATGCTTAAATTTATGTATTTGTAAACTAACCAAAATTATTAATAATTTATTATTAATTAAATAATTATTAACTTATTTATATTTATTTTTTTATAAAACAATGACCATTTATATGAGTAACAGTTATGTGAATAAAAGACAATATTAAAGACCATTCCATGGTTTTATAACAAACTGTAATGGTACCAAGATTGAGAGTGAAATGAATTATAGTTTTGAGTAAATGCCTGATACATAATAATGAAAAAGCCATACTATAAGCTTCTTCGTGCCAAGCCGTTCCAGGTAAGAGGTCTTTCCCGGGCGAAATTTTGTTTTTCCGCCGACGGGCTTTCCTCCCTGAGTTGCGCCTACGGGGCTTTTTATCCGACTCTTTAGAATCTGGAGTAGAAAATTGTGCTATCTTAGATTAGTTTGCAACAGAACAATAGTTAATAAAAATATATATATTGTGTATCAGTATATTTACACAGTCCTGACTCTCATCTTATATAACAATTCTAAATCCTATTTAAACATATACTTTTTTCTCACCTTCATCTTTATTATTAACCTCAATGTAATTCTCAATATAGCTGCAGTCCTTGACAAGGATTTCGTTGCTCAGTTGTGGCTCACAAAGGAATGACGATTCCTCTGGCAATGTCTCGTTTTTACCCTGCCCTCGACGACCACGGCGTCTACCTGAAAACGAAAGGTTATTAATAGCGATAGCTTTATTTAAAGAAAAAAATTCCGTAATAATTTTATTCTAAACATCTCAATTAAAACATAAATATAAATATGCAGAACAATTTCAAAAAGTATTTTATGACATCAAAATGAACTTTGCCTAGAGAAACAATTCTTAAATATTGGTTCTAGAATTAACTTTAAAAAGCAATCAGTAATTACCCTTAGGAACATCTGTACTTTTCTCCTGTTCATTTTTATGTCTCTTTTTTGGTTTGTTTTGTCCATCCAAAGGGTCAAATAAGCTGAAGAATGAATCCATTTTAATCTGAAATTGAATATTAAATTTTTGTAAATACCATCTAGATATTCATGAGTAGCTTTTGTGTTAAGGACACAATTATATAGGTTATAGGTATAGAAGTTGTTAAAATATTTATTAATTTATTTTATTTATTTATCTAATCACAGCCCACTACCAAAACAAAGACTACTATAAAAATTAAGAAGAACTCTAAATTTTAAAGAGTTCATCACTTATACCAGCTTCCCATGAATTCTTTAATCCAATTGTATTTTTTAGAAAAAATTGTAACATTCAGTTTTTTCTAAGCTAATAATTACAATAAAAGTTCTATTTAGTTTGTAAGATTTTATAAAACAAAATGGATGGGGGGAATCTATATAAGGAAATCTCTGCAACTGTGTTGTACTGTTGCATCACTATCTTAATTTAAGTGATATACTTAGTTACAAATGTTATTGTATAATTAGAATACTGGTTGTATTCTATACATAATTTTTTTTATATGAATTTATGGCTGAGTCTTGCTTGATACTCAAATAAATTTTCATATATAAAAATGCTGTATTTTAAGTAAAACAGCTGGCTATAAAATTAAAGATATTCTTATCATAGATAACAAGAGTAGATATTTTTTGTGTTTCTTAATAATATAATCATACGACAACAATTGATAAACAAAAACAAAATAATCATAATTTCTAATTGAATCATTGTTATTTTTCAAGTGACTTTTGATTACAGCAAAGTAGACTTTTTTCATAGGATTTGTAAAAGCAAAGACTAAGTAATAAAAATATTTAAGTTCTATAATAAATATATGTTGTTACAATAGGACATCAAAATTAAAAAAAAATTTAAGCAAGCCACACACACATACAGTACAGATTTAATGACATTCTAATATTAAGAAATACTCATATGTTGTAAGTGAATTACAATGTAACATTACACAATATTGCAAAAGAGAGAGGATTTCAAGTATAACCAAATTATTATGTACTTAAATATGTTCTATATGATATAAAGAAAAACATATAAATATTTTATATAAATTAATATGGAAATCGAGTTATCTTAATATAGAACTTACAGCTTTTGCACCAGCTGTTGCGAGTTCAAGGTCAATACAAGACCACTCGCCAGCAACTGCCGTACCCGAATAACAAGAACACTGCCAAATTATTTACACTGACGTAATAAAATGTTTTTCAACTGAACAAACAAATAACTTTGGTTTACGTTATTAAAATTTGAAGGTCAAAGAAAAAGGGTTTCACACTTTCCACTGGAATTCTAAAGTACAGACTTGATACTATGAGTCATTTTTTAAGTTTACGCTCCCTTAGTGGTGTTGAACTTTATGGAATCAATATTATTCATCTAAAAAATTAAGAAATACACCTCCTACTTAGTGTAAATGAAACGATACTAACTGGATACTAATTTGACTTTATTGTATTATTTACTTTTTAAACATCTCAATTTTGACAATTACATTTAAAATTATTGTTACATTAAGATGTCAGTTATCATTCTTGGGGAAATCAAAGTGAGGTTCTGAAAATCAATAATATTCGGCCCAATTATACTCCTAGTAGGTGAACACAAAATATTCTTAATTTTATTGTATTTTTTTTAATTCGCGAAAAGTATTTTCATTGATATTACAACTACGACAGTTCCTTAGAAACCCATAACTTGTGAAATATGCATTATACAAAAACATATTTTGTGTTCACATTCATGCCTACTAGAAGTATAAATTGATCGAATATGATTCGGTTTTCGATGTTCAGAACTCACTTTTTTCCCTTTCACTTCATGTGAATTGCCCCAAGTGCCCCAGTGCCAGCTGTCAACATTTTATGTTGATTGTTGAAAGTGTCAATGAAATGAGAATTGAGATTATTCGCGCGAAACAAGAAACCAAAACTTGAAAGCTCGTCTATTTTGCGGTTGGGATAATTATTGTGTGAGCTTAACAGAATTATCTATTAAGTTAAGTATATTAATATAAGAAAATAACATGTCAATTCAGGTAGATAACAACTTAAAAGGTACAAACGATCAAGTCGTATTTGATCAACGCGTACATTACATACCGTGTAAAATTGATGAAGATGGCCCGGCTAATGTCGAAAAGTATTTTGAACCATACATAGGACAAAATGACGACAAAGGTATAATTTCAATTCAATTATTAAATAATATTTAAATGAATACTTTTGTTAAATTGCTTTGCATATTTAAGTAACAATTTTATCTTTAGATCTGTGTGCTACTTACCGTGGACACCCACTGGATGGAGTTAAAATATCAGTTCCTAAAGGTTATGATGGTATTATTGTGACTGAAGCAAAAAGACCCCTTAATGAAGATGCAGAGAGAAAGTTTCAGGTTTATTTTCAGTTTATATTATTTTCATATACATATATACACTGCAATTTTTGTATGAGAAAATAACCAATAAGTCTGCAATTTAAATTGTGTGAATATTTTTCGCACCTTGTACACTATGTATAAAATAGATTATATTTTAAGCTATTTGTAAACATGTATTTAATAGAATTACAGTATAAAAGCATAGCACCATATTTTTAATTGCAGGTAGCTGGTGGCTTTAAGGAGATAATTTACTGGAATTGGGATAAGAAACCATCAAAAAATGATAATATTATAAAAGCAATGGACTGGATTGATATTGCTGAAACAGTGAGTAGATATTATCTATTTTACACTGTTTAGTATCTACTCTGTATATAACTAATCTAATGTAAGGAAAAGAGGATGTCTAAAAGGTTGTAAGTGGAGAGAACTGTTGCCTTTCCCACTCTCTGAAGTTAAAACGTTTTATTTCTAGAAACTAAATTCAGACTTGAATTTTTCAGATACATGAAACCTGAGAAAAAGGATGAAAAAGAATAAAAATCATGTTTTATTTAGTTTTATATTTAATATATTAACAAAACAAAACAATAATCTTTTGTATCTTAAAGTATATTTGCCTTTGAGAAAAGTAATGTTTGGAGATCTACACAAATTAAATGTTGATGCCTAAAGATTCATGACGTAATCTTTTAGTAAAATTGTGATAAAATATTTTGTAAACATTTTTGGTAGTTGTAAGATGTTTCTAGTATAAGAATAATTATCTCTTTTTTAATAAATTCAATAAATTAAATTCAACTGTTTAAATAAAGCCTCTTAGTTGTAAACAATAGTAGATATTATTATGCAAAATTATTAACAACATAATCCTAAAAATAAAAAATTTCCATGTGTGAGATTAGCCACAAGTTTTAGTAAGTTAATTCTGAGTTCAATGTGAAATCAAATTAAATTCTTTGTCAGTTTAACTACAACTATTCATAGCTAGTTTCTGTCTTAATCTCTCTTTAATTTTATTTCTCTTCACATACTCTTTCTTGCTTATTAATATGTGTCTTAAGACTCTTAACTTACAGACTCTTTTGTTTTTACTTATTGTATCATTACACATATTAATATTATTGTTATCGATACAAGGAGGAACATCTGCAACTGGCTGAATTCCAAAATCGGTTCGATTATCTAAATCTGAAAAATCTTTAATATTTTCTCTAGTCATTCGATTAAATATCTTCAAAAAGTGACAGAACTCAATATTATCACCTGTAATGTTGCTTTCATAAAATTTGATTAGTTCTGGATCGCACTTATGCTTGTTTTTTATTGGTTTAGGTTTGACATATCTCTTTGAAGTGTCACAGACTATACCACTTTTACTGGTATTCGCATATTTATTATTTCCTAATTTCAACTTATGCTTCCATACTTTAGGTTTAAAAGGCTTTGCATTAGGATCATGCCGTCGATAATGTAGCTTTAAAGCGCTCAAAGTCTGGCATATTTTTTCGCACTGGTCACAGGGATATAAAATTTTCCCGCCATTTTGTTTTGCGGCAACACTTAAAGCTTTCATACGCGAGCAATGATCGTCGCCAAGATTCACTGTCGCATTAATGTCAGTTAGTTTTGGTATTTTATAGCTTTCAATGTTTAATTTCTCTTTTTCAACAATCCATTCCTTGCCTTTTTTAACTAATTTCGTTTTCGTGATCATTTTATCTTTTTTCTCACGATTCGTTTTGTCTAAATCGACATAAGCCTGCTTATTTAATAGTTTCACACTTGGAATCACTTCTAGTTTATTTATTTTTTTACCATTCACATCAAAATAAAATCCCGTTTCATTGCTTTTAATGTTGCCAGTGTAAAGTTTGGTTTTTATTTTGTGTTTTTTATGTAAATGTTGGCCGAGTGATTGGTGTGATACATGGTCACACAGAGGGCACTTTCGCAACATCTTAGTAGAGCAAACGTCAAAATGTTGCTGACAATGATCCAGTAGTTCTTCTTTGGTTTTATACAACTGGAAAAAATGGTAACATCACAAGACATCACTATTCTACAAATCTTTGTGCTATAAATAAAAAAATATGAAATTGTTAAAGGAAAAATTGCAGGAAAATTGTAATTTTCAACTAACCGTAAAACAAACATAGCACTGATGAGCGTCGAATTTCAATTTTCCATTTTCATCCCTTTCACAGGCGATCTTTCCGATTTCCATCTTGGCCCCTTCAGTCTGTGGTTCTTCTGAAAAAGGACCCAATTTTATATCATTAATATTTCAGTATCGTATTTTGGTCAACTCACAAAAAAGTCACAAAAAATACCTCTCTCTATAAATTTTTCCATTCGTTTATTGTATCTCCTACGCGCTCTCTCTAGATCGCGCCTCTCTTTCAGGCGACGCGATTTTTGCATTAAATCTTTAATCTTTTTCTTGACACTCTCTTGCAATTCCTGATTTATCCGTGGATCGTGTGTTTTCTTGGCTGAAATTTTTTACATTAAATGTACAGGACAAATGCAATAATGCCTTTTCTTATATTTCAAAGCTCAATAACTAAAAAAAACTTTGTTGGATTACTGGCCTTTATATCTACAGCCACAAACGCGCGAATATTTAAACAGTATAATATCTTATATCATGACCCATTAAGGTAAGCTATATATATCAAAATCAAAATCAAGGATGTACAGCAGCCGAGAAGAACTTGCAATAAACTCTTGAAAAATGTCTTGTATAAGCCAATACTCACGTATTTTATTCCTGTCCAGTGTTAGTATGTCGTAGAAAATGTGCATCTCATCACTAGACGCCTTCATATCTTCAGCCAAAACGGACTTGGAGTATTCCGTCCCTTCGTCTGTATCTAAACATAGTTTTTAGGCGGTGTATTGATCCAAATGCTCAATTAATGCAACTGTTTTTGTTATATTTGACTCCTCAGCTATCACTAAGTGGTGGTGTGCTAAACTTGTGTGTGTGTGTGAAAACTTTACTATTATTGTCTTTTATTGACATAACTAGTACTCATTTAAAGAAAAACATTTTATTAATGAATTAAGTTATGTATTTTTACAAAATTTATATATTTTACATTATTTAAAATTTCCCCGACGTTTCGCGTGCTTTACAGCGTGCGTGGTCACGGTAGACTGAAGACAAGAGGTGTTAATTGTCAAAATAAGTGTCACAGATGCAGAGAGGTTAAGTGTTATCTGTATTTATTGCCCCGGATTTGGTAATTTTTAGTCGACACTTATTTTGACAAATACAAACATACATAGCTTAATCCGTTAAAAGGTGTTTTTCTTTCAACTTTATTATTAATAAAAAGCTGTCCTACAAAGAAAAATACATAAGGAGGCTAGAAGGACTTCTTACCACTCGGTTCTGCCTTAATCAACAACTTCTCCTCTTCCTTCGTATCTGATTTTACTGCTTGGGTCGCCTTTATTTTCGCTTTCCTGAAAAAATGGTTATATTATCCGCAAAAAAGAAATAGAAATGATATTTTTTTAGACAAATTGAATACTCACTTTCCTCTAACCTTATATTTAATACAGTGTGTATTCCAATAATGTGCTTTAAGGTATGTATGCTTCTTGAATGACTTCCTGCAGAGCTTGCATTGTTTATCCTAAAATATATAAGAAACCTTTTTTAAAATAGCTTTTTGGACTCAATATAAAATATGATACTTATATAATCTTTGGAGGGTCCATAGCTACAGCGGATCCCGGTTGTGGTGGACAGCCGGTCTAATTATTCATTATCAATGTTTTAAGCGACAAAGCATTTCAATATATAACTTATGACAGAATCTCTATCTAGAAACCCACAAACAGTGCACAAGACGGTTTTTAGTTTTACTATATCTTATATATAAAATTCTCGTGTCACAGTTTTCGTTCCCATACTCCTCCGAAACGGCTTGACCGATTCTCATGAAACTTTGTGAGCGTATTGAGTAGGTCTTAGAATCGGACAACATCTATTTTTCATCCCCCTAAATGTTAAGGGTAGTCCATCTCATAATTTCATTTTTTAGACAAAATTTTTACTTTCTATTTTTTATGATACATACAAAAATACATACAATTCTAAATTTTCACCCTTCTACGATCAACCATTATTTTTTATTTATTTAATGAAAATTGAAATCACATGTATGGCAAAACAACGTTTGCCGGACCAGCAGCTATAAAAATGGCCATATCAAGTCAATTCAAATACATTTACTTTGCTATAAAACATTGAGATTTTGGTAAATTTCAGTAAAAATGAATAAATGCCTTACCGTTTCTGACTTGTGCCCATTTATATGACGAATGAGACTTGGCTTCGTACAGAACTCATTATTGCATATATCACAAATGTACTTATTTTTGTACAGATGTTTATTGGCTATATGATTTATTAGATATTTCTTTGAGTAAAAGCTGAAACATATTTTTACGTATAACAAATATTTACTTAAGAGAATACTACTGTACAATAAACAAGGAGTTAAGTGAATTGTCACTAAAGTGTCAAAGTGACAACTGACCGATTAACCATTCATATATTTCCAATAATAGAAATAGAATAAATTACCAATTCTTCTTTTTCTTTATTGTATGGCTTCAAAATATAAAGAATGTATTTTTCCAGTGTCACGTTTAGAATTAAAAAGAAAATTCCGAAATAAAAAAGGTCTATAATAGGAGAGAGCATGTTAAAAATATTATTATGATACAAATTTGGAGTTTCTCTGAGATCGAAGTACTCACCTGACATTACAATAGTCACACGTGACATACTTCCTCTTGACTTTGACATGTTGCTTTTTATGTTTGTTCAATTTATCTACACGCGAGAAGCGTTTATCGCAAAATTCACATTTGAAGTACCTCTCCGGATAGTGGAGGAATTCGTGGCGTTTCAGTGCTACCTGAAAACTTAACCTACTTCAAAAAAGGAGTTTTATAATCTCGTTATGTTTTGAAACAGCCAGACCATTATTAAGTTAAACACATTAAACTGAAAGTATAATATATAAATAGTAAGAAAATATTTTTTCTACATTTTAGTGTTTCTGATGTAACAAATGATGATTTTTACTTACCGCGTCCTTAAAAGCCTTTTCGCAGCCTTCATAAGTACAAGAGAAGGGTCGTTCGTCCAGGTGTGACCTGAGATGGGCTTCCATGTTTGGTTTGCAACTCTTCGTAACGCCGCAAACAGGGCATTTCAATGCGTACAGGCGTTTGTGAATTTTATTCTGGAAGAAATATAACGAAGCTATGAATTATCTAGTTGCAATTCTAAATGAAGACTGTAAAACTGCGAAGCAATGAAATGACATGACATAGTATGCTCTCATTCTGAAATCCTGTGGTCGCAACGCCAACAATGGATCAGGACAGCCAAGAGCGCTAACGGACCTCTTCTGACGCTCCTACATATAAAATAAATACGTATAATGTATTTATGCCAGTATGGTGGTCTTCAGTTCTGACTATGTAAGTGGGTTCTGCTACTGGTATTTGAGGGTAGAATGTTTATAGCATAATTCTGATTATGATTAATTGTTTAAGGCCGTCGCGAGGATGCTATAATAGTTGATACTCAGGTTCTGTAAATTAGGGATTGAAAAGAATAGCGGAGAGTTTATTGCCAGGAGAGTATATTAATTTCATTCTTGAGCCTTCAACGGCCTGTAATAGTTTTTTAAATGACCAATGTACTACCTCTTACTAACTCTTTTATATTCTGCCATTGAGAGCACACTTAAACCAATGTTAGCCTAATAAAACTCAAATGGCTCACAATATGCAGCCTCAGCGAAGTTTTGTCCCTGAACATCTTGCCGCACGCGTCACAAGGCAACACTTTCACATTTATACTCAGATGCGCTTGCGCTACGTGGAATTCTAATAATTTTTTCTTGCAAAACCTGAAAATAATTTTAAATTAATATAGTAGCCATACCCTCTCGATGTTGTTTATTAAATTTATTTATTAGATTTGTGGCCAAAAATCCACTTAAGACCACCTCGAGAAACTTTCATTTTGTAATTGCGAAAATGTGCCCGTCTATTGGGTATTCTCTTCCGGCCATAGCATAGCAACGACATTATACAAAAGTTAAGCTTTCCCCTTCAAGCTATAGCAAAGATAGCTAGATAACACTCACGTTTTCTCGCATATCTTACAATTGAAGGTGGGTACTTGTCCCAGGTGTCTGTTCTCGTGTTTCCTTAACGTCGAGCCGTCCCGGCACGCATACTCGCAGTAGCTGCACTTGAATGGTTTTGAATCTGTGGACATATGACAATCATTCACGTAGTTTACGCCACAGATAATAATTATACACAGAATTGAACGAACGGTTTTGTTAGTTCAGTGCGCAGCCGGTGGTACTTTATACAAGTATACGTGTCCCGAAGTCTAGTCAACACAATCACATACTATATATAAAAGAAAGTCATGTTAGTTACACTATTTATAACTCAAGAACGGCTGAACCGGAAGAAGGACATAGTAAATATACTTTTTACACCGTTCCCGTATGAAGTGACATAAGACGTGGTATAACAAAACACAACTGAATGGCGACATCTGATGACTGGGTAGAGTAAGTCGTAAGATTCAATAGATGGCGCAATGTCAAACGTTTCATATAAGCTACAAACAATTTAATAGCATAACTACAACATTGCTGAGGCTAAAGTATAGGTTAAATTTATTTTGTAGTAACCGAAATACAGTGAATTTAGCAGAATATTTGCTGTTAGCATAGCCACGTGTTACTTGTATTGATTTTTGCTTTACATAAACTGCACGAAAATTTTTATCAATTGTGTTCAAAGTTCTTCCCCTTCAAATACCAAACCAGTAAGTTTGTGCCAAGTTTAAAGTTTCCGGCTGCATTCGTAAATAATAATTTCATTGTAATAAGGGGTAATGGTAGTAATAATCAGTTATGAAGGTTGCCATTTTTTTTTACAAATGGTATCTATATAAAAATGCATGGTATTGTCCATGTCTGATGTTCCCGTACCGTTTCCCTTAATTAGTTTACAACATATTTGACAAAAACGTAAACCACAGCAACGCGTATCCGGCTCAGCTAGTATGCAATATTTTATGCAGAGAATTGGAATTGTATACGATCCGCACCAAGAACGCCACAGATAATAATTATACACGGAATCGAACGAACGATTGTGTTTGCTCAGTCGCCATCGAACGTGCGTAACACATCAAATCGCTCCAAACTGTGTTTCAGCTACGACCAATTTGACGCAACAAAATTGGTTGCCTTTTACGACAAGTAAAATTACTAAATAGCGTTTAAAATCATGTTTACGTTCCGGCTAATTTCATTTAATCACTATATGAAATGCACACGACCCGCCTTATACAACACTTCGTATAGTTTGAACTGGAGAACTGATTAATATATCCTTCACAAGAAGCCAAAAACTCTTGTATAATACAGGAATATTATTTATCTTTATTGATCCGTACTTGTAGTAAAATGTTATTATTGTCACAAACAGACGGATACTTTTTAATAAGGATAGCGTATATTTCCGTCTATCGCTTAGTCAGTCCATGGACAATGGTTATAATTGTTGTAATTTACATTATTGCTTCGTCTTTTTGTGGTGCGTATTTCAATGATCTCTATTTCAAACCTTATTACCACATCTAAACATAATTATGCGTATAGCTAATCTTCAGAGGTATATGCTAATCATATAAGTATAGCATACAATTACAGCTAAGTGCGTAGAAGCAATTTTTTTTTTCTATAATTCCCCCCTCGCTTGTCTAAGTTACGTATACCTGCGCGTGCTCGTTGCGCGTTGGGGTAAAATCAAACTACCAATTTTACAATTTGATGCGTTTTTAAATAATTATAATGGGATTAATTTTACATACGGTCCGTTAGAACAAAGCTAAGCTATTTATAGCTTCTATTATAGGTATAATATATATTATGTACACATAATATAATAACGATATTTTTTAATGTTTCCATAATTTCAGAAGCACGAGTTTTTTGCGAGGATTCTAACGCCTCACCATGGACACCGTTAGGTTACACCTGTCCCGTATTATGTGCGACTGTTGTCAATGCTATAAAAAGGTACATTCTACAGATTTTCCTATAAAATATACTTACCTTTTTATAACATATTTGAATAAATTCCAAATATTCCAGGCTACAAATAATGGATTACAAGAAAACTCTATTCCAAGATTTAACTTTAGAACCATTGAGTGATATCAATGAAGTTGTTTTTAGTATAGAGAGAAGCAAACAAACAGAAAAAGAGAAAATGCATAAACTTAACTTTGACAAGCATAACTACAAAAATTCGAAGAAAATTATTAAACAGAAAAGGGGAATTTACTATAACAAAATTAATAACAACATAAATCATATTTTTAACAAGGATATGAAAACGAACATAAATTTAAATGCCGATAAAATTGCAAATAATAGAGCATTACTTGATCCCAAATATGGTTATTTCAAAATAGAAGAAATCACGAAATTTGTCAACAAGATGGCGTCGTTACTCAAAACGGCGGACAATAATGCGACCGCTTTGAGAATTGGATTCAACAATTCCAGTGCTTCTAGAAAATTTCATATAGACAATACATTTGTTAGTATTATGACGAATATTCTGAACAAATATGTATCTTCCTCGTTCAAATTCACCCAAGAGATGACAGAGGTATGACTTTTACCAAATACAATACTTTATAAAAAACTAACTAAACCTATCTATCCTGGAGAAACCGTACTGCTAGAGTATAAGACTTCAATATGATAAATATATTCTAACCCTTTCAGGTGATCCTTCAAAAACTTTTCACCTCAGACGCACAAATGCGCCTCTACGATGTGGGACAATTATTGAAATATCTAAGACAAGCTGTGCATATAAATAACAACATAAACAACTACATAATCACTCTAAGGCCACGACATTGTATGTCTATAAGTATTCCGGGGTGCTTCTGTAAAACAGGGTAGGTCTACGCCCAAGTGAATAATAATACATTATGGCACTAGTGTGTAACAATGGTGATTACCGCCGAGGCGACAGTGAAAGAGCTGAGGACGGTGATCATAAATACACACGTGTATCATACGACGTTTTTCAAGACACTTGTGACCAAAATAACAACAAAAACTCATTTCATTTCAACAATGATTACGAGTTGTGAAAAATGTTTTGCTATGGCGGGAAAAAATAATCAGCTTTCTTATGCGCGCGCATTGCATTCGTCCACAGACTGATGAGGTTTTTTTAATTCCCGCGCCTATTCTGCCACGCACAACATGTGGAATGTAAAGTTTAATTTACTAAACATGTACGAATTAAAATCTAAGTATCTATATCAATAACAAAATTGCATTAAATAAGCAAGCAATAGGAATTACTTTACTTTATTTGTCCTATTGACGAACTTTTTTTAGAAAAACTTTTTAACAACAAATCAACTCAACCAACTATTAAACCTATTAAACAAAGAGTGAGTTTTTAGTCACAAGTTCATTATGGGTGTCATTATGTGCCTAGTTGCGGTGACCATAGCCACTTTATGAGCAAGTGTGTTGAAAATCATATTTATATAAATAACACATTTCATTCAGTCTGATCACATATGAAAGCCACGAGATTTTGAAAGGAGTCATTGACAGAAAGAAACAAATTTGAATCAGTTGATAAAATGCTTATTTCAGATTCGTGGAGAATTCAGGACAGTGTGTGCAGCCAGCAAAGTGTTTATCAGATAACTCTCTCTTAAAATATTTAGATAGGATTATTATATTACAGCAATGAGTTTCATTTACATTTTACTTATGTTTTATCTTAGGAAGGAAGCACCCCAATTCATGGTTTGAAAAAAAGTTCATTTGATTATATTAAACAGCAAGCCTTTCAATAAATTTCCAATATATGTTAATAATGAAATTTTTTTATATAGATAAAGCATACGAGGGTAAAATAGTAATATTGATTGTGTATTAACAACTGTGTATGAAATATGTCCCGATATTTACTAATTTATTCATGTTACCTTTTAAGAATAAAATATATACTTCATTTGACTAAAATATTATTTAATCCCCATTAAGATAGTAAATACTAGAGTAGTAAATACCGATCCATAGACTTTTATTTCAGATTGAAAATGAAAAAGTGTAATATATACTGATCAATATTTACAACCCATCTTTGATGATGTTAATATAGTCCACTAATGCCTAATAAAACCCTAATAAAACTTTTAAACTGATTTTACATTTGACTGTACCAGCAAAGTATTTAATTATAACAACATGTTTTATTTTATGTATTTAGTTATTATATTATTTGTTTGCTGTGATATTTAGCTATATACACTTGCTCTAACCAGCACTTTAGGTATTAGGTATATTTTATTTTGGTATAGATTTATTTATATGAGTACTTACTCTTGTGTATTAGGATGTGGCCAGATAGGGTGTATGAGGAATTGAAGCCTTTGTTGCACCATTTGCATTTGTATGGCCTCTCATCTGAAATTGCAAGTATTCATCTGTAATTTGAAAATAGTATAACTTTAGATAATTCAATAGGTATTGGAACAGATTATGATTCAGCATGTTACTCTCTGCAGTGGGCTTTTCTTTCTTCACTTAGATTTATATTAAAGTTTAGTTTTTATTATTATTCTGGTAACTAACTTAGAAGGGATACAAGTAATGTTATGATTTAATATATACACTGTGTTATTTCAATCCAAATATTTAATTATAATGCAAGATAATATAAAATATTCACCTGTGTGAACAAGTCTATGCTTTGTAAGCGAGCTCTTATAATGAAACTTTTTACCACAATCCTCACATTCATGTTCAACAGGTTCACTATGAACACTTTTTCTATGCCTACCAAGGTACCTCTTTGTTTTAAAGGTGGCATTGCAAATAGAACATTCATATGGACGATCTTCTGAATGTAATTCTATATGGCGGGATAGACCTATTCTTTCTGTGAATTTCTGTAATTAATTTGGTTTCTTTATTATTGTTTATTTTTATTAGTTAAGAACAATGTTTATGGATTAAATTAAATATTTCAACTACTGATCCAATAAAACTTTTTTGTTCAGATTAATTTATTCATATTATATAATCAAGTTGCAAATTATAGTCAAATTTCTTACTGATAACAGCCTTACTTCTTTATTAGTTTCCCATACTAGTTTTCTCTTGGTGGTGGAAAAATTATTAAATATTACAGGAATACATTTAACATACCTTTCCACATTCCGGACATTTGTGTGTCTTAGGTTTTGTTGTTTTCTTTTTCGCTTTAGCCATTTTTTCATATTGTCTGCAATTATAATCTTGCTTATGGATTGGTATTTACTAGTTATCTTAGTGAGGATTAAACAATATTTAAATCTTAGTATAACATTTGCAGTATTTGTTAAAAGTCAACATCTTATTTAAAAAAAGGGAACGTGAATTGTTTAGTAAATATCGAGACGCATTTCATACACAGTCGGGTATCTATAATTTGTATTTGTTTATTCCTACCCTCATATGCAAAAAATACATTAATAACATATTTATTGTAATGTCACATGCCTGCTCTTGAATATAATCAATTAAACTGTATTTCGAACCGAGTATCTAACATTGTTGGGCTTCCAAATTAAAGCATAACTAAAATGTATGTACGTTTGTTAAATTGTGATTTGTGGTAACTGGTACTATGCACAATATTTCAGTTTTGTTTTGACAAGTTTTGACATTGTGATTAAAAGCAGTTTTTAAAAAGCATATTCGTTCGATAGCATAATCTGTATTTCTTAGTTTTAGTACTCTTGCAAATCCCAAAATATCTATGAGCGTCAGAGACATTTAACGTACAGTGTACTTGACGGCGGTCAACTGCCAATTATGATAATAATTTCCATGTGATGTTATGTCACACCGCGGTTCATTCAATTTTATTGATTTAAAGTAAATTATTTAATATTTTTATAATAAAATCCTAATATTCATATCATTGACACGTTTGTAATATAAAAGATATTAATCAAATCCATTAATAGGTTTATGGTGGTGAAAATGTAGGAACCGTGACTGTATAAATACATTAAATTTTTATCTAAGTTAATAACCTTGCCATTAAAACCAGTGTAAGTAGTTATTAATTTCCTATGTTACGTGGGCCTTGAATGCAAGTCCAAGGTGAGTCTCAACTCTCAGACTTATAAAAATTAAATTTCGTTGTTTATAAAGTGCACTTTCCTTATAGGAATATCACAGGTTAGAAATATGTCATAACAATAACAATATTTGCGTAACATACCTCTCAAGTTTTATAATTAATAATTTATGTTTTCCTTGAATTGATATTCCTAGAATAAATATTTCCTATAAATCATAGGCATTATTTATACATAATGTATAAGTATAATAATGTTCTGAAACTGAGTGGATTTATTGTTAGTTGATTTTATTTATTGTAATAAATATTTGTAAAAGCAACAGTTTAAGTGATAATATGGAGCATTTGGAGTTTGCTGGCACTTAATACCACTCTCTCTGATCTGCCTATCTACCTTGATCCTTTTTATGGTTAAATTCATTTAAATATATAATATTGTCTTTTATTGACATAACTGTTACTCATTTAATGAAAAACACTTTTTAATGGATTTATGTTATGTATTGTTTGCAAAATTTAAATATAATTAAATTATTTAAAAATTTTCCCAACGTTTTGTGTGCTTTACAGCGTGCGTGGTCACGATGGACTGAAGACAAAAGTGTTCACTGTCAAATTAAGTGTTACAGCTGCAGTAAATATATGATAATTCTGTTATTTGTTTACAGGGCAAAATGTTGAACACAACCCTACGTCACTGTACAAGTTTAAAATTAAAACCGCTAGTCCAATTGCACAGACATATATTAAGACAGTTCTCAAATCCATCCAAATCATGTTTGTGTGGAACAAAATACCAAAGACAAACAGTATTTTATAGAGTACACTCAACACAAAGTGATCATCATAGACAAAAGGCTGTAATAGAGACAACTGCACCTAAGCTTGTAATAGATAAAATTAAATATGATGAAAAAGAGGGCAATTTCAGATTATTCTGGAGAGACAAAGTTGATCCATATATAAAATTGGCAAGATGGGATAAACCTATAGGTAATCATCCTTCTATCAGCATAGCTGAATACACAGGCAATAACATCATCATGGTAATGAAGCCTCTATAATTATTGCCTTGGTTTCCTCATGTATTGTTCGGAACTTGGGACTTGCAGGGCCAGATAATAATTAGAAGAAAACAGTAATATATTTAAATAAGTACCCTTTTTTGGGCATAAAACTTGAATAATTTTAGGAGGTAATAGATCAAAAATCATAATTAGTTATCCCAGATTCCTGCCTAATAGTGTTTTGGTTCATTTTTAAATAATAAAATTGCTTAATCAAGCTCATCAGCAGATATCTCAACTCATTGAGAGGGTTTGACTCAATATAAAACTAATATAATCACTATTACTTTACCTGTTTCAGGTGTCTACCTCCTCTATTTCCCAAGCACATGGTCGATAGCCTTAGCCTCCATCCCCGGTAATGTAGATCTTTACACTAGTTTACATACTGCGGGTTTGTTCCTAGCTGGTGCAGGTCTTATGAGAGGAGCTGGGTGTACAATTAATGATTTATGGGACAGAGATATTGATAAACAGGTAAATAATACAAAAATAAAGTTTGTAAATATTTTGCATTAGGTGCAGAGTATATTATGACAAGTATATATATTTTCAGCTCCTGTACTATTGTACTAAATAGGTATGAAATTATCATCAGAAAAAGCATCATTTTCTAATTAAATATTTAAAAAAAAAACTATATAAATTATAATTAGTTCCTTTCTATATCAAAGAGATCGCATACATATACTATAAATATAATGTTTTGTTCCAGGTAGAAAGGACAGCAAACCGCCCTCTAGCGGCCGGCTTGATAACCCAGAAGCAAGCAATTGCCTTTCTCGCCTTACAATTGAGTCTGGGTCTAGCAATTTTATTACAATTCAATTGTTATAGTGTCGTGTTAGGTGCCAGTAGTATGTGTAAGTTGAGCCAGGCCCATTTTCCTCTGCCTACATATACATTTTCCACAGTGGGATGCTGATGAACAATAAAACCTTTACTATTTTCATTACATGAGATATATTATAACTAATATCAAATCTAGATCATATTTTGTTCAGTTGTCTATGAATAGCACAATTTTAATAATAGCTGAGAAACATTTTGTTGCTGAAGCCAAACAAAAGCATGTGCATTGCAACATAGACAAGAAATGGTTTTTTTGTCCTGTTAATCCTAGAATGTTTATTATATTTGAGTCATTTTTTAATATTAAGCCTCAAAGAAAGGTCTCAGAATATTTTGCTCTGTTACAGTCTTCGTGATAACCTACCCCCTTGCGAAGCGGTTCACAAACTACCCTCAGGTATACCTCGGAGCCACATTCAATTGGGGAGCATTACTGGGTTATTCTGTGCTACAAGGACATTTGGAACCATCTGTGTGTGTGCCATTGTATGTAGCAGCAATGGCCTGGACTGTGTTATATGACACAATATATGCACATCAGGTATGCACTTTTGCAATAGATCAAAGTAATGGATTGTATGGTCAGAAGTGACTGTCTTTTAGTATTTTGAACTGAACAATGTATCAGACAGAGCCATAAGGTTTAAGTTAGTGGAATTCTCTCAATGCTATTGGGACATTTACCACACCAAACTAAAGGTCTGGGAAGGAGGCTTTGCCTGCGAAAGAATATGCGAAATGAAAAAGCCAATGCAATGTTGAGATAAATTTATTAATTCGAAGTATTCAAATATAAAGCACATGTAATTTTTTTCATGCGTTGTTTTATGTGCATCTTCACCTATAAGATTTAGAACAACTTATTTATATAGCCTGTGATTTTATTGTCCTAAATAGCTTTCTTATAACCAAATTTTGTCATTTTGTTAAGGACAAAGCCGACGATTCTCGCATAGGTGTGAAGTCCACAGCCCTAACGTTTGGTGAGCACACCAAACCGGCGTTAACAGCGGCCTTGTCGATATCTTTAGCTGGCTTTTCTCTGGCGGGGTACGCGGCAGACCTTAATGTGCTGTACTATGCCGGTTTGGTCGCGTTTGCGGGACACGCTGGTAGACAAGTGAGTAAAATATTCATTGATTTTAAGTCTATTAAAAGTGGGCAACACGTACGCTGTCATACATAAACACTAAAAATGTTTGAAGACTTATTTTTCGATGTTGTCACATTATTATTTGTTTTATGTATTTCGTTTACTTTCCAGATATACACTCTCGACCCGGACAGCCCTGCTGATTGTGCGAAAAAGTTTAAGTCGAACGCCGTCGTTGGATTAATAATATTAATGGGTATTTTAGGTGGGGGGTACACAAAATATATGGAAAATCGGGAGAAATTTCGAGGAAAAGAGAATCCAGAAGTCACTAAGAGTTGCTTGTTCGGTTGACAGTGACATCTGTCATACTGAGCTGTCAATTAATGATATGTAATTTGCTGTCACAGGCAAATGTCTAAAGATGTAAAAAAACTGAAAGTTTTGTGAATATTTTTTTTGTAGTGGCTGTGAATTTTATATATGTTGAATTTGTTTTAACTGATGATAGTTTTTTTTTATTAATGAGTTTCATTCATTCAAGTCCATTTTAGTCCATCAATGGAGAGTCCCTAACAGCTTTTTTAAACTATGATTAAATTAGTTTTAATCCAGATATTTATGTAAGATTAGTATATTTTTTATTTTAAAGAAAAGAAATAGACAAGTTAAGTAACATAAACCAAAATTCTGCGTTGGAGTTATTAATTAATGACCCGAGCAGGTGTATCAAGGAATGTTGATATTAATAGGTTGGCCGTGGTCTGGGTATACAACATGTTTTATGGAAAGTATATATAATTGTCATCTTCAACACAAGTTATAAATATCTTACCATGGTACTAACATGTTAAATATATGCTGTATAGTCATTATTTAAATATTCAAATTCCTATGGTTTAATGTGATGTAGACAGTGATATTTATCAATCCCGTATTTTTGCTGGTGATTTGGAAGTATAGTGGCTGGCTAAGAATATAATTCTTAAGTTTAACTTTTAGCTTCAGTGAAAATTTACTTTGGTGAATTGCCATTAAAAACATTTTTTGTTTTTGGGTCAAATTGCTTGTCTCATACAGTATTTAATATTTTATGTAAATATTGTAATAATGTTACCAAAAATATGTAATACTAATAATTATTATTATTTGCATAAAAATAATTTGTAAAAAATGTTTTATAGTTATATTGGAACAATAGTGAATAAACCACTGTAATATAGAGCTCATTGTGAGTTGTCTGTATATAAATATTTATAATGAATGTGTTGAGTATTCTTGATTTTCATGTTTTATGTTGTTTTGTAAAATAAAAATTGTTCTTGCCAGGTACGTTTTTTTAAGGATAACCTCGAATTATAAAAAAGAGTTAATAATCGTTTGCGTTAAAGAATTTAAAAAAAATATTATTAATAATTTAAAAAATTATAAATAAATCACATTGGGCCCATAAACTGTTAAGTTGTATAAAAGAAAAAACTTATTTATTAAATTTTTTAGTCACCATGTTCTGACTGACGAACAGAGAATCCCGGGTTCGATTTCCAGAAAGGTCAACATACGTATATCAATTCTGTAAACAGTTGCCTATAACACAAGTCATTTACTTTAAGCAAGTTATACATTTAATATATTTAGGGCTAGTTTATACATTTATTAATTATAAATAGAACGTAACTAGCTCGTATCCATCAAATGATTAATAAGGTTTTAAAGCCATGGACAGCAAAAAATTCAGCGCGATAGCCACACCTATAGAACAACGCATGTGAAAATATATTTTAATTACTTATACAAATTTTTAATAACATAAAAAAAAAACAATCATCATCAATAATGTTATTTCGTCATGAAAAATGGGTGATGCGATTAAAAGACCGTCGTCGTAGTTACGCTACTTCTCGCAATATGCGCCCATGGGCAACGATTCAAATTACTTTTTCAACAGAGTAAACAAAAAATTACACGTTAGTCTTCAATTCTGTAAAAGGACGCGTTGACATACATGCCATTGACATTGTACACTCTACACTCTATAGTTTGCAATCAAGCCTCCCCAGTGTTTTCTAATCGCATACTGTTAACTGTCAGTACTCGCTGGTTTAATACATTATACATCGCAATTTGGGGAAACTCATAATAATCATCCTCTTATAATTACAATTCTCTATATTACAATATCAAAGTTGTCGTATATATCAAAATCTAACTTTTCTTAATTTGAACGCCTTTTCAAGTCACTATGTTCCAGTCCACGACTGAGCTTGCTAATCGTATCCCTATCGAAAAAGAGAAGTCTCCTATTTGTGAAGATAATGGAACGTACGATTGTGATATGTGCGATTCTGGTGGGTGGACAAGTGAAACAGAAATCGAAGTACACAAACATATGAAACATAAACAGGAAATGTTACATTTGCTATATGAAGACTCCGATGAATTGTGTGAAGTAAGTTTAATTAAAAGATTATCAAACAAACATAAACTGATAAAAATTTATTAAAATTAAAAGTACTAATATCAACTTTTGTAAGTGTAAATATATTACATTTACAAAAGTAAGTACATTTCGAAATTAAAGGCTTTAATTTCGAAATGTACAATGCTATTTTTTATCTTTTTAAATTATGTCACATAATTGAGTGTGCCTGATCCTGGCATAGGCCTCCTAGGAACTTTGTCATGACATCCTTTTCACCTCGGCGTATCAATCTAAGATGACTAAGCTCTATTGTTCTTGCTTGTCTATCATGTCCCCTGATAATTCGATTTAAGTTGGTCTTTTTGGCTTAGGACCTCAGTGACTCCATATTTCAGTATTTCCTTTCATGGCACTCAATGCTATTTAAGTTGTCTCTTTATTGTTATGCTTCTCTCTGTTGCCTTAAGGCAGCTCTACAGTTTTTGTCTATGTTAATAAAGTGAGTGCCATGACTGCCTTCCATAAGTTACAACTGGAAATATGCAGGAGCTTTTCTTTGATTGTCATGTATGCAGATTTTATGATTTCCCTTGGTGACCAGTGCAGAATAATTAGGGGATAAAAGAACCATCCCCTAATTATTAATTAATTATTCTGATGATTTCTTGCTATTTTCAAAGTTAATTAGTAAATGTAGGTTGTGCTTATTGTTTAAGTGATTTACAAGATTGAGAGGGTTGCAACCTTAAGGTAACTAAAGATATTTCGTTAAATCTTATTTTAAAGAGAACTGTGTGGAAGTTTGCCTTTAAATAACTATCATATTTAGTAATATTTTATAATTTATTTTCAGATGTGTGTAAAAAAGTTTGATAGTTCTGATGACTTAAAGAAGCATATTAAATCTGAACATCTTCTCAGTTCTGAAGATGCTGTCCGTGTTGAACGAGAGCTATTTATTTGTGATGTTTGTCAGGCATTCTTCTTCAACAAAAAGCAGTTGGCTGTTCACATAGTTCACTGTCATATAAACATAAAGAAGATAGAATGTGCTCGCTGCAACAGAACAGTACCATCAAAAAACCTTTGGTTTCACTATATCCATCATAATATACAAAGTGTTGCAACATGCCAAATATGTTTTTTAAAATGTAAGGACCGTAAAGCATTGAAAGAGCACATCCTTACCCATAGTAAATATTTCAATTGTGATATATGTCTATATCAAACAAAGAAGGAGGATTTATTTAACAATCATATTCAATTGAGGCATAACCGAAATCTTTCTTGTCTTCCTACATATGATATTAATCTTTACTTCTATCCAACATCTTATACCAAAAAATTGTGCAGAACATCGCATTTCCGTGGCTTGATGCTGTCAAATAATTTTAGGGTTTGCATATTGTGTCGAGAAATTCTTGACCACCCAATAAAAATGCATATGCATATATTTGAGCATGTTATGGGTAATGATATTGCTGAAAATAAGTATCAGTGTGTCTGTGGAGAGGTATTCTCCAATAAGGTACTCTTGAAACAGCACATATTTCAGTTAAAAGGAAGTCATGCTCCAAAAAATTGATGTAATTCTAAAGATTGTAATTTTCTTTTAGGATATTAGTGTTGTAAGAACAATTTGTAATAAAAGTGGAAGGAATGCATAAATTTGTTGGTAGTCTTAGTTATTGAAAATTAATTTATCTTAAAATTGACCATCCATAAAGGATAAGTCACCATAAAGGTGACCATCATTTAAAATAATATGTTCTCAATTATTTAGGTCAAATTGAAATCTGTAACACCTGATGGTTTGTATTCAGTAATTAAGTTGGCCAATCAAGATGAGCATGTTTTTATATTTTACTCAATTCAATATGGATAGGCAAACTTTCCTTAAAACACTGTCAAGGTTATGCTAACATAATAGAGAGAGTCAAGAATGTCATGTAATTCACTCTTTATTAAAATTTATTATGCTCATTTGCACCATGCATTGGGTATAGCTAAACGCAACAAAATTGAATGTT
Organism: Pontia daplidice; assembly: GCA_963693355.1. NCBI lineage: Eukaryota > Metazoa > Arthropoda > Insecta > Lepidoptera > Pieridae > Pontia > Pontia daplidice. The sequence continues at coordinate 423,312 of CAVNZL010000077.1, forward strand.
AAAAAATCATTATTTTTGAAAATCACTGCAAAACACAAAACACTTTACTGAATTAAAATGCACCATTACATTCTGAGTTATAAATAGCCATTTTAATTAAGTCAAACTAAAAGTTAATTCAGCAGAATTATTCCTTGTGTTCAATCAATTCATATTAATGTTACTTTCTAGTTTTTCAAGCATATTTGAATTAGGTTGCATAGTTTTTCTTTGTTTTTTAAAAATTAGTATATAAACATGCAAATCCTTCCTATTTTTAATATTGGTATAGATATAAATAGTATATTTTAGTAAATAAATAATAGACTAACTAGAATTTCTGAATAAAATATCAGCTTACATTTGAATCTGTAAAGATGGATCATCTATGTAAAATGCCTTATGAATAAACAAATAAAAAATAGTTTTTTTTAACATAAATATATTTTTGTTTTATTCTCTCAAACTGTTATGTAAGATATGAAACGAGAATTGACATCTACGCATATATATAAATTAAAGAATTGCCAATTTCTTCATTTATTTTGATAAGATTTCAAAGTAAAAGTTATTAATTTAAATTTTTTTATAGTTTTTGAAATTTCTAAGCTTGAGTTAATATAAAATCAAAAATAATACCAAGAAAAGTTTGCCTCATTATGTACAACTCAACCCCTACATGAAAAACATTGGTATTGTGATTTCCTACTTAGAATTAAACTATGAAGTTTTTAAATTGATGGTGTTTTTGTGTGAAAATCACCTACGTAGCCTTTATTAAAGTAATTTATTCTGAGTCTCATGGCTATACAATGTTGTCAATAAAAGGCTTCAGGATTATAAATAAAAATAATAATTAAATGCTCATCCTTAAGTTTTATAAAATCCAACTGCATAATCATGCCTGGTACAAAATCATGATAATTAATTTAATCAATTCGTGCGCTGTTTCTGTAATTCTTGCCAACGAAAGAATTGAACTTGGACTCAGGGACGAAGGCCCAAGAGATGCCGCTTGAAAATGGGTTTGATCCATAACCGAAAGACGGTACAGCAATAACATTAATACATTGGCCATTACTGCCTGATCCCTGGGCAGTGCCGAAACCTAATCCAAAACCGAAGCCGGTGCTGACTTGTTGGTCGAAATCGATTCCAGATCCGGAATTACCACGTCCTTGTCTAATGCCTACTCCAGAACCGGAGCTTCCAGAGCCGGAACAACCGCAATTTTTGGAGTCTCCTGTTCCAGAACCTGAACTTCCTTGTCCTTGTCCAATTGCTACTCCAGAACCGGAGCCTCCAGAACCGGCACCTCCAGAGCCGGAGCTACCTTGTCCTTGTCCGTTTGCTACTCCAGAACCGGAGCCTCCAGAACCGGCACCTCCAGAGCCGGAGCTACCTTGTCCTTGTCCGTTTGCTACTCCAGAACCGGAGCCTCCAGAACCGGCACCTCCAGAGCCGGAGCTACCTTGTCCTTGTCCAATTGCTACTCCAGAACCGGAGCCTCCAGAACCGGCACCTCCAGAGCCGGAGCTACCTTGTCCTTGTCCAATTGCTACTCCAGAACCGGAGCCTCCAGAACTGGAGCTACCTTGTCCTTGTCCAATTGCTACTCCAGAACCGGAGCCTCCAGAACCAGCGCCTCCAGAGCCGGAGCTACCTTGTCCTTGTCCGATTGCTACTCCAGAACCGGAGCCTCCAGAGCCGGAGCTACCTTGTCCTTGTCCGATTGCTACTCCAGAACCGGAGCCTCCAGAGCCGGAGCTACCTTGTCCTTGTCCGATTGCTACTCCAGAACCGGAGCCTCCAGAACCAGCGCCTCCAGAGCCGGAGCTACCTTGTCCTTGTCCAATTGCTACTCCAGAACCGGAGCCTCCAGAACCAGCGCCTCCAGAGCCGGAGCTACCTTGTCCTTGTCCAATTGCTACTCCAGAACCGGAGCCTCCAGAACCAGCGCCTCCAGAGCCGGAGCTACCTTGTCCTTGTCCGATTGCTACTCCAGAACCGGAGCCTCCAGAACCAGCGCCTCCAGAGCCGGAGCTACCTTGTCCTTGTCCGATTGCTACTCCAGAACCGGAGCCTCCAGAACCAGCGCCTCCAGAGCCGGAGCTACCTTGTCCTTGTCCGATTGCTACTCCAGAACCGGAGCCTCCAGAGCCGGAGCTACCTTGTCCTTGTCCGATTGCTACACCAGAACCGGAGCCTCCAGAACCAGCGCCTCCAGAGCCGGAGCTACCTTGTCCTTGTCCGATTGCTACTCCAGAACCGGAGCCTCCAGAGCCGGAGCTACCTTGTCCTTGTCCGATTGCTACTCCAGAACCGGAGCCTCCAGAGCCGGAGCTACCTTGTCCTTGTCCGATTGCTACTCCAGAACCGGCGCCTCCAGAGCCGGAGCTACCTTGTCCTTGTCCGATTGCTACTCCAGAACCGGAGCCTCCAGAGCCGGAGCTACCTTGTCCTTGTCCGATTGCTACACCAGAACCGGAGCCTCCAGAACCAGCGCCTCCAGAGCCGGAGCTACCTTGTCCTTGTCCGATTGCTACTCCAGAACCGGAGCCTCCAGAACCAGCGCCTCCAGAGCCGGAGCTACCTTGTCCTTGTCCAATTGCTACTCCAGAACCGGAGCCTCCAGAACCAGCGCCTCCAGAGCCGGAGCTACCTTGTCCTTGTCCAATTGCTACTCCAGAACCGGAGCCTCCAGAACCAGCGCCTCCAGAGCCGGAGCTACCTTGTCCTTGTCCGATTGCTACTCCAGAACCGGAGCCTCCAGAACCAGCGCCTCCAGAGCCGGAGCTACCTTGTCCTTGTCCGATTGCTACTCCAGAACCGGAGCCTCCAGAACCAGCGCCTCCAGAGCCGGAGCTACCTTGTCCTTGTCCGATTGCTACTCCAGAACCAGCGCCTCCAGAGCCGGAGCTACCTTGTCCTTGTCCAATTGCTACTCCAGATCCAGCGCCTCCAGAGCCGGAGCTACCTTGTCCTTGTCCAATTGCTACTCCAGAACCGGAGCCTCCAGAACCAGCGCCTCCAGAGCCGGAGCTACCTTGTCCTTGTCCAATTGCTACTCCAGAACCGGAGCCTCCAGAACCAGCGCCTCCAGAGCCGGAGATACCTTGTCCTTGTCCAATTGCTACTCCAGAACCAGCGCCTCCAGAGCCGGAGCTACCTTGTCCTTGTCCAATTGCTACTCCAGAACCGGAGCCTCCAGAACCGGCACCTCCAGAGCCGGAGCTACCTTGTCCTTGTCCGATTGCTACTCCAGAACCGGAGCCTCCAGAACCGGAGCCTCCAGAGCCGGAGCTACCTTGTCCTTGTCCGATTGCTACTCCAGAACCGGAGCCTCCAGAACCGGCACCTCCAGAGCCGGAGCTACCTTGTCCTTGTCCAATTGCTACTCCAGAACCGGAGCCTCCAGAACCAGCGCCTCCAGAGCCGGAGCTACCTTGTCCTTGTCCAATTGCTACTCCAGAACCGGAGCCTCCAGAACCAGCGCCTCCAGAGCCGGAGCTACCTTGTCCTTGTCCGATTGCTACTCCAGAACCGGAGCCTCCAGAACCAGCGCCTCCAGAGCCGGAGCTACCTTGTCCTTGTCCGATTGCTACTCCAGAACCGGAGCCTCCAGAACCAGCGCCTCCAGAGCCGGAGCTACCTTGTCCTTGTCCGATTGCTACTCCAGAACCGGAGCCTCCAGAACCGGCACCTCCAGAGCCGGAGCTACCTTGTCCTTGTCCAATTGCTACTCCAGAACCGGAGCCTCCAGAACCAGCGCCTCCAGAGCCGGAGCTACCTTGTCCTTGTCCAATTGCTACTCCAGAACCGGAGCCTCCAGAACCAGCGCCTCCAGAGCCGGAGCTACCTTGTCCTTGTCCGATTGCTACTCCAGAACCGGAGCCTCCAGAACCAGCGCCTCCAGAGCCGGAGCTACCTTGTCCTTGTCCGATTGCTACTCCAGAACCGGAGCCTCCAGAACCAGCGCCTCCAGAGCCGGAGCTACCTTGTCCTTGTCCGATTGCTACTCCAGAACCGGAGCCTCCAGAACCAGCGCCTCCAGAGCCGGAGCTACCTTGCCCTTGTCCGATTGCTACTCCAGAACCGGAGCCTCCAGAACCAGCGCCTCCAGAGCCGGAGCTACCTTGTCCTTGTCCGATTGCTACTCCAGAACCGGAGCCTCCAGAACCAGCGCCTCCAGAGCCGGAGCTACCTTGTCCTTGTCCGATTGCTACTCCAGAACCGGAGCCTCCAGAGCCGGAGCTACCTTGTCCTTGTCCAATTGCTACTCCAGAACCGGAGCCTCCAGAACCAGCGCCTCCAGAGCCGGAGCTACCTTGTCCTTGTCCAATTGCTACTCCAGAACCAGCGCCTCCAGAGCCGGAGCTACCTTGTCCTTGTCCGATTGCTACTCCAGAACCGGAGCCTCCAGAGCCGGAGCTACCTTGTCCTTGTCCAATTGCTACTCCAGAACCGGAGCCTCCAGAACCAGCGCCTCCAGAGCCGGAGCTACCTTGTCCTTGTCCAATTGCTACTCCAGAACCAGCGCCTCCAGAGCCGGAGCTACCTTGTCCTTGTCCGATTGCTACTCCAGAACCGGAGCCTCCAGAGCCGGAGCTACCTTGTCCTTGTCCAATTGCTACTCCAGAACCGGAGCCTCCAGAACCAGCGCCTCCAGAGCCGGAGCTACCTTGTCCTTGTCCAATTGCTACTCCAGAACCGGAGCCTCCAGAGCCGGAGCTACCTTGTCCTTGTCCGATTGCTACTCCAGAACCAGCGCCTCCAGAGCCGGAGCTACCTTGTCCTTGTCCGATGACTGTTCCAGAACTAGAATCGCCCGCACCATCTTCGTCGTCGTCATCCCAATCTCCTCCGTTGTTGTTTTTGTCGTCATCATCGTTGCCGTCGATAGGATTAAATGGCCCTCTGATACCATTGCATGGTTTTATTATATTGTGCACTTCCTGCCACAGGTGTAAAACACCTGCAAAAAAGCATCGCTTTGTTGTTTATGGGGATTTTAATCAATTTATTATATTTCCAATTTGTATGAAGTAATAATCGTTGATAATGTCGTTGATTAATCAATTGTCAATAGATAGCAAATTTCTCACCTGGGTAGCCTTGTTTGTGAAGAATCGGGTGGCACGTCTTGATTATTCCCAAAGAAATCGAAGCTCCCACTGTAATGTGAATGCTTAAGATTATTTACCATACATTTCTTCAATGCGGTCAAAAATTATTTCTATCCTTATTCCCAGTACCACATTCGCTCTGTTGTCGCTAAGTTTACAGGATTGAGAACAGAAACTGCGATAACTACATATAACTACAATTTAGTATGTTTTAATATAAGTCGAATTTTTATATATTTTGCTTGTTAGATTAAACTTCAATGTTGAGCCAAATTTGATTCTAATTATTATTAGATATTTTTTAATTATTATTATTATTTATTGCCTTAATAATAAGGTTGTACTTACAGTCCGCTTTGTAGGAGTTTCCAAATGCACCGACCAATATTGCAACTGGAACATGAAACTTAGATAAAAACAACAGAACACAAATGTTTATTTATTTATTATAAAAACTGGTTCGGTTTGTAAAAAGTCAATTTGACATCTATTTCATTTGTTTGAGATATTTAGGTAAGCAGGCGCATCAGCCTCCATTAGCAGATTTCGGTAGCAGTCGAGCCAAAAAAGGCGTAATTATTAAATAAATGAAAGTCATTTTACCTTGCAAGAACACCCAGTTGAACGAATTCCTGTTGATGTTTTGTCTGTCTGTAAAATAAAAAAATAAGATCTTAATTTTGACGCCAATTGAGATGATAGAAGCCTTTGTCAATGAAGGAAATAATTAACTGACTAAAAACAAAAGCATCATTGCTTGCATCACTTAGACGTAAGCATTTTAGTTATTTTTATTAATTTTATTTTCTTGCAACCATGACACGAAGGTTATGTAATTATACTTACTGTCGAGTCCCTGTGCTATTTCCAGACCAATCTTGAACATTACGTAAACGAAGCCTTTAGTAGAGCCGATTCCTGTCACATACAAAAGAAATATTTTTAAAAAAGTCTGTTGCTGGCTGAGGCTTTAAGGCGAGTGTCATCAGTGGCGAAGAGGGGAGTAACGACAAAGGGAGATTTTAACAGCAAAATCTTAAAAGTAAACAACTTAAGGATATAAAAAAATATAAGATAAGAAGATTGTTAATAATTTGGAGTAGATCTGAGTAGTAGCTTCGTTTTTATTACCTCTGCCATTAGTGTATTTGGTGATGTGCGCGTTGACCAGTTGAACAGCGTTCTCTACTTGGAATCTTTGGACGATTTCATTGGCACTCTTGCCGCATCCTCTTATCCCGAACTGTGAGTAATCTCGCGTGCACAATGGTGGCGCGGCGGATTCTGAAAATCAGAGGATACTATTTATAACTGAAGCTTTATTGTCAATGGACAAGTCAAGAAAAAAGCTGACTCTGGCTCTTGAGTGTAACTAATCTATTCTAATCTTCAAAATTGAATGTAGGCTGGACACTAAAAAATAAAACTCATTTAACGTATTCAAAACCACATAGTCAAATTTTCAGCGAAGTTTACTTTGAACATTCGGGACGTAAACATTTAATGAGTAATGTAATCATTGTTAATCTAAGCTATTCTCATCAATTAAATTTTTAAATTATTATATAGAATATAAATTACCTGTGTATTGTTGATCAAACCAATGTTTGTTCAATTAATTTTTGAAGAGGCGTTGCATTAAATCTTATAACATTGTCCTTCTAAAGGAAATATTTGAAATTATTTAATAATAAAACTTACGTGGGCTAAGATTGAGGCACACGGAGATTCTTGAGTAAGCAATTACCACTGGAAATTATGTTATAGGATATTACTAATTAATTTGGAATTTGACTTTTGGGGGATAATTTATATATGTATAATATCAAATAGAGACGCTATAGTCTCTGGTCTGGTTCTCAGACTTTTGTTTCATGACTTTATCAATAGACAGGTAGGTGGTCAGCCAACTATTTTTCCTCGTAGTACGAGCGTTTAATTACACATAGAAAGGAAAAGCAATTGCTCCTCCAGGATTTGAAGGCAGAGTCAAGAGTCGCACTTGAAGCTACACGGCACGGCAGAGTGATAGTCTACAAAATGATTTATTTCGAAGCAGTGAAATATGGAAATAATAATCATAATAATGTATAAATAATAATAATGGCAAATAACAATTGAAACGTAGATTATATACTTACATCTTGCAAGCAGAGAACCATCTGTAAAGTAGACGTGTGTTTTAATTATATTATCCAGATTATAAAAAATCACATGCACTCAATCTAAGTTCTATAAGAAGCTTCTGAAAGCCATTCTTGAAGATTCAGAATGTAAAATACAAGTGCCAAGTTCTATTAAAAAACTGAATGGACTTTAAAAAAAAAATATAAGCAAAACGCATGTTTTACATAAGAATAATATTCTTAAAACCAATTTTGAATGAATTGAAATTATAATTACTAGAATCATAAGTCGATAAAAGTCATGGAAGTCCATAGTACAAAATCTACTAGATCTCATCGAACGCTGTTCGTAGAGGCAACTTCCTGAGGATGCTCCAGTGTCGGGGCGAAACGTACGAGTGTTTACGGGTTTTTTCGCGGAGTATAGTTGCTAAACTGATCTATATATAGAGTTTTGAATTGAAATTATAATTTACATTAGAATATGTCGTGCTAATTATACTTACATCCGTCAATGTGCGTATCAATGATGCCTCCAAATCCTGTGATCACTGGAAAAGAAAATAGATTAGTACAGACAAAGGATATCTTTTTAAATGTTTCATGTGATTTAAAATAATTTACGTTCACTTGTATACCAATTCTTCTTGATTAATTTTATGTTTTTATTAATATTGTATATACAATGAAACATTTGCATACTTACAGTTTGGTACCAATCCATAGACGTCAAAGATATGGCGCGGTCGTTCTGAAAAGAATATTGTCGTCAATATTGTACGCAACACAAATATTTTTTTCTTACTAATTATGTATTTAAATATTACATTTTTGTTTCACTTGAAAAACATTTTATTGTAATAAATTCTACGTTTTAGGATACACAACTTTATTGTAGGAGTATAAACGCTGAAAAATATAAGCATTTCAGTAAGAATCGAGACTTCACCAGGTAAATGCGTTTGCGCAGTACTTACTGTATCCAAGCAGTAACTTGTGAGTGTCACCATCGCATACTCGGTTGTTTACTGAAAAAAGCACCCGCAAGTTGAAAAAAGTAATAGATTGAAGTAAAGTAACGAGAATAGCCTAATTAAAGTTTTTACTCACATCTATGTTTCCTGAAGATGAGGTTCAATGCTCCGGAAATACCAACGCCAATCTGATTTAATGAAATTAATATAAAGATACAAATTTAGGTGGCGTATACTTCTATACGATTGTTAAAAATATTAATATATTGTTACTATAAAAATAATTTAAATAAAATATGTCATTACCTAAACAATAAATACATTAAAAAACAATTGATAATTGTTTCAAATATTATGCCACAAACATAAACCGTTTCTAATTTGTAAATTCATTTTTTATAAGATGGAATTTGGATTCGATATGTATGGTGCTAGCAAGCCCCTGCCGAAACGTAGCAACAGTACAGATTTGCGCTTTATAAAGTAAAAATAAAGTAATTCAACTTAATGTATGGTTTCAATAATTGTGAACTTACTTTTGACTTTATCTGGAGCCCACCTCGTAGGTCATGATGATGATGGTGGTGGAGGAAGGTTGGTGTACTCGACACTACGGTGACCTGGAAGGTAATATAAGTAACGATAATTCAACGTTTCCGTGTTGCTTAAAATTTTTGATAGTTTGCCAATATTATATGATTATAATAACTTTGTAATGTGTATACAATTTTATTGTTTGTTCAAGACTGTAGCATTGTAAGTATGAATTCATATTCTTTTTGTACATACCAAAGCCAAAGCCAAGAGGACTTTACAGGACACCATGGTCACTGTGAAGTGAAACTTAAATTTCTGAAAAACTTCTCATCTTTTATACTGATTAGTGAATAAAAATAATGTTTACACAAGTGTAAAGAGAGTCAATAAATTTAATATACGTTATCAACAGTATTTGAATTGGTTCCGTAAGAAATATAACTCTATCTTTTATATACAGATAGTTGTCATTGCTGTCCGGAAAGACCACAAGTAGGAATGACGGAGTACATTCAAGGAATACAACCACTTAATTATCGTAACTATTAAAACATATACGCTCGTGAAGCTTATGGATCAATTTTAAATAGGGAAAAAGAAAATATTCTCCGAACCTACAGTAGAAAGTGGGAATAATTTCTTTTGAATAGTCAATTAGTTTAAAGTTTCCATCCTATTGCTTATTATATTATGAAAATGCACATCATCACATGGTCTTTTGTCAGATTTCTGTCAGATATTTTTATTCATTAATCTTTATATAAGTGGTAGGAAAAAATCTTTTTTCATTTTCGTCATCTTTACGTGAAGTAATAAATTATTAAAAAGTAAACAATTACAGAATTTGAATTGCATAGGTCTGTGCATAGGAACGAAGGTGGATTGAATAACTTAAGTGATTTTTAGCAGGTTAGAGAAGCTTTCACCTACTCAGTGTGGTTTCGGACCGTGCGACGTGCGACGCACTGGCGAAAAGTTTAGGTTTTTTTAAGGAGTATTGCTGAAAAATTGGTCTATTAGAGTTTTGGAGGTGAAGCATTTCAGTATATGTGCCGTTTCAGAGTAACTATATTTGCCTAATACAGGCATTTTCAACATTCCCCTTTGATGAAAGAATATTCTAGATTTTCTAGATGAGTACGACAAAGACAGGAATGACGTGCGAGAGAGAAAGAACATCGAATCTTTCTAGAATTGCACGACGAGTATGGTGCGCTGGCTACTGAGTTCCTACCTAGAAAGTTCTTAAGAGTTGTTCCCGAATGTTCTATCTATCTATATATAGGCGAGCCGGGACGCGGCTGATCAGTTTAGTTTCAGGTCTCAGGTGAGATCAAAATTAAGAACTGAGTGTTTCGGCTGTGTATCATTTCTGGTACTTTGGTTTCTAAGTAGTGTATTGAGTATTAATTAAATTCCTTTTCTGCAATTTTAGTAAACCCGTGAACAATTGAACGGCGTTTCTAGCCGAACCTAAGCTCGTAACTTCATACTACAGGTATAGCTAACCGCAAAAACCTATGCTTAGCATAACAGAGTCTTTTACTTAAAAATAATAATAAATACGAATATTTGACGAATTTTTCGTAAACTCCGATGAAGTACGTAGCAGCGAGCTACGCAGCGTGCGTGTCTACGTTTAGATTAGTTTCGCCTTGTTTTAGGTTAAATGAATGACGTTTTGTGTTTACTGGCTCCTGCAAGGTTACAGGTGCTTTTTAAACAATGAAATGTTATACAAATTAGTAATAACAAATATTTCCGTACACAAGAGGTGTTTAAAAATTAATCGCACGAAAATTTAAAGTTCTACGTGTCAGCGGTATATGAAGAAGTGAAGATTGTTCAATGAAATCGTCCTGTTTCAGTATTACAACTAACTTCTTTAAATCTCACTTCTGACTATATTTATTTAATTATAGATATGTTTTCTCAACCATATAACTTAGGGACCTTCACGATAGGAACGTATAGGCATCTTAAAGGCCGGCAACGGATATTAGTGTCTCCATCAGATGAGCCTCCTGCCCGCTTGCCCCCTGTTTTATAAAAAAAACTTATTCGCCATGTGTTACTCTGATTAGTCGACATACAGGAACAAAATATATGTGGTAGAAATGGCAGCATTTTCCAGAGAATTATTCTTTTAAGACGCTGTGTAACCTAAACCAAAATGAAATAGAAAATTTTTGTCGCCAGCACCATTGACCACCCTCCCATCAGATTGGAAGTTTTTTTAAGCTACAAACTAAAAAAACCTCTCAGCTTTCTATCTAAATAAATAATATATAATAATAATACGATAAATTTAGACCATTTTGTCTGTTCGTAGTAAAATTTGAGACCTGAGCTCGATAGACATTTTTGTGTTTGTTTACATAGCAACATTTATAGCTACAATAACAAAGAATTTAAATAGGAGTTTTAATATTCATATAAACACATTAATTATTAAATTTAAGTACATATATATAGTTGTTACTTTTAGAGGAACATTAGCGATATGGATATCTAAGCAATCACCTCGAACAATACAAATCAAACACAGATGTTTCATTGTTAATTGTAACCTTCAAAAAACGCAATCAAATAAAGATTGTTAAATTCAAGATTAGCTCGTGAAATTCTTCTATCTTTTTAACCAAATTTTAAAGTTAAGCTTGTGAACGTGTGAGATACAAACTTGCACATTTTATAAGAAAATATCGTGAGCTCTTTTTTATTGCAACATTGGATAAATTATTCAGTCATTGGTGTATATTTGAAGCAAACGGAATAAATAAATGTCTAGTTATAGAAAGACTGTTAACATAAATAAGTGTTACCAGCGTTCAATAGATTCAGTTTGGTGGTTCATGTCACCTGGCATGCCCAATGCATGGCTTTGTTTCCTATTTTTATATTAAGTTTCCGAAATTGGCAACTTCTTATTATATCCATATTATATCAACATATCTTCAGTATATATTGCACTTTTTACTGCAGTTGACAGCTATGTAAATTTTATGTGTCAAAAATCATTCAAATATCCTACACTTTTTTTCTTTAGATTTTTTAGATTTATTTAGATATTATTTCTGGCAATTCTTTCAAGTATTAAATGGATGAAAATAATTCATGAGTTTAAGAAACTACTTTGTAACGGAATAAAAATCGTATTATTATTTATTTTATTTAGCCTTATTATTTGATATGCCAACTTTTACTTAATTTAAATCGGATACCTTTCTGTCTGGCCATAACTAATCATTGAAAAGCATCCAAACGTTGGCGCAAATAATAACAATTCAAATTTAAAAGTATTTTATTTAAATGTGTAATTCTGGCGTTAATAAAATAAAATGACTCAATAAAAATATATTAAGCTCCCGCTTTCTGTTTAAAGCTTCTAAATGTCTCGTCTTTGTCACCAGTGTCTCCTTTGGTCGATGTAATCTGAAAAATGATGAATAATTTCTTTTTTTTCTTGGAAGGCGTTCCGAAGGAGTCCATGAAGGGCGCTTCATGGACTTTTGGAACACAGGTTTATGGCTAGTTTTTGGTAGGTCGTTTTTTGCGACCGTTAAGGAACATCCTTTACGTTTCTAAACGATTTTAATTTAAATATTTAACAATAGCAGAAGTGTTTACATTAATTTTTGTCATACAAAAAATTCACGAACAAAGGCGTGTCGAAAGTTGTCGCGACAAGAATCGGAAAGAGATTAACAGTCATCGATTGGCGGGAACTTAAGGGTTTTGGGTTTATAAAATTCAATAATTGTTTACAAAGAATGATCACATGTACAGGTATATTTCAAATTGACTCTTATGGACACTTAAGGGGATTGCGAATTTGTTTGATCTAAGAAGTGAGGTACGTTATATTAAGGTTGCTCTGTACACTGTATTCGACAAATTCAATGCAGTAAGTTTGTATATAAGATATCATAACAGACCTTGTGTGAGTAATGGGTCGATAAGAAGTTGCTCCCCGAGTCAAGAACTTGCAATGTAGACATTGAATTTTCAAATGGCACCATAGACTTGATAGCTCCATGTAAAATATATCTTTGAATAAAGGATAAAATTAAGGATCGAAAAGACACTTTCAGATGTAAATTTCATCTGTAATATGTAGCAAATTAAGTTTAAAATATGAATTGTACTGTAAATTATATAAATTGGATCCTGACCACATTCTGGTCTGTACAGGTTTATAAACATGGACTTGGAACTGCATGCGTCAGCCTTGTACACAGCATGTTCTTGCTTACCCGAAAAATTCGAATCCTAGGTCGATCATTCGATTTCGTATGTCCAAAGGTAGATATGGATAAATTTCCAAATATTGCTCCAGTCGCTCCACCCTGCTCATGTTGTGGGTGTGTTGCCGGACTATCGGCTTTCTGTTACATCTCATGTGTAAACTGAAACGCAATAACTTTTTGTTCATTTAAAATATGTCTGTGAAGATATCTTTAACCCAAACCAAACTAATAAGTAATCTTGACCACCCAGTTGGTGAAGTCACCAGAATGCCGCTTCTGCGCTCGATACAATACGATGCTAAATATTTATGTTTGTGTATTTCATACAGTATATGTTTCTGAGTTGTGTTGCCACCCATGAACTTTGTGTGCTATTAAAAGTTGTGAAGGCTAATTATCGTGGTGGGGTGACCCAATAACTTTGAGAAAATCCCACTGCCTTGGACCTCCGATGGTGCCCGTAAGAGTCCGTCTGTAACCTTTCTCATGGTGCAGATATTTACTACTTATCTATACTTTTAACTAAATATTAGGAACTTAGGTAGGAACGTTTTATTTATATTCGTATAAATGAATAAGTAACTAATTAATATTTTTGGTTTACCAAATTAATTTTGTTGTATCAAATACAAATATTTATGATCGTCACGTTTTTTCTATCAAATTTAACACACACATAGTTTTTTAATTTCAGAAAAAACTAATACTTGTGGCAACAGGCATCGCTCTAGGGACGATGACGTGCGTGCGATTTGTTTGAGCCCAAGGTCTTGAAGGATGGGGCTTTGTTTTTGGGATGTTACTAGTGAAAACTCTTGTGTTACTCTAAAAATAATAATCGGTTGAAAAACCAGGGTCATTCTTCCAACTTTTATTGTTCCCTTTGCAGTACAACTCTTAGGGTATAAATGTGCTAATAAAAGACCTGGGTAGACCCCTGGTAGAAGGTACCAGTAACCCCAGAGCACATCCTCTGTGTCTCACATCGCAAGGAAATGCTGCTATTTACTAATTTATTATTAAGGACATAACTAACTCTAAAGCCTAAAATTATAATAATAGTAATAAAATATCGATCGAGACCGGAGTTATGTAATGCAAACCCACTTCAGTTTACATTCATATTAGAGTTCAAATAATAAGTAAAGCCCAAATGTTGAAAATAAGATAAGACAGACCATAAATTCACTTTAGTTTTAGCTATAGTTAGAGAAATTAGAAGATAACATATTCTTACAATTGTTAATATGTCAACACTAATATTGAAATGAAATAAAAACATACCACCCCTTGACTTTATGTGATAAGTTTTTGTTTCAAGCCGTCGCAACCCCACTACCATTACAAGTTTCGATGTATGTTCTTGTTTTAATTATTAAACTGTACAAAGTATTTTTTTATTTGAACATCGACGACCGACGCCGAAGATACACATATAGATATACGTGATAAAATACTTCGTAAACGGCCTAAGTACTTCTCACTTGCTTACAGAGGGCGTATCAGCAGACTGATTACTTATAGATAGAGGCACTTACGTATAATATTCTCCTGGCGTCGTCTTGTGTCGTAAGCTCCTTGTGTCAGTGATATTTTCATTAATAATTTCGTTTACTTTCTCCCTCAATCTCAATTCATAATAATAATCTTTTGACTCTAAGTATGCTAAGAGAGTATGCTCCAGTTTTTGTTTCTATAACGTATTTCAAATATTTCATATGTCAAATTAGTTTTTATAAAAATGTTAGTATTGGTACACATATAACAGTAGTGTATGGATTTTGTGTAGATCTGAGTCACAATTATTACATTAGCTAATGAATTTTAAAGGCTTTTTTACATTACAATAAATGACGTAAAGACCCTTTCAAAATTACTAAGAAGAAAGATTCATATCAAATTTTGGGAGCAGCAGTGTTTTCAATTGAAAAGAAAATGTGCTACTTCATTATGAGGCTAAAGCCTGCAAGTTATATTATGCACCAAAATACTAGAATTGAGTTGGTCAAGTCCTCTAATACCTAACTCTAAGCAAATTAATATTTTTGTTTCATGCTACCAAAGAGTTTATTTATATTTGGACGGTATTAGCGATATTATCTAGACATCGATGTAGAGATTATACATCTAGACGTGTCAAACTCAGGATGAATTAGAACTAAGGTCGTTTAGTGAAACGATATTTTGGATTAAGCCATGTCTGGACGTATATTATTTGACATTAGAGGAACGTAAAACTTGACTTGAAAGAGTCTGGAACGTTATGTAGATACGCACCTCAATATTTAGTATCTGTATGTAGTCTGGAGTACGTCTAAATCGCTCAAGAACAGATTTCAAATCTTGTCCATATATTTTTCTGGCTTCTAATTCCACGTCGTATTTTCTGCTTTTACAATCCGTTTGAACAACTATTTCACAAATTGAAATTTTTAATACGGTACTAAGTATCATTATGTTTTGCTATGCAGATAAATAAGAGAAATTATATTATATTATGTTCGATCATATTTCTCGGTCTATTGTCGACCAGTACCAGAACACTTTTGTCTCTAAAGTCGAGGCATAACTTATTAAAGTCGTGAACTGGGGTCGCCTAAATCTTGTCGATTTTACCCTTTTGTCGATACTTCTCTCTTCAAGGACACTCTCCTTTTCTCAGCCAGTGTAGAAACACTAGGCGTTGACTACTTTCCAAGCGACTAAATTCTGTGACCTAGCCTACGAAGAGATGAAGCACCCCCCTGTATCGCATTTATCATGGAGTGTTTGGAGGAGTTTTTCGAACCGAACAGCGCAATTCGATCATAGGACATTAAGGCAGACTACGAAATTCCACCCTCGATGTCCACCGTTCCATAACTAAGCACTTCACTTTTTTTGACCGAAATGTTATCTAAAAAGCCGCTGACGCGCATGCGAACCCTCTGAGGCAATGAGTATCCATGGGCGGCCGTATCATTTAACAACAGGCGAGCACCCAGGCCGTTTGCTCCATATTCTTTAAGTAGCTGTCATAGATACACAAATATAAGTTGAACTTACTTGTAAATATAACGGCGTACAATAGTGTTAAATTCATAATAAGTACTAGGTCTACTTCGCTATTTTCTTCGGTCGTAAATATTTTTTACATAAAAATATGTATATTCAATAAATTTTGAAACAAACGGTCACTAGTACTACGCCCTGGCTTTGTTCAAAGAGAGACAATATGGGTACGTATCAATATGGAATGAGTGAAATTGATAACAAGCGAATATTTGATTGAGTACAATGACATGGCCGTTCAATGCTTAATCTATGTCTTTCTAGAAGATAAACTAGTTACGGGCTGTCTTGGCATTTCCTCTGGCCAATGGAGTTGAAAATTTAAAGTATATTATTATAATAATTACATGTTTTATTTAATATATATATATATATATATATATATATATATATATATTATATGGACTATCTGAATAACTAGCGTTATTGACTTGAACATTAAAGGGTGTATAATAGGGTTTTTTAAGAAATATAAATATGAGATCGCAAAATCTACATATTTAGTGAGTGCGATACTGATAAAACATTCATTTTATTGAGAGTAATATTGGTTTGCAATAAAAATAAAATTTGCTTTTCACCAATTAACATTCATCGAACGAAAAATATCATTATTTTTAAATTGTATATGTTATACGTAACGTATGTTTGGAGATGTAATGAATAAGAAGGGTTTGATTTTCAAAGAATTATTTTGAAAAATAGAGTGAGTGGCTAGCCATGCTGACGTTGTACAATAGCTTTTTTAGCCTTTTGTTATTGTCGACTTTTCAGTTGCTTAAGCAAGGAAGCACATGGTTTTACAGCTCAAGCGAACTGAGCTGCGTACCAAATGGTTTGTATGTATATCAACTTAAATATGAACAAAAAACCCCGTTTAACGTTGTTAATTTTTTTTAGCCCACACATCTGTATTCCAACACAGATTTTAAAGATTTCGCTCCGATTTATCTATTGCTATCTATCTATCTAGTGTATTGATGGAACCGAATGGTCTATTTATTCAGTATCATGTAAATATGCGACTCAGCTCTGTTTACTCGTAGAACATCAATGTTTTTGGGAAAGGTTCCAAAATATATAAAATAAAAACAGTGTTTTATATTTATTTAATTATAATTCTCATCAAAAACGCCCCTCTTGCCGGCGAAAGGAATGGAAGTCCTACCAAAACCTCCTTTAGACTTGTACTCATATCTTTCATCCCCCTTCCGTAATTTGGGTCTGACTCTCTTTTGTATTTGGACACCATCACGGACTTTTGCAGGTAGGTCTAATTGATCGAAGTCATCAATTTTGCTGCCAAATCTCAAAACTGGAGGGTTCAATGATTTCTCTACGAAAAATATTAAAATAACAATTACATAGGCTCGGATTACTTTACCAGACGCTAAATAGGTTCCTTCCTCGGACTGTGTATGCCTTAAATGTGAATGCTAAAATAGTACCAAAGACAACTAACATTCATAAATGATCTAAAGTAACTGAACAATTTTATAAATTTCACCTTTTTGTAGGCGCAGCACGGCATTCCGTCTCAAACTCTGCAAAAGTTGTTTCAAGGTCTCCTCGTCAAAATCACCATCATATTCAGGAGACGATCTGTACAATTTAAAACAAATTCATGATAGTAAACAAATTTTACTCAGAGAAACGTTCAGTGCTAATGACACAGCGATTGTAACAAAGCTAAGAGTCGTATGCCTGACAGACGTTAAAGATTACATAGTTCTTTTGTAATAATCGCATGATTTCAACGAATTTATCCTGTTCATTACTTCTCTTCAACTCTGGATCTGTTATAGCATTATAAAGGTGTCGTTTAGATGGCGAAGGCAATTTCTTGAATCAGTTTTTAGCTATTTTATAAACCTAGTAGAAATTGTTTAATGGACATTTATTTATTTTTAACAGAGGCACTAACAATAAGACATTACAGTGAAAAATGAGTTTTTATCCATTAATAATTATTGTCCTATAATTTCAGTGATTTTTACATTACATACAGTTTTAATGTTAATTGTATAAAACGAACTGCAATCTGTTTTAATTCTTCTTCTAATAAGATACATACTTCGCAAGTACTTCGATTTGCCAATGACATCATCGTCGACACGATTATTCAGGAGATCAATGAAGTTTATAAGATCGTCGTTATTTGAATTTGGTGCATAGTCCCTTAAACGAACGCATCGTATAATTGTAACTGAAAATACAGCCAACCAAGGAAGAACAGGTCGGATTAATGTTATGATGCATTCCTATTATATCAATTTTGAATTTAGATAACTCAAACCATTCCTATAAAGGAATAAACTAGCTATTCTTTTACTAGAGTATACTAGTATTTAAAGTCAGAACCCTAACAGTACTTATTTGTATATTATTTATATTACAATTATATTTATAACTATGTATATATTACATGAAATTAGTTTTGCTTCTTTTTGTGTATATTTACAATATTACAACAGTATTTCATAAATTTGTGTATTGTGTTTTTGTTGGATACGAGAGCGCTTTTGTCCACTCACAGGGCAGTCAAACAGGCAATCAAAATATTGTTTCCTCTTTGACTGTCCTGTGAGCCGACTGGGGATCTGGGAAGTTAAGTTTCCTAACAAGCAGCTGTACATGGTAAAACTTACTCTTCAACTGGTCAAACTATTTTGACTGAGTATGTCATAGACTGGTTAAGCAGATCTAAGAAATTATCAATCGTGATAAATTTGTAAGTTATTTTCTGTTGTATATTTCAATAATTGCTTGCTAATAAAAGTACATATTATCTGACTTACCAAAAATTATTAATAACATCATTCTAATGGCATTTCTATGTTAAAAATGGTATACCATGTAATACTTTACGAGAGTAATAAAAATATTGTAAGAACTAACAAAATTGCTTTTGATTTTATTTTATAGTAAGTAAAGCTAGTATGCTGGTAGTTTTGTTACAATGGTTTTTATATGAATTGTACACAAGAGCTATGTTACGTAACATACTTACATTAATATATAATGGTTTTTTCTCATAATAAGTACTAAGTAGCTGAAGAAATTGTTTTAGTTGAGCGCGTTTAACTACTAAAGTACTGGTTCGAGTCGACCCCGTATATCATCCTAAATTACCAACGTTTTTGATAGTAAAAGATTATATATATAGGAAACGAGACACTGCAAGGCAAATGAATATAAAATGTTGTCTCAAAACCGAAACCCTTGTTATAATGGCTGAAATAAAATTGTGTTAGACTTGGTTTTTTATTATTTCAACCTATTTAACATTGAACGCAAAACACGAAATTGAAATAAAAATAATGAATATTATATCCTTCACTTCCATAATGTGTTTAACATCGTTATGACATCATGTCTTCTAACGCCCTGTGGAATTTAATAATTATTGTCCTCATTGCGTATTATGTGCAGGTATAATTTATTTATTAACTACTTCCACACTATTAGAAATAATGTCTATGGTGTCTATATTTCAGATCATCTACCATGAATGGTCACGCCCGGTTGTGCTCACCGAAACAGGATGGATTCGTGGTGTGACATCAGATGAAGGCTACGATATGTACTTGGGCATACCTTATGCAAACGTGAGAGAGGATAACCCTTTTGCAGTATGTTTTATACCTTGTCACTAAGCGCTAAAGACTAATTATAATTGTTTGTCTGTGCCACAAAAATAAAACGCCTTTGTGGTCCGGTTTCATTCTCCTTTTAACGAAGTTAATTGAAGTTAATTTTGTGTTTTTCAGACGTCGTCACCTCATCCAAGATGGAGCGGAATATTCGATGCCAGCGATAATACCAAAATATGCCCCCACATGGAAGAGGTACTGAAAATACCGGTAGGCACTCTCCAATGTCTGAATTTGCATGTATATAAACCACGTAAGGGAAAAAATCTTGCAGTCATAGTATTTATCTATGGTGGCCAGTACAGATTTGGTCACGCCGGTCGAATTGGGAATTATTCCATTTATATACCTGATTATTTGATACAGAACGATGTAATTGTAGTAACTTTTAACTTTAGATCTGGCGTCTATGGTTTTCTATGTTTGGATACACCTGAAATACCTGGCAATCAAGGTCTGAAGGACCAAACACTCGCACTACAATGGGTGAAGAGAAACATTGAACATTTTGGGGGAGATCCAAATAGAATAACAATTTTAGGACATAGCTCTGGTGCGATGAGTACTTCTTTTCATGTTTATGCTAATTCTGATTTATTCAGTCAAATTATCTTAAACAGTGGTACACTATTTACACCAGGAGGCATCGTTGAGGCGGACGTAAATAAACCAATCAAAATAGCAACAATTTTAGGTTATAAACCAACTAATTTGGACGATGCTTTAATGTTCCTCGCAAAAGCAGATGTCCATTTAGTTGCTACTGTTACCAAGGACGACATTTTCAGGCCCTGTATAGAAAAACGTTTCGCGGGAGTCAAAGGCTTTTTGAACGAACATCCAGTTCATATGAAGCCAAATTTAAAAAATAAGACGATCTTGATTGGGAATACTAAGAGAGAAATTGCTAAAGAGATAAGTTTACCATACAAATCTTTCAATACAAGCGATATCGTAAATGTTTTCTTAAATGAAGCGTTTAAGGCAAATGAACATATTGTTGACAATATTAAAAAATACTACGACATCCATGAAAAAATGAGTCTAATTGAATATGAGAACAATTTTATGATGTATGTTAGTGATTTGCAGTATAACTATCCAACCGATCGGACGATTGATATATTCTTAGACAATGGAGCAAATAAGGTAAGATTTAATGTTTTTAAAGACTTTCGAAATTAGATAAGAATGATTTAATTAAAATAACCATTACAGATATATCAATACGTATTCTCTTATATTGGAACCAGAAATCTAATGAAATGGTTGAAAAATATATCAACAGACGCAACAACCCATGGCGATGAACTTGGATATTTATTTAAAATGTCGTGTTTGGATACAATGAGTGAAAGCGATCAAGTCATTGTTGACAGGATGTCAAAAATGTGGACTAACTTTGCTAAATATGGGTGCGTATATTTAACGCATTATTCATTGCAGGCGCGAAATATTGAAAATTCGATTGGTAGCTGTTATATAATAAGGACTTCTTTATTTTCTTTCTAACTGTATTTATACTTCTCCTCAAATGTCCTGTGCCTCGGAGCCATCAGTGTGAACATAACGGAGCTTTAACCGATTCAAAATACATATTTTGAATCGGTTACAGCTGTTTGTTTAGTTGAGCTTGGCTCTAAACGAAGACGTAAAGCTTTTCGACAGAAATATTTCTCTTAAATTATTTCAATTAAAGGTTTATACTTAATTTGAACTCACATTAGGTCTTCGTAAAATCTAGTATTTCGTAATCTAGTAATATATTTACTAGCTGATCCGGCAAACGTTGTTTTGCCATACATGTGATTTCAATTTTCAATTAATAAATAAAAAATAAGAGTTGATCGTATAAGGGTGAAAATTTATGTTGTATCATAAAAAAAATAGGAACTAAAAATTTCGTCTAAAAAATAAGAAAAAAACTTAGGGGTGGACTACCCTTAACATTTGGGGGGATGAAAAATAGATGTTGGCCGATTCTCAGAACTACTCAATACGCTCACAAAGTTTCTTGAGAATCGGTCAAACTGTTCCGGAGGAGTTCAAGTTCGAACATTGTGACACGAGAATTTTATATATTAGATTGTTTACATTTAAACATACAACTACTCAGCGGTTTCGTTTTAATTAATTTATAACCATGCGCGTCGTGTGAAGGAACAATTTTCCCCTTTTTCTTAATATTCTTAAAAAATCACGTTTTATATAAGACTATGCGATGAACGGACTATTCAGGAGAAAAATATTTTTTTAATTCGGTACAGTAGTATAGATTAATAAGATTAATGATTTTACTTTCGTTTTCAGAGACCCAACGCCTAAGACCTCGAAGCTACTACCAGTAAAATGGTTGCCGACTACCAAACTACACAAAAAGTATCTAATTATAGATACTGAAATGCGGATGGACGACGCGCTACTTCGTAATAGAATGCAATTTTGGCATAATCTATACAAAACATACGAGAGATATCTTATTGAGGAATGTTTGTAATAAAAATGTCTTGTAATAGAGATGTATTTATTTCAGTGTTACTGTATTTCGTCTACCAAATGCGACCGTCACTTTGACTCTCATACTGATTACCTCTAATATTGTAACGATTCCTATCATTATTCCTATAAATGTTTCTAGAGTCGTCACTTTGATATTCATAAGTGTTCTGATTCGATATTTCTTGCGAATTCTCCTGATTGCGACGTTCATTTCTGTCTGTTTGGTAGTAATTTTCTTGATTTCGCCTATTTACTGTTTCATAATTGTCGTAGTTTGTATATCTGACTGTGGTGGTTTCATATCTGTGTCTGGCATCCTGATTATAATTAACATCGACATGTGAGTTTTGATAGTTGGTGTCCCTATTTTGATTTTTATTTATGTTCAGCTCAGTCCGCGAATTATGAACTCCACTTTGATCTGTATAAACTCCATCACTCCTTGGATTTGTTTCGTATGTCCTTCGATTGTCATTAGTTCTTGAGAGTGTTGGTTTGTCGCTGCGGGTATTAGCAGTTCGTTTGTCGACCTGGTCACTGAATACGACGGCCGATATGAAGACCGGTTGAGCGACCGCGTACAAGGCTGGGGTGCGAGGCGCCCCGCAAGATCGTCCGATCGAAGTGACGGCTACGACTCTCCAGACGCACCCATCTTGGATCTGCGCCGGACCCCCCGAGTCGCCCTGTTCAAGAGTTTAAGGAGAATACATATAAGACCCAGACCACAGCCAAGAGCTCATCCCACAAAATGGGGTCTTCAAAAGATAGACGTTCATTGACAGTTCACTTTTATATATACTTACTAGACTTTATGGGTATCTACTAATGGACAGTATAATATGTGACAATCACCTGACAGGTATCCTTGCCGCCATCCCGTTCCCCAGCACAGATCTGACTGTCCCTTGAGGGTCCTTCCGGGATCTTCCTGGAAGTCCCCAAGGCCTCCCGACATTCGGGAATGCCCCACACGGGGATCGACACGCTGCGGAGCTCCAGGGATTGGTCACCACCTCGAGTGATTATTAAACATTCATTTTGAAATGAGCATATTTAATCATAAAGTAGTCTGAAAGGTGAAGTAAAAATGGTTACCGAATTCCGTCTTGCCCCATCCAGTAGCAATAATAGGGTCTCCGGGCGATGGAGGCGTTCCCAGGCAAGCTGGTCGTATAACTTCGGAGAACCTGATTATGTAAATTATTCATTAATCAGTTCAGTTTAAAACAGTGATGATCATAACTGTTGTAAAAAGTTTAGGATGCCTTCAAAAGTAGAGGGAACCAATACCTTTAACAGCACACTATTCGGGCTTAATAGTGCGCTGTTAAAGGCATTGTCATGTCCATGAGCAGCGGTTAGCACTTCTCTAGGTGACCCATCTGCTCGTTTGCCCCCTACCTCAAGATAAAAAAGCTGCGGCAAAGCACATACCATAAATACCTTGATTACTACTACTACCTTTGACACAGAAAGGCAAAGTAAAACCTCGGAGAATTCAATGAAAATTACGAGCAACGGACATAAAAATCTTGCAGGCGTTTCTAATCTTCATAGGTAAAAGTAAAGACTTTAAAGGCAACCAAGAATAATAATAGTGAACTCACGTCACACTCTTGGACAATCGGATGAGGGCGATGTCGTAGTAGGACTTGGGTAGTTTGTAGCTGGGATGTCTGATCGCGGCCGACACCTTGACGACCAGAGCTCCTGGGTCGTTGAGGTACGAAGAGCCGAGCTGGACGGCATGAGGCGGACCTCTGGAGCCATTTCAGATATATGCCACATTTTTTAATTCAAACAATATGGTTTATATGTGCCTCCGGTGAAATTTTTGCAATTGGTGATTAGCGATTTACGTCTGATTTGTTCAAATAAATTTCTTTCTTCACTAAAGTTGTCCATGGGCCACGGTAAGCACTATTTTGCGTGACCGATTAGCCTTCCACAAAAAAACAATTATGGCTTTTATGGGGTAAGCACAAACAATTTAAGTCTTAGCTCAACAGTGTCATTCCATCTTAATATCTTGAATGAACTGAATGTTTAATCAAAAATAATAAGTTTTAATATTAACTAGTATAACTCTTAGCGACATTTTTATGGTCCATTATATACATATTGGAATAGGTAATGTTGGAAATGTTAATGTTGGAAAGGGCAAATGTTGCAAATGTTGGATTTGGAAACATGAGGCGGCGACAGAATGGGCGAGGATGTACTAACGTGCGCACGGTGTTATCTTTATCCTGATAAGCGCAGTGCGCGGCCGTGAGCACGTATCGCTCGCTCAGCAGGCTGCCCCCGCACTTCCACGAGTAGCCGCCCGACTGCAAGCATACTGGACCTTTATACTATACTAGACTGTAGGTAGCTGGAGCTTTTGTATTGCTTTTACTATATGTATAGATAAGTCAATTAGCAGACTTCATACAACATTTTATTAAAATTGCTCCGTTTGCGGTGTCGACTTCATGGAGTGTATGATCAAAATGATTCATTACTAAAATTATATGACGTAGAAATATATTTAGCGTCTGTGTTCATGTGACATGTGTTCATGACTCAATAATAATATATAGATATCCAAGAAATAACGTCCAAACGTTTGAATAAAAGGCTCACGTTAATCTTGGGCCAGCCGAGCAGGCTCATGTGCGGGAAGTCCTTGATGCTGACGACGACTCCGCCCACCACCAGCGGCACCTTCGAGGGGAGGCAGGAAGACACGTTGAGCTTGATGGGCCGCGGCGACGGCACCAGCGGGATCGCCTGCACTTGCTTCACGTCTTGCGACTTGTATTTGTCGCACACTGAAAGTTTCATTGCGTACTAGCAGCTAATGAACAGACCAGCTAAACTTAAGGTTCAGTCGCTATAACAATAGAGTTAGAGACGGAATCACTTAAATAGACCGACAACCAAACGTAATAAGCTAAAGTATCGCAGCACGGAACTCACTTTTCTCAGCTACGTCGAGGTATCTTCTCCTCTCCGTGCTGCTCATATAGCTCACATCCGGGCCTAGAATAAGCTCCGGGCTTTCGAAGCTCGCGGTGGCCGGTGGCCTATTAGTTATGGGCGGCCCGTTCACCACGGCTGGTTTGACTCCAGGCCGATTCGCGAATGGATTTTGTGTTGTATACCTTATTGAACATTAGAATATTGTTAATATATGAATGTACTGTAACAAGAACCATAGTGGTTGCCATATTTTGTGCTCTTCAGAAAATTTGTGATCTGCGATAATCGCGTAAAAGTTTTGTATCTAATACTTTAATGTCGTGCATTCGAATGTATCTGATGAAGGAAGGCGCATTTGCCTGTAAATATATATATATGTAAAGAAAAAGTTTTTCTTTAATTTCTGCACTCTTGCTAGGTAGAGAAGATGGTTTTATTTTATTTGAATTCAAATCTGACAATATATTCATTGTACAGATGTCACATGTAAATAATTTCTATTGTTAAAAATGCATTTTAATTAAAATTATAAAATATGTAAATAGGGATTTGATTAATGTAAGAGTGAACATTATCGTTTCTTTATTTACAGCAACACATTTTGGTTTCATTAAACGTCGATCAATTCCGAATTAAAAGATTATAATTAATCTTATATATATAATATGTGTAAAAGTAATTCAAAAAACAATAAAATCATAACACGCACCTGTAACCGTCGTTTATAAAGTGTATTTGATCATTTTTGTATACGTCCTTTGAGTTTTTGGGTTTTTGGGTTCGCTTCGTGCTACGACTAGATTGGTAAACTGGGGCTGAAGTGTGCCTGGTCGATTCCGTGGCATGACTCAGTCTGGCTTTGGTTGTGGCTTTTCTGGGCTTCTGGGTGACGTCATAGTGTGGTCTGGGCGTTTGAAGGAACGGTTGAAAGCCGGAAAAAAAGTCTGAAAAATATATATCAAAAGCTCGCTGTATCATGTCAAGTATAAATGGCACTTTACTTTCAGGCAGTAAGTATATGGAGCAACGCTTTTAATTAAAAGTTATGTTTATTTATAAATGCATCGAATATTCTATTATTTTTACCGCCTTTGTACAAACTTACCATAATACTGGCAAGATGCGTGCGTCACACATATAAATAGCAGCAGTGAAGTGTATCTAAAATGCACCATTTTGACATTTTAAATTACCTACAAAAAACAAAACATACGAATATACATTTAAATCGAATTTATATTTATTCAGAGTACGGTTTGGAATGGACGATTCGCATCATCTGTATAAGTAAAAATATGTACATATGTATTATCTGCGCTATCTGTTTCGTGTTCTACGCGATAGACCAACCACAGATACACGAAGAGTACTGTTTTGACAAATCGTAAATAAGCGAAACGCGCCATCTGTCGTCATTGAATATAATTATCGTCGCGTCTAGTTAAACCAAGTTTCGCGTGTAATGCAGTCCTGGTGACAAACATAGTATTGTTGTTATTAAATAAATATTGGTTAGATTATTATCATTGAAATATAAAGCAGTTAAACATTATAAACTAGCAATTATCTTATAAAACAATTATTTCTTAACCACTGTGTCGTAATGGCCTTGCGTTGTAATTGATGACATTAAATTATTATTACCAATACCAAAGAACTACAGTCGTTCATAATTTTGAATATACTTGTATCCCTTAATTGAACGACTAAGGCTATTGTTTTTTTGAGTTTTAATACAAAAAATTGTAACATCGGTGATTTAAATCTCTTATTGCCTCAGTAAATTATTAATTAAATTCTTGTTCTTTATCTCCGAGATGAACACACATTATTTTATGTTGTTTACGATTCTCATAAATTACAATAAAAAAATGAGCACAAAACGGTCCAGCGGTCATCGCATTAATATGCAAAAGCATGGAAAAGTACTATAGGAGTCTCGGATACGAGGCCATAGTAGTAGTTTTAATTTAATAAGACATCAGATGTACATAGCTAAAATTGGACGCGTACGTTAATATTAATATTTAGTTCTGACGTATTTAGTGGTTGATGATTTTGCAGATAACTATCGAATTTCGGTTATTTATTATTATCTGCCTAACCGACTCATGAAACATTGCTATTTAAATGTCAATGCACTTATCTGGCCTTTTTCAATGTTTCCTGCTTAATAATTCACGAACATTATTTAAAAGTACCTCTAGGAAATTGTGTAATAATTAGATTAGGTAACATATGATTTCATTGACCGTGTTGATTTGATTAAATTAAGCTTAAATGCAAGGATATGGGTTGCGACTTTAAAAAAATGGTCTTTTATACATATTTATAAATATTCTATGACGACACGATAAGAGGGAACGGCAACGCTTTTAAATGATAAAATTATGTAAATCCACGAGCTTTACATATTATAATGAACACAAAGAAAAAATTAATACTAATATACAACTTTGACGTTCGCATATAATTTATTTCGATACTATAACGGAATTAAACCAAATGAAGTTTCAATAATTAATAATAATAATTCTATTGTTTTTCAGTAATCGTGGCAAGATAACTGTAGCAACTGCCTAACGTATTACAAATGTCCGTTATAAGAAGGTTCTAATCACTTGTTTACAGAAATGCGTTTGTACGCACGTGGACCGTTTAATTATTTAATTACTATAATAATATAATTGTTGTATCTTGAAAATTTATGTTGTATTTTAATGTTTTAATTTCATAAGCTATGGCGTATCAAATTACGCTAATGATTTAAGAATGGGAGCAAAAGTAGAACTTATTGCATTCAGCTACAATTATTTATTAATTGATGTTCTTACACTCCACTTTCTTTAAGTATTAGAAGTCTAAAAGTAGGCTAAGAATTTAAATTGTAGTGTTTATAGTTTTAAGTGTTTATACTTTTCCTTATACAATTATTTCTCACACATATCGAACAATACGTAGGCGAACTCATGGTAGAGCTACTACGACCAAGCTGACAGGATGAAACGTCAAAAGAATGCGTTTCGCGCCTTTTTACTTTTGACACGAGAATTATTATTCTTGTTGTTGTTGTCTATGCGCGGTTTATTGTTTAACAATTACCGTTGTTCTATTGAAATTCCGCATTTAAATCATATTTAGTTCGCATTAACGACGAACCAATGAAAACTTAGGTATATATAAATGTCCGCTTGAAATACTTAAAACTGGTTGAACGAGAATTAAAGAAACCTAGCAAGCTGTTTTGCCGGATCTCTATAATGGATGTTGTAAAATATTCTTCTTTATTCAAAACTTATAACTTATTTTTGTATTTATAGTGCTTCATAAATATATAAATTAAAAATGAATGCATTCTTTATCTAATTCAACGGCGTTTTAAGTAATATAATATTTTATAAGGTCAGGCATATATTTTTCTTTGTCTTATATGTTTAATTATTTAAATTTACATTTATACATCATCATCTTATATCCGCTAGGTCGTTAGATTGAACTTTGCTTAAAGAAATTCCTGGCAAAATACCTGATTGAAATTTTATATATATATATATACGGTATATATTATAATAATAAATTCGAACAAAGATAAACTCGAATTCATGGTTAGGTTCACTAAAAATAAATTTTGACATTGAAAAATTTCATTGAGACAAACTCTCAAATTAAATATTCTCAATATTTATACTCACATGCACCGACTACAAACTACTTCGACGTCAATATTCTATCCTAATTTAAACTACAATTAGATACTGAAAAGTATATAGTTAAACAGAAATGCAAATTAATTTAAAACTACAAAGGGATAAACATCATATGCGTATGTTATTCCTTTACAGTAAACCCACATACACTTCACTAACTTATATCACTTAAGCTCTTACTCTTTCGATGTGTTTACACGTCTATGTATAAAGTTATACTAAATAGTAAGTGATCGTTGATGTAAAACAATCTGCGCAATTAGGGTTGTCAATGATAAGTTTTGTGTTTAAACAATAGACATATTGAAACCTAATTGCAAGACAGTATAATAAATCACCGTGTTAAACTTTATCGATATTTATATAACAAATACAAACATTGACAATGCAATTGAACTGCAATCCGCCATTTCTTTAACTCTTCACTCCTCGCTCTTCTATTGTTTATTTTGATATACACTCGTCTGTGATTGGTAGAGTACGAAGTTCTGAGAATTTGGCCTTGATACCTATAATTCTCATATAAGAACGATCTGTTAAAAAAGATTGTAATATTATATATTAATAAAATTAGGCATTGAAATTATTGCTTTTGAAATGCAGTTTTAAGTTACATTAAAGAATAGCGTACTAAATATTAATCGTATATTACGCCAAATTTTCTTTAAAAAAAAAAACAATTTCTATGAATGACTGATGAATCATGTGTCTTTTGGACCAGCCCTAGATAACCAGGCGCCATTAACAATCCACAGACAGCCGCAGTCGCAAGTTCACCATCATTTTATAACGGCTGGTCCGACTTACAGGATAGTGATAGAAAGTCGGCAAAGTGTTTGTTGCATTTTTACTTTTATGTAGGTTCAAGTTCTACAAACAATTAAGTAAATCTTTTCTTTTGCCACTTATGGGCATGTGTTCTAAAGGCACTTAAATTAGAAAAAAAAACAATTCAGGCCCTGTCGTCACGGAAAAACCATATGCAAACTCACATCAAGATTGAGAATCGCGCACAGGCATTATTTATTTGTAGTAACCACTAACCGCTCGACACTTGCACCACAGATCAAGAAAGTTGTATCATCATTCAATGTAGGTACAAGGTATTTCCCGTCGCCCTTCATATTATTTGTCATAAATTTTTGCATATTCTATTAGTCATTAATAGCAATATTGACACTTTACATTCCAGATTAAGATGTACGCACGATGTCTGTTCCCAAATGGGCAATTAATGAACCGATTGATTTCAACTTTAATCCGGACTTCCGGGATTAGATTCCTAACAAAGCAACCAATGTTTCGCCTTGGAAGGTCATTTACTTACCTATAATTAAATAAAAATGAAATAATACTTCTGATATATTTTTTTATGTAATATATTTGAGATTTTTTTCTCTCGGTTTTTAAAAATTACCTTAAAACTTATAAATAGCTCGTCAGTTCCTTTTTACATTTAAGATGGAATTTCTGTAAAAGCAAATTCTACTTATCTTTCAGGATTTTGTCTATTTTAAAGTACAACATAAGTTTTTTTTATTACAAATTCGAAACTGAAAGAAAAAGACCTGTAAATAATCTTGGGGTACATCATCCCTTAAAGGAATTGTCATTTTAAAATATCTTTTATTATATTTGTTGAAGGAAAATACAGTATTAACTTCGGATTATAGTATTCAATTGAGTATTTTACTTTACAAATGTGTTATAAATACAGCAATACACATCATAAACTAATATAATATATTTGTATACATAAGTAACAACATAAAGGTGAGAACTTACAACTAATGGTTTGAAGACCGTAAATTTGGAACTTCCTAGAAGTAAAATATATTTGGTAGTTGAGATCTTATATGTATGATATCATTTGAAATCACAGTCCCTAATCTTTGCACTATATTCTAATGTTTTATTTAATTTAATTCACTCAACTGTAATCAAATAGTCAATAGTATCAATCAAGATATTTCCAATCTTCCAACTCTTCTGTTAAAAATAACTGCTATATTTTAGTGAGTATATGAACTTAAACTAATCTTGAAGAGGTGAGATAAAACCAATTCCTTATTTAATACTGAAAGCGCTCATTTCAATTATTTCAAGTCAGTTCACAAAAGTCATCATTTGAGAATATTCCGTCAAATACGTTATGATGGTTTAATGGTTACTCGACATGTACATGCTTATCACCTAAATATTTAAAACCAATTTATTTAAGAAGCCAAACAGGAATCGCATCTCATTCAATGGGCAGACTATATTTTACTGTATTCATACGCTTTACATATTACATTTGTAATTGAGAATACATTACAGCTGCAAACCACATATTTAAATTTATTTTTATATCAGCAAAAGCAATACACTCTCTTCTTTTCATCTTCCTTTTGTAACTGAACTCTTAATTCTTCTACGTTTTTCATCACATGCACATCTGCCGCACAATCTTCAACTATCTTCTGGAATAACTCTTCTGTAATTAAAAATAGTAAATAGTTAGAGATTGTACATAGTACAGAACAATTTCAAGTTTTCCAAGAAATATTCTAAAGAAGAATAAGAAGTCTTACCAACATTCTCTCCAGTTTTGCTGGAGGTCAGCCAGTGTCCATGTAGACCTTGGGAGTAAGTGTTCACTATGTCTTCTGGGACCTCACGTTGGACATCATTGCAGTCAATCAGGTCCTTCTTGGTACCACAAAGGTATACCTTACACTCCTGGAAATTTTAGTTTCTTTTTAGAAAATAAAGTATGCCACTATCTTGCCTTAAAAGCAGGGATACTTAACAAAGCTCTATGTTCTGTATAGTTCAACTTGTTCAGTATCAGGATATGAGAGGGTAGTTTTTATCTATTTAATTTAACATTGGGCTGAAATGCCAATTACTGACCTCTTCAACTGTCCTTAGCTCTTGCAACCAATGGCGGAGTCGCGTCCACGATGCGAGACATCCTGGATCATAGCATATGATCGCCGCGTGCGCACCCCGGTAATACATACGGGTCATCGCTTCATATCTGAAAAGTTAAAAGGTTTCATTATATATAAAATTATAAACTGTTGAAAAAATAAAGTGCCTACTGTACAGGTTGCTTGCCAGAGTCACTGTGCTATCTGGGTGAAAAATAAATATGATTTAATTTAAACAAGTGACTTGAATATTTTTTAGCTTAATATGAAAATAAATAGAAATCTAGATGCCTTTTTTAATTTTTTTTGATGCATAAACTAAGCACTGGGCATTATTAAAATATAATGTTAAACAATTTTAAAGAAGTAGAATGCCAAGATATACAAATATTTACCGTTCACTACCTGCAGTGTCCCATATACCAACATTGAATGCCTTTCCATTAACATATATTGTCTTAGCACAGAATGCTGCTCCAATTGTCTGAAATATCATAAAAACCAGTTACAAAACATTTATACTTTATCCAATTTTCAAGTGGAACCATAATATTCAAATCATTTACAATTTTTGCTGCTATTTAATGAGACATTGTGTTGTAGAGGAGTTGAATTGTTCATTAACAAATCCATATAGCAGTTATAAACTGTAATACAGTAACTTAATTATTATAGCTTTTATATATATTGTAGAAAACAAAAAATCAACATATTGATTGAGTGTTGTGAGCTTGTTCAATTGTTTTAGCAGTCTGTAATCACAGCTAAAAATCACATGCATAAGGAGCCATTTTCTTTGCAATTAATAAGTTTATCTGTGATTTTAATTTTCGATCTTGGCTAATATTATAAGAACAAAATCATACATATAATAACAGTATTTGAAACACTAAAACATGTACAAACGAAATCAGAAACAAAGATAAAAAACAAAAAAAAGAGAAATTTTAGTAAGCAGAGAATTCTTGAAAGATGGACGATAGCAAAAATATAAATGACAGATTCTGAAATATAGGAATAACATCCAAGAATAAACACCTACCAAATAAAATCAGCTGAAGATCTAACTTGGAACCAATAAAACAAATACATCCATTAACAACATCAATTAACTTCAGAATTGCAAATAGCGTGGAACATAAAGTATACTTTGCATTAAATTAAAGTAGAAGAAAATAACTAGGTTTGGTATGTAAGGAAACAAAAATTATTGATGTTAAATGTTACATCAAAATCATAAGTCGAAATGGGCTGGACGGTGTCCATTAATAAGAAGAAATAAAAACAGAAATAGAAGTACAGTAGGAATAGTACCTACTCAGTAGGGAAACACGGAGGAGTGGGAGTCAGCGGCAGTTGGGAGGAGATTCGAAAAATAGAGGGATCTCTTCTATTTATTGTCTTTCTCAACCAGGTGACAATGGCAAAAGGCAATAGGGGAGACCTTGCGAAGCGCAAGACTGATACTAACCGAAATCACATGGTATAATTAGTATTGTAATTAATGTA
Source organism: Pontia daplidice (assembly GCA_963693355.1). Lineage (NCBI taxonomy): Eukaryota > Metazoa > Arthropoda > Insecta > Lepidoptera > Pieridae > Pontia > Pontia daplidice. The sequence goes on from CAVNZL010000077.1 coordinate 456,605, forward strand.
TGTAATGTAAGTAACAAAAATAAAGGCCTATTATAATAATTAACTTACGTTTTGATATGGTGTTGATGCATTAAAACGACAATTCACAAATCTTATTACCAAACTAGTTTTTCCAACATGTTCACTCCCTAATAACACAATTTTAAAATCACAGCGACTCATTGTGCTTAAAATTAAAACTTTCTTTTGTCTGAACTATGATTAAAACTTCATTGTTGAAAGTAACGTTTAATATTTTATTTGAGGTATAAAGCTTGATTTTAATAATACTGTTGTCTGTTATTGCCAGTTCATTAAATCTTATTTAACAATAAAAATATTCATACAACTATAAAAAAATACTCGTAAAACTCCGTCTCGCAATCTCTCTCATAAAACAAATTTAAAAACAAAACACGGATGACATGACAGAAATTCAGAAATGAAGAATACAGTCACAGACTATGAAAATATTAGTCACAATTCGTAAAGTAGTATATTACGTATGTACTGATTTCCATCATCATAATCATATGATGATCATCTAAACATTCATAATTCTAATACATATAAATTATATTTTTTTAATTTAGCAGTACTCAGATGGATTGACTGACAGATTGATTGATTTAAAAAAAATAACAAACTGGAGATCAATTTAAAAAAATAAGAAAAAGCCAAACATGCTTTGCTTATATTAATTGTTCATTCATATAAAAAAAGATTGTTCATATGAAAATGATACCGATCTCATTCTATTTTTAATTGCAAAGGTGAAGAGTGTTTTTTTTGTAAATACTTAATTATCAGACAATTTATATGGATTATATCACTGTTCATAAGAACGCGTATGGCGAAATTATAAAATTTTAAATTAAATTCAACTCGAATGTATACAGTCCTGTTCTTTATCTATATAATTTATTGTTGTCAAATTATTTTTTACAAGAAAATTTTCTGATTTTCCCTCCTAAATTGCCTCCAATAATTCAGATGAACACACTCCATAGTAGATTTTGTTGACGAAGCATAGGAGACGAGACGCATGGTCTCGGCATAAAGAAAGAGAAACTGATTAGTAAAAGATAGCAGATTAACAATCCGACAAGCCCCAAGCCAAGTATACTTTCTCCTCTATCACAGCTTCAGTCCACTCAGGCGTGAGTAAATCTAGAAAATCACCAGCCGAGTGACCTCGGCATAATTAACGATCATGATAAGCTGGTTCTTCTCTAGAAATCGCGGATTCCATCCATTTAGAAAATAAATAAGTAATTGCATTAGCCCGGCAGCTGGATGGGTCCGAGCGGAGCCTTTGGAGTAAGTAAGTACCGAAGCAAACTCGAAAGCGCATGTCTTTAGTGCAACAGTTACCCACAGAGTGGTATAGAGTTGGACAGACGCTACAATTATTTTGAACGTTCTTAAAATTAACTTACTTACAATAATAATTTGTTTTCATTTTTAAATGAAGATGTCAGAGTAACTGGCATTGAAGACTCGACCAATATGCCTAAAATAAATTTCATCAATAAAGGCTAGAATCATTATTATCATGTCAACAATGCTGGCTGCATTGATCAATTAATCGAAATTAGGTTGGTATAAGTGAAATCCGGGCGTTTCACATTATTTCACTTATTTTTTTACTATGACGGTTTCTTAAATCGTGATTAGAAACACTTTGGAATTAATTTTTCTAATAAAAAATTATAAGTATAGTTTAACCAATGATACATACCAAACATGAAATTAATTTTAATTTATATCATATAATATGTCTATGGAAATAGTGAACTGGCAGCACTTGCTAGTTTTTTTCTAAAGAAGGAAATCTTTATTTATTTACATTTAAATAAAATTATGTAGTTAAAACGGACGTTAGGCTGCAGAGTGAACGTATTGGGGATTCCATTTTATATCACTAATTTCTATACAGTTCAGACTACACTTTACACTAATTTGTGAAACTTATTAAACATGTTTCGTCATTGGTTATTATGAAAGGGACAACCTAGTTATACAGTCGCAAGACATATTTTCTAACATTTAATATTAAAGATACATCCACATCTATTCTCACGAATATTGCAGACACATTTCCTAATCTAACATTTCTAAGAAGCACCTATGTTTGTTCTTTCGAATATTGCTGACTGACTGTCTGGCTCCGGGTCTCGAATACTAGATATTAAGTTAGTCTTAAGCTGATCACCTTTGTAACCGGTATTATAAAATAAAAGTTTTAATTAAAAATATTCTTTTTAAAAACGCTCCAGCGCGACCTCGCGTTTTGACTGGCGCAGCCGGTAGGATTTTCACATTCCGCGAGTATAGAATTAATAGAAAATCCCAAAATCGATTTCTATAATCTTTTTAAATACCGTGGACTGTCTAATAGCAGAGTGAAAATCCGCGAACAAATAAATAAGTCAAAGAGCATTCTAATAAATTCGGTGCAGTGTGTGATCAGTGACTCAGGAGAAATGGAGTTGGGCTGGCGGTGAGTAAACCTTTTCACTTCCCGTTAAAAATTCCATTTTATTCCACATACATATATTATTACATTATCTGATTTTGTTCGTAAAAAAATCTATGAATAAAATTGAATTCAGAGTGTAATTAAATTAGGTAGTATCGTTAGTGATAAATTATATTGCACAAAAATAGGCAATATAATATAGGATTAATATAAAAATTATATAAAATACAGATTTATTGCAAATTAAAATTTTATAAGTTAAAGAAGTGATTATATTGTATACTGTTAAATTATATTGCACAAAAATAGGCAATATAATATAGGATTAATATAAAAAATATATAAAATTCAGATTTATTTGCAAATTAAAATTTTATAAATTTAAGAAGTGATTATATTGTATACCGATATATTAATTAAAGAATAATAATGTCAGTAGAAACATTTAAACTTGTACCACGAGAGGTTTTATCCTTGATTCCCAAATATGATGGGACGGAAAATTTATTAAATTTATTTATCTTAAAAAGTGAATATGTTATAAAAGAATTTAAAGTCGAAGGCAATGCTGCCCAAAATTTATATTTATTCCATGCAATAACTAGTCGCTTAGTGGGCAGAGCGGCAACACTATTAAGTGAAAATCAAAATATTACATCATGGGATCATTTTAAAGAGATACTGACTCAACATTTCGGTGACCCGCGTTCAGAAGAATGTATTGCAATAGAGTTAGAATCATTAAAAATTAAATCTGGAGAATCTTATATAGATTTCTGTCAAAGAATACAAAGTGTAAGAAGTTCTTTAACCTCAAAGGTTAATAGGTTAACCGACGAAAATATTAAAGCAGCAAAGTTAATAATTTATAATAATACGGCTCTTAATGTATTCCTTTATAATTTATCTGAAGACCTCTTGCGTATTGTACGTCTAAAGGGCTGTACTAATTTAGAGAGCGCATTAAGTGTTGTGACTGAAGAAGTAAATTTTCACTATCAATATTCGATTAAAAATAAATCAGTGAAAAATAGTACATCTCTTCCTCAAAATAATTCAACATCAAATATTCATCCACAGAATAATTTTAAATTCGGAATACCAACTCAGAATAATTTTAAATACGGAACGCAATCACAGAATAATTTGAGATTTGGAATGCCCCTACAAAATCATGTTAAGTTTGGCATGCCCGCACAAAATAACTTTAGATTCGGAATACCACCACAAAATAACTTTAAATTCGGGATACCACCACAGAAAAACTTTAAATTTGGGATACCACCACAGAATAACCTTAAATTCGGGATACCACCACAGAATAACTTTAAGTTTGGAATGCCCCCGCAAAATAATTATCGGTTTGGAATTTCGCCTCAGAATAATACTCGATTTGGTTTTCCTCAACAAAATTATAAATTTGGTCATCAACCATACCAAGGTCAAAATCAAATAAACCAATCGCAATTTAAATTCGGTATACCTCATCAGAAACAGCCACAACAACCTGTTACAACAGATGTTTCTATGCGAACCGCGCCGATAAGACAAAATATGATAAATGACTCCGAATATTATTACGAACCTTACTATTACAACGATTATAGTGATTACGATAATTATGAGTCAAACGAAATAGATGCATGTGAAAATTTTAATCTGTCAGAAAATGAAGAAAATTCTAAAGTCAATGAGGAAATAGATTCACAGCAGGTAAATTTTCAGGAAGAAGCCTCGATTCATATTCCGAAATAATAAACCTTAATTATTGTGACAGCATTTTAAAACTACCACATATAGTAATTCCGGAATTAAACTCAAAATTTCTTATAGACACCGGTAGTAGTCGTTCATTTATCAGTCCTTCTAAAGTAAATGAATTTTTCCAGGAATACAAAAGCTACGAACCATTTACCGTTGTGAGCACTCATGCTCAAAGTACACATAACGAAGTGGTATACATCCCCCTGCCATATATTTTTAATAGTTCTTTAATGCATAAATTTTATGTATACGATGTAGACGCTAGATATGATGGTTTAATTGGTTCAGATTTATTGAAGGAATTAGAAGCTAGCATTGATATGAAAAATCAAATACTGTATACAACTGGTTCCGCCATACCCATATTATATAGTCCTCCATATGAAATTATAATTGAGCCTAGAACAGAATCGAAAATTAAAATCCCTACTAATCTACAAAATGGAGCTGCCATAGTAGAACAGTTTAATTTTAGTAATGGTGTCCGTATGCCAAATGCTATTGTTACATGTGAAAATTTCTTTGCCACCACAGTAATACAGAATGTATCTGACCAACCATTTAAAATAACTTTTAAAGAACCTATTAAGGTCACAGTATTTAAAAATGAAGTTTGTAAAAGTAATTTCATAAATGAAACCATCACGCATGATAATATTTTAAAAGAAAATTTGTCCAAGCTTCGTTTAGATCATATGAATAAGGAGGAACGTGACATAATTTCTAAATTATGTTATGAGTATCGCGATATATTCTATTCTGATAAAATTCCTTTATCATTTACAAATCAGGTAAAGCACAAAATTAGAACAGTTAACAAAGACCCCATCTATATTAGACCTTATAGACACCCTACATCGCAGAACCAAGAAATAGAAAAACAAGTAAATAAACTCTTACAAGATAATGTCATACAAAATTCATTTTCACCTTATAGCGCACCGGTTCATTTAGTACCAAAAAAATTAGATGCATCTGGCGAACCAAAATATAGAATGGTTATTGATTATAGACGTTTAAACGAGATTACAATAGATGATAAATATCCTTTACCTAATATATCGGAACTTTTTGACAAATTGGGTAAATCACAGTACTTTAGCACAATCGATTTAGCAAGTGGCTATCATCAAATTGAGGTTCAAAAGGAAGATCAACACAAAACGGCATTTACCACGCAATCAGGTCATTATGAATTTAAAAGAATGCCGTTCGGATTAAAAACAGCACCGGCAACCTTTCAAAGAGCAATGGATAACGTTTTACGCGGTTTACAAGGAATACACTGCATGGTATATTTAGATGACATAATTGTATACTCAGCTAGTTTACAAGAACATATAGAAAAACTCAAGAAAGTTTTCGAACGCTTACGTGAAACTAATTTAAAGGTTACATTAGATAAATGTGAATTTCTCCGGAAGGAGGTTCTATATCTAGGACATACGATATCAAAGGAAGGCCTTATGCCAAATAATGATAAAATTAAAGCAGTTTTAGATTTCCCGATTCCACGTACAACAACTGAAATAAAAAGCTTCTTAGGGCTCATTGGTTACTATCGCAAATTTATTAAAGATTTTTCTAAAATAACTCAGCCATTGACATCTTGTCTAAAAAAGAGGAATAAAATTGATATCACCAAGTCTGAATATATAGAAGCCTTTGAAAAATGTAAGGAACTATTAGTTAACGCGCCCATATTACAGTTCCCAGATTATAGTAAACCATTTGTTCTTACAACAGACGCATCTAACGTAGCACTAGGTGCAGTACTCTCACAAGGTCCAATTGGTAGTGACAAACCCATTGCGTTCGCAAGTCGTACGCTTAATGATGCGGAGACACGCTACAGTACAATAGAGAGAGAATTATTGGCCATCGTTTGGGCGACAAAACATTTCCGACCTTATTTATATGGGCATAAATTCACCATATACACAGACCACAGACCTTTAACCTGGCTGAATTCAATAAAAGAACCAAATACTAAATTAACACGTTGGAAATTACGTTTAGCCGAATTTGATTATGATATTGTATTTAAAAATGGGAAGCAAAATTCAAATGCAGACGCGTTATCTAGAATTAGAATTAACGCTTTAGGTAATGATAATATTTCGCTAAAAGTTAATATAGACAGAAATGAAAGAAATCTTCAAAGGCATGTTGATAATCTTACCGAAGAAATAACCCGTTTAGCTAGAAACCAAAACCAAGAAAATCCTCCAACACCTATGGAAGTATCTCCAGTTTCTGAACGAACACTCAGTGTTGAATCACTAGGATCTAGCACTGTTACTGCATCTGAAACATCAAGAAGTGAAGTAATAAGCACGATCCATTCAGCGGAAGAAATAGATACAGACGGTATACCTATTTTGAAAGAAGCTATAGACACAAAGCCGAACCAAGTACTTGTATTTCCCTGGAATAGGCAAGAAATATTAGTTAAAAATTTATCTAGGCCAAAACAAAAAATATTAGAAGTACACTTACCTGTGAATAATATAGATTTAATTAAAAACTTTTTGAAGGAATACACAAAACCTAATATAAAATATTTCTTTTACTTTGAAGATGAACAACACCGTAAGGAATTTTTAGCAGTTACTATATCTCTTTTCAAAAAAGGCACTGTCAAATTTTATGAATGCACGCAGCGTGTTATTTACGTAGGTAATGAAGAAGAGCAGCGAGATATAATTCTCAAATATCACGATGGGAAAAACAGTCACCGTGGCATTAAAGAGACTTTGATCCATTTAAAAAGAACCTATTTCTGGAATAATATGGAACAGACCGTTGCGAGTGTAATTAACGCTTGTGAAACTTGTAAAAAAATGAAGTATGATAGAAGACCTCTGAAACCTGAATTGCAATTGACACAAACCCAAGATAGACCATTTCAGGAATTATTCATAGATACATTTTCAATAGAAGGTCAATATTATCTCACTATCGTCGATGGTTTTAGTAAATTAGGACAAGCATTTTTAATTAATTCACGCTCAACTCCAGAGGTAGTTAGAGCTCTAATAAAATATTTTTCGTTATACGGCGTACCTGGACGGATTAGTGCTGATCCCGGGGCGGAGTTTAATAATGCATTGCTGAGAGACCTTTTATCATTTTATAAAATAAACCTTCACATTAGTACTCCACATAACCCTAACTCAATGGGAATAGTAGAAAGGTTTCACTCCACTATCATTGAAATATATAGGATAGCTAAATACGAACGAAAGATAACTGACGCGGCGGATGTAATGACTTATGCTATTATGTCCTATAATCATTCAATTCATTCTACCACAGGCTTAACACCCTTTGAAGTAGTATTTGGTCATACTGAGTCTAATCACATATTTTCTGTAGATTTTAATAAAATATATACACAACAATTAGTAAAGGAACATGCTCGTAAAACTAAATTCTTATACCAATATTTAACCGATAAAATTATACACAAAAAACAGCATTCGATTGAGAAACATGGCGGCGAAAAAGAATTAGATGTAGACATAGGTGATACCGTGTTTATAAAAGGAGTTAACACGCGACGTAGTAAAGATAAGGCTCGATATCAAAAAGCTCAAGTTTCAGGCCCGATTCATAGGAACGTTGTTCCAGTAATAACTCAGAAACGAAAAACTAAAGTACATATTAAAGATTTAAAACGCCCTTCACAGGTTGTTACTCCTGCTGATACATCTGATCCCAAGCCAGGCCCTTCAACTTCAAAAGATTGATAGAAATCCAGGTCTACTACCCATTAAGGAAGGTCAAGCAGTAGTAGCCTATGATAAATGGACCATAATAAAGATTCTAGATTTTAAAGCTATTAATAATGAACTAGAACTTAATATGAATAACTTTTTAACACTTAAAGCTCAAGTACATAATTGTTTCGATACTAATCTATTCAATGTACACTTCCAAGAAGTACAGTTACAAACTAGTTTCTTAATGAACATAACAATAGAAAAATATAAGCAATTAGTTCCGACTGTAAAATTTAAACGTGGTTTATTGAATCCTATTGGTACATTTATCAAAGCAATAACTGGCAATCTTGATAATGAAGATGCTATTAGATATGAAGATCTAATTAATAAATTAAAAACTAGACAGGACGCTATAAACAATAAAATCACCATAGTTGCCGAAATGATGAGTACTGTCACAAATATTGTTAACATAACATGGAATAATTTCATTCAAATCAATGAAAGTTTTAAGGAAATAGATTTTAGATTAAATAATTCTAAAATGTTGCAAATAAGCAATGAAATTATTCACTTTTATACTATTTTTACCCATAACTTTCAAACTATTTACACTAGATTAAATGAAATTGAAACAGCTCTCGCTTTTGCTAGGATTAAAATATTACATCAATCTATTATCGATACTAAGGAATTATTAATGATATTAAAAGAAATAGAGACTATGTATAAGTTAGTATATCCAGTAAATATTGAAAATATTGTAAAAATTGAACTAAGTATTGAAATGAAAGCATATATAAAACAAAGTCAGATAAAATTTATTATGCACATACCTCTAATTAAAAACGAACTTTACAATTATTTTAAATTAATGCCTTTACCAGTGCATAGTAATAGTAATAATATATCCAACATTATCCTTCCTAAGTACCCATATGTCCTAGTGAAAGGGTTGAAAGTCGAGCCGCTCTCACAACCATGCCAAGAACTAGATGAAGACCGATTTTTATGTCCTGAATCTGAAACTGCACCACTATTGAAGGATGAATGTATTTCGACACTAATAAATTTCTCCTACAATACATCTTCATGCCATCCTGTGCCCGTTCTAATCGAAGATCTTAAAGTCTACTCAGTACATGATAACCATTGGATAATCTTTTCTAGAATAGAAACAATAATGTCTAAAATGTGTGATAACGACGTTTCACATGAACCATTAATCGGCACTTACCTGGTAACCCTAGATGATGATTGTTGGATAAGAATCAAGGATTTCAATCTGAAGAAAAACGAACACCGGGGAAATGATATCGCATTTACTCGATTCCCAATCGTGAACTTACCTTCAATCTCCAGCGAAACCAACTCACAGAACATGCGTCTGAATTTAGAAGGAATTGATCTTGCAGATATTCAACTCTTAAACCTTTTGGTGAAAAATAGTGTTCCTACAAGTGTAAGTGAAAGTGAACCAAATCAGTGGACCTTTGGATTAATTAATATAGTAATAAGCTTTGTGCTCATGACATGTGTCATCTTATTAGCGTTTAAGAGTAAAATTAAGAAAATTATATTTCAGGCTAATCAGAATACTCGAGATCACCCAAATGCTAAGGATAATCTCGATTCTAAGGAGGGAGGAGTTATACAGTCGCAAGACATATTTTCTAACATTTAATATTAAAGATACATCCACATCTATTCTCACGAATATTGCAGACACATTTCCTAATCTAACATTTCTAAGAAGCACCTATGTTTGTTCTTTCGAATATTGCTGACTGACTGTCTGGCTCCGGGTCTCGAATACTAGATATTAAGTTAGTCTTAAGCTGATCACCTTTGTAACCGGTATTATAAAATAAAAGTTTTAATTAAAAATATTCTTTTTAAAAACGCTCCAGCGCGACCTCGCGTTTTGACTACCTACTAACAGAATAATATTTGATAGTAATATAAGAAACATTTTTATTTTTACTTCTAAGCGATACGTTAATTAATACCAATTCATATCATGCTGTTGTTTTTCTATGAATATTCTGCGCCTTCAATTATTTCCCCGATCTAACTTATAACAATTAAACACCATTGCTTTTTGTAGGCACATAATTAATTTATATTTATACTTATACATAACGAAACCTGGTAAATAAATATCTACTTTACACGATACATGAAAATGTGTTACGTTTAAAATTAAACAAAGAATATCGACTAAGACGATGAAGTACGTCGGGCATTGAACCCAGGATATCGTGCTTTACGATTTTATAATAATAAATGGAAGTATTTCATTGATCAATCAATTGATGCTCAATTGAAAATTCAATTACAAAATTTTACCACAACAGGAATAATAGGAGTTTTAAATTAGGAGAATTAAATCTAACTTCAAATATGAAAGATAAAAATATTTAATGAAATTTTTACAATATACATTGTGAGGTTTTATTCTTACACATTATTCCAATCTTAAACAGTAAAATAATACATAATACTATTATAGTTAAGTCTAGATCAATAAAAACGTGAGCGAGTGAATAAACAATCTAGCAAGGTGAAACCGCACAAAATGAGTAACCTCGTCACACTACGCGATAACAAGCATGTTATCAAAGTTGAAGTAATAATACAATGCCAACTCAGCGGTCGACCTACCTATAACTATTGGCTTTTCAAACTGCTTGCACCAATACATGCCTCTCCCACACCCAGATAAATGTTGCTGGTTTATGCCATAAATTAAAAAAATGTCGATAAGAAAACAAAATTAATATTTACGCGGACTATACCATAAATATACCTTAATTTTAAGAGAAAGTTACTTATTTTATTAATTTTTTTTATACGAGTTAGTTAAATGAAATATAATCCGACTAAATTGTAAACGCTAAAATTTCACTTCCAGTTCATCATATTGCAATATGAGGATTTGAATGTACACCTTAAAACTTTGTGTTAAGGTGCAAATTCAAATATCGTTATTACAGTATATATAACTTTATTGATAACTTCAAAATCATATCACGTCTTTCAGTTTAGTTATGCTTATCACTAATGTTGCCAACATCAAAATAATTTTGTCTTTTTCACTCTTCTCCAAGGCAGTCGCATCACCTTCTTTCTGAAGTAATGGACGTTGAGACAATTTTTAGGTTTTGCGAATTTTGTTTATACCTTCGTGAATCGCGCTTATAAACTTTTATTATTACTTTTAAAATCTTTCCCTTAACACAATTATGTAGTGCGCGTATTAAATATCGTCTGTATTGTCGCGTAACACTTGTTTTCTCTATCGTTTGTGCCTTCAACCATTTTATGCCAATTGATTTTGTGCTACCTAACAATTTTCCATAGGTTTTATTGTTTTGGGCAAGTTTATTTGCTGTTATACCATAATTTTGACTGATAATAATCGATTATAAGTATTTAAGTGCAAGTTTTTTTAAGTCATATACAGCGTATACAACTTTATATGTGTTTTTCGTAATAAAATGGACTCTATGCTTTTGGTGAGTATAATTTTATAGGTTCGATAAGAAAAGTAATTACTTAGTACTGTTTTTAACTTACATTATTTATTATTAGAATATTGCTATCATTCTGCATCCTATATAATATTACTATAAACTTATGAGATCGTTTTAATAAGTGGTTATTATATATTAACTCTATTAAAATTGAAAAACTAGAAAATATGTAAACAAAAGAAAAGTATTTCCAAAAGCTAAATAAATATGTTCCACCTGTTACTATAATCATTTACTTGGTTCTACTTCCTTGGTGATCAAAGTAATAATTGTACAGCCTTGTTTATTATATATTTATTAAAGACTATCATAATATTAAGATTTGAAATATACAACATTGGGCTTTTAAAAGCTCCTTGCTTTCTTACATATTAAATATATTATAAAGATTTCTTAGTAATCTATTAATATGCATTATTGGCTTTTAGTAATTAGCTAAATATCTAGTGAACATTTAAACCTGCAAATTTATATTCAAACTATCCAAAATGCTTTATGTCATATATTTATAGGAATAAGTTATTAACAAATTAATGATTTAAGTTGCAAACATTAGGGTAAAATAATTGAGTTTCAATATAGCCTTAGAATTAAACTCAAATTGGGTGATTACGTAGTATCTCTATAAAAAGACTGAGGGCTCCAAAATTAAGGTTAAATACAATTATATTTATTTTGTTTATAGGAGTCTATTCTTTTTTTTTAGTGTATAACTTGTAATTCTCTTAAAATTATTGTTATTGTTAAAGATATTTCTTTTTTTCTTATGTATTTTTTTTATTAAGAAGCCCATAAGTCTAATTCAGCTGACTGTTCATACTTATTCATATTGGAATTGTTATTATTGTTCTAATATTTATGTTGTTAACTATCTCTGTGCAAGCTTTACTCTCCTGTAATTGAAGATGCACACAGAAGGATAAATATGTAGTCTTATATATATGTTATATGTTGTCTACGTTGGAGATTCTAATAAATAAATAAATAAATTACAACTTAGTGATCAATATTGTATAATTTTAAGATATACATCTCCAGTTAGACCACATTAGACCTTAAATTTATTAGACTTTAAATTATATTTTTTTCTTGCATTTGGAAAACTTGTGAATATTTCTGATAAAGTTCACAGTCTCCTTATTGAAGAGTTGTTTATTTTAATTGTAATACCTGAATGTCATATAAGTAAAAAAAATTGCAATAGGCTGCCTCAAATCATCGGTCTCTTATATTTATTTAAATACGTTCAGGAATTCCAGGTATATTTTATCTGAATGGAGACCATTTTTAATGTACTCTTCTCATGTTTCAGTAACAATGGCACTGTGTGAAAGTCAGTTAGGATCCATGCTGCAGCTTCAGGACACCCATGATGGGACCAGCGCTCCAGACAAGAAGCCTAAGGTTGAATCTAACGGAGATATCTATGGATTAGATAAAGGTTTGTGTTTTTTTATTGATTTCAAACTTTGAATGTAGACATTTATAGAACATTTTACCTTAAATAACTGGTCTAGGTTAGTAATATACCACAATTTTTTATTACTTTGCTTATTTAATATAATTTCCTATAACACTTGGCAAATAAAACAACATTTTATTGTTGAAGAATTCTTTTCTGTTATAATTTTCTATATAAATTCTAGGTCTATTGACAATTATATGTGTAATAGTACTAGTGCAAAATTTATTTATGTTAGATACTAAAGATTGTTATTATTTGTAATTTTCAGTTCCTCCACTTCCACTGAGTGTGGACTATCGTTCACCTGTGTCTCACTTTGTTCCACCAGCTGTAGAGTTGTATGCAGCCCGACACAAACCAGAAATAAATGTTGGTAGGTGTAATTTTCAAATGTACCTTCAAAACGACAAACTTTTATTTTAATTAATTACAAAATATATGTTGTTCTTATAGTAATTGGTAAAAGGAATGTTTGTTGTTAGTCTTTATCATATGCAATGAGTTATGAATTCATTTGTCCCACAGTTGCATTGTAAAAGGTTTTTATAGAATTTTGAAATTGCTTTTAAGTTTTCAATTCTAATATATTTTGTCTCGCTTATGTCTTTGTGTGAAGCATGTTTGTGTTTGTCTGTTTTAATGTTGCCTTTACCAGCTTGTACTCCTAAATTCACTTTTTTGTAACACAATTTCCATCAAGTCTTTCCATCAATTATTGGTAAATTTGAAACAAATATTTGATAGAAAGCATCTCAAGTGCTTCAGTAATGAAACCACTGGCATTGGTTTCTTTGAGTCTAGCTATGATTTTATTTAAAAGAAATCCTATTAGGCTTTGCAAATTTAGAGAAAAGCTTTTTTTAAATAGTTAGGCCTTCTACCATTTGTCTGATAAATGCATTTAAAGTGTTTTTTAATCTTAGTGTATTTGATCATTATACTTGAATCATAGATGGGTAAAGTTTGGTGGTGCGCATGTGTTTGAGACATAGAGACAATAATGTTTAGAAAAGTAGGTATGACTCTACTACTCTGTTTGTCAGTTTTATACTCAACTCAGGAACTGCTGTTTGTCTCTTTCTATCAAACATATAAATCCTGTGATGAAAGAGACATGTTTTATTTTAAATGATGCAATTTGACCGATTTGTCTATCAATTGTAGGAATTCAGAAACATGGCATTCTGGCCATAGAGTATAGACTTTCTTAGTCTCTCATGCTGATTCTGATGTACACTCTCTAAACTGAAAATCACTAAGTTTAGCTTTAGACCTGTCAAACATGCGTAACCTATTCTGTATATTTCTAAATTGATAGCATTAAGATTTTATGTTCGACAGGTCGAAAGCTAATTCTAGAGATTGTTAGTTCAGAGAGTGTACATGAGAATCGCCACCATTTTCTGTAAAGCCGCAGATTGTATGACGTTTTTGAATGGATAAGTGTCAATGTCATAGAGGTGTAGAGCGGTGTAGTGAATGCCGAGTAGGATAGTAGATAGATGCATGATTTATTCGCTTTCTTTTGGCGTTAGTTGCGCCGGCGACGCCCGTGAAGCGTAAGCGCGGTCGGCCCAGGATCGATAAGACCAGTCCGGAGTACTTGGCCAACTTGGCCGCGAGGAAGCAGGCCCGGGAAATGGGTATGTAGGCTTGTAGGATTCCGCTCGTATGTCTGGGAGTGTTGCTAATTCCTCACACCAGAAGATTTACACAGTGGGAACCTATAGGACTTTTGAACAAAAGAATATCAATCAGCTCCAGTTAAATTCATTTCGACTTCTAATCAGCGAAACAGTTTGTTAATGTGTGGAATTAGCATCATTCTTTGAAGAACATAGCTAATGCAGCCAATGCAGCTTGTTTTGTTATTGTTCATATACCATTGATATATTATGATTTTAGTACATTTAGTTGCGAAAATATAGTATTTTTTGAGATGTGTATAACGTCACAATTTTGCATGGTGTTTTGTATGTTTTAGAATTATAATTGCGGTGGTGATGAATCGTGTTACATGTGTTCGTTCCTCTAATAAGATAGTTTAACTGTGCATTCGTTTGTTGCAGCCGCAGTAATGTCCGTAAATAGTAACAGTCAGTCGGATTCGGGAGAAAAGAGAAAGAGAGGTCGGCCGCGCGTCGACAAGACAAGCCCGGAGTATCTCGCGAGGAAAAGAGCTAGGGAGCTGGGTTGGTATTCGTTCTCTCAATCGCTCATTCGCTCAATCGTTCGTTCGCTCATCACTCGAGGAGTTAAGAGTCCAAAGCTCTCAGGTTATCCTTGAGCAATGGATTCGTTCGTCTCATTCTCAGGTCTTTGTGTTACTTTGCTATATACTTTGTACGCGTTGAGTGTATATCAGACGAATGCGTTTCAGAAGCATTGGAACGTAAAGCGAAAAAGGAGTTTAGGCGAAGGACAACAGCTGGTGAGTTCTGTGATCATATTCCTCTTTCTTAATTAAACCTAGGATTACATTGGAAAATTCTAATTAATATTATGAGAGTCCTGAAATAGCTATACTTTGCAAGTTGTATATTTAGCCGGATATTTTATATAATTTATCGTTACAGTTGAGATTATATTGCAAATGTCAAATTATCAGTATCTCTATCACATTGAGACCTCTAATTTTACAATCCTTTGTGGTCTAATTTAAAGTATTTATTGAATACTATCGGATTTTTGAGAAATTGTGTTTTGCCGTCGCGATTTCACCTCTAGGTACACTAGCATTAGTTCTCGATGTCATTATTATCTCAAAGCGATCGATTGAATGTTAGTGATTGCAATACGAACTTAAACCCGCAAAGAATTCCGGCTTGCTCATTGTAATTTCGTGCCTTTGTCCGAAGCGAAATCCAAAACGTCACTGGCGTCGCGGGTCAAAAAGACCAGTCTTAGTAAAATGGGGGGGATGAGGAAAGTGGGGGAAAAGGTACCCTCGAAGGTGGTGAGGAAAAATGATGTGGTAGAGCGGAGGAATGCGAGATTTGTTAGGAGGAAAGGTAACCTTTGCATGGATCTGACAGCTTCGCGCGTACTCTTAGAGATGTCACGTTCAGTGTGCAAGAAAAAACCGCAAATAAGTGTGCGCGAACGTAAAGTTGTGGGTAGTTGCATGTAACAAGGAATAAAGAAAATGGCGTCGCTCTCACTCTGTTATTTATAGACAATCGCTGTACAATTGGTAACGATTCAGTGAACTATTCTAGAGAAATGAATGAGCATGTTTTAGGTAGTTTTTGTCGTGGTAGGAGTAAACCGATGTCGAAATGTAGGTAAAGCGAGTGCATGGTTAGTGAATTCGGTTCAAAGCTTAATTTTAATTTGCGTTTTTTCATAGACTATTTCTATATATCGAAATCGTTAGAGAATGCCTTTAAGTTTTTGTAAGTGTATATGCTGAAATGCGTAAAAAAATGTTCAATATGCTTCGTAATAGGATCAATATTGAAGTAACAATACTGAAGTTTAATGTGTCTATTGAGAGCTTTCTTAATATAAAAAGAATATGTAAAGATTCAAGAGATACCGAAGAGCTGGGAGTAATGGTTGCGGCGCCCTGGACTTGTGAGCTGGCAGTGGCTGTACATTTAAAGCAGCGAATAACATATTGTGGCTTGAATTCCATACAGATTCGGCCGCTTCGTCTTCAGCGGGAGAATCTACGCCGAAAGTGAAGCGGAAATACACGAAGCGCACGCCTACCAAGAAAGACGGGGTGAGTATCGCTTTGCACGTCGACGTGACGATGGCCACCAAGACCCTGACGTGTGACTTCGCCTTCGCAGAACAGTTCCACGGAGCGGGCGAAGGGGAAGCGGGGCAGGCCGCGGAAGGAGCAGGCCAATCCGCAGGAAGGAAGTGAGCTTCGCATAGGTTCAGGTTGCCCTTCGACACGCAGCTAGTTTCATGAATGCCATGTGCTTACAGAGATCCGCGTTCGGAACAATTTGATGCCGCTGAACGCGGAGCCGATTCCAGTCGACAGCGATGATGAACCGGATTTGGGTAGGTCTACCGTGCCTATGTGATTTAATTTATACGTAGTCCAACTTTCACATTTCATTTATCCACCTGACTGAAATACAAATGTTTAGATTTTAATTATTTACCCATTTTTCGATAATCGAAGCCATTATTTCCAATATATGTTAACATTCAAAGAGAAGAACATAAGAATAAAAGACCCGAATTGTTGAATGAATAAACTTGGCTTGATTTACAAGCTCTACCATCCAAGTGCCGCTAAGACTCGTTCGTATCGTACACGACTTATCAGATCGCTGTTTGCACTATTGCATGGATGAACAGTTCTCCCCACGTCCCATACGGGCTGGAGTCCCGTTTGTCCTTTCCCGTCTCCATTCTCCCCTAAACGAAAGGAGCCAGGTGTCCCTCAGACACAAGGGATGTCATATTCAGAGCACCTCACTATGACCTTGAGCTCCCTTCAATAGCCCGAGTTGGCGTCCAAACGACACTTCGATTAGAATTTTCCACGAAGAAGAAACCACCCGAACCCTTTGGCTACCATTCATTCCCCACGCCTCAATCATGCAGGAGACGTCGCCACGTCTTAATGGATCTGACAAATTTAATACCAAAACAAGTCAAATAGAAGCCAAAAATAGCCGGAAAAGGCAGGGTCCTTTGCTTCGCACTTCTCTCGCGTCAGTGAGATTCTGTCTCTCCCTTCTAGACAGCGTCTCCGGCCAAGCCGAGCTTTTCACGCCACGCAGCTCGAGCTAAGCTGTCAAGGCTAGAACAAGAGCTAGATCAACAGCTAGATCAACTCTCCACTCAATGAACGATAAACAGTATATAGATCTATAATCGACTTACGGAAAGTAGCGCCTGATTGCATATTTTTTTTATTTTGTCAGGATCACCAAGTCAGGCGTCCGATTCATTGAGTCTCGACGAAAACCTTCGGGCGTTGAGGCATATACATGAGAAGTACGCTAATATTGATAAGGTATGTGAACTCCTGAGGGCACCTCTGGGAACCAGCTGATAAGCGTCCGACACTTTATACATATTAGTGGTAGTAGATTGCGTTTCAATCCGCTACATAGTTGTTTTGATGGTTCCAGGACGACCTGTACGAAGCGCATCTCTTAGCTGCGAACTTCAAGAAACCCCCCTTGGACCAAGTGCAGCGGCTGACGAGGGAAGATGATGATGTACTCTCAGTTCGAAGCTCGGAAGGTGAACATTTTTAGTTGTTAGAAGAAGTTGTGTCTATATGTCAAGAATTTCAAATTACCGTAATAGTCTCCTTCTCTAGCAAGACCTCAACGCTTTAGAGCGTTATTGTATTAATAACAAACTAGACCTAAACGTCTCAAAATGTTCCGTTATGACCTTCAGTAGAAAAACTAACACCATTTACTATTCTTATGTGCTACAAGGTCACACAGTATCCCGTGAACTGCATTATAGAGATTTAGGTATAATTCAAGACAACAAGCTCACTTTTGGTCAACATATTGACCATTCGTCACCAAAGCATCTAAATGTCTTGGCTTTATAATTAGATCCTGTGCAAATTTTACTCAAATTAAAACTCTTAAAATCCTCTACTGCTCTTTTGTGCGCAGCATCCTCGAGTATTGTTCTGAGGTTTGGAACCCTCGCTATCAAATATAGCGTAGCGTAATATGTAGCGTATAGAGTCTATCCAGAAGCGTTTCTTAAGATACATCGGATACAAAACAAAAATTTATGATGACAATTATAAGGATCGATGCATTAGGCATCACCTTCTACCGTTAGAAATTAGAAGAAAGGTGTCAGATCTATGCTGTTTGCACAAAATTCTCACCGCAAAGATCGAGTGCTCTGCCCTACTGGCCCTGTCTGGCTTAGTTGTAACTCGAAGTGTAAACAGCAGCTTGCTTAAGCTATTTGTACCCAAATCGCGAACTAATTATGCACAAAATAAATTTCTGACCCGGTTGGCAAACTTGTACAATAGCTTAAGTGACAAAATTGATTTGGACAACTAAAAAAATGTGTAGCAGCACAACTTATAAGTAACTACGTCTCTTAGCACATTTATATTCTCTCTGTTTAGTATTCACATTTATTATTGTTATATTTGTTATAAATGTTAACCGTTGTCAACCTGTTTCCTACTTGCTATTTTCTTTATTTGTGAAAACTTCTTAGGCTATCTATTATAATATTGTTAGTTTATATTTAGTTTAATACTGTTAGTTTTCCATACCTTATAAAATAAAATAAATATGAGATAACCGTCGCTTGGCCCGATCGCAGGAGGTGCGTCCGTCAAGGAGCTGGAGGCCAGAGTGGAGAAGCTGGAGGACAGCTCCAATTCCGACTCCGGCAGCAGCAGTTCTGGCTCGGGCGAGTTTTTACTTTTATTCTATTAGCAGAGCAATATCATTCTGAACCAAGTAGGTCTTGCTGCGTCATTTTTTATTGCAAAGCAAAGAGGATGAGAATAATCTGAGAATTTGTGTTTTTCTTTTATAGCTTTAATAAGCGCCGGAGAATACCATATAGGGGGTGACTCAGATTTATAATTTATTATGAATAACATCAACACAACCGTTGAGGGACTTTTTCGAATAGGTCCAATCAACATTTTTTAACTCGCTATTAGTACTTTCATAGATTCCTTTACTGAATGTTAATCTGGTTTAGTTTTCACGAAATTGTGTCAGACAATTGAATGGGGACAGCTGTCATATTAATGCCATTTATTATCGTATTTTGTATTTTGCCATGTCAGTGGGATTATAAAGTAGCTTTTAACACTGCACATAAACCGATTGCAGGCAGTTCCAGCTCGGGTTCCAGCTCATCGTCCAGCTCGGACAGCTCCAGCTCCAGCAGCTCCGAGAGCGAAGCCGACGAGGAGAAAGGCGAAGAGACGCAGCCCGCGACGGTGGACGGCCTCCACGGCACCGGCGATGATCGGTGAGGGTAGTTCCGAGGGGGGGAGAGCGAGGTGACCGGGAGCTAAGCGAAACGTTGGGAACGTTGCAGGTCGTTCGGCGCCTGGTCTTACGGGCAGTCGGCGCAGTCGGGGACCAACACGGACTCGGAGGGCGACTCGGACCCCGAGCGGGGCGGCGTGCCGGGGCCGATCCCCGCGCAGGACGAGATCAGCGAGAGCGAGAACGAGTCGGCCGACAAGAGCTTCCAGTGCCACATCTGCAAGAAGTGGTACTCGACGCGCGTGACGCTGAAGATCCACCGGCGCGGCCACCAGGCGCGCGGCGGCGGCGGGCGCTCGCGGGCGCGCTCGGCCGACAAGTACGAGTGCGACTGCTGCAGCGCGGCCTTCGCGCGCAAGGAGAAGCTGTGGGAGCACCGCGCGGCGGCGCACCGCGGCGCCGTCACCGTGCGCTGCGAGGTGTGCCGCCGCTGCTTCGAGGACGAGGCCGAGCTGGCGCAGCACGCCGCGGCGCACTCGGCCGACGAGCGCGCGGGCCGCTGCAGCACGTGCGGCGCGCACTTCCCGCGCTTCGAGCTGCTGCGGCGCCACGCGCTGGCCGCGCACCCCGCGCCCGCGCGCCTGCCGCACGCCTGCGCGCAGTGCGGCAAGCGCTTCTCGCACGCGCACTCGCTCACGCGCCACACGCACAACCACGCCAAGCAGCTGTACCGCTGCGTCGTGTGCAAGGCGTCGTTCGCGCGCGCCGACCAGCTGGCGCAGCACCTCAACAGCCACCTGGCCAACTACAAGCGCCTCAAGCGATAGTCGCCGCCGCCCTCCCCCCTCTCCTTGTTATGTAATCTTTAAACTGCGACTTATTGGAGCAACTTCACACCCGACTCCGTTTTGGGATTTTCGGCGGGGCCATGTCGGAGCGTTAGGGTTAAGTTTGTTACTTCGACTTAGTGGCATCGGGCGGATTTGCTGAATGTGCTAATTTATTTTTACACGATTTTTTTGATTATTGATATGCGTTTAAGCAGTAATTGAATCGACATCTGTTATATATGTATTTTATTGATAGACGACACCGCGGCTCCGTTTTTGTTGCCGCGACGTGTTTTTAAATAGCAAATCTAAACACGCTCGGCGAGCGTTCGGCGGAACGACACGATTTTGCCGCGTTCTTCTCGAGTGACGGGTGGAGTGCAACTTTCGTTTTTCACAGACACAATATTATTAATATTATATTAAATATAGAGTTTTATTTAAAAGTGCGTTTCATTCGCGGCACCTTTTCTGTACTGGCTTAAGCCGAAGGGGAAAGGGACAGAAATAAAACACCAAGTCAGCTTATCCTATATTATCTATATTACTCTATGTAGGTACGGTGTAATACATATCGTAATTGTAACGGCCGTTATGGCTAAAATGCGGTGTCCGCCCTTTAGTTACTCGTGCTCTCGTCTCTTGGCAGAGTTGACTGTGGCACAGACTAAAGAGGTTATTCGTTCATTTCAAACTTTACACAATTATTTGCGATATTTTAGTCATAACGCCATCTCGTTACATGTTCAGGCGAAATTTCGAACTTTTGACATTTAACACTAGAAAAGTCATCAAGAAGAGTAATAATTTTTAATGCAAATTGTCAAAGGTCCGTCGTCGCTCCATAACGTCAAACATAACAAACTTGACATTTTGGAGGGAACAGGCATCTGTCATTGTCGACGATTGCGAGCAAAAATACCGTTTCCCTCCAAAGCTCACGAACGTAAATGTTTTTTTGAAAACATAAACAGGATAACATTTTCAACAGAAAACAAGCAAAACTTACGACTAACTTAATCGTCTACATTACACTAATGTCTAACTAACGTGGGAAACAAAAAATACTTAAGGGGGTAAAAAAATAAGTAAACCTTTATCCTAGAGTCGGCTTTTACTGTCTACTACAATCGCCGACCGTAGCATTGAACTGCGAACAATAAAATGGCTGAAACAAATTACACGAAACGATCTAATGTAAATTATATTTCTCGGTGTGTTTCGTTCCAACCCCTTTATCATTCGCCACATGCTGTCACAGAAGTAGCACTTACGATCGATATAAGTATAGGCGTAATAAAATTTCAAAAGAGGATTTTCACTAACACGTTCATGGTCGAAGAATTTTCATTAAGGTCAAAGATCACATACATTTCATTTGTAACGAAAAAGCTCAGAGACTATGTGCGTTTAGTTAAAACGAAACAGCAGAAATAATAACTCATAGTGCAATAGTACGCGGCTGAAAGTGAGGTCTTTTAAAAAGATATTTTTTCCTGAAAACCGTGCTTTCAATTTCAAGAAAGGTTTTTTTCACACAATAAAAAGAGAGCATACTATTGCATTATGTTGCTATAGACAACATCCATGGACGGTAGAAACGAAGGGGAAGGGAAATAGGAACAACAGAAAATCTGCTTCAATCGCCTCCAATTCGTTATTCTCTATCAACACACAAAACAAAAAGATCGAAGACATAACTTGGCAGAGCATTGATATTTCGAGACTGGGCTTTGAGGTCGAATTGAAACCAATCAAGTCATACACATCGGACGAAACGCGTACATTCAAAAGATCAGATATGTGTGAAAACAAAATAAACATATTCAAACATTATAAAACTGAGTTTCCTTAAGTATCACATACATTTGCCAAGTCATATCATCAACCGTAAACTTCATACTAGCGGTACGAAAACTGAAAACACTACGATACCTATTGCATTATTATTGCTGTGTTACATTCGGTACTTTTAGTGAAAGTTAAGACGTATTCTACAATCGTCGATCTGGTGGTTGGTCTTACAAAATGGAGAGGGATTTATTCTAAAATGAACATAATGAAATATTTCATTCATTACATAGTCTTACGAGGTCTACTGACTAGATATTTTGGTGGTGACTAGTAATTGTGCACGTCTACGCCGTAACTTTACTAAAAATACCAGAAGAGTTAAGACTAAACAATGAGACGATAAAGTATACATGATATTACATATAAAGCCTTTTTGGATGGCCAGCTCGACGTTTCTCAGACAATGTATTGATTTCAACTAGAACTCTCCTCTAAAGCAATATTATTCAGTTTTGTTTTCCTTTTCATCAAAAGTGCTTATAAGTAATATCGTGCAACTCGAAAGACATCTAACTATACAAAATAAAGTAAAAACAGAAATATAAAACAGCCTTGAGGCTATTATACGTCTCCAAAAATATCTTTTTTTCGAGAAATTTTCTAAGCACGCGACTTTTTCACTGACCTCTTTAATTTGCCGACTTCCTGTCATTAAAATGCAATAAAAAGGATAGTATTTTTTTAATATCAAATCAGGGACTGTATAGAATTGAATGTTAAGAAAGCCGAATGTTTTTTTGGTATTATATTCTTGTATTAGGGAATCTTTAAGGAGTCAGCAATATTGTGGGATCAGTGAATCTACGAATGAACACAGAACATCGATTCTAGCATTTTCTAAAACGAAAAGAAAAACACTAGTGTAAGAAAAAAAACACACTGAGATACGATACGAACATTTAGTGATTTCGCGACCTTGAATACGTTTAAGGGGACTGACTTTTCCTTTGCCTGCTAGGAGACGGTTGAGCGGATTCCAGTGTTGTGTATTCAAGGCCATGAAATGTAAAATTTAGAATCTCTACGAGATTATGTCTTGGTGTTATCTTTCACTCGGTTAGACGGTACGAAGGACTCAAACGAATAGTTTGGCACGTTGTATATTAGAAGTTATACATTCCTATATTTGTTTGTTTGTATTAATACAGAGATAGGGATATATAGCTATCCTCCTTTGCTGGATACTTGAGAGTGGTGATTGGTACGAATGTATAATTTCCAACAGAACCCAAAAGAGAGTAGGCAAGGCATTAAGTACTATCGCCAATCTACATTATATTACAAGGATTACAAAATATTTGGTGTTCTTTGGGACTTAAAATTATCTTAACACTGGACCAACACAATAAAGCAACGTAAACAAATACACAAATTTCATAGCCTATCTAGACGATAAAATCCATATTTGTATATATATACTTTATATTGAAATTTACCTAGCTAACACGTTATATACTTCGATTCTTAACTACCGTATCGTAAGCCTTATTTACCTCGAGGGAAGAGACAGCGTAAGAAAGGCAACGTCAGCGGACAACGCCACGACTCAGCACTAGTCTAGCTTACATACGGATATACACCTCTATGCTACCGGAAAGCGATTATAGGCAAATATACGCTAGTTGTATGTAGTTATAGCTAAATTTGACTATCTATCTGATATATCTTTATGCCCGACGCGACGCGGGAGCACGGCCACGCTGTGGACACTCTTTGTAGAGATGTGTGAGGAGCCTGGGGCTTCAATAGCTTAAAGCAACGCTCGTGGCTTCGCAATGCTCCGTTCACGTCAAAATAATGCCACGTCACTGATTGACGATGAAATTGACTTAACAATTCGTTACTTAACTCACGAACTAATTTTAATAATCTTAATATAAATCTCTAGCGATATGTCTCACAAGATTCGACTACAGGCGTAAGGCTCCACGTGCGAGCACTTGCAATTGCCCAGAGCCGCGTTCAGCTGACTGGGCCCTTGTGTAATTGCAAATTACTTGCACGTAGATACAAATTAACATCAATAGAAACAAATCTACATAAATCAACGCCGACAATATAATATATAAAATACATTTTTTTACAAAATATCGTAGACAGAGAGTGTCTCGTTAAAAAGTTTCAAAAAAGATGTTATCACGTAGATGTCGCTACGCTCGACTCGGCGCGTCGGCGGCAGAGTTGCAAGTGAGGCTTTTCTATACATTGAGAGTTTGGGCTTCCCTTCAAACTCTGCCGAAACGAAGCCAGCCTCGCGAAATTAACGAAGACGCATACATCAAAAAAAGAGCAAAAAGTTTTAAGTCGAAATACCATCGACCACTCAACCTACAGTAAACGATTATATACCTTACATGCTATAATAAATATATATCTTTCTTATAAATAATCTATTTTCTCTACACTTTTTTCTATTTCGTCATGTTTGTAGTTCCATGTGTCCTTTATATTAAATACACAACCTTTTTTTTACTATATAAGTTGAATTGTTATGAATTTGGCAATATTGACGTCCAGAGAAAAATCTATATTATTCCTACTGGCCGCTATTGTGGAGTGTCCGTAAAATAAATGAGGTTTCAGTGGCGTGTGGTTCGTTTCCGATCTGACCGTAGACAAAAGAAAATCATCCAAAACTGTTATGTAATTAATCCCAAAACTTGTAACAGTGTTGTCGAGTCGAGAGCTGTGGTCGGTGAACGCATCCACAGTAGCGTCCAGTCGTATAGATTATATTCAATAATCTTACTTTCCTATCTCCGATCAGATATAAAATCTTAAAAAACTTTCTCACTCTCGCGTACCATCTAGTTCTATTAAACATTTTTCCAAAAATCTACATTTTCCACTAATCTTAATATACTTGTGCTCGGTGGTTCGGTATCTTTATTAAAAACCAGCAAAAATTACTTGTCGCAACCATTTTGGCCCGCGTGGTTGATATACTTTTAATGCTACCTTACAGTACTCTTATATTAAATAACTATATATTCTCTAAAAAGTATTCATCTTTTATCATAAATGCATTTCCATGCGATCATAAGCGGTTATAGAAATAATTTGCTCGAGTGACTCACATTGTACAAATCGCCCTCCGCCGCCCCCTTTGCCCTAAGTTCAACGAAACACGCTACACATGGAACAAACAGTTCACTCCCCGAAGTCAGTTGCTCGTCCTGGGAATGAAGCAGCAGTGTGGCAAGGGAGTTAGAGCCACTCCTTGAGCTGGCAGCAGCAAGGGTCGGGCGGAGGCGCGCGCTGGCCTCACACCAGCAGGCTCGGGGCCAGCCATTCCTCCTCGGCGATCTGCGGGCCATCGCAAAGCTCTCAATGCGCGGATGCACAAACCCCCCACACGGATTGCGAGTCATGACTCACCGGCTGAACTTGGAAGTGCTGCACGGGGTAGTGCAGCAGCTGCGGCGGCTGAGACATGGCAGCCACGCCACCCACGCCCCCTACGCCCCCCACGCCACCCCCCAGTGCCCAGGGGAGCTGCACGCCCCCCATGCTGGAAGGAGGTACACTGGTTCTCGTTAGGACACAGTCGATTCTATTGTGCTATCGGCTCGTGCTTATAATCCGAATTAACATCGAATAAAATACTAGTTCTCTGTTCTACCCTTCTGTATTTTAATTAATAAATAAATGTAAAACGGCTTCGCTCATGTTGTATTATGTTTGAATATGTAACAAAGACAGGTGTAAAACTCACCCCATATACTGTTGCTGATAGCCCGCAAACTGTCCATAAGAATACCCCTGCACCCCTTGCATCCCTTGGAGGAAGCCTCCCAGCTGCTGTGGGTACGTGTTGTACCAGTACGAGGGTACGCCCCCAGGGTACGCGCCGAATGGGCTGTACGCCGTGCCACTCAACTGGAATTGGATAACGACGTCATTAGATAGTGCTGCACGCCATAAATGAATCTGCCACGAATGAACACCCGATAAGCACCTGGCCCTGTGGCTGGGTGTTGTTGGGATCTCCGGACTCCTTGCCCCAGGAGCACTTCACGGGCTGTCCGTTGATGTCCGTGTTATGCACCGCCACGATGGCGTGGGTCGCACTCTCCTTGGTCGAGAATCTGAAATATTTATTCATTAAGTTTGTATTTCGAGTTTCTGTGACTTGAAGTTATACGTTTCGTTGTATTGGGCTTATCAGATGTTAACAAGATTTCATTTTACTTATAGTAGAAGCATTAATAACAAAACGATTATTATAATTTGACGACTGACGAACAGGTGATTCGATCGCCGGTACAGTCCGCATCTGAGTAATGTAACTATTGGTATATTTACATCAGATGTGGACTATTGCTATAGTCTAGTTATAATTATTACATATTGCAATGCATAATGCATATACTATATACAAGTACCTGTTTATTAGTTGCGTTAGCACCCATAATGTAAGATATACATAGCTTAACTTGGGGCTACCCGAGCGTGTGTTAAAAATCTCCCAATATTATTTTATAATTAAGATATTGAAGAACTCAATAAACGTTCTTCTTCTATATTTCCTACACTTTATGCGAGATTAGTACAAACAGCACTAACCTTATAAACGCGTAGCCCTTATCCTTGAAGACCCTTATCTCCTGTATGGTGCCGAAGGGCTGGAACGTCTTCTGGATCAGCTCCTCTGAAAGACCGGTGGTGAGACCGCCGCAATACACAGTGCAGTTTGTTGGAGAGCTCTGATTGTACACCTCGTCGAATGTTAGCGGTTTCGAGTTTACTGGAAGAGAGATTAAGAACTCTTTTTCATTCTGAGTTTTCAAGTGGTTTTTCACCGGAGGTGAAATGAAACTGGGCAGCTGCACTTATCAAATATTATTTTAGAAATATTTTTTATATGATGTGACTTAGACAAAAAATAAATAAAAGTGTCCATGTGCGAGTCGAACTCGCGCACGAATCATTCCGTACTGATTCAAGATTAATTAATGATACATTTGCTACTTTTATTATAGTGGAAATAGAAATTTCAACTGTTAATGACGTACGGATGGCGAAGTGGTTGAAATCTTGCTTTTTCTTTGATGTCTTATTTGACATAAGTTGACTTAATTAGATGCCCAAGTCTTGTGTCAACACGCAATATGCCATTCTAGTATAAATTAAGACGTAGCTCGGGATTAAATCATTCTTGACATAAATAGGGGTGCACGCCAAGGTAGGCTGTATTTAGCGGGTTTTGTATCGAGCCGGAAGTTAACAGGAAGATATTAGGCGCGCACCGGATATTGCGTTCAACTGTATAGAGCTGTAACAACCTCGATTAAAGAAATGAATTAGCTAAAAGGTGAAAATGTTATGACTGTTATATATTTCACTTCAATTAGGTACAGTTTTTAATAAGTTTATTCAGAATCGTCGCTAAAATGAAACATCACCTAAACCGAGATCAGATTGCTTCCCAAGCAGGTATCAAACTCTAGAAAACATTGTGAATATAATTTCATTTAGAAATTGATCTTTAAAGGTTTTTTTTTCACATCAGTCATCATTTTAATGTCATAAAAATGATAACTCACTTAAAATATATTTATTTCAGTGTTTCGTGAAAGTTTATAGATTCTTTAAATTACAGTTTCTTACAAAATGCAGAAATATGTAACCGGTACCAAGTGACATGTTGTATCAACTCGAAAAAATATAGCTCGACAAAATTTCAAAATTGCTTGCTAGGCATTTAATTATACAGAAGCTAATCTTGAGTCAGCTTGGAAACTTGAGACATGCGACTATTCGCCTCAGTCATACATTTACGAATATTACAAAACCTGTATTAGAGCAAAGGATTTTCCTATCTCTACCGTGAATTGACTGCATGAGAGATAGGCTGGATAGTTAGATATTCATCTTTCAAGACAGACTAAACGGGCTGGAAAGTGCTATTTGCTTCACTGTGCCCTCTTTGCAAATGAATCTATCAAAAGTTCGTATATGAAGGAAAATTTACTAAAATCCCCTTACAACGAACATTTCTATCCAAGTATTATGACTACAACATGTCGAGAGACCAACTTAAATTTTTTTCTGTCAAAGGCTTTTATGCTGCAGTCCAAATAGTAAGATTCATCATGTATCGTCTAATAAGGAGCGGTCTGTTGAATTATACCAGCTTGGTAACACATAATAGATAATATTATTTCATTTATGGACGTTGTAGCAGTAAAGATTTTATTTAATAATCAGCAAGTAGGAGATAATCTATCAAAATTACAATAAGAATCCTAAAATAACATTTACTCAGCGCGAGATGGGCTGTTATTAGTCATTTATTCATTCAATGGCAATAGAACACTGTCAGTCACATCACAGCCCAGTGACAGGGCTGCCGTAGTAATCTCATCGACATTCGAATATGAATAGCATGTCTTAGAATGGTTAGTTCAGAGTATTATTAGAAGTATCATTAAATAATCACTCTTAAACAAGTATACCGCAGCAGAACAATAATATAATATTATTTCAATTACAAAATAGCTTTGTGCGTCATTAATGGAGCGTTTGTGACTAACGGACGCTGGGCGTGTCAGCCCTAACTGGAATTAGCATTTTAATAATTCACAGAGATGGATTAAAGAGAATCGTCAATGCTGTGTTCCTTTGAGTTTAGCCTAATTTTGGATTCTTCATCGCAGATGTCATCACTGAATTACGCCTATTTTGCTATCAGACTTATGGTAGCAACAAATCCTTGAATACGTTGAGGTCTTTAAGAATTTACAGTAGGTGTTCAGGGTTTTACTTGTGATATTTAGAGCATAGTTTGAGTCCGTCTAGGAAATATAGAAGATAGCTTTTATGTGAACTCACATTCGTTCTTGGGCGCTGGCGGTTTTCTGGTCGCCCAGTTCGTCCGGATTGACCGAGAGCCCAACCACTGTCCATTCATCGCAGTAATGGCCGACTCAGCTTCCTGTAACACGTAAATATTTGTTATAATTTATTTTAATAAAAAATAAGAAGTTTGCCATAAATCAGTTAATAAGTAGCAATAGATATTGCGTAAAATATGTAACAATACAGGAACTGAAAACTAGTTAAACTAATTAAATGTTTGAGTAATGTATAAGAACAAATGAATTGCTTAGTGGAAGCACACTTACGGATTTCTTGAGAAACGAAACGAATCCATATCCTTTAGATTTCAGCGTCTGTGGATCTCTCACCACTCTGCAGTCACTGTAAAGTACATTACATTGCTTACAACCGGCAAAATGTTGGTTTATGTGATTGCTCATCTGGTTACGGTACTTATGCAGAAAGAGAGACTTTACTCGTGTGGTTCGAGCACACGACGTCTAGGAAGAAAATGCAGACCTAACTAACCGTTGCGAGTAATGTATCATAAATTAGCACTCATGTATAGTAAGTAAATGTACGCAATCTGTAGGGAGCAATAAAACTAGACATCAGGACAAGATGAAACAATAAGAATAATGTACTGGATGTATGCCAGTCGGTTGGCGCCACTGTCGGAGATCTATTAACTCTGGATGGTCTGGATTTTGATGTTCAACTAAACTCAAATAAATACTCTAAACTTATTTCCAAAACTAATCTTCTATACTTGTTCGGTGCTACTACTACTACAGTAAACGCACATAGCAAGATTAACGATTTTGATTAAATATTTTTAACATGCTGAATACCAATTCTGTTTATGAATCAAACAATTCAGTTTAAACAGGCGTTTCAAAAGCCTATGGTAATAAAAAATATAATTAATTATATCTAAGAGATTACTTCGTGGATCTAATTAAATTAAAAATCGCGTCAGATTATCATTCCGCTCACATTGAAGCCTCGCGGAAAACTTTGCCAAAACGATATCTTGGCTGTAATAGAGTTTTTTACTGTCTTGTATATTGTAGTTGTATTAATATCATGTCTGGGAGGGCAGATATTTTTTGATTAACATTTACAATAGTATTTCATTTACTGATTATAGTCCCAAACTTTTGTCTACTGGCAGACAAAATACGTTTGCAGTTATATATTTAGAATAAATTATAGTTTAATGGAGACTCATTTTGTAACAGTTCAAATTAATTGTTATATTAGCAGGCAGCTCAAAAACACTGTTACTGTTCCACTTGGGTAAGGGTGGTCTAGAATAACTAAATAATACTATTGTCGACTAAAAAAGCTTTTTGTTGTAAAAACCTTATATAACTTATTCCAGCAACTTGTCAAATTATTTATGTGTTTTTAAAATCACTTAAACGAACGCTAAAACAAAGGTTTAGGAATTTAGTTGAGGAATGGACACAAAGAAGAATGGATTGCCCTTTTTAAATCATGTTTGAGCAACAGGAACGCGTATTGAAATGTCAAGAAGCCAGTCCTAATTCCAGATTTTTCAGAGGTTCGTTTTCTTAAAAAACTTAGAATGTAAAACTTCATCAATGGCATAGGAATTCATCATTTCCACTACTACTGATAATCTGTTAATGTAATGGCATTCCTAGGTATTCGAACACAGTACAAGCAAAGCCAGGCGACCAGTTGATAATTTATTGACATTTAATAAGTATCCAGCGCCCTCATGTTACGTCTCGCTCGCACTAATGGCGAAGGAAAGTGGGCACTAAAATTTTATGGGCCCTTCAAGTGAGTTTAGATAAGGTCCGGAATTTTGATTTTTCATTATGAAGGTACGCAATTTCTACTTACAAAAGTGGCAGCTCATGGTTTTTTGACTCTGTATATATACTAACGATTGCACTGTAATACTTAGTTGAATTATGGTTCCATTAAGATACTAAATAAATAAATTGCTTACATTTTTTATTCGTCAGTAAATTACGTAACTTTGAATATCTTCATTAAATAGTTATTGCAATTACTCACGATATTTCTCCAAAAGGTGCGAAGGCGTCTCTTAAGCTCTGCGTCTCTATCTCCGGACTCAGGTCTCCGACGAATATGTGGTAGTGCTCTGAAGCAAGGCATTTAGAATATTATAAATCTGGAGGCATTTTTAAGAATCGGGGATGACACCGCTGAATGCAGCACAGTGGCTTCGTAGATTGCAATTGCATATTATACAGACTCAATAGTTTCATTATTTGCTGCATATAACTCTGTCTTTCGGATAGTTTTGTTCTAAAATTGTGGAAAATAGAAAAATATTTGTTAAAACGCTGTCTATAATAGAAATAATTTGTGTGAAACATCTCACCGCACTTACTTAACTCCCGCCAAATCTTCTTTCGCTGAAATGATTAGAAACTTGACAAAATTGGTTCGTTGCTTTGTTTGTTTTCCATTTGGCGTTTGAGATGAGATTTGCCTTTTAATAACACGCCATTTCTTTTTGCAAAAACTTAAAATTATCAATCGTAATAATGCCTGCAAGTCAATATAACAGTAATAGTGTGGCTGGGGGACCCCAGACTTGACATAGTAAGTGTTTTCTACTCTTAACAGCTCTTAATAGCAGACTGAATTGTACAGAAAGAGAGGAAATATGTTTTTTGTATTTCGTACGAATGAGACGGAATATATAGCTCTGTCAATTCGCTGATGGAAACTATTGATTACTTTTAACTGCGACAGGGTTGTCGCAAACAACATCAGATGGATCGAAACCTGTTATTTACTCTTCCTGAAGCAAGATCAACCGTATATATATACATAGTAATGTAGTATTTCAACCATAATACCGTTCTAACCTTATAAGTAGTGTTTTTGGCAACCTCTTTGAAAGAGAAGAGTTTTCACATTTCAGCACACCTGTTCTACATACAAAGGACAATCAATCATGCAATCAATGCTTGGATCAATGTTCACATGGTGAAATGTAGTTCCACCAAGCATTTAACTTCAGTCACCTTCAGGTGGACGGCCCTAAGTGTCGGGTAACTTCACAATATAAATTGAATTGAGTCCTATATAGGATTAAATATCCTATATCCTCGAATTCGCAATCCTATACAAATTGTACTTCGTGCCTAATACATCCTCTTTATCAATTCTAGCGGACATTAATGTATGTATTATGTAAATACAAATATTTCTATTAGAAGCTAACAGTGACTTCAGGGCTAATCTTCACGCAAATTTGATTTCCCTGTTTGTGTTTGCGAAACGAAAACACAGATCAGTGCTGCTATAAATATTCATTTTTTGTTATAAAAATGTAAAACAATATTTAATATCAGAACACATTACACACAGCTATGACACTCTGAAGCTATTTATAGCTTGCATTACGGCTATAGCAATGTTATAAGTCTGGGTTATAACACCCAGTATTTATTTTTTATATCACCTAGTTTTGAGTTTTCCACGGTCTTTAACTGTTTATTTTTACAACAATTATTCCACGTTTTACGCTAGATTTATTGGATAAATGGTCAAGGATATTGGGTGACGAAGATTAAGGACAAAAACGATCTCATTAAGTGTGAAAGCTGTTTTATGTTTTGGTTCGTTTAATAGCCGAGAACGTGGCATGAGTTCAACCATGTCAAGTTATTCTTTACAAAAAATTCGTGGACTTTATAGCGTTAATTAATTAATCGTTTGTAGACTAAGGCCGTTTGTATACCAACTGGCATTGTATTTGCCAATGAAATTGGATAATTTAGTAAATTACTATCTAATCAATCTTGTCTAACAAACAAATTGATTGCATCACATTCTTATGTCATGCGTATAATATGTTGCAAGGAAAAGCTGGTTGCGAAGGTAAGAATATACATTTCATTATATATAATTAACAACTAACACAATTTTATTCAAAGCTTAGATATTTCTTATTTAATTAACCCAATTCGTAGAGTTTATGAACACTTCTCATTATACCAGATTCAGTTAAGGACATAAAACTAGCCAGAAACGAGCGAGTTTATGATAGCATCAGCCGAATACCTCTTTTTTACTTAAAGTCTGGGATACGTTATTAAAACTTTTTGAGATCCGTATTCTTTGCTAACAACGTTTCAAACTGGTAAAACCGCTCGCTGCTAAACAGCCTTAATAATTATAAAACTAGGTCACACCCATACATAGCGTATACTATGGATTTGCATGCAACCGAGTGGGGCTTTGCTTCGTTGCGTGCTAAATACGTTGCTACTTTTTACCTGATTGCGCGTCGATTTTGAACCGACTGCAAAAGTTTAAATATATTGCTCTTTCGTCTGAGTGAAGCGTTGACCCTTTTTACAGTCAGTTATTTAAACAGTTATTTGTTTTTTGACTCATTTCATTTTCAAATAGTGGCTTCCATATGAACAATACGTAGCTAGTTCGATGGTGAGAACATAAGTTATTTGCTGAACTCGTCACGGTCTTTGTAAATATTTTTGTTAAAACAAAAGTCCTCTAGAGCAATTGTGGACTAGAAAATAAACAAATGAAAATGTTTTCGACCGATAAATTTCCCTCGTGGAGAAATTATTGCCGGTCGACATATCACGGGTCGTTGTTGGTTGTTATAATTAGTTTTTTCTTTTCAATTTGTGCGTGAAGTTAAAACGAATATTAACATTGATGTCGCAACAGTTTTCAGCCCCGAAAATTGAATGAAATACTCTACCTTACACGCACTGAGATGTGACCAGTTTGCACTCTATGATGCTATTTCGATTGTTCTTTGAACAAAATAAATGAAAAAAAAAGTGGTATCCAAAGCACTACATATTATATTCAAAGTGATGGTGACCATGACATCATCATCGGTAAAAAAGTAAGAACATGCTACGAACGTAGAACATCTACACGTATGCTACGAAATTCGAGTGCGAAGCTCTTTGTTTTAAAGTCAACTCTATGTGTAAACAATATCAGCAAAATTTGAATGCGGCAAAGCTTAAGATTAAAAGAAAAATTCGAATCCAAATAATACTCCATAATTTAAATGCTAATCGCATTACTTCGATACGAGGGCGATAATAAACGTAATAGATTAGTATAATTTATCTTTATTGATTTGACGAAATTGACAACTTAAATATTTGGGCTTTTCCCCCAGAGGCGAAAAGGAAATGTAATAAGGCGAGGGCAATGAAAATTCCCGGAAACCGGCGAGCCGATAACACCAAGAAATTTTCTTTTTATACTAGAGAGATATGCTTTTCTGTTTTAAGCACGGTGCTTAGCGAAATCGAAGCTGAATACGTATGTTCAAAGATCATATATTATAATTAGATTTCAAAATTTCAAATACCGACATCTAATACGTAATAACTAATTATATATGTTAAATGAAAAAACATGGAAAAAGGCTCTCTTATTATTTTTTATAATATCAAATTGTTAATTTCATTCTCTCGCTGATCACGGTTAATAATGTAAAATATGTAATCCTCGCTTAGAGCAAACACAATATGGAAACAATAAACTATTAAAATATATATCCGGACGCTTTAGCTTCAAACGTAGAATGAGTGGTCACAGATGACAGCTAAAGACAGGTCGTTATAAGTGTCAATGTCAAAGCGCAAATTCATAAACGGAATACGTAATGATGTGTCAGGCGTTTCACTGAAATTTCACAGAGTACCTGAAATGTTGGATTATTTCGCTTTCGGTTTTCACGTATAAATATTTGATTTTTTCCAGATTTCTACTTTTTTCTCGTATATGTCCCGTTAAATCCTAATGTGAAAGGGGAATGTGCATTTATTATTATGATATTTCTCTTTATTGCGAAGTAAAGATTTGTATTAACAGTATTAGTTACTGTACACAGCTATTTACGAATACTATTGCAATATGACCGACAATAACAAGGCAAGTCTACTTTCTAAGGATTTTAAAGTATATTAACTATCTCAAACATGGGTAGAGTCGAATCGGTACGTTCGATTTACAAGATGCGACCTATAAACCAAACAGTGAAATTACCATACACCTCTTAAATGTCGGCCAAAAAGACAGAACACACTTTCCTATTCTGCAACTGAAATGAGACTGCTAAGCCTGAATGCACCTTTTACTCAAAAGTAGGTCATTTGACGTTTACTTGTGGTTTTGTACGCCGTTTACGGTTATTTTTGTGCCCCACACAACCGACATAAGGCCAGACAGACGGGCACTGGACGGCGACTTTTACTTTTTTCTTGAAAACCAATTGTACTGTTAATAGTTTATTCTATTAAACCGTAGCGTAGCTATTTGTTTGTAGAACGTTGAAGAGAATAATATACACAACATAGACAATGTGCTTGAGACACCTCTTTGCTCAAAGAAAGTCGTTACTTTGTTTAAGAAATGCAAAGAAGAGCGGTCAGCACGTTTTGACCAACTCTGCTTACCGTGTTTGCTACCTAACCAAGAGGTGAAATTACTTTTTTGGGCATCAAGGTAAAACAAATAATAGCACGGCGAAAGCATAATCACCGTTCCCTGAGTGGGGTTGGGCTTTGTGTAAGATAGGATATTTCAATTACTCTCCTGTTGTCTCAAGAATTTCGACTTTCCTTATTGTGTTGTGGTACAAGTCAAATGAGACATTTATTTAGAGAATTCAAATCTGTCTATCTCATTTTACGTTAAAATTTATTTTTTCATGTTGCACAAAACCATGGAGATTGCTGTGTGTGTGGAAATGATTAGTCGTTTAATATTTTTTAACGAAAGTGAATATTGCATACCTAGAATAGTATTAGATCAAAATAATTAGTTAGTTCATTGATGATTGTGAATATAGAGTTGCTCATTGGTAAAATATGAACAGTTGGTATACACTGGAAACACTTTTCCTATTATTTCAGTTTTAAATTAGCTATTTTCTTATCCCCAATTGTTCTTATCTAGAGCTCTCTTTTTTTTCGAATTACATCGTCACCGCAAAACGTAATTTAATGTTTAACCTAAACCTTACATATCGAGACTTTTTATAATAATATTTTCCTTTTCACCTTTTACTCTATAAGAAGATAAATTAGAATTGACTCAGTACCTGCTTGAGAAATTAATTTCAAAACTGATATCAGGTAAAATGGAAGCCGCTTGTCTTTAAGTTGGCGATAAAATAAACGATCCATTGAGCCAGGGCAATGGCATGATTGTTTTTAGAGCCGCCATAAAATCCTGCAAATATGGCCTGAGATTTTGGTAAGATTTCGATGACGGTCACGCAAAGATGGATTGAATGCTAGTGGAAGGATCCGCAGTAAATCTGTGCTAGCGCTGAGGCTGTGTGCTATTTGTTTTGTGTATTTATCAACTGTTGGAAACTAGCATTTCCTAAAGCCAGCGGAAAATACTTTTATTCCCCTTTAATCACTCGCTTCGTTCAAAATTGTGCTTCCACGCAGAAGTTATATATAAGGAAAACACCTATACAAAATCACTGAACTATTCGAAGTTTATTTTTTTCAAAGGTTTCCCGTTTCAGGCCTATTTCAGTATTTCGTGATGTTTGGCAATTAACTAACCGCAATGGGAGTTACACCATTAAAAGGAAGAAATATTATATAAATTACCCTAATTATTCTGTGGCGTAATTACAGTTATGTAAATACGCCATTATACTAAAGCAAATACCTATATCATCCCAACCTAATATTATAAATAGGATTTCATTACGCTATCATGATTACAGCGAATATGTTTAAAATCTTTTTACAAAGAATATTATGTCATAAATACATGTGTGTGTAATAAATCCACCGCTATGTGGAATCAGCTGCCAAAATCTTTGGGACGTTCAAAAAAAGAGCGTATAAGCATCTTAAAGGCCGGCAACGCACTAGTGAGGGTTTGCGAGTGTCCATGGGAGGCGGTATCACTTTACATCAGGTGAGCCGCCTGCCCGTTTGCCCCTGTTTTATAAAAAAATACACAAAATCATTACTTCGAAGACTTTGGTGTGACTTGTCTTATATGGTATTAAATTATTATTAACCTAATCAGTTATATTACGACCTAACTGTATGTCCTAACTGTAGAGTAAACGTCCCAATAAACCAATCGGTTGAGGCAACGACGTATATCAATGACTTCCGGACTTGGCGTCTCTCCATTTCACTCGTTTTTATTTGCCAAATCTTTTTTGTGCTACGAAGCCAACATTCCTTACAAGTACTTTTGGATTTTAAACCACCATGTAGATAGTAAGTAATTTCCTGGAGAAATAACTTCTCTGGGTTAAAAATTCAATAATTTGCATGATTTATTAAATCTAATGTTTTCCTTTTTAGTTTTTATACTCGTTATCTTTTGTACCATACATAAATGATTATACTTCAACAAATAGCTAATTATAATCATTATATAGTATTTGGCCACATTCTGTCGCTGACCACGCCTGTCACAAAGCCCTTCAAACATCGAGTATTGTTTTTTAGCGACGTTATAAGCTTTTCAATAGTACATTATTTACGGTTTAGAGCGTTATTATATAAAGCGAAAAAAGTTTTAATTCGCCCTTGAATACAAAATTAACAAAAAATTAATTGAAATTTCTTTTGGATAACATGCCACAGACGTGTTCCCTTCGGGCGCTTTTATATTATTTCTATGTTAAGCTAACTTTAAATTTGTTCAAGCATTCAAAACGTAGTATAATATAGTAGTGATGACGTATTTCGTCACAATATTGTTTTTTTGTCAATGAGTTGTCTATATAATATTAGGTGCGACTCAGTTGTTTATTGAAGCTGATTACGTAGACAGATGGTGCCCAGTCCCTCGATTGCCGAGCGACCAACATTCAAAAGATACGAGAGGTATCTAAATTCCATTAGCATACTACAAACTACCCGGACGAAGAAAATTATACTTAACGCCAAAGTGGAACGGCTTATAATTGAGTGTACATTGTTTTTGCTTTGAAAATTGATAGTAACCAAGTAAATTGTAGAGGTTTTATCTTAACATGGCTAAAAATTAAGTGGCGTTTTTAACAAACAAAAAGGCAACTCATATGCTCTTGAGAGTGGGTTCATTGTCTATCACATTTCAAAAGGTGCGACGCAACCCTTGCTGGGTTTTGTTGGAAACCAAACACGATCTTTGTAATGTGGTTTTATAGAATTCTCTTTATAAATAAAACACAACATGATCCTACTAAGGAATATTTCAGGTCTAATTTAAATATACAGTGAATTTCATAAGTTGATGTTGATGGATCCATATTTAATCCAGAATTAAGGAAACTTTGGAAGTGGTATCATTCTAAGAAGTTGTATTTGAATAATTAACTATTTTACATTGTATGAGTGAAAATCCTGGCTGAGTCAATGGGGTAACGATATTATATGGCAGTATTTAGGGAATAGTACAACCAAGAAGCTTAATAAAATATTTCGTATATCGCACAATACACAATGATTGTATAACGACTCAATTCCATTTATAAGTGAATGTTGTAAATGGTATTCTAAATGGATTTGTTTGTGCAAAGAGGCTTAACACGTATCTTCACTTAAATCTGTTTCTCCCTTAAAGCCTCACATGATTTTAAATAATGAAAGGCGTACAATGAGGGTGACATAATAAATTCACATAATTATGCGCTGACCCAGTTACTGAGATCGCTCATGTTACTATTTATGGTTAGGGGAAACATTTTTGGACAGTTTAATACTTTGCGAAGCTCAATGTTTGTGGTGGAGGGATAATTCGTATTGTGGTGTGCAAAGTCAATTCGCTTCTTGATTTGCCAACAATTAAACGAACGAAGATGAATTTAATGAGCGTTTTGCTTTGTTATTTGTATGTATATTGTCTACCAATTTATTAGTTCCATTTCAACTTACGTGAAAATAGAAAAAAGAAAGCAATTCAAAGCAAAGCAGCAAAAAATAATACGTATTGATGATGTAAAATAAATTTATGATATCATTTAAATGAAATTACGTTATGTTCATGTTGAGTACATTCAAGCTACTATCAGATTTTTGACCTTTGGATAGGAGTGAATAGTATAATGAGATTTTAGTGTTGTTTTTTGCCATTCAATAATTTGCAACTGAGTGCAGGCTATAACTAAGTACGCTTCATGCATTTCATAAGTTTAATCTAGTTGAGTCGAGTTTATGTCATGAACAGCGATATACATATGTAAATGTGATTTGTTAATATAATAGCATATTAAATAAATTGATATGAAATTCTTCTAGCTAAAAATATGCATAAAAGTAATGACTCGTTCTTTAACGGAATGAATTCATTACTTTATTATACAAGTCTAAGTTTGGAGCGCTATTGAGTAAGCGTACAAAATAGAGAATACCCAAACTTCGATAGATTTAATGGTCCTGGGATCCATTTGTCATTAAATAAAAACAAAGAGTCGAGGTATATAATCAGGTTAATCCCTAACAACTGTTTATTAAATGTAACCTAATAAAATGTTTAACTAGTTGTTCGTATTTCTCTTTCAGTCTAATGGTCCTTAGGCTTTGTGTAAAAGAGATTAGTTAAAACAATTCACCTTTAAGATCCCTTCCAGTGAAAATGGCAATAAGTAATAGACGTGTAACCACAAATGTGAATAATGCCATCACTTTATAGCATTTTTCCTTCTATTGTGACCCGTTAACATCATAGCGAACTAAGTAGACTATTATCACGTTAATGTGATAAATTTGGACAAACTTCGGCGTCTAAAGAAGCCATACAATGCTTTTAACTATGTGATACATTTAGTGTATATATTATATACGTATACTTTCATCGTTTAGGTGCTGCTAATACCCAATCTGAGAGAGACGAAAGAGAAAAGGTAAGAAAATGAAACCATTAACGTTTCCATGTCTGGACGTTGTTATGTTTTAGTTTTTGT
The DNA here is from genome assembly GCA_963693355.1 of Pontia daplidice. Classification (NCBI taxonomy): domain Eukaryota; kingdom Metazoa; phylum Arthropoda; class Insecta; order Lepidoptera; family Pieridae; genus Pontia; species Pontia daplidice. Next base: position 496,924 of record CAVNZL010000077.1, read on the forward strand.
AAAATAAATTAAATAAGATTTTTAACGTGAGACAACTCGATTCCAACGACAAGGCAAAAGCCGTACCATATATTTCGTTTGCCCTGTTATGCCAACAATATATTTACCTGCGCTATAAAAAACACATAAAATTGTTATTATATTTTTTATGTGACAAGCCTCGGCTTGTTGATTTAAGAGGTAATTTAAGACTAACTGAAATGTAGTACGGTTAACGATTATCAATGCTGAACTAAACGATGCAAGAAAACTTATGTACTAATTTGGATTAGCATAAAATGCATATCATATAAAATAATTTTTTACTATATTTACCAGATTTCAGTATGACTTTAATTTGTAAAGCATTCGAAATAAATTTGCGTTTATTTTAAATGATACTTGATAAACAATTTTTTTATTATTTAGTCTACGGTGACTCTGACCCATTTTCCCAGTCACAGGTCGTATTAGTACTATATCTATCACTCACCAAGCTTATTATTATTTCCATGCTGGTGCTGATGGTGATGCTGCTGCGGCTGCTGCTGCATTAGCGCAGGGTGCGGCAGTTGCAGCAATTTCGGCTCTAACTTCGTAGCTGCTGCAACCGGGATGGGCCCAGCGTTGGTCATTGTAGTCATCGTCGCTGCTGGCATCATAATAGTTGACATGGCTAGCATTTTGACCACACCGCCCTATTCCTTACAACCTCATGTTTCTTTACACTAGACTCTCCTTCTAGATTAACTCTCCCGGAGAGTTATTATAATATAATTATCACGTTTTGTTCAAAATAAAGGTTAACTAATCTAACTGCGTCTGTGGTTAATATGTATTATGCTTTCGAGAAACACGGTGGCTGTATTTCGATTGTAAAATCAGCTTAAAAGCAGTGTTGGTTTTAATAGGTATCTATATAATGAAAAAACGCTTCAGGCACAGCTATTACATCGAAAATATGCAAAAAATTGTATTTCGTAAGAAAATACTTTATATGCTAATGTTAAATTATGCGGACGATTCCTGCTTATTGAGGTGAAGAGAATTATTGCGAGCTATTTGTCTTCGTTCTTAAGAGATAAACTATGATATCGAAGTTGATTATTTGTTACCTTATTCATGTGTCAAAAATCAGAGTTTTGTAGTATAAAGTATTTAACCACCTTAACTTTATAAGTCCATTGTATCTATATCTGATAGCAAGAGTAAGTATATTAATAGAACTATACGGCTCGTATAGAGTTATACGCATTAAGTGTTAGCTGACTTAGAAACTCACTTAGCCTTAAGTAAGAGCCTGCTGTGATAACATTAAGGGCAACACACTCTTTGCTAGCAACTACTCTACAACTACTAAGTCAGAATTACAACCAGCCTATTTAAGTCTCAGGTTTAATTTGACAAGATTGTAAAAACGATTATGAGCGCCTACTAAAGCACCTTTTTTAGTTCGATTCTTCGTAAAAATATTACACAGTGAATATTCCACTTTACTTTAATAGGAAAACGCCGGAATTCGGTAATTCAACTGAATGTGCGTTTTTAATGTCCTCGCCCTTTGTGTAGAGACAGAGTGAAAATTCGAAGAAACCGTTTGTAATTTGGTATTTTTGCCGAGTTATTAGAAGCTTTTCCCTTACTAAACGACCAAATTAAAAAACACCTTTGAACCGTGCGTTTGTTTAATAGGATTGGTTTCACAATTGTAATATTTGCGCTTTGATGCGGTCGCTGCGAGCTTTGAGCAAATTTCCATATACAAGTTATGTTAACTTATGATTACTGAAAAATGGAACATTTTTGTTTTCAATATCACAAGTATTTATTAGCTCGATAGTGCTAAACTAAATTTGATCCCAAATATGTTGTGGAAAGGAGAGATTTTTAATTCCTTAAGCATGTAGAAGCAATAAAGCTGTAGTGTTGGTTGCTGTCGCTACCGCTGTCCCACAAAAAGGGTGAAATGTTGTCGCATTTGAGGACATTTGCCAAATTTTGCCTGTAAATGTGTGAGTGTAAGGGTTGTCGCATACTTATGAAGCTCCTTCATATTTGAAGAAGATTACCATATCACCCATTAAGAAAATGTAAGAGCTGTTTTGCTATTGACTCGTCATTTATGCTATATTTGATATATCCTATACTTTGATTGACCTTCATTTCAATCAATAACCCTTATACTAGATGTTGAACCAATTGATTCCTAAAGAAATACGGAAACTTTATTTAAATGTTATTAAAGTGGAAAATGGTTGAGTGCGTAATACTTTAAGTTCAGTGAAGTGTTAACCTTAGGTAGTACGGCAAAAGGGTCTGTGCGGTCGTGTGAGAGAGATCAATAAACTCTACTATAGATGTTTGTTTATACGCTATCTTATGATAACACGGGCAGATTCGTTGTGGACCAAAGAAAACGGGAAAAATATAAACACAAATATTGTTGAGAGCTGCAAAACCAAATCTTCAGATTGTTAACTGAAAATTGGCGTCGCGATTTCTAATATTGGAAAGTTCGAGAGATGAATTCGCGTTTATATGTTGTATGTATGTATTTTGTTTTACCAATAAACCACTTTGACCGACTGGGTTGTGAGCTAATACTGAAATTATATAACCTTTTACGTACAGTTGATATTGCCTATTTGGCTTATATACGAACGTCCTTACATTACTATGAATTAGAGATGACCAAGAATTAATAGACCAATTACTAATACTAAGGTCAAGGTTCACGAGGTAACGCGCGTAATTATAAACTCGTTGTTCTTTGAACCTCTAAAGAATGCTAAATAAATATAAAGAGTGACAAAACCCGATTGTTGTTGAAGCAGCTCTCAAGCTAATAACACTCGAGGCTCACCTCTTAAACAACAGATACTTAGGCGTTATTTAAGTGTTGAATCGGGTTTGGGCCCAAGAAACTTGTTACTCCCTAAAGCTGCATTTAAGCTAAGGAATGGATTTATAGAGAATACGCTTATTTTTTATTAATACCAAACGTATTTTAATAAAAAAAATCCCTTAAATTAAATGATTAGAATAATACAAAATCCCAATAGACCAATACAAGCACTACTACACTCCTGATGATGATGATACTACAATATCCTGATGATGCTCCGGTGTCGGAGCGAAACGTGCGTCGAGTGGATGTGGGATTTTCGCGGAGTATTGCTTGTATATTGGTCTATTGGGATTTTGTACCATGGACTTTATTTATTTATTTATTTGGAAAACAAACAGATATATCTTTTTATATAGAGAAGAGAAATAAACTATGAACATAAGAAAACTTCGGATATATCCTTGACAGATTCACTATATAGTAATAAATATATAAACATATAAACACTTCCGCAAATTAACGCTGATTCTATTAATGAATAGTAATAATAATATTTATTGCAGTGTAAAATAAAGGGTGTATATAACATTAAAACTAAAACATACCTATATATTAATATGGCAGTGTTACGTTATACTGAATTAGTAAATACACAAGGAAACTTGGAGATTTTTCTCTTTATTGATGCTGATATTATATATTAATATAGCCGTGAGAGGTCCATCTGGCCCCAGCTGAATGCGCCTAACAAAGCCTATAAATTGAACATGCAAATGGCTTCACAAGACAAAAGAAAGAAAGTTTTCAGGGCCCGAAAAGCGCCAGTTCTGTGACAACTGCTACAGTCGCTCACATTGCCGCCCAAAATCACGGCTTACGCTCTGCGCATACGAAATACAAAGGCAATTATTATTCGATGGAAAGAAAATATTCGTTTTTTTCTACCGATAAAGCTTGTGTGGGATCCTTTTTTAGCAATTAGAGAAAATAGAGCAATAGAGCATGAGGCGATCGCTGGTTAGTTTAGATAGTCCAAGTGTTTTCTAAAAAAATTCTTTTAAGTCTCGAAATTGGAGGCTTCTTGGAATGACCTCGTAGCCTCTTCTTTTACTGCGAAATTATTACAAGTCTTGTTGAATCGTAGGTGCGTATTATCAAAAATGTTGGTTCATGTGTTTACAGAAAGAGTCGGAGTAAAACATAATTATCATCAGATTTTGTTTGAAAATATTGCTGGTATGGCTTGTTTTTTCATAACTCAGCAAGTCGTATTTATAAGGGCGTAGAACAAATCATAAATAATAATTTTGTTTATAGAGGACAGGGGTTTCAAAAAATACATACTTCATGTTGTCTGAGAGCATAAAAATTTTGTCTACTTTGTACGGAAAATTCTGTTTTATTTTAAATATTCTACAGTAGCGTGATTCTGTCAACAAAAAAACAATCCTTAATCGTTTCGACACCTTGAAATTTGCGATTTCACGTTAATAAATTTACTTAAAACAAGTTATTTTATCAGATTTCGTTTTCTTCTTGCTGATAACGAATATCTCTTTATTAAATATGATAACGGAAAAGTAGTGATAGAAAAAGTTCATCCTTCGAGACACAAAGGCCATTGTAATATTATTAAGAACACGCTGTCCTCGTTAGACAGACCCTACTTCTAAAAGATAGAATCTGAGAACCTGTATCTTTTCCTCTATCGGCACTCGGGCAATCTGAAACAAAAAAATGGAGCTTTACAAATCAGGATTACATGAGAGAAATATAAGCAAAAGACGACTTTGAGATTAGACAAAAACAGACTCTTTTATACTTCCACTTCAAATCTCTTGATCCTACTAAAATGCTAATGCTATACTGAATAATATTGAGTGTGGCAGACTCTAACCTCGCATACCTACCTGCAAAAGTATATTTAACAAGACCATTATACTTTGTCCTCTAGAATATAGTTATAAATGATATTTACATCATTAATGACGTACATTTGATTCGTAAGTACGTACGTAAATCAATGTATATTATGATATCTCACTATTATTTTACTCTCTTAAAACGATCTAATGAATATGTAACAAGACCGGTACATCACCAAATTAGGCGTAGAAAATTATATGAATATCAATCATTATAAAACAGGTTTTATTTGTAATTTTTATATCGTTTTTGGTTTAAGCAGAGACATGTTTAAAGTATTAATTAAATTATTGTATACGTAGGTATACTTTAGTAGTACGGTTGTGTATGCACCGGGATACAAAAAGTAGTTACGCTAACAAGCAAATTAAATCTCATTGATAAATAAATAATCGCCAAATAGAGATTAAGCGTGGCGGCTGCAACTTGTTCAAAGGCAATAAACACTTCATTTGTCCTGCTTGATTGAGGTACAACTTAATCTGCTGGTTTTTAAAGCCTTTCGTACAGTGTCACCTCGTCATAGAATTCAATTGATATTATAAAATGTTGAATATATTAGTGAAAAATTCATTGTACTTCGTTTAGTGAAACATTTTTGTCCCACCAGCGTTTTTCATTGTTACTCGTCACGGCAACCATCCCAAGAGCGACCACGCGTGCCGTTGCTTACCGATCGATTTTTAAAATCATTTTAAAACTACATCTCGTGTACAAATTACTGAAAAATGTATGCCTGTCTCTCTCTCGCTCTCTCTTATAGCTGGAGGTGAACTTCGACCGTGCTCCGACTCGTTCTCTTGGCGCAGGCGCAGTATACGTTTCTTTGTTAGGCGTATTTGTGTGGCAATGAATAGTTTATTTAATGAATTTCTTGTTGTACAACTATTTCGCTTGGTCTTAATACTGGTAATTCTGAATTCACCACGGAACAAAAGGGGTTTAGTTGTCGCTTAAGTGATTCGACGAAGATACTCATTTTTCGAATTATACCAACGATGAAATTGTTTAACGAAAGTGGTAATGTTCTTATTTCTTTTAGATCGTCTCTTAAAGGTATAGAAAAATACAGCTTTAGATTTAGTTTTACCATCCGTGATATTTTCTCTGTTGGCACTCTGTATAAGGAATGGAGAACGATCTATCGGAACAGCAGTGATTTTTACTTTAATTGGAAACTCAAATCTTTCAATTGTTAAAAGGAAAAGAAACCTATAAGTAATAGGGTACTCAAACTGAATGTTGGAAATTTATCGTTATTAAATGACGATTAAGAAATAAAATAGCCGCAGTCATAGAACGTCAGGTACATCGCAATGTCACCAACTAAAGGCAGTTTAAGAAGCTGAAAATTGGACAATCTAAGGTTTTCGTTTGGAGAATGAATAAAGAACAAAGCTCCGTTAACGCCTATTATTCTAAGCAATAAAGGCATGAGTAGTGGAATATAATTAAAAATATTATTTTGTTACATGTTGCGTGTGAGCTTACTAAGGGTCGCAGCTCATTGTAAGCTATATCGTCGTCATTTGAGACGAGTTAAAAGGATTAAGCTTTTAGGGTTCTAAAGTTAAAAGAACATTGATGGTTTCCTGTATGGCGTTGTTATACAAACAGATTTATTTAGAATTAATATTATCTGTAGGTAAGTGTAGGTTATATATATGGAATAGTAACACATTCATGCTAAAATATAATAAAACTTTCAGTGGAAGTGAGGTTTTATTCAATGATTGCATGCTACCTTATCACTCAGTTTCAACACGAAATACAGCCTTATTTTTATATCTATATTATAAAGGTGTGCCCATTTTAATCATGTTATAACTACCATGACTTTAAGTGTAGTAAAAACCTCCACTTATATACGAAGCTTTAAGCTGCCGATTGTATGGTAAAATCCGTTACATTATGGTACAATCCTCCAAACCTTATTTGATTCATGAAAATGTTATTATAACAGAGTTATTAGAGAATTAACTCGTTCAAAATGAGCAGTTTACTAAAGCTACTCGTAAATATAATACATGTAATTAAAATTATTTACGAGGTAGGTTGAATTTGATTTACGAAGATAGACAGACAAGACAAGCTTGTTTTACTTTTGTCAGTATTAATAAGAGATATTTTTGGATATTTAATTAAGGACTCATTTGTTTTTTGATTAGTTTTTTTACTACTTTACTTCCTTTGAACTGAATACCACTTAATGACGTAAAAAGTATATAATTAAAATTATATTATATACCTTTGTGTAAGTCGTCCTCATATTTACGGCATTAAATAAGGAAAATAAAGCTTCTCAAGTATTTGGTTTGCTATGGTGGTCTCATGTTTAGGTTGATAAACGACAGGTGCCATCTTTTTTTCAAATTACTGATTTTCCCTAATGCGTACACTAAAATATGAACTAATAGCACCGTTACTGGTTACCGTTAGCAGTGCTTGCTTTGACTAAATAATGTAGACTAAAAAGAAAAGTAGCTATTGAGAGAATTGCTAAGAATGCGAAACGAAACGGGATGTGGCTATGCTAGATTCAATTTGATAATTAATATACAATAAAATAAATTTATATCAGGAAAAATATTCGCTTCTAAATGATACAACCACCGTAAAATATTTAAAATGATTTAGTATGTTCAAAAGCTATCGCTTAGTGCATTTGTTTAAAGTTGGTTCAACTTTGGCCCATCTCAAGTTTAAATGAAACAACTGTCATTCGTCTTCATTCGTGATTATTCAAACAACTTCAGTTAAATAAACTTCATTTTCTTGTGTTTCATTAAAATATAAATAAGTTTCAAACATGCAATAATAAAATACGAGAATTTACTTTGTTGTCTCTCTGGATTCTGTAAGCCATTTTGTTTGCGGTTTTATGCATTTGTGCTATTTAAAGAAAGCCCTGCAGTTTGAAAAAAATATTAAATAATATATTTGTATATTCAAGATTACATTTGGAATAATTAATTTATACGCTTGTTACCAATATGTTAGTTTTTTATTTTATTCAAAGATACATGGAAGAAATTTTGTGATATCTAAGATTATTAGGTTCTCTACGAACTCAAGCGATTATATCACAATTATTGAAATACTATTGGAGTAGTTTTTAGTATTTTTAAAGTCGGTAAAACGAACATGTCGTGTCACCCTAATTTGTAGATTAGCCGCATCAACACCCCGCTTTGGGTGTTCGAACAACCCTTCGTAAAAAAGTACAAAGGCTAAATTAGGACGTGGACAAAGTTTTAAACCGCCAAACTATTCCTTCAAAGAGGACATAAAGGGATTGGTGCTTGGCTTAAGTCATAAGCTAATAAATAAAAATATATTTCCACAAATATTTGCCACCTATTCTAATTCGATTTACATTGGATTTCAAATTTATAGCAACAAACAAATTTTACAACAATATAGAATTAAATCCCTAGAAAAAAATAAGGCATTGCCCTTTAGAACATTCCTTAGTCTGAGAATTGCATCTCTTTTCCTTAGAATCTTTTGCTTTGGCTTTGTTACGCTGTAATTCATTTCCCTTTCAAATACAACGCTGGCCCATAAATTGAACCCATTCAAATCGCAAAGACATTTATTAGGATATTAGGATTCTTCGGTGTAGAACAATGTTTTATTCACTGCTAGGTCTGGTTACATTCAGTAAGGCATCTAAACGTCGGTTCACCTTTAAATCGCTTAAGGTGAAATAGAGGGAAGACCTTTAGCTAAAAGGCTCAAATTACTACTACATTGGAAATGAAGAGAGATGATGAAGATATGAGAATTAAATATTCTTGCTAATCGTCTTACATGGATGGTATAGCTGATAGCATCTCAAGGAAAGAGTGTATCATCAAATGTATGTCATCGGCTGCACGATACAGTGATATGTTGTTTTATAATCCGCTGCTGTGCGTAACATGTACTACGACGATGACTGTTTATTCGGCACAACGTTTAATCCTGTCACTGGATAACAAATTGTTAGCTGACAGAGCGATTAGTGTAATAGAAATATTAAATGGCTATCGGTAGCGATGTTTTATTCATTATATCAATTTCATTTTATATTATATCAATTTGACTCCATTCTCACTGAGAGAACTTTCAGACACCATATTATTATTATAGAAAAAAGCAAAAGGAATAAGGTAATTGCTGTTATCACTTACAGCTTTTGAAAGTCGCGTGCAAAGCAGGGTACTACAGCATTATAATAGAGTTGAAATACTTAGGCTAAGTGAGCTAATTCGTTGTGTATAGTTTGACACAATTTAAAATATCGATTTTGCTCCTGTTTAATATTCAAAGGCGAAAGGGGTTGTTTATACAAAAATTACACCCCCGGGGCCGGGGTGTGGACGGAATTAATTATTGCAGCGCAAAGTATAGGCAAGGTCAATTAATAATTTGCCTTCTCATAGACACCGTGCTACAACCTTATAAGAGAGAGTAAAGACGAAAATTCCTTTTTGAAAGATCGCATATTATTATGATATATTATAAACTATAATATTTAACGACGTTTACAAAATCACAATTAGGCATTTGCTTAAAATATTAAAAGATCTAGAGAAAGGCAAATGTTGCAAACACTTTGCCTTAAAAATATCTAAAGCTCATCCAGCATTATTAATATAAACCAAATTTGATAAAAAAAAAAGTTTTTCTATAAAAAGGATAATCGTATTATTAATTTTAAATGAAAGTGGCGGTTCTATACTCGTAGCTTGTAGCAATTAATACAAGGTTTGCGTATTTGCTATACTTTTTGGGCTTTGCTTTTTTTAAGCTTCACTGTGGTGAAAGCATTAACGACAAACTTATTAACTCTAAATAACTCTAAAATTCAATTCGGTTTAGTTCGGTTTTGGCATAAACACTTTAGTTCGCAGTGACTATTATATTTATCCATTCAGCCAAGAAGCTTGCATTAGCCTGTTCATCATTAAGCCTGAGTCTTAGTTAAGCCAAAAAAACTTGTAAGCAGACGGAGTCTCAAACATAAGCCAGAAGAATCTAAAATAAGTACAATCCTACGACAAACATTAAATACAGCAACCCAATACTTATTTCTGTCAAAGTGTCGCAGTAAATTAAAAAGAAAATTCGTTTTTCTCGCGACTGGAATATTAATACCACGGGATGTGATCGGTGGAAAGGAATTATTGTTAAACGGTATTTTAGTATTAATGCTTGTATCGAAGAAACATTCAATAGAAATTACCTAGTTTTATGAATATCGGAAGTGCTCAGATTATATATTTATATTAAAAAATAAATGTTTTCCATTTCATTATTAGTACTTACAAACAAAACTATTTTCTTTGTTTACTCTAACTCTCGCCTTTCTCTCGTGATCCAATGATCACTCAGAAGACTCATTATACAAAACATAAAGAAACAGAATGACAAGTAAAAATTAAGGGTGAAGAGCGTTCTAGATACAAAGGATATCAACTCTTACAAATAAGATGACTTAGCTCTGATTTCACCCAATAGGTAATAGTGTCGCTTGTGCAAAATAATTTATGATAATGCTGGGTGGCGCTGTGCCAAACGCGCAGGTGCGATCATTTGAAATTCGAACACGGTTACTACTTGCTGTTTAGGCTTAATATTCAGAATTATTCGCTGTTACGAATTATAATGGAAATTAACCGCATAGCTCGCTCACGAGGTGAGTAACGCGGTGCTTCAGTAGAGGAAATCCCGTGGGAAAACACCGAGATGCCTTTGTTATGAACTAATGGTGTTATTTTTGAGTTGTCTTATTCCATGCGTAATAAGCGACTTCAAAATGCGATACCATTTCTACACCTTTGATTGAACTATTACAAAAGTCGAGTTTTAAAATTGCAACAACGACCTGATCAAGTAAATCCTACCTGAAATCAATTTGTATTTAAAATATATGCCATCAACTAGGCATTGACTGAAATAAAACCAATTTATTATGCACGATCGTATTTCAATGCGAAATAAATTTTGTCCCTTTTCTTGTGACCCTATACATCATATTGATAAGGAGTCTCATTTCAATTTACAATATATAAATATATTAGATTAAAAATTATATTTATATATGTTCTTAATATATATTTTTTAAATTTTGTAAAGTTAGAGGGACCAGATAAGTGATCAGTATTCTACTCTGATTAAAGAAAATGGCTGTTTCTTGGACTAATATTAATGATTAAGCTAAATGGCATCCCTAGCGATATGTAGCTGGCTGTAACTCGATTAACTCATAATATAAAAAAATGTTGTATAAATATAATTATTGGTAAGTTTAAAACGAGTAGAATAATATTTTTTTGCTCTAAACACACAATTTATAACCACTTACAAACATTGTCAATATGTATAGACAGTCGTAGCTCAATATGTCTGACTGATTGTAGGTCATGACAAAGCTAATAAAAATATTCACCTGAAACTTATATAGTGATTAAATTATTTAAATATTGACTTTATTTTGATCTTTAATATTTCAACTGTTACTATCACACTTCCTGACATCCCAGCAAAGAGCTAAGCTAGCAGCCGATGCATAAACGATGCAACCGAGGACCCTTTTTCCTTGCATTTTATATGACCATGAACAATTGAACTGTTAATATAATTTGTATCTGTATTGAATTATCTGAGAATGTTGGTAAATAATTTTAAAAAGAAATTAATTAAATAGAAGAATGGATTCATTTAACGAATTTATCCTGCGTTGGCAGGAAAAAATGAATGTCAAGGGCAAAGAAAAGGCCATCACCCCTCGACCGTATATTAGACCTTTTTTTCAATTAAATTTTCAATTTTCTAAAGAACTATATACGTTTCAATAGTATTCTTCTATACGTCATATTTGCTTCAGAATAGTTTTTGAAGTTACAAACATCCTCAACTTACCCAAATTTACTCTATATATCTTATATATAAAATTCTCGTATCACCGGGTGCAATTGAACTCTTCCGAAACGGCACGACCGATTTCTATGAAATTTTATATGCGTATTCAGTAGGTTTGACAATCGGCTAACATCTATTTTTCATCCCCCTAAATGTTAACAGCGGGTCACCCTAATTTCTTATTTTTTTGCAAGATTTATTTTGAAATTAAAATATATATGTTATGTTGTTAAATAAAGCATACTTATTGTTAAAAACGCTTTCGATTATAAACATATCCCCCGACACTTAAAGCTGATAATTATTTTATTGAACTAAAAAAAATTATTGCTAGAAATTACATGTATGGATTTCAATAGTATATTTTAGTTATTTTATTAATTCCTAATAAGGTTTTTAGTTACATATACATTCTATAATGTAATATTACGTTAATTCAATTGTTGATGAGATTTCAATTTGTAAGCTTAGTCATTTGAGGAAAGAAACCAAGGTTTTCAATTATGGCATAACCTTACAATTACAGAGAAATGATATAACAATTTATCTAACATTATAGTACCCACATAATGTGTAGTGATTTCAAGCGACATATTCTTTCAGACAGGACGACGTAAGAAAAATGTGACTCATCTTCTATGTTGACATTATGTGTTTGGCCTTAGCCAAGTGTGTTTGTTTAACCTAAAATATCAGACACACGTTCATATTTATTTGAAATTATGAAGCGAGCGGAGCTTGTCTTCATTATGTTCACAGTACTTAACATATGTAGATTTTTATATATAACTCAATGAGAATTCAATTTTCGTTTATCCCTTTCTATTGACCGTACTAATAGTTAATTACTCTTGATTATATATTAGTATTAATAACGAATTACTTACTCTTTGTATGAGTGCATCATAAAACTAATGACAATTGACAAATAAATAAATGAGGGTCACACGCACACAATGAAAAAGACAACGTAGAATCGGCATTGAATAGCACAGTCAATAACACTGGTTGCTAATAAAAAAATTGAACATGAAAAACGCGGGAACTAGGCCGCCGCCATTTTGTTATTAAAATTATAAGCTGGCAATGTGCCATGCTGTCCCAATTGTATGTTTTGTTGTCTAAGTGAATGGTTATCGAGACCTCAATTTTATTAATTCTACGAAACCTACAATCAATCATATTTTTTTTAATTTCAGAAATTCTACTATTTTAGTATTGTGTATAAGGCAATGATCAGAAATTTAATCAATTATATGAAAAACAATCATAAAACCTATCGTCGCATAAAGTAAATTTATTTGATGAGATAATTTAATAAACGTCGACAAAGTACATTCATAGAATGAAATGTAAATATCTTACAGATACAACTGATAATACACGGAGTGAATCTTAATATTGCATGAATAAATAATCGTTCATTGAAAATGAAGAAAATGTTCAGTAAAAAAGCCTTACACCAGTATATAATATTAATAAAAACTTAATGAATAAAAAAAATTGAAGAATGGGCAAAACTGGCGTAGTGTCATGTCGTAGTCATAGTCGTTAATTTTTGAGCTTTATGTCTTGGCAATTAAAACACTTGTTTTTTATAACAATAGAAAAACAAAGCTTTTTCTATTCATAAAATTTTAGAGAAAATATTCGTTAACATCAGTATCGAGTGTCAAGATATAATTATGATGTTTACTAATGGATATTTTATCATCTCAATTTACATTAAATATTTAAATGAGATATTGACAATTAATTTATAATTCGATATTATCGGATACACGAATTTTTTTCCGAGGCTTGATATTTTGATCTCAGATCGGTTCTAGTAACGTTTATAATGTTTAGGTAATTAATTTAATGTTTTGTAGCATTAGCCATTTAACTTTCAACTTGTCAGTGTAATAAGCAAAGGTTGGTTGGTTAAACCATTCAATCGAAGTGAGCTCCGTGCGAAATGGTGTCTGTATTTATAGCAACCCGATGTTAGAATGCAACAAACAAGACTCGTTGCACATCGTCTCGTAGCCGTTGTGATCAATGCAAAATCACTTGACAACTATAGTAGAAATCTAGCCTCGTTATATTTTGGAAACAGGCAACTATGGGCTTATACGAACTGTTTTTAAATTTCAAAAGCTATGTGTGTAAAAAAAGTGTATTTACACATGACTATGAAATCAATATTGTCGACTATTTAATAGTTATTATTTAAGAGATAATACTGTGTGAAAAGCACAAAAACTAGAAATTGACTTCATCTTGTCATGTCATCATTTATCTTTATATTGATGTCAATTTGGGTAATACTATTAACTATTTCTAAAAATATTTATTAAACACCAGTAACGAGATACAACTAAGCTTTTTTAATTTCGGCCTTTAAAATATGCAAAAGCCTCAATTTTAAATAGACTTCCATTTCAGTTAAACTTCTCAAAGTTTTTCGGATTATTTGAGTTGAAAAGTTTGAACCCTTCACAGGGTGGAACTTTTTGAGGTTTCCAGTAAATATTAGGAGGACGTTTCAACTTCGCCTAAATGCGATCTGCAGACATACATGGTGCTGGCAATTTTCGACAATTGTGGTGGATTTGTTACTTTGTTTGCGTATTTTTGTATTAAATGAAAATAAGCCATGAAATTGATGACCCTCAATTATATCAAACGCCTTTTGTTGGTCAGCACTTAACACTCGGTATTTAAATAAATCAATTTCCCTAAAGATAGTGAATAGTTGGTGGATATATATGGGTATAAGTTTACAATAAAATTAAAGTCTTCAGCACATGAATAACAAAAAGTTAAACTACCGTTATGTATAAACTGCAGAAGTGAAACGAAAATACATCTCTGGGTTTATAAAAACGAAAAAAATTACGAGTTTTAAATGTTCGTAAGCGTTTTAAACTTTGATAAGCATTCATTTTTTGAAATAAACCTTAGCACATTGGCATAAGGCTATATACTTCAGTTATGCCTACGTTAAAATGTTGTGACTAAATGTATACGAAAGGGATCAAAGATTATATTATATTCTTAGATGCGTATGATTACGATTACTGTAGACCAATCAAGAGCAAAAATGCCAAACAAACAAACAAACAAAAAAGACAAACACTACATACAGGTTCACTCAATTCTTCTCCTAGTAATTAAATTTACCGGTTTCTTAGGCAAATGTAACAGTAAATAACCACTCACTATTACCGATTTATTATGTGTAGGATCTAAGCTTCATGAAAGTTTGCAAAAACCTCAACATTGTCATATTACTCCCGTTTCTTTTCTATTACAATTCGTATTTTTATGATGGCAATTCATTCATATTGCGTGTAATATGTGGAATTGTTACCAAACGCCCTGATTTCTTCTTATTTAGAACGTGAGAAGAATGCGTCTTAGTCTGCGGTGTCAGTTGCTTGCGCAGTCACTCTTCGCTCTTTGGTATTTATTGTTATAAGTCTGTGACCCTTTAAACGTGATTCGCAATATCAATTGGCTGGCATTGTCTATTATTTTGGTGAAATTGTAAAATACCACACCATTAAAATAAATGCGTAATTATGTGCATTTGAACTCAACCAATGTAGTTTTAGTATTGTCATTATAATTTTGCGAAAACGCAGTAACTGTAAATAATGTTTTAAGCTTATGGAGTATGTAAAATGTTAATCAAATATTGGTATACAGTTCCAAAGTATTCCATTACTTTTTATAAAATGAAACAAAGTATTTGCTGAGCTAAAACTACATGTTTTATTTTACTGGTTTGAACCACAAAGCTAGTCAAACTATCGCTACAAGCTCGATGTAATATTTTACTCAAAATTAGGTGTGTTCAGTACTGGAATACATTTCTAAATGCCACTCGTTTTTTGATTTATTAAATATCTTCGCAGAGTAGATAAAATATTGTACAAAGCCTCAGTCAATATAGAAATAAGTGCTTTCAAACGTCTCCCGTGTAAGCCTCCGTTTCAGTTGATCAAAGCTGTGACCTACTTGTGACAAGTATTTAAATTTGCATGCACCTTTGAGACTGAGGTTTAGCCTGATAGTTTTCAGTCTTTTAATGCAATTTAACCGACTTTCACAGGAGTAAGAAGTTTCAAACATATCTTAGTAGTGTATTTATATAATGTTACAATTTTCATTCGAATTCATTGCATTGAATGTGATGAAGTCTTATTTCCTCACACGTTAATGGCTGGACCAATTTTTACCAACCAGCAAGTTGACAATTTGGATTAACGTCAAGGTATATTTTATATTTATTATATAATCACAAATTAAAACTAAAGTATTGAATTCAGTTTATTGTTCTTCTTTGTAATCTTGAATTCTATGCTATTTAAGGATTGACTTGGTCGACTTGATCAATTCAAAGGAAGCCGATTTTTTGGGCAACTTGGGACCAAATTCTAAAGTTTTTGAGTGAAACGTCATTAAATATTTTTGCTCTAAATATTGATTTGTGCGATGACTAAATTATTTTGAAATAGATTCTTTATCTTAAAATGAATTTACAGCCAGAGGCCGGATGTGGACGTTAAATATAAAAGAATAACTGAAAACGTAGACCAAACTTCTACAATTATTACTAATTCCCTAAATAACAAAGGTTGGAAAGAAAATGTTTTCTCTAACAAGTGGCTCACGGCGATCTGTTTTTGATGCTTCGTTACATCCAAATACGAAAAATAATGATTAAGCTTGGGATAACATGAATTTGTTTTACTTAATTAACTTATATTTTTGTATTATTTATAATAGATTTAATTTTTTACATTACGCTAACATTTGTCCTTAAAACATTAAATTACAAACAATGTTTATTTTAGTTTTTACAGGTCACAATTTATTTAAAAAAATGTTTTGATACAATTACGCAAACGCCTACATTTAATATTGTAGTATAATATTTTCAGTTTTCAGATTCAGTTCTATTTCGTAAAATTAAAACTGCAACCCTAAAATGCTAAGATTTTCATTAACCACCGTGTTTCGTTTATCAGTGTTTAATAAACTAATCTTTGTTTGCTCAAAAGAACTGTAGTCATGGAATAACACGTAACATTAGCAATTTTTCATGCCTTGACTCTCGAGATGTTTCCTTTTAATATGGAAATTATATATCTAAGGTTAATTACAACAAATACAATGATAAATATTTACGCAAACAACGTAATGTCAGTTTGTAGATGCTGCGGTTCAAGGCTACAAAAATATCGTTGCGTCTACGCTCGTAGTAATCTCTTACGGTCGCTACGGCGTAGCGCGTAACGTAGGCGTTACGATTATATTTTGCAGCAGCCCATTGTATTTAAATACTGCTTCAAACATTTTAAGAGTCTCCTCAAACCCAGGCATCCTTGTTTATAACCCAAAAATAAGTATTAACGTTTGAAAATTGATTTTTATCTGGATGCTTCGAAGCATCGTAAATAATCAGCAGTGAATCCACTATGACGATGCCTCTACCACTATGAATCTCTTGTCGTAGTCATGAATGGTACATTTTTTTTTTCAAAAATAGTTTACAACGCATGCTTTTGAATTAGCCTCTGCGTAGACCACTGAGCTCAGTGGAAGTACATAATATTGTGTGTTTTGACCTACTTCTGAGCCTAGTTAGAGAACAAAGGAACTGTGTTAGTTGTGCCCTGCGGGCTTACTTGTCCTTTTGACCCTTTCTAGAGACTACCTCATTTTCTTTGTAAAACATGAGTTAAATATTTATGCATTTGTTTGTTTCAAACGCTCGTTGTCTTATAATTCTTTAAGCCATTTTAGGTGTACATTTAAAGATACACATACAGATTTTGAGTCTCTTATACTTCCTTAATAATTTCTACATGTCTGATTGGTGAATCAATACATAACAAAACCATTCAACTAACTATAACCTCCAATTAATATGGTTAATGTTAATTAAATATAATTAAAAAAAAATGACCCATTAAATGTTAAATTTTAGTTATCTTTATCTAGTTATCCATCTGCTCTTCCCAAAGGAAAATAATGATATGTTAAAGCTCTGACTTATTTATGCTAGAGGAGAGCCGCAAAAGCGACAAATAATACGGTATGAATAATGTTAAGATGTAAAAAGCTTAAAAGGTTCAATAAAAATACTGCATAATTTCTATATCATAATATGACTCTTCTTAAAAAATCTCTTTTGTCTATTATTTAACACAAAATGAGTAATTGAAAAAGAGATCTGTGGTTTCCTATCTATATGTATACTTTCACAGCGTTAGAAAATAATATTCACAAAAGAAAACGGAAAACTTAAATATATTAAAGTTTCTCACGCTTACAAGTTACACCAAAGGGTTGTTCTTAAGCCACCTTAATCAACTTACCACCTCTTAAATACTGTTAAAGATTTTATTTGCTAGTAAAACTCAGTTCGAATTATTTGGAATCTGAGTTGAGCCATGTCTACTTATGATTAATAATTACATAAATTACTCCTTAAATATAACAATATTTTTTAAAATATAATGAATACCTCAAAAAAGTTGTTATGATAAATACAAAATTAAAAATGTGAAAATAATTTGCTACAAAAGAAAAGTGTGCCCGAGGAAACATCAACACGAGCGGTCGCAGGAAAATTTCCATAGGATTGTTTAAAAGCACAAAAAGACAAAAACCATTCGCAATAAAAATACAAAGGATCATTTAACTCAAACAAAAACCTCTCTTTAGCACAAATATGTATTTTACGCATAAAATTGTATTGCAAAATGGCGTATACTTACTACGGAGCCCGAGGCTTCCCGAACAAAGGAAATATGCGCATCCGAAACTAAAAGCATCTACGAAAATACACTAATACAACACTGCTTTTAAACGGTATCGTTAAAGCAAAACGGATCGAAAATACAGCCACAGATCGATATTTCGAAGCCTTTCGTGTATTATTTAGATTTGTTAAAAAAATGGTTCTTTTTGGGATTAAAAACGAACCGTCCTCTAGGAGAGCACGCGACAAACTAGAGCCTCTGCAGGGAGGTTGTGTGCATTGATTAGGCGGAGCTGATGAGATATAGTTGTCCCTGTTTCACACGTGGTTTCTGTCTCACTTGCGCTACGGTCATGTCGGTAAAGCTACGAATTTTGGCTTGCTGAAAGATCATCGCTTCTCAAACGATCATTGCGTTTCTTCATTGAATTTATCGATGCCGCTTGTTGCAGCATGAAGCTCCATTGTGTTCTATACAATCGTATGTGTGTACATAAATGATGTAACCACATTATATTCACTAAAGCAGTTGTACCTCAAAATGTCTTTATAAAAAATAATTAAGTAAAAAAGTATTAAAATAAATTGCTTACAAAGTCACACGTTTAAATATATATTATTAGTAATTAAATATTCATTACATTAAATAACAGCTTATCCAAAAAACTTATTGGATTCGATTAAAACAAAATTTTCCGGCCTGTCTGCTCAAAATATAATTTAAACAAAGTAAAGTGCTACAAAATTCCTTACAAATAATATATGAATAGTATCGAATTAATCCATAATGGTACTGACCCGATTCGTGTTGTCGAAATTTTGAGAACCGCTGACTAGTAGAGTATACATAACATATTTTAAAGCGCCCGTGATCCCGAAGGATGGACTCAACACATTGTGATGTGATTGTATCCTTTTTGAATTTATTAAAATTGAACAATGGCTGTTATATTAGGAGGAAATATTTTGTTTCAAAATAATTATTACTCTTTGACCTCCTGTAGAGACGTATTTCAAGTAAATGTATACTTCTCACATGGTACCAAAATTAGAGCGCAACTTAATACAATTTTTAACACATTTTCCCTCAATTTTTACGATGCGTATGCGATGCATATCCAAGGATAATAACTGTAAGCTGTGAAAAAGCATCATTCTTGCCGTACATTTAATGCCAGAAAGCTTTTGAGCTGGATTCATAAAAATTACCCTAGTATTAAACAAATAATTTTCTCTTATCAAATATCAAAACGATGGCTGGTGGCACCCTGAGGTATAGTAAAATGTGTCTGTCCCAACTGTCCCGACTGACGCAATTTACGCCCAGCCCTATGAGGAGGATGTGCCGGATCAAAATTACACTTAAGGCCCTAAAACTTAGCCAAGTATAAAAGTTGGACCATAAAGCGAGAGGACGAATTTGCTTAAAATGTCTACGACGTTAGAGACAACATTCTTGTATACATCTCTGGTCCAAAATTTTGATGAGGCAGTGAAAGTATTAAAAAAAAATTCTAAATATTATATACACAACAGATGAGCGAGAATATTATTACTTACTTACTAACTTAATGTTGGATAATAAAAAAAATAATGCTCAGTAAGTAAGTAATATTATTGACATATTAAAAACACCGTTATATAGTTCATAAGGTGCAAAAATAAATAATAGCATGAATTTTGTACTTAAGATATATTAATACCGCTCAGTATAATTGCTATCGTAAGCAACTCATTTCAAAATACTTGAACACGAGTGTATTCCCTTGATATATTCAGGATAGAAGAAGACATTACGAGATCCTTGAAGAACAGGTTGTTTGCAGCCATTCTGGCTCAGTCACCTTTCACCATTCACCTTCCATCCCTGTAAAACATGGCTGGTTTTCTATTGCATGTTCCTGGAATGAGAAGTTCCTGGATGATGTTGATGAATGAGAAAAAATAATAATTATTGCCAAACTAGGTATATTGTGAACTGTAACCAAAAGTAAAATAAATTAAGAACCTCTCACAGAAGAGTCGGTTAGCCCTCAGTGAAGCTGTTTATAGCATTTATTAATAATTAAACAGCCAGACCATGCCCAATATTATGCCCATCACACTAATTTTCCCATAGATGTAGCCACGAGGACAATAAGTGAAACTTCTTGAATGACAAACCGTAAACGATAACCACTTCAGCTTGTAGCTTTTTCATGTATTTATAATTAATTAATTATACCTTTGTTTTGTTCATTCCCCATGAAGTGTACCCATCAATAGTATTCTAACACACAGCGAAATAGCCGTACTATAAACTGAGGTACAAAGGCATTTCTTACCTAATACCCTATTTTTCTTCCCATTGTACGACTTAATGAAGTGTGTTATAATCTTTGTCTGTGTGTTGTGTGTGTATTTAATAATGGACAAACAAACAGATTGTCACGGGTCGAAGGAGGAGGGTTAGCAGACAAATGGAATTAATTAAAGATGAAAGCTGTTGTATATAGTTGAGATTAAGGAATGTAGTAAATATGTTATAGATTTGCCTAAAAACCGTATCGTACATACAAAAGCTTCACCTTTCACCAGTACAGTATTAAATTATATACATTATTATAATTGACAAAGAATTACGTACGATACATTTTGATTCGGCACATGACTTTCAATAATAATGATAACACATAAGAAACTGTTCCATTTGAATGTATTTTGTAAACTAAATAATGATAAAGGTTTAAATTTCCACAACGCTGATTTATAAAAATGTACATCGTACAAAATTACACATCTTGGCATAAAAATGGCTATAAGTAAACCGACATAACTTACCACTTATTACTTTGCACAGGAAATAAGTTTTACAAAACATTTAAATACCCCAATTTAATTTGCTGTCGTTACACTTAAGTCCTCCCTTATTTTCTTTATTTATGAGTATTGTGGGTTCAAGTCTCGGTAATTTGTTTATCTTTCTATGCCTTCGTATATTTGCAATTATATACTCTATCGTATGGATAACTTATATATGTGTTGGTATCAATAAAAGCTTATAGAGTAGGAAGAAGTGTTCAGGAGCTTGTTTGAAGTTTAATGCAGTCTGTAATTTTACTCTTGATGTTGAAAGTAGGTGTTAGGTTACGAGAAGATACCGCATCCTATGATATATTCAAGCAGGTTGTTTGTTTTCCCTGTAGCAAAAACTTACATCAGAATCCCTTGCTTTAAATTTTTTACTGCTCATAAGGATATGTTAAATGCAACAAACGCTCCTAGTAAATACTTAAACGTAATAATTACTAAAATTTATTAATCTAGGAATATTTAACATTAAACCAAATTAATAAATCATATATGTAGTTTCACTTTGGTACATAAATCCACGCCTCTAGTACATTTGCAGCCATTCTAATAGGAGAGTAATGTAGAATATAAGTTTCATATTTGACTGAAGACAGTTTTACGAATAATTTTTCTAACTTACATATTTCCAGCAATTTTGTGTTGCGTGCACACTTATGCAGAAGTGGACCAAATTTATTCACTGTTCACGTTCAAAACCGTTAGTTTTATGTTTATTGGTATAAAACCATCTAAAAATTCATCTCAAACATAAATTAATTACAAAATAGTACAAGTACTAATTGCTAATGTTATCGTAAACTAGTAAAAAAGGACCCTTTGTAATTAGGAGAGTGTACACACACTTCACCACACAGTTTATATTCATATTGAAACTATTTGTATTTTTGTAACATCTTTCTCGTACAATATTTAATGTATAAATTACTGGTAAAACGTACCTGACTGGCGTAAGGCAAAGACTAGCGGCATAAGGCGGTCCAAACTTGCCCCAACTGGGAAATCAACTACGTTTGCTGTGTTTGCTTGTGGTATACGTAATGAGAGGTTAGTGATTACAACATTTACTGCCAGTTCAAAACGAAGTTATTCTTCTTCCATCGCCCTACTATATTCCACATTTATACAATAATACTTAATAGTTTAGTGTGCAAACAAATAACGGTTATAAATAAAATATTGTTATATGCTTTTATATAGATTATCGACCTGTTTTAAGTTTGGCGAAATTATCTCTTTCGCGTGAAATTGCACCACTCCCCATAATTACAGCAACAAATTTTAGGCTAAACACACAAGTGAGCTAGAAAATTGTTATTTTGTTTTTATTATTTTGTCCCAATTTTGTTTTTAGATTCATGCTTGTTGTTGTCATATGTCTCTTCCAAATTAAAACCCCACCGAATGGTTTGCACAGAATCCAGAATGAGAAACTATAACTGGTAATTTTAAGAGATTTTCGAATTCATTGTAAAGGATTTTAGAAGAACTACTTGGAAGATAAACTCGATTTAGTTTTTTTATAAAATAGGGGGCACTTAATAAATAGTTAATCAATTTAGGAAGGCCACTGTTATCAGGGAACACTGTAGTTGTTAAAAATTGGTATTTCTTTACAAATAGGTAGCTTAATATAATCCAGTTTTGAAACCTAGTTACACTTACACCACGTAACTGAACGACTGAAATACAGTTAATATATTGTTTAAATTAAAATGGTTCTACAATGGACTCGGATGATTAAAGCAAAATATTTTTGTAGCGTCGAACTGTAATAATAACGGGGTTTATCAGCATTGAGTTGAGCACCTGGCGCCATGTAGGGCAAGGTTTGGTCAGATGTTGGTTCAACTCAAATGCATGAATTCCAAATATTAAGTTCGTTAATTATTTTGAAATGATTGTGATTGCTCCCCATATTATCTCTTCATCGTGACATTAGCGGATTTACCAGATGACTATAATGAGCCTTAGCCACGCGTCAAGTGTTAACGAAGACCATTATTACTATATTGAGAAATTTTCGGGCTTTATTTATATTTCACATATAAGTATATATATTTTTGCAGTTTCTGTCGCATAATACTATTTTGTGGAACCAGCTGCCGGCGGACTTTTTCGGAGTCGATACAACTTGAGAGCCATCAAAAAAAGCATTTGGCTGAAAGGCTGGCAAGCCTCCTGGCGTAGCAGGTGCCCATGAGCGGCGGTTGGCACTACTCTTAGTGACCCGCCAGCTTGTTTGCCCCCTGTCGCACGAAAAAGCGAAAAGATTTACATGTATCCTTGTAACAAAGAAGGTGAAAAACAGAAAAATGACAAAACAAAAGAAACAAACCTTGCAATCGGATGGGTGAAGCCGTGGGGAACTGCTAGCATTATGTAAAAGGTAAGAATTCTATACGACATGATACTGAATTTACAACATTAGTATCTTATCTTAATTTAATTGAAATTTCCATAATTAAATAGATTTAATTAATAAATCTGTATGTATTTATTCACAAAGATGTCGACATTAATACCAAGTTTGAAGTATAAATGCGTATCTAGAGAGAAATGGACTGTGAATGTCTGAGAGGGCTGACTTTCACTGGCTCGACGGAGGGTTAAGCTGAAAGTAACGCCCGTGGTACTTGGCCGATTGAGGTGATGCAGAGACAAACAAAATAATACAACCTTTATTGTTAGTACGGACATGTCTATCAATCACAAATGTAAAGATTTACAGAAGTATGTGAACTTGACTTAGCCTAAAATATCAGTGAAATAGTATAAAATATGAAACAGTTCATTTACGTTTATGTTTATAAGCCTAATTACTTATTATTAATGTTTTAATAAAGGTTATATTATTATATATTACAAGCCGGATAGTGTAAACTAACCGACCCTGGCAGTGATCTCTAACGCTGATTAAAACAAGACAGTGCATGCGGGCCATCCCATTAATTACGGCACTGGTTCACTGAATATTTTATCAAGTAATTAGTTAGATAGAAACACCCTGTGTACTACCTGTATTAACTTGGATCCATATTTTATATAGGGTCTTCGATTTACTATTTGTATTAAGAAAAATATTATTAATAAGGTTTTCATCATCCATAGGTGCACAGAATAATTATTGTTTATAATTAGTAGAATCGGGCGCTCTTTGCGGAAGTCCAAAGTACAAAACTCTAATAGATCAATTTACCAGACTCACTCTCAGACTGTTTATGGTTCTTTCGCGGAGTATTGCTAGTAAATTGGCCAGTTAGATTTTTTAATTATTGTTTAACTTGGTTATTGTCTCTGTCCTTCAGGTTACACACTATGTTTCACAAAGCTGTCCTGGAATAGTTGGCGACAAATTGCATCTGTTGACAGTTAAATGTATTATATCCAAATGGCGGTCGTTAACTTAATTAATTCAAAATGCAATTACTGTTTAAACATGTAAACATTGATTTTGTGCTTCATATTGAATTACATAATTACCGTATTTTTTTACGATACGATACGATAGTCGAATAATTTGCAAATATTGAAGTGGTTTTACGAGTATATTGGTAGAAAGGTTATTTGCAATATAAGAAGTATATTGTATATGCACTATAGAATGTCTACTAGTCTACATCATAGTATGATGAAGACTTTTTGTTCTGCTCCGTTCTGCACCTTTAACGTTTCGACACAGTCAGTGCGGGAGTATTAATTAAACAATTATTAAAAAATACTTTCTAGTTTTATATGAATAGTCTAGTATTATACTAGCGTTTTCATAGGATTTTAATGATTTTTATTATATCTTACCTCCACGTAGAATCGGTTTGAAACCCACATGCAGCTCAGAAAGCAGTTGTGGGATGAAAGGGAAACAATAGGAATTTCATTTTTGTAATTAACTAAAGGTTGCATCTACTAGAACGCATAGCTCAATCGCAACAACACTAAGTTGGTTACGGCGTAGCTGCTGCGTAGACAACAATGTAATGTAGGCTTCTCTTACTATTAAGAAAAAAAAATACTTACATAGTTTTTATATTAAAAAATACCACCCAAGAAAATGACTAGACAATTTACTAAACCTTTTTAGGTTCCTAAAGCAGCTCTACAGGATTAAAACTGAAATATTTTGAAAGAAGGAAAATGTTATCCTGCACTTTAAGCCACATTAATAAAAATAAATACTAAACGTAAACCCGCGTTGTTTCATTAGTTAAGGCTCATACATCAGGCTCCACTAAATTAGTTTGTATATGCAGAAATGTACACGCCACTCTGCTCTTTATCCAGTCCCGTTAAAGTTGATTACTCATTGGCTTTTTATATTTTGGATGCGGAGATACTTTGCTGGCGTATTCTGTATTTTACAGTTAAAAGACTAAAGTATATACTGCAATACAAAGAGTGAACTAGTGCATTGTGCATTTTTACTGACTAATAATAGATATATTTTATATGAAATAAGCGGATTTTTAATAGGTAAGCGTTGATAATTGACTAACTATTGAACCTGTAACAATATGTCGCAAACTAGCATCGTATAGCACTAAGCGTGATCGTATGAAAAACGAATCTATCTCGACAAAGAAAGACTTGTTAGTCGTTGGAATTTCGCATCTATTTACCTCCATAAATGTGCCCCAATGCAAAGTTATTGTATGAGGTGTAAAATATCGATAAACTCTAACTTGTTCACCGCATTATGAGCTTAAAATTTGCTTCTCGTTATTTACATCTCATCTCTTAAAGTTTATTTACTTTAATTTTGTACGTTCACCTGTAAAAGTTTAAATTTTGCTGAACTTACCACTGTTTGAAGCACTCGGGGCTGCCACGGCCACCATGGACACGGAAGCTTGCATCTAGAAAGTGCAGAAATATACTATTAAATAATTATTATTTGGATACTTTCACAAATATTATAAATATGCTTTGTCAGTACAAGCAAGAAAACTTTGAATTTTAAGGACATAAAATCTAGAATTGTATACATTAGGCGTACAAGTGTCCGCAATTAATTAGAAAAAAATACTAAGTATTAAATGTAAAAATGCGTGTAATTGGTTCTCAATTTTCTCACAAAAATCCCAAGCGGCCAGTTTGCGACTGTATGCAGAATTAATCATAAGTTCTTTAATTTTACCTTCAAAAATTCTGTAGCAATCCTTTTACTGTCCAACACCGAATTGCCTACTTTATATAAATACCTAAAAAAAACTTCGATGTATTTGAAGTTATGTGCAGGAGAAGCGCAAGCGCAGCTCAACGACGGGCAGTGGGAAGGAAAAAACATAATATTGTTTTTTATTAACATAACTGCCATATGTAAAGGGAGTTACGGATAGAATTAGCCGAATCCTAAAACGAGTTTCTATTAATACAATCTTTAAGCCGCACAAGAAGATTCAGCAGTTCCTGAGACCTATCAAAAGACATACAAGACACAGGTATATACAAACTGGATTGCGACTGTGGCCTGTCTTACAAAGGGCAAACTAAACGGAATATGTCCAGCAGACTGAAAGAACATATTGCAGACATAAGACATAGATGATACACAAAATCAGCAGTCTGTGAACACACATTAGATAGGCCTAATCACTACATACGCTTCGATCTACCAAAAGTACTGGCGAAAAAAAAAGATACTTCCCATGATTGGTACGAGAAGCAATTGAAATCAAAAAACACCCTATTTCAATAGAGAAGACGGCTTAAAATTATCAAACCCAGGTGTTTGATAATTTTAGAATAATATCTAAACTAAAGTCTCATGAAAAACAATCCGGGAAAATGGATGACACCGTGAGCCAGTTTTGAAAAATAAATGGCGATAAATACAGATAATACATAACCTCTCTGCAGCTGTGACACTTATTTTGACAATAAACACCTTTTGCCTTCAGTCAGCCGTGACCACGCACGCTGTAAAGCACGCGAAACGTCGGAATTTTTTTAAATAATGTAAATATATTAAAATTATGCAAAAATACATAACTTAAATCCGTTAACAAAGTGTTTTTCTTTAAAGGAAAAAGACGTTTCAAATGTTGAGCTCGAGCGGGGTTATTCTGATCATAATTGAACCAAGGTGTGTTTCCAATATGAACCTTCATTTTGAGATATATCTCAAGTACATTATAGTGTTAAACTATTGAAAGTGCGGTTGTAGCAAGAAGAACAAGTACAAAGGGTCATTGTTTCAGAATTAACGGACATTAAATTTAATTAATGAATGCTATGTGCGCCCCGGGCGGTTTGTTTCCATTGTTACTACTGCATAGGTTTCTAGCTGAGGTGCCGTGGTTTACTTTTGTGGTATATTTTTCTAATCTGAACAGTCTGCACTTTTAAATTATGAACTGGGGGTGTTGTTATCTTCATCTAATAATATAATATTTTCTATGTGACAGCACTTCCAATGACTATTTGCGAGGCAAGTACTTCGATTATCAATATATTTTGGAGTAAATAATATTATGTTTGGATACTCGCTCAGTTACCGTTGATCACAATCTTGGACAACGCAAAAGGTGAGTTTTGTTCAAGTGCTTAACTGACGGGAAAATGTTTAAAGTGGAAAACGGCAAGATTCTCGTCATCTTACAAGATTATAATTAGCTGAGATGTTACCTTCGGGCGCTCCTTAACAACTAACTATTGTTACTTGATAACAATTTACTGTCAAGGATTCAAATTTTTTTGTTATAATCTATTACTACGAACTAACGGTCGATCTAAAGAAAGTTATAAAATATGAAGAAACGAGTGACGTGGCGCAAGACGAACATCAAGACGTACATAGCTTGGATTAAACTAAACTAGGTTTTTGAAAATATCCTAAAATTGTGAAAATGTTATTTAGTTGAATATGCTGTTAAAAATTTATTTTTTATCCATAATTAGTGATACTTGTATTTGTATGTATTGAAGTATATTGGTGACAGTTATATTTAAAATAGTTTTAACCTAAGAAAAATAAACCCTTAAAAAATTTAACTATTTTTCAATAACGCCATCTTTTGAGAAATCGTGAAAACTCGGAGGTTGGCTCAACGTCCAACATTAAAGTTCAGTTGCAGTTTGCAATATTTACAATAGATGGCAGTCAACGATTTTAAACTTCCTGGATCGTGAATATATAAATATAAAAACAGATAATTATTTATTTCTCGCATAGAAGGCCAAAACGAACTTTATACGTGCTTTGAGCACTTTTTGGTATTCCTCATAGTTTCGAATTTGGCCATTACCGCCCAGTTAATAAAGCATTGTGTGTATTGGTAGTAATTAATACGTATGAAGTAATTGAAAATTAGTCAAAAGCACATTTCATGTGACGTCATCTAAAGCCCGCGCTGGTGTCCTTTGTAAATTGTAGAGCCCAAATTTACTCAAGGTTTTAAATTTCATTTCGAACAATAATTTGAGCATAAATTTTGAGATAAATCAATGAAGGCAAAGTTAAAAAGGCAATGTTTTGAATTACAAAGGCCTTTGTTCTCCGCAATTTTCATTTTGCTACACAATTGTTCAGCCATGTACAATTTCAGTTTGTTTTAAGTGAAGCCAATATTTAGTACTTTTTTATTCTAAAGTAAAATAATAAATGCCTTGTACATGACATACTGTCTCATGTAAGTATACAGTCTGTAAATTAAAAATTTGAATGTCAAGACCGCAATACCTCTAGGTATTCGTTCAGTACAATAATGATTCATTATTTATGTTTTTTCTTTTTATTCGTCATCTCACTCTTCAATCTGAAACAGCTTACCGCATTTTGTACACAGAAATAGGCTTAATTCGAGGCCTATTGTGTAAACCACATTTTTCACCTACATATGTGAAGATAGTTAAAGGTTTTTTGAAATCTATGCTTTATATGGCCTGATAGTGAAACATTCAATTACGAGCGCTCAGCTGATAGCTAATATAACGCTAATTACTTTTCCAGAATGCAATACCAGCTGTTTTTCATTCCATTTTATGCAATCTACACTCTCTCTACGCATATAGATAAAAACAGCTCCGACGTAATAATTACATATACGGGGCACAATGAGGCGGACAGAGTGCTGAAAGACAAGGCTATTCGGGAACCGGTGTGTTGAGTATAGCATGCGTTATTACAGCAAATAAATTATGTGTTAAATAGAATAGAAAATAAAGAAAATTAAGTATGTTATTTGTCTGAAGCATATTGTTTGAGTGACGTGTATTTTTTTCTTAAAAATTAAAAGTCAATAAAGCAATTTTAGCGTAGCCAAAGCGCCGGCGTTGTATAGTCTTAATATCTCCTGATGAATGATTGAAGGCAAACGTTTAAATGCGAGTTTAGATATGTATGTAGGTAGGTTTATTTATTTCATATATTTTACTTATCACAGGCTGCAACTCCAGAATCTGTATTGCCACACACGGCAGATTTATCTTACACTGAACCAAATGAGGTTGTTTTTATACCAAATGAGCGAGAAGTGTTTCGGAATGAGGATTACAGAGAGGTCAAAGTGCGTGATCTTGTCGACAACACTAATCTACGTAATATCATGAAGACGGAACATAAAACTGGTTAGCATTCAAATAATTTGACATTTTATAATACATTATTACGGAATTATAAACATATACGGATACGGAACATTATAAACGGAATTAAAGTTAAATTTGATTTGTCACAATTATTTCTAACAGACATTTCACAGTGTTATCAGATTCCAATACAAAATTAATAATAAAATCCATCACCACATAAAAATAAGAATTTTGTGTCACGAGTAAAACTATATGTACATTTCGTAATATATAAACCGCGACTTATTTAAAATTTTCAGAAAACCCAGCCGGAGACACGATTTTCATATCGGGTCGGAACCATGAAAACATTGAATCGAAAGAGACACCCAGGCAGAATGAAAGAAAACCGACTGGCAAGAAAATAAAACTGGACTGTAACAGTCTTAATTGTAATAGTACGTCGGCTCCGATATGCGGCGTGAAAGAAGAAGACAACAAAACTAAATACAGAGTCTTTTTAAATGAGTGTTTCTTCAGAAAAGTCAATTGCGCATTTAAATACGCCAGCAATCGTGAGTATTCTTAATTCAACAACGACATTTTTCGTCAAGGTAGTTAAAATAATGGAGTTTCAGGATACAAGGTAGTGTCGATGGATCATTGTAAAAACATCGGCGGTCAAGTGATACCGAAGCCTTATGCCCAGAAGCCAAATGTAGTCCAGAAAGAAGACGCAAGACGAAGCTTTTCTTCTAGAAGGTAATTATGAGTTCTGTCAAATGTGAACATTGAAAACTGAAATTAGCCATTTCGACAAACAAGTACTCTAATCTCTACTCGTATATTAGCCATTTGAATATCTTGTTTTGTTGTTGTTGCTAATTAACATCTCAATCCCAATCAAATATATATTTTACTGTTTGCAATTAACATCAGGCGAGGATTTGACCTGTGGGCTCGTACGTCGTACGTAAATACAACGTACACCGTTTACAACGGTGAATAGTTTTGTTGTTTCGAAAATATGGCGTCGCTACTAAATGTGCGATGGCTGCCTCAATTAAAAAAGTAATAGCTAGAACGTGCTCGTGTGGGTTCCGAAATGTTGTATCATTAGGACCTTGAACCTGGGAATTGATGGAGCGTTCTGCGGCCACTCGTGCCCCGACCACTGCACCGAAGACTACGAGCCGCAGTGCGCAGTGTCGGCTAAAGGCCAACGACGCGTCTTCGTCAATCATTGCGCGTTGGACCACAACTCTTGCCTGTATGGCTCTGGTAAGAAGCCTCAGATCAGTATTGCAATAATTCACACACGGTCGGTCACCCTACGTTAGGGTGCGGACATAACCGATAAACATACTATCACTAAAATACTTTTTTATAAATATAACGCTCAGAACATAGTCAACAAATACCCTATGTATATGCTTCACATCAAAAAGTCTAAGCAACACTTACTATGTCTAATTATTATTCAATTATTATATTATTTCTTATTAAGAAGGTAATATCTAAGTAAGGTTCTAAAGAAGTCGAGCATCACTTGTTTTTCTCTCACAAATTCAAAATCGTTTATTCGAATTTAATAGCGTTTTGTTTGCTCATGAAATTTTTAAATTGAGTATCAATATCGTTATTTTAATAATTTGAAAAAAGATTAGATCAGTATTGAATTTTGAGGTCATTTTTACACGTTACAGATGTAATGCAAAGAGCTGTAGGGATGTTGCAAACAGGAATGAGTTAGTAGTTAGTTTGGTATCAACAGAAGCGTTATTATAGCATGTATGTGTTGCTTAGACTATTTTCATGTGTATATAAAGAAGGCCGTTAACCATTCGGAAAGGCCAGATTTAATTGCCAGAGCTAGACAGATAACATTTCGTAAATGCCACTGTGACGTGACAATACAAGCTTTCCTATCCGTATGTATATTCGCATTCGTTTCAGTTTGGCAACGCCGCCCTTTGTCCGACTGCGTCGGCGGAAAGAAGGCTGATTTAAGACAGAACAGAGGCTTCATCGGTTGGCTCCAAAGAGTTGGCATTGTCGATAAACGAGGCCGGCTTGCATTATCATAATGAAAAGAGCAACCTTATAGTTCGTACCGCTTAACCAAATGTGTTCCAAATTAAATTTATATTTAATAGAATTTGATAGCAATTTTCCGAATGATAATTATTTTATTTTATACTAATATTATTAATATGAATGTCAGTCTGTTCGTTTGTCTGTCTAAGCAATTAAAATTACTTTCAGCGATTTAATTTAACATGTTACTATATTTGATAACAAAGGTTTACACAAAGAACATACCACTCATTTTGTATTAAGGTAATGGCCAGCTATTGAATAAACGGTTTTGGAAATGAGTAAATATATATCTCCACATAACTATTCTACATAACAATTTACTCTCAACCATGATCTGAAAAATGAATAAGATATGCGACCCATAAACAACGATAGTCTCACGAAGACATTTTACCGCTAGAGGTAGCTTTAACCAATATTTCGGTTTTACGTCTTTCTTGATATCTTCCCAATTGAATTTAGAATTTAGGTACAAGTAAGCAATCTGCTGAAAAAAGTGATTGGGAGAATCTACACAGCGTATCGGATACATAACTTTTAGAACCCACGTACGTTTTAGCTGTATCGCAGTCTTGTACCGTACTACAAGATGGCGCTACGAGCTAGTGTGGAAAATGTTTATAAACAGGATAAACGATAAATGAAAGGTGTGCATTTGAGTTGGAATTTGAGCTGTATTTTGACAACCTTCTTCGTGAAGTGGGGTACATACATTTATTCATGTTATAGACACAGACTTATTACTTATTAAACAGAATTAAACGTAAGCTCTACCCAGACAGTCGTGTTTCTTATTTACACCTCCCCACACCTCATTCGAAATTAATCGAACCTGCGGTACTGGTCAAGCAGCGGCCGGCAATTATACGAAAATCCATATGTTATGTTTACCGGGCCAAATAAATTACTATGTTAATTTGTCGTGTAATTTAAAAATGGAACGATCATCTACTTCAACAACAACTTAAGAGGTAACTTATCAAAGGTATAATTAAAATTTCAACTGGCTTACGCAGATAAAGCTGTTTACTGAAAAAAAATCCACGCATTATTTGAGAAAATTGCTATAATCCTTGGCCGCAACTAGACATTGATGGAATTACGTTTCCGGCCGCTGCAGAAATGTACCATACTAATAATGATAATTCTACTATCTAATAAGAGAGTGTGACGGTACAAATATACACTTTGATTGATGCTTCGCCTTACCATAACAATATATTTTAAAGCTATTGAAGCCAGAGTTAATTAAATCGTATTTAAAGAAAAAACTTGATACCTATCCTCATACTTACATGCACACATAGCGTACTAAAATTACCAATTACTTTAAACAAGCTTAGTGTGGATTGTCACTGAGTTGTGTCTATTTCACCATCCCCGATGCACTTAAAACGCCGAGAAGCTTTTAGTACCTGACACTTAAAAGCATTAGTATTAGAAATTGAATTATTTCATGCTTTTCAACGCTATCTCCACAAATATTAAATTCTTAGATGTAAGCCTTTTTATATTTGGAAGCACAGAGCTGCACTCACAAGTGTGGAGGCGTGTCTTTCAACCACTTTTAAAATCATGAAGATTACATTGACTTTAAAATTTTGCGTTAAAAATAAATAATTCGTTCATAAAACTGCCGCGAGGTCACAGCTAAATTTAAACATTGTTGAAAAAAGTGAGCTTAGTTTTAATCTCGACAATGGCCAGAACAAAAAGCGAAATAAATATTAATGAACGAATGAATATTCATGGGATTACGCGTCTGTTATCTTGTTAGGAGTCGGAAAAACTGTAAGATATTTTCATGAATAAATACATTTATATTCCTTCGAGTTTTCGACGATGAAAGTTTTTAGACATTTTTTTTCAAATACTTTTATTACGAAATGATATTCAGTTGAAATATTTATTATTTTAAAACTTCGTTTCCGCTTTTCATTCATTGCGAGTCCATTCAATGACGAAGAAGATTACGTTCGGTCATACTCCTTTTACAGATTTTAAAATAACTTTACTTATAAAAGTCTCAGATTTAGGTTGGTTTGTAGAACATTTAATATATATTATTAAGAAGTATTGTATGAAACGATTTTATTTATAATTTTTCTTGATAGCGCAGTTATATAGAAAATTCTAATCTCACTGGCAACTTCCAGCCATTCACCCATGGTAAGTGGCAGCGCCGTTGAGGTATAGGGGTACGTTAAATTCATGACGCCCTCACTATATCATACACCCTACTTTCATGTCAAACGCAAGATTTTAGCTTCTAAATGTCTGTGCTGGCTCTCTTCGCTTTGCACGATGAAATACTTTGGAATGCTAAAATAAATTCACCTAATTACGACAAAGGAATTAAAATGCTTTGATATTAGTTAAATTCATTCGGTAAATTCGATACAGACTACTGTTTACTGGTAAATAATATTTACATTATTTATAATCATTAGTTCTCATTCTTACTTCAGTTCTCCCAGTTCCACTTACTAAAGTTATCAAGAAAGTATTTGCAATTTAAACACACCTTGGTGAAATAATTAAGATTTATTTTATTCAAACGTTTTATTATTACGGTACACCATGAAGTGACCAGGCCAAGACATAAGATGTTTCTTGAGGTAGTTTTTTTAGTTATAATAAGGTTTATTGGTATTCATTTTCCTATGCACCTTTATTCCATATTCTTTGCATATTTATTCCTATGTTTTTAACGCTTTTATAGTTATTATTGCACTAGATATTTTGAATTCGAATTAGTTAGTCAATTAAAAGCATTCTCTTGGAAATATTATTTCAATAATACGAGTGTTATTCCCTTGGGAGTGTCAAGATGAGGCAATTTGGACAAATCACGCTCTCGAGTGAAACAGCGAGCCCTGCTAGTCTCAATCGCTCGGCAAATTTGACTTTATTTTTAATTAAGATTTATGTTTAGGGTTGGAGCCCTTTGTATTTTAAATAACTGTAGTTTGCTTTCCGATCTGTCTCCTAGAAACGCAGCTGAACGACGTTTGCTGAGCAACGTTGCCTCGCCTGTTGATCTTCACGTGAAATTGATTTTATTATGAAAAATGCTTAGGTAATACACGAATATGATTTTGGTCCCCACTGTAATTTGGAAATTGTTAAGCAGCACTTGAGTGCACTAGTCAATCATATAAGATTACGAGAAAAGTTAAAATGTATATTTTCAACCCTATCACAAGTTTTTAATTAAATATTTAAATTCATCGCAGAAGCCGCGATAGCGCGCCTTCGCATGTACTGCGCCGGGGGTCGTTTGCTACTTTCTATATGTTCCTGGAGTTTCATTGACTGAGCAGGAATACCAGGGCCTGATATGGTGGTAGTATATGTAGTGGGGTGTAACATTCTTAACGAGTACCCCGATTTTATATTTCTAAATATTTTTTTTTGCATAAAATTTATATATGCGGCTCAAATAATTTCGAATTTAACTCTAAACTGTTTTAAAAATTAACTTCTAATATAAAAATGAATCTCTATTAGGTTATGAAAGTTAATGTGCTTAGTTAGGAAAACTGTTTGTTTTAATATAATGTTTCAAAAAACTTAACAGCCGTGTTTATCAATTATTTGAAAAGGTAGGGGCAAAATGAACCGAAGATATAGGTTACAAAGCGTTGCTCTATACTGTTTAATATTGTCAAGTATAAAAACTGTGAGGTCCAAGTAATTATGAGCCGAGGCGCTCTTCCGTCGCGAGTGTTCTGACACGACGAGTTTTATTTAGCTTAATTTTATCCGTAGACGGTCAAATTACTTTCAAAGTACAAAACATTTAAGATTACACAATTGAATTATAACAGATTTTAACAATTAAAACATTAATTGCGTGTTCTTCTGCAGGAAATGTGTGCGTAGGAACTTTACACTGAATAATAGCTGAGAATCTCACACCATATCATAATCGTATAAATCTGAAGATCTGAAATTGCTGTTTTTTTTCCTATTATCGAGGAATGCGAATGAGAATATTGTCTGTTTAACATTTATGGCTTCTTCGCTGAAACTAATTAATAGCGATACTTTAAGGGACTTGATCGATTTTCTTCGCAAACTCTGTCGTGTCTACTTATCAAAGCATGAAAGATTTCATTTGTTTTTATTAATACACCTGCAGTGGAGTTAATCTAAAGCAGGTTTATTCCGTTGATTAAACATAGTGGAACGCGCTGACCAAGACTTTAAACACCTTGGCAGGTTATTACAGAGTACAAGACAAATATATCTGTGAAAGTGTTTTGCTTATTTAGCTCCATTTATAGGAAGAAAGATCTTCTCGGCTTGTATTTAACAATTTATTTGAAACATGTCATTAGAAATACGAAGCCAGAATTAAAAATAAAAAGCAAGGAGAGCTCAAATAAATTCTACACAAATATCTTATTGAACACTTTTCAAATTATTTGTTCCTTACAGAAGTTACGCCAATCCCAAAAAAGGCTTTACCTCAAAGAATTTTAGTCGGAAATAGAAAAAAAATCACTAGAATATACAACACAAAAGCCGTGAAAGTACCTCCCCCCCTACACTCCCTCCCCTTAGGCCCCTGGAGCGTGCAAAGGCAACAGTCGACCCCTTTTGTCGTATGAATTAATATTTAAACAAGACGAATAGTGATGTGCTGCTGATTAGAAGCTGTCGTAATTTTTGTAATACCCGATCGAGCACAGGAACTTCATGATTCTACCCTCATTATTACATTATTGTTACGTGTGTGGCGACTACTGCATGACCAACACTAGCTTAATTTTTATCTCATTACTCTATATTACATATTCTCGTGGTAAATGTCAGGTATATAATAATAATTTAAAATATTCGTCGCGTTCATCAAATAACGCTATTATATCGACAAGTCAGTGTCCGGTGGCACAGCCCTATTGTATCCGCAGGCGACGTGTTCCAATTAGTGAGCACAAACACCGCACTCAAAACGCTTCTCTTCTCGTTGCGGTTGTAATTCTGTTCTTAGTATAGGCCGCTACACATTTTTTACGAAATTCCCGATGCCTAAAACATATTTATCATTTGAAAGTTTGGTCCATAACTCTTATAAATCGAAACATGGTCAGATGCTTCGAAAATTATCTTAGCGCAAAGCGTTTAGATGATATATTTAATTTTTCCTGATAGAAGAAAGCTCACAATATACAATATACGAATATGAATAGCAATGGATAAGAAAAAGTTCAAAGACACAAAAAATCTACAAGGCATAAGACGGATGAATTATTAATGAGTTTTAAATTAAAACCAAACAATGCCTCGGGACGAGGGGCTCAAATAGCCCTTTTAACTTTGATCATAACATCATCACTCTTTCTTCAATGTCGAGTAGAGACGCAGCTAGAAAATGTGTTGTTTATAATTAGACCGTTTTGCCTAAATACATAATGTAATAATTAGTCAGTCAACGGCCACACTTATATGATCAAATACAAAACGCGGCTTAAAAGAAAAATATGCTGACAATGAGGGGGCGGGGGTCAGCTGGACCGCTGACCGTTGATTTATATCCTTTTATCCCCGACCTCCCCGATATTTCAATTAACACTCGGACAGATTGTAATCGATTTTATATGTAGCTAAGGTTTTGGGGTTCCCTGGGAAAGTATGTTTTTCCAGAACAGCAAGCTCCTAAGCAACCTTAGAAGTCTTTCACCGGCCGGTTGAGCCATTGCGTTTGAACTTAAATATTTTCAACTCCAGCTACATTATATTCGCACTCTTAGTTATAAAATATTTACATATTGGTCAATCGACACAAATCTTTACAAATTGCCTATACATGAATTACAGATTCATTTCACATTGGCTCATTGTAACGACTTTAGCAACCATACTAGCAAGAACTAAAATGGAGGTTCAAATATTTTTAATGAGTAAAAATGTGTCCCCACACAAAGGAATGTCAATTAATTGGAAACGGTATGTCGGTGATTTTAACTCCACTTAATAGAAAGGGTTAATATTCAACCTTATACTCTGGACCTACGCTATACACACATATCAATGAAATAAATTGACATCAATACATAACTTTTGAAATACCAAAATTGATTGCGCAGCCATAATTGTAAAAGTATTTCTTAGAATATTGTTTATCTATTGATTCAGTAGATTTGATAACCATATTGATAATTTAAGTGATGTCACCGCTCCCCATGGTCCACAGACGATCTAATTGGCATTGGCCAGACCCCTGAATAATTTTTACGTCGTTTGACACCAGATGGCGGCGGGATGTGCTTTTTTATGTCATTTTTCTGGCACTGTTTGCTGTAGGGTTTTCGTATTTGGAGCTAGAGATTTACATGAAATAATGAATGCTGTTTAATTGTATCATTTTAATAGATTGTTATATAGATAGATTATCGTGAAGGCTTTTCTTTTCTTAAGAACATTGTGAACGTTTGAATAGTTAAAATGGCATTGTTAACATTGCAGCAAGTCGAGTTAGTTTAGTAAGATATTTATTTGATATTGACAATCAGCTCCAGAAACGGATATAGCATTATTTACATAAAACCCTGTACACTTCATACTCCTCTCTCTCTCTCTCTCAAACGGAAACTGCGCTTCACTCATGTCTGGTAAATGTTTTATAGCATCAATAAAATTCACAAAGAATACAATGAAATTGTAATTTCTTTTTCCCGTTCTCGTTTCTTTAACTTCACAATTTGCATCGGAGGCGCAAGATTGAGCTGCCGCATGGAGCCTACGGATAGACCAACGTGGATAAGCCTTTTCAAAGCCCTGAGTTTTTGCAAGTATATACCTGTGTGTAGACATAACGTAGTAGTAGAAGCAACAACAAAATAATTTATAACATAACTTAATACTTACTACCTTTCACGATCACTCGTTTTGATGATATTTATACAAAACGGCAGGTTTATGAAAAAATCGGCTTATCCATAGTAAGACACCATCAAAGTCATTTGAGTCGTGAAATAGAAAGCAGTGTAGCATGACTGCTACGACACAATCCAATGAATACGTCACACACTGGCTCTCGCCCTTGGAACTGCATCTAAATAAATTGTCGCCGCCTACAGATACCCTAAGTCCTCATATTATCCTTCAACTTGCTTCCATACATTTCAGCGAAGTGGAACAACAGTGTTGTGTACTTATTGACAATGCATTACTGTAACCCATCCTATATTGGGCCTGTCTAGCCGCCCCTTTCCCGTCTCGTCGTCCCCTCGCTATATATCACTTTTGAATATTAAGAGACACAGCTGTTCTAATATATTCTTTCATTTCCGCTGAACATGTTTTTTCTACCATTATGATGTCATTTATTGGATACCCTGTAAGTTGTAATTTCAAAAGTTCTGTCCTGCTTGTGTCTTGCCTACAATTTTGTTATTAAAGGATCATAATTTACATCGATTGAAATAATAATCCTGACCGCATTGAGTCATATAAACCATAATTAGATTAATCTCGAGTTGGTCTGATGTCACCTATGACAATTCCCGTATCTGCCCTCAGTGTGTCCCTCTCTACCCTCCGTCCTCGTCTAGCGCTTGAGAAAACAGTGATTAGCGCGAAGAGCCCCATTTGTATGCTTATTAGCAGCGGACACTTGACAGGAGTTTGCCTCGGCTCTGGCCCATGTTGGACTAACCAGCGATTTTTAGCGCAACAAGATAAAAATCTAATTTTATTTCTTACGAAAAAAGTTAATAATTTATATTTGTTACACAGCCGTTTGTAAATGTTATCTTTACAGAACAGATATCATAGATATATTAAGATAGCGATTGCTTTCATGGATGGAGCACTCGACTTCGTAAACCACTCGCGTTATGATCATAGTTACTGACCACTGATATGAAAATTTGGCTGAAAATGGGCGTTAACACCGTCACGAGTATTTTGGAAGCGTTATCATATTTTCCTCGCTATATTTTACGGCTTGAGCGTGAAATGAAGCGTTCTTAGAAAAAAGTTTAAGGAAAGTCTAATTATAAGGAAAATTTTTATAGCTATAAGGGATGAACCGACTTTGAAAAGTTGCGTAATGAGTTTCTATTATCGAGTTTTAAGCTTTATTATGGCTTTCAAAGAGATGTCTGGTACATGCTGTAAAATGCTCATTTTGTGTATTGCGGTATTCTTACAAAGTTGAATTGTATATTCCAGGTGCAATCGGACCGGCCAAGGCGCTGTAGCATCAGATCGAACGGCGTCGTTTCTATTAAAGCGTCTACAAGGAGCAGGACTTTGGGATTAGTACGTTACGATAATTTATAATGGTACTAGTAAGTGAAGTATATCACTGACAAGTTCCATCAAAGCTACACCAACTTTGCAACTCTTTAAGGCTTTCCCTTTCGTTATACAAGATAAACCATATCTCGAAAGCCATACATCCCCCGCACTTCGTATCTGCACGAAGTTGGAGAACTATACGTGTAGAGGCAAGTCATAAGTAAACATACATAAATGAAAATGGAAAAACTTATTGCGTAGACGCGAAGTGGACTGAGCAAAGTGAAATAAGATGACATAAGTGCTTATAGCGGTCAAGTAAGGGCGGACGGTAGAGTCGAGGCGAAAAGTGCGCTTAACTGTTAAGTTAAGAAGTTTATATTTTATTTTCCGAATTCCTCGCCTTTGTTGTTGTTGTAATGTCTTCCACGACGTGCACGCAGTATTGGTTCGCTTCCGTCAATAGCTTTCCTTGATACCAACACATCAATATAGTACAAAGCAGTAGTTTTTCTCGAAGCAGCCATTTATAATAGTAGAAATACAAATAAAATTTAAAGATTCACCTTCTTAATGTGTTCTGTATATTGGTATATTGTAAGAAATAGTAAACGCGATTACAGAGCTCACTTGTCGGTCCGTCCATACAAATGGTATCTCGGGACGCAGCTCCGCTAAGATAATGTTATTTTTGATGTGAGGAATAATCCCTCTGCCGAACGCGATAACTGTTTTTTTATATAAAGGGAACCGTGGTCACTTTTGGATCCCACATCGCGTTGGCTCTTCTCAAATAGCAGTTTGATCGTGTGTTCTGTGTGTGTGTTAATAATACGTTTGTGTAATTTCCACAAGTTGAAAGTGGTCTTTGGAGTTATCGAATTTTATTTGCGAATTAAAACGTAAAGGGATCCGCTGCACCAAGCTTAAAAGTTGAAATAAATGTGTATATCGAGAATCAAACCCACTCACCGCACTTCCTCACGTAGAGGCTATAAAAGTCAAAACTCACTTTATTACAGCTTCTCATTTTACGAGTACGGGGCGTTGTTTTCTATATTTCTTTTTTTCTTAAGTTTGTTCCATTTGGGCTGCTGAAAATGATTTTAATCTTGATCTCAGTACAATTCTTCAAGACATAAAAAATGAAAGTGCATGAAATTATTATAATAATTTATAATGCATTGAATTAACAAAAGTATCGGTTGTTTGGTGCTGGGTTTGCTCGGGCTAATAATACGAGAAATTAGAAATATTTGAATCGGGTTTTCTGTTTACATTCGCGGCTCTGTTGTTGAATCACCCTTTATACAAAGGTGTAGGTGTACCCTTCATGCGGCGTTAGGTTCTCCGTGCGATGAATATGTTATACTTTACTCTTTATGCTCAAAATGTCCAACAAATCTTATTTAACACAAGATTTATGAACTTTCCGAGACTTTTCGAAGCTCTTAAATTGTAAATCTTATAAATATGATAGGGATGGAGTAATATCATCAAAGTCCCAAACAAAAATACTTATGACAAGGAGATATAACGAGTATAAGTAAAAATTATTTGTGGGGATTGTTTTAACAAGCCAATAATTAAATTTACAAATCATATCGAACCGACAAAGACAAATGCAAGTTATCGTAAACATAATAATATGTTCGTGTGTGTAATACAATGTAAGTTTCATTCATTTTAAAGCAGATAAATATAAGACAATTGTTATTTTATTCATAGAGTTTTTATGCTACAGCGAACCGCGCGCGGGTCTCGTGGCGTCGGAAACAGAAAGATTTCACTTGGAACAATCATAGAAGTTAATGTTTTCTTAAATCTAAGTTTACGATCGTAGAGAGAATGAATAGCTGTAACTTATATGCAACTCAACTGTGTCACAAAAACAAAATACTCTCAGCTAAAACGTGTCATGGTGGCTACCATACCAAGATAACAAAAGAGCTAGAAGTGAAATTAGTTGCGGTCTAGAACAACCTAGTTAACACTAGAACATTTTATAAAGTTTAAGTTTAAAATTGGCCTAAAATAAAACGATCGAGATGTTTTAGTTATATTAAACCCTAAGATAGGAGGACACTTGAGGAATTTATTGGCGGGTCGGATCCGGATGTGCGGATAAAGTGGTTGCAGTTTAAAGCCGGATAACAGTAGGCTTTCGAAGAGATTGACGTATTAAGTGAAATCTCTTTATTTTTTGTATATATTCAAACATACATCTCTTTCACATAATTCTCTTTTTAAGTGAGCCACAAATTAAGAGGTATTTTCGTAATTTAAAATATAATATACGAAAACTACAATTTCTTTAAGTAAATTTCATCTAAACGTGCCATATTTTGTTTCTTTAACTGTGTCTGTGTCTGTAAACATCCTACTTTAAAATAATTAAATTAGATATCTTTTATTTTCATTGTTTTGTTGTGTTTTTCAATGTGTATGATAACCTATACTACAATAAAAGTCATTATTTCTTTATTTAAATAAAAAATATTCATTCGTAAATAGTATAAAGAACATACACATTAAAACTTAAAAGATTGCAAAGCCTGAATGAAATTTAGTGTTTTCTCCGACTCATCCCTTATATAATTATGTAAAAATATGTATCTTAGCTATTTGGATTTTTTTTGTACGAATTGTCAAATTGTCAATATTGG
Source organism: Pontia daplidice (assembly GCA_963693355.1). Classification (NCBI taxonomy): domain Eukaryota; kingdom Metazoa; phylum Arthropoda; class Insecta; order Lepidoptera; family Pieridae; genus Pontia; species Pontia daplidice. The sequence goes on from CAVNZL010000077.1 coordinate 539,720, forward strand.
ATCAGCCAAAATTTATAAAAAGTTATTCATCATTTACTGTGAGTTGAAATGTATGCCGTTAAATAACACGTATAATTAACATAAAGAAGGCAAATATTAATAAATAATAATATTAAAATATAATAATTATAAAAACAAGGTATAAAGTAATAAATAGATGAAATATCAAAAGTAGTATGTAAGCAATACGTCGGCCAATAGTCCTCAGGGCTCTGAGCTCTCTTCTGAAATATTGTTATTAATTATTTCGTATAAAATCTAATCGTGTTTGACCAGTGCACTCGTGAATGAGTTTACTATCTCTGCAATAAACATTACCCCATGGAAATAAATACAACAAGGCAAATTTCAGTTTCAGAACTTGAGTAGAGTATTCTGCAATACGCAGTTAGATCATCGTTATTTTACTGGCTTAAATAATCAAAAGAAATCAAAAATATAATGCGACTTCACCGACAATATAATGGGAAATTGGTGCACTGAGCTTTGTTCTCTCTACAGATAAGTTTAAATAAATTAAGAGCTCAATAATCATATGTATCACGTCATTTCACATATACTTGATATGTGATATGATTTTCGAATTTTGACGGGTCAAACTTGGTTCCAAATAGTTCCAGAAAATATTACGCGGTCATACAGAGAATCTTGTAGATGCATCTAGAGAAATATAACAAAGGAACCACAGCATTGCATACCTTATCACTGACTTTGACTGGCTTCAGAATGTACGGCATTCCCGGCGTTGGGTTGTACAAGGAAGGCATCATCGCCGGTGCGAAGATCACTTTTACAGTCTCACACTTGCACTTGACCTCAGTCACTTCACCTTTGCAGCAGCAATGGTGACACGGCTGACACTTTTTGACACTTTTTTCGCTTTGGCTTTCTGATGTTTTCATTTCGATAACATCGTCATCTGTTTCTTGGTAGAGCTTTGGTTTCTTCGATTCCTTCGGAAGTTCTAAAAGCGGCTTCCTTTTTAAATCCGTGGGTGTCTCCAGGAGATATTTCTTGCTCGTTTGTTTCTGTTCAAATGGGTGAACGAGAAGTGTTTTTGGTTGTTTGTGTGTCTCCCCCCGATGGGGGTAACCGGAGCCCTGAGAATCCAATTTGATAGATTTCTCTCCCTTCTTTAGAATTAGTCTTTCATTAAGGGTATTTGAACCAATCGAAAGTTATAAATGCAATGTTACTGTCCTACTAAATGCATAAATAATATAGAGGAAAGAGTAATTATCACTTTGATATTGATCACCACTGCATTATTAAAGTGTTATTTTTTAATTTAATTCACTCGGGAATGATTATTTTATGAAGAAGAATCAGAGCTATATAAATATTTCAATTAAATATCATCCTATTTATTCTTAGTCACTAATCACTACACTTCGAGTCTCAAGGTCGCACCAAGTCATTGACCGTACGAAATTGTTTGTAAACAAACATTGTAAACAACGTGGAAAACGATCAAATAATTACGAATAACTCAGTCAAATTTAATCACAAACAAATCTATTAAGTCTCAATCAATAATTAACTCAATAACCGATATTTTTTATATTTATAGAGCATTGCAAGTACAACAAATTTCGTAGCCGGGAAACGTAGCGTCGTAGCTGTTGACAGAAGTGAACTGAGTGATTTCGTAGGCGTGTGATTGGGCGTGTCCAAAGGAGTGTCGAAGCCACGCCCAGTATATTATAAATTATTGCATTGTCTAACTGTAGTCTAGACTTATCAAGATGGCCGAATGGTTAGAAATATCTAGGTATCAAAGAGAATGCTCACACCTTAAGAACAGTGAAGTCTGTCTCCCATCTTATACAATAATTTTTTAAATATTTCTTCCTCCAATAAACGATTTTCGATGAGGCTTAATTTTCCGGACTTCATTTTAAACCTTTCGAACCGCGAAAAGAATATATTTGTGTTAAAGAAAAAAAGTCACTTGAAATATTTGTGAATTAAATGTCTTGTAAGAACTTCTCCAGTGACAAGTTTAAACAGAAGCAACTCATTGTTCATTAGGTTGATTTATCTCCTTAACGCATTTTCGCTAAATAATTTATATATTCGCTTAGAAGAACAACAATAACAAACGCACTTATTTTTGTTATAAAACTCATTTAGATTTTTAAAAATGGCAGTCGTAACATTTTATGGATTAGTTAGATAAAAAAACATGTATGGAAAGAATATTTTATATTATGATTGCAGCTTTCACACAATTTTAAATTTAATTTGGATGAACAGCTGTGTATATTTAAATAAATATTCGTTGCATTAAGCTATTTTTATAAATTTGCATCCTAATAAAAATAATATCTGATTTGGAAGTAAGTAATTGACAATCATCGATAAGACTGTGCTTATTATTCCGAGCAGACCGTCTCCGCGGAAAAATCAACATCGTGCTAACGAATCAATTGTTTTAAATTCCATCCCCTTTTCAAATCTCGCCAATGTCTCTGATGAGAACATTTATAAAAATCATTTAAATTCAAGTAACATTCGAAATTAGGAACAAGTTTTAAACAATCTTCGATAAGTTTATGTTAAAAATCTTCGCGTCCGACGTGCCTGCCCTTGGCTACTCTGTTAACTATCGCATAGTTAACAGAGTAGCCAAAAACATTTCTTTTTTATTCTATACAATACTCTGTAAAATATCGATATTTATATGTTCACATTTAGGCATTGGTAAGTACATGATTTACATTTGTATTAACTCGGAAGAGTTTACTAGATACTATAATGTACTCAACGTTTATTCCTTTGAATTTTACAAACAAAAATGCATAATTCTTTTTTAATGTTAAGTGAGATATTTGAGGGGAACTTGATTTTCATGGTTGAGGTAGGTCACATTTACTACTTTTTAATTTTTTTATTTAATTGATGTTCGTTTGCCCTAGAATCTCGAACTATTCTAAAAGGAATATCCAGAGAATATCTTGTAGTATTAATGCTATGTATACTTACGGCAAGTATTATCCTTTAGCACTGAAGCGTCAAACGTAAGATTTTACCTTATCTCTGTCACAAAGGCTCCCGTATATTAAACCGTCAAACGCAGCCCTAAAGTTCCTCTTTAACTTACAATATGACGTTAGATTTATTTTATTAAAGAGTAATCTATAAATATAAGCCTTCAAATTTTAAACAAAATATAATTAAAACGCACACAATATCTTGCATGTAGAGAATTAACAGTGTGTCATTAAATAAAATTAAATATTTTAAAATTAGCATACCAACAAATTATGTTTTAGGATTAGGGACATCAATTGTCCTCAACTAGTTGAATTATATATTTCCGTTCCCACATTTGAGAATAAATCAGTCACTGATAAGCGTTACGTATATGAATAGAGATATATGAATATAAAGATTACTCGTATATAGCGCATGAGCGGTGGAATTGGCGTTCTCTAGGAGTAGTCGTAGTAATTATTCAATCTCTTAATCTCCGCTTATTGCTCATCTCAAATCGGCGAGCGGATGAGAACTGCCAACAAACTCTCCGCCACTCTCTTCAATCTCCACATTATTTACAAAACGCTCGTACGGAACTGTAACCATTATATTATCCTGTGTCAAAATGTCCAAAAGTATTCTTAATTACCATTTCGCTACATTTGTTATTAGGCGCACAAAATAATTGTACGCTCTCAATGAAATTCGGAGGTCAGTCACAATTGAAGGCTGTGTGAGACTTCGTTTAAATTAACTTTTAAATTCGGCTAAGTTTCTTCTTTTCGCGTCGTGGTGAGTCCCTTATTTTCCATTTATTTATTTCAATGAAAATTCGTGGCCATCCGAGTTTTTAAAAATATTGATTTAACGCTTATTTGTACTTAAAAATAATTAATTAATAACCAGTGCGAACAGTATTTAAAACGTTCTACATACTAAACTCTAAACTGAAAAATACATTTATTCAGTCTGCGCACTTTTATTGACCGACAAAATGTGACATCATTCAGATATACATGTTCTTAACCCTTTGTTAAGAACATGTATATCTGAATGAAACCCTCCCATTTGTCCCGTCGTAAAAGAAAATTACAGCTTGGTCCTAATTGCTCGACTTGGCAGGTGAGGGTTAATTAGTGGACAGTTCCAGCCTTGGAGATTACGGTACGTCGGTAAGTGTAAGGTCCTGATTTGCGTAATTTAATAGTCAAGGACAATTGGGAACCCCACAGTAGTTGGCTTCATCGGTTGATGTTTGTAATAACCGATACCAGCAAATTCAATAAATATAACTATGATACGCTTTATAATTGGAAGGTCGACAGCTTCGTATAAGTATTAGTTCGTGGCTATACGAGAGGCGGACGCGATCAATGTCGGGCCTTAAGTGTTTCGTGATTATTTAAACGTTGATGTGTAACACTGTACTTTTGTTCAACATAAGTATGAATGTCTGCTTTATTAAAGACATTGGGCAGACGAGCAGGTGGGCCACTTAGAGCAGCGCCAGGAGTTTAGACAAAATAAAACAAATCGAAAAAAGTAGCTGCATTTAATATGATAGCATAATGAAGCTCTTTAAGAGGGGCAAACTTCTTACAAACAAAATCACAGTCGTTTGATTTTGAGTTAGATATAAACATCTTTTGTAATTGATTACAAATTATTATGTTCGTCTGAAGCCAGTCGTTCCAACTTTCAATGTCGGTCAACCATCACAGCGTCTATTCGTTGGCCAAGGCGGCGAATTTATTCGCGATTCTCGTGGCCTCTCCCTCCGACTCACTCTCACTCTCCTCTCGGTCGCTGTCGCTCTGCTCGGCTTCGCTGTCGGACAGGGCCTCCGCCACGCCCTCGCCGCTCAACGCTTGCACCCACTTCACGTATCCGATTTCTTCGCAGCTCTCGAACCTCTCTGAAACAGAAACGAGCTAAGTCGTGAAGCAGCGGGGGGGGCGTGGGGCGCGAGCGAGGCGGGCGGCACCTCGGGCGTCGAAGAAGCCCGGCGGCGGAAGCCAGATGCAGATCTTGCCGTCCAGGGCCATGCGCAGGATGCTGTTGGCCGCTCGGTACGAGTCCAGGCGGGCCGCCTTGGCCGTGACGAAGCCTCTCTTGCTGGCCCAGCCCTCGCACACGTCGCGGGGAGACCAGCTGTCGTCTCCCTGCGGGTGCTGCAGCCGCAGCAGGCGAGGCAGGTCGAGCCTCTCGCCCAGGAACCTGCAACAGGCGGCGTAAGGCGGGCGTCGGGAGGCTGCGGCGGAGGCAGCGGAAGCAGCGGCCGCCTCACCTCACGGCGGAGTAGGGCTCGCGCAGCTGGGCTATGGGGTAGGAGCCCATGAGGATTTGGATGCTGCGCGGCACCTTGGACGGGAACACGAGGCCGGGGCAGTCGCAGAGGCGCACGCGCGGCGTCAGGAAGATGGTCTGGAAGTGCTTGGTGTGGCCCGGGGTGCGCGACACGCTCACCACCTTCTTGCCCGCGATGGCGTTGAGCAGCGACGACTTGCCCACGTTGGGCTGCCCCACGCAGCCCAGCGTGAGCAGCCCGTCCTTGAACCTCTCGTGGCGGAAGAAGGACGTGTCCGCCTTCTGCGTGATGCTCTCGCCCACTTGCGGCTCGTCCTCGAACTCCGAGTCGGTCTCTTCCTTGATCTTCTGCTCCCACGACGACAGGTCCAGCGCGCCTTTCACGATGTCCTTGCAAGCCTCCAATATCTGCGTGGCGCCCTCGGCGCACATGCGCTGCCGGCCTTTGCGTCGGCGCACTTGGAGGCCTGCGAACGACTCGTGTTAGTCACACCAACTATGACGAATGGCGATTGCGAGGCCAGCTGATATCTGATATATCAATAAAGAGAAATCAAAGAATTTGCGGCAGCCTACAATATACAGTTCTATTAGACCGATGATTGGGCAGTGATTGCATTCGATGCGTCCTCAGGATGTTTCGGTTCGAAACGAAACTGAGGGTTTTATATATTGACGGTGTGATTAAAATGGTCTAATGGAATTGTAAATAATAAAGCGATAATGTTTGTCCTCACCCGCCTTGTCCGCACTAGCCCCCATTAGATTATAACCGGGACACGAAGTGAAGTAGACGACTCGCAACCCGGGATAAGCGCTGCTGAGGAAGTGCTTCCAGGCAACCACCACGGCCGGAGGCACCAGGTCTATTTTGTTCAGCACCAGGATCATGTCTTTCTTTTGCTCCTTTACTATAAATTCGTATAGAGATGGCGGAAACATCATACCCTGAAAATCCATTTGATATTTAAGAAATAAATTTTAGAATCTATTAGTTGAATTCCTTCATTGTCTTCACATTCCATTTAAGATGCAGTTTAGGAGAGGAAATTAAATAAATTCAACTAAGACTGACTTTATATTGCATGATTTTAATTTTGAAACAATTCTTTTGTTCCTGGAGGAGACTGTTCTGCTATCATTCAGGAAACGAATTATGTTCAATAAAAGTCCAATTGGTGATGCTAATATTTATTGTTCTTGGGAGCAAAACATACTACAAAAACTAACTTAACCTACAAAGACTACTTCTATTATTACTTTTTAAGTAATGAGGAGTGATACTAACCTTCACAAGGCACTAATAAAAACATAAAAAGAGCTAAGCATTGTTTTTGGAGAATTCAATTCTTTGTAGAGGATATGAAATGTCTTATTGCTCCAAAGCCTTAAGGCTCAACAACTACATTAACAATATTTTTAAAGAATTAATTGTTCAATCAGTACTTAAAGATGTCGCTGATGTAACCAACACACAAATGAGGCTCACCGCAAATCTCACGTCCACAATCAGCAAGAGAATGTCGCACATCTCCAAGACCCGCCACAACTGACGCCAAGTCTCCAAGTTCAGCTCGAAGTAGGACATGTCCTTCCAGAGAGGGGACGATTGGATGTTGCTAACATACTCCTGGAATAGACACAAAATCATTACTTTTGGCACCTTTAATATTCCGGAATCTCACAGTCAGTAATACTTGCCCTGAAATACCTCTGTTCCTGGGCATCTAGTTGTGCGGGGGTCATGTTAAAGTCCCATGGAGGCCTTTTGGGAAATGACAGCTCTGAAGGAAAGAAATTGGTTGGATCTATCTCCATTTCTTTAGGGCTCACAGGATTTAGGACTTTCCTGAAAAGAGATTTGCTAATGCTTAGTTACTTATGACTTAAATCACATTTCAAGCAAACAAAAGGTGATTCATTTGAAATGTAGTTAACATTGGTCCAGGCTCCACTTAAAATAACATTATTGCAAAACCGTATGTTTTTGCAATTACGAAATAATGAATTTATAATATTCCAAATCATTGAAATTAAATCTTACAATGCCTCCTCTTTTTTAAGTTTCATTTCAGCATCGCTTTCCCTATAGAACTTGAGGGCATAGCGGTTAGATTCACCGCGACCCTGAGCTCGGTTTGGCTGATAGTTGACTGCCAATACATCATAGTTTTCTGTGTTAGATGATGCTGTAAGAAGATATTTTGTTTGTATATAATACTGAAAATGTTTTACTTAATTCTTCCACTTAAATTTATATGTGCCTACAACAAATCACAATTAAAAGGAGTATTTTAATTATTTTTAAAACATATTTGTGTTCATCATGGATGCCTTTTTTTATAGTAAAAACTAAATTATGAAATTTACTTCTTATATATAAAATTCTCGTGTCATGGGGTTCGAACTTGAACTCTCTCTGAAACAGCTTGACCAATTCTCATGAAACTTTGTGAGCGTATTGAGTAGGTCTGAGAATCGGCCAACATCTATTTTTCATCCCCCTAAATAATAGGGGTGGTCCACCCCAAAATTTTTAGTTTCTATGTTTTTATGATACAACATACAAAAATACATACATTCCTAAATTTTCACCCTTCTAAGATCAACCCTTATTTTTTAATTATTAATTGAAAAATGAAATCACATGTATGGCAAAACAATGTTTGCCGGATCAGCTAGTAATTTTATAAGAATTGATGGAATATCCTAATTTCATCAATTCCTTTAAAACACAGTTTGATAGCAAGAGATTTGTACTGCTAAGTTTAAGTTCACACTATTTTTATACCTATATTTACTTTGAATAAATTTGAATTATTGTTTCATCTGTAACAAAAATACAGCCTTCATCAATTTAAAAGAAATTTATATACTACTACTATTACATACTGTTAGAGTAGTCAATATGTACTAACATGAAAATAGCAATGTTTTATTTTGCTTTTTATTCTGGAGCTGCTGTTTTTTTGCCTTTCCACTGAAGGGAGTTTTGCGACGAGCTTGTGGCATGATTAATATCTGTAAATTATAGCAATTTATAAATTAAGTGTTTGTTAAAAGTGTTTTGTTTACTGCCAGCCACAAAAGAGCAGGCATTTGTTATCTTCATATAATTAATAACGATAATTGAAGATCTTAATGTGCCGGTTCAAGTACAAGATATAATAACTAAAGGTAAACTAACATTTAAGGTTTTTTAATGTATATATTTTTTTAAAGTCGTGATGACTTATAGTTTCAGTATCTTTTGATTCTCAACGTATATTAGAATATTAAACGATTAAAACCTAAAAAATGTATTACACTTAAATTATTAAATATGATAAATATGTACCAGTTACCACCAGTCCAGATTCAGAATATTCAACACAGGGCACAGACTACGAAAACTATGGTTTGACAGGTACTGATACTTTCGCATTAATTTTTAATTTTATTTGTGAAATGTGTGGACGCATCTATGTTCATATCCATATCTTTAGAAGTCTCTTGTATTATATATATTTATTATGTTCCCTTCTAATAAATAAATAAATGGAGGTGCGTGGTACCTGCTACGTGTACTCCGCATCTAGAGCTCGATTTCGCATAGTATTTTTGTGTTAAGTGCTGCATAATGCATAGATTAAACATAGTGTATTTGTGAAAGGTATTCATGAAGTATCATGATGTGACGTGCAACTTTTTATGTACGTCTCCTTCATTCGGAATTTGAAAATTGATGGTCATGAGGATTAGATTTTTTCCGACCTAAACTAGTGAAAAATTAAAACGAACGTAATGTATTTAAAAATACGTTAATGGAACGTCTATGGTCAGGATTATGGGTTGATTCTTTATTTTTATGTAATTTTATTTGAATTTTAATCCAAGACGGCTTGACAAATAACCAAGCTCCACTGTCCACATGAAAAATCTAAGTTGTCAAAGGTTGTGAGTTGTCAAATGTCAATATGAACAATTAACCATTCCTATAGAAAAGTTTTTGGTGTTTCATGTTTCATATTTGAACAAATAATTGTTTGATATTGAAAATACAGAAAATAACCTCAAATCTTAATTTCAATGAGATTGACTTTAGTGTTTTGAAGTCACAAATAGAAAATAATACACTTATATTAAGTTTGATAAAACAAAAATGTTACCGTTATCGCTATTACGAACAGCTCAAAACCATCCAATGCTAGTGGAATTAAAAAATGGTGAAACTTACAACGGTCATTTAGTGAGCTGTGATAACTGGATGAACATCAATTTAAGAGAGGTCATTTGCACATCTCGAGATGGTGATAAATTTTGGAGGATGCCCGAGTGTTATATCCGCGGCAGTACAATAAAGGTATGCTTAATCTTCATATTTAATACGCATCTTCGCTATATGGAGCTGCCAATAGAGGTTTTTCCCACCTAATGATGACAAAATGAATTTTTAGTATGGCTGATTTATAGGAGCCATGTTACCTTTCGGCTATCATAAGTGAAATCTAATAATTATTTGTGTCATATGCAAGATTTCTATTTCACAATCATGTATATTTAATTTCTCATATAGGTAAAATCGCTTAATTTTAGTACCTCAGGATCCCAGACGAAGTTATTGATATGGTTAAAGAAGAAACTCAGGTAAAGGCTAGAAGTCGCAATGAAGTATCAAAGGGTCGAGGTGGTCAGAACATGAGGACAGGCAGAGGTGGAAGTCGTGGGGCCTTTGGAAACAGAGGAAGACCAGCTCCTCTCAGGGGCGGAGGAGCAGGACGGCCTCAAAATAAAAATAAGAAGTAGTTTGTATATATATAAATTAATTTGTAAGTATGTCTTGTAACTCTGTCAGTAATTTTAACTATCTGATATAAATACTGAAAACTATAAAAATTCAGATCTAAACAACTTTGTGATAAAAGCATTAAAAGTTCTTTGATTTGATTGCTACACTGTTTTGGTATACCTAACAACTCATTTGTGATGAGGTAACTTTTGCCACTGTGCAATGGAAGTACCTTATTTGTAAAATCTGTCCCATATTAGCTCTTATGATATTGCTTCTGTTAATTTGTCGTAATAGATTAAATATTCATTACATTCAGTATACATTTTAGCTTGTTTTGTAGCAGAATCAAAATATGGATAAAATTATTGAATCTGCTATGGCCAACTAGTTTTGATCCACCAATTTAAGTAGGATTCAGCAAAATTTACTGGTGCAGTTACCTAAAACCTTGGACAAATTCAAGGATAAATAAAACAAACATGTGAAAGATTTAATATTGGACTAATATTTAGTAAAATACCATATTATAATAAAATTCATATAAAAATTCAAGTATTTCAGTTTAAACAATACCTACGACTTGTCCGAGTTTAATCAAAGTTTTTAAACAGCCAAATTGTTTTTCTTAATAAGAGGCAACATTTAGTATTTAAACTGTTAACCATACTATCGCTCCATTGATGAGTGGACAGCTATTTCTTTAAAATATAAGCTATGCTTACATAGCACACTATCTGAAAAATGTTGCCTCTTCATAAGAATACCCGCAATAATTATCTTTACCCCGACAAGTCAATTAATTCTAAGATAATACTATTCAAACAACAAAAAATAGTCACTCTTAAATAAAAAACTCAAGTCTAAATACTACATAATCATTTAAATACATAATTATAAATATATAAAAACAGTATTGCATAATTTGATAGAAATTTAAATTATCTGTAAAGCTCTGAAATCTTCAAACTACAATGTAGGTATTCTATCATATTGACAATGACGATCTCCGAGTAGTACAAACGAGCACAACGCTTTGGGTTGTGAACGTTCGCACCACCTGAATCAATAGAACGCTTTTTTACATATCATTAAATACATTACGGCCAATGTGCAATATGCAAAGCTTATACTATTTGTTATATTTATAAAAATACTAAAAAACAAACAAAACTACGCTAAATAAATCGATAATACAAAAAAGTAATACAAAAACTGTAAAAAATAAATAGGAGTTCAAAAATATATCAAAACAAGCGGGTATCGCTACATCTAAAAGCATCCAGTTCTCCAGGAAAAAGTAAAAAAGGAATATTTGGGAATGGCAACATGCCCCGCTTGTCTCTTGTCTTTGGGACGCCGTCTTTGGTCGTTAGTGGAGAATGTTGCAAAATGTACTTACAAAAATAGAACTACAACACAGAGGCTGACCGGTTCTCATTAACGTGGCTTTATAGAAGGATCAAATAAAATAAAGCCTAGTCCGCTAAAAATCAAATCTACAGTATAAAACGCAATTAAAGTTTCAAATTCATTTTAATATCTCCACAATTGTCTAAACGTATCGCATTAAACAAACAAGGAGCAATCAATGTCAAAGCACTATTCTTAAGAAAACATAATAGTGAACGTTTCGCTTTTAGTGGGCAAAACGTTCGAAACTGATACAAAATGTATATAAACATTCAAATTATTGAGCTACAGTTCGCGCTTGGGGCAGACATTGTAGCGCCAAACACGAACTTAACAAAATCGGTTGTAGTTTACAACAACAAGTCCGTGAAACAACCATCTATAAAAATATATAATTCTAATTTGAAATAATAGTAAGGCCGACTCCTGCCTCTGCGAACGAAGCAACTCAATTTTACATCGGAAAGCGAACTCAATCACGTTGCCTGTGGTACGTATATAATGTATGTCTGTAGTGAATCAATGCGGAGTCGGCTTGTTTAAAATTCACTAAAAAAATATTTTTCCTATGCACCTTCCCGGCCTGTCAGAATTCCCAAACTATCTGAATAGAAAAATACTTAAACGACAGTGCAAGAAATATTTATACAAACATAATTATATTGTCTAGCAACATTAGGGTATAAGGTACTATGTATTATACTTCAACTAGGTTAGATAATGAATTGCTCTACTTTCACTATTATTTATAATAATGTAATAATTTCACTAAAATTTCTATTCACTTCAAATTTACAAGCCTTTTCGCTTTAGGCGAATTGCTAAGAAAAAATTTCCTAATTTCGGTCCGCCTCCGATAAGTCGATATAAAAACTTTTTGCGGATTTCATTTTTTAACTAAGAAACAACGTACGGTAGGTACTATGTACATGCGAGTGAAAGTGCCAAAAAAACTCACAGGACTACGAGGGGACAAAACCGTATAACAACAATTTAGTAATTCAAATATTAGCTACTTAGTTATCAAAAAAGTACAAATCCCACATTAAAAATGTATAAGAAAAGGTATCGCTATGCCCCCCGCACTGTGTTACTCACGTGATATGCTAATGCGACAAAATTACTATCTAAAAATGGAAAAAATAGCGTCGGAGCCGCTACTCTTCATCGAAAACAGACAACTTACAACAACAACAAAAGCCTGAAGCGGCCGTAAACAAGGAACCAAGCAAAATATCCTACAAACTATTAACTAAAACTGCCCCGAGGATAAACTGGTCAAAACAACTTAAATATTAAACCTTATAAACTCAAAAAGGTACACTGAGTAGAAATTAAACGACAATCTAAACCAAGACCGCGGGGCGAAACAGCCTAACACAAAGAAGCCAATAGAATAAAAATTGAAAAAAGCGAAGAAAATCTCCCAACTAGTAAGTGCAGTCGAATCGCTCACGTCTCAAAAGCTCGAAAACTCCCGCCGTTTTCGATGTCACCTGTCAAAGAAACCACTCGCCACAGACCCATATCCCATCCAATCACCTCAGTTTATCAAATTATCCAATGCCAATTGTTTCGGGCAAAGACCTCCGAATCGTCTCTCGAAGATCGATTTATAACGTAGAAATATCTAAACACGGCAGCGTCGGCTACGACGTTGCGCGCAAAGTAAAAAAATCACGTCCGAATTTCACATTAATCGTTTTTTTATAAAAATATAAAAATACAAAATGGGACAGTGCGACCACACTACTTCACACACGCAGCCTACCGTACCACTCTACGAGGACAGGGGGCACTCCAAACAAATATTGAGCAATTTTACACCAACATAAAACAAAATGCACACACATCGAGATAACGCTGTAGCGAGTCGGACACACGAAGAGAGAGAACATTGAAGCTGTGATAGATACCAGAAGCTTAAGTGCTAATATTTAGACTATGGTTTAAGAGAAGGAAGTTTTTACTTGTTTTAGTAGAATATTAGTGTGAGTGACCTTTCGCACGTGTGTGCATTTCAAAAGGATACGGTGTTTGATTAAAGTCCCGCGAACCAACTTAGTCCTGTAGTAATAATTGTAGTGATGCTTCAATATCATCGGGACAGAAATCAAAGCCAATATAACTGCTACTACTTTTGCTTAAACCTTGATAGCGTTCAAAATCTAATCGAATAAGTCACTTTCATCGTCATACGTAACCTATTAAACATACAGATGAAAGCAATCGACTATGCCCAAGTGGGGAAAAGCTGCGCTGGCCCAAAAACCAATCATACTAATTTGCACACGGGAGGGGTCCATCGACTCGTTCGCCGCACAAGGCACTTCGCCTCACTACAGAGAAGACACGAAAAACTTTTACAAAACATTAAAAACAATTATCGAAAAACACGCCATAGTCTTTATCTACAGTCTCTAAACTTCTGTGGTCGGTCGGGATACGAAATCTGTATCCGCATTAAGTACATCTCTAAAAGCGTCCATCTTCAAATTGGATGGCTTCGTCTTCCTGCAACGTCCTTCGCAGGACAACACCCCGTCTCAACTAATGCGATTCTGCGCTTGATGATCATATATATATGCCTTATGCAATAACCATATTATATCAAAATTTGTAAAATATCAAATGACCACAACAATGCCAAGGTTCGACAGGTCTCCGTTCATTAAAAACTACGATATTCGAATGATTTTGACAAGTGAAAAACGACTCGAATTTAGCAAAGCACCTCCTCCAGGTCTAAAGCGGAGCTTTAGGGCTAACGATCCCTAACAGTGATCCGTTAATTATAATATTTTCTAAACTACCGTCTATTGCACTATCCCGGCGGATCAAAAATATTTTCTTTGCTATACACACTACGAGACTAAAGAGTAACCGTGAGTTCTACAGCCAAAAATGGTAACATTCATTTTTGTACTAACACCAGCCCAAACCGCCTCCCTTAGGAACAGAATCCGAACACATCCCAAACGAATATCCTTTCTCCGAATGAAGCCCAAAGTGGCCGTCACAACTGAGTCGCAGCAACAATATCCAAATAGAAAAATACTAGGGGAATCGGGTAATTTACTCTAGCTAAACAGGTACAATTATTCCGAGAAACGACTTTCCACTTACAGCTTACTTAACTTGCGCAGCTCTCGGAGAGAACCTTTAATCTTACAATAAGACCTTATAGAACAAACTGACAACTAGCTAAGTTTGGGATATATTTTGCTTACGCCGGGGTCGGCGCTTCAAACCTCCTCCGCCGTCCAGGCTGCGAAACGCCCACCCCGTAGAAGATATTTTGCTTACAATTACTAACTTTGGATAATGTTGCTTTATTAATCTAAGCCGAGAAACGCGTCACGTCCGCGGGCGGGAGCCCCCCTCGCCCCTGCCCCTGCTGCCCCCAGAGCCGGCCTAGCACCAGCGGAAGGGCACGGCGCGCGGCCTGTCGGCGCCTTCCTTCACCAGCGGCTTGTGGAACTCGCGCCCTGGCCGAGAGTGGATCGTCGCCCAGCAGTGCTCGCAGTAGTACTGAAACAAGCGACGCTTAGAGCGGCTGCCGGGAAGGGCGCGCAGGGTCAGACAGCCGCACGTACCTGCAGACACGTGACGTTGGCGCAGAAGAACGGCGCGAACTTCGAGCCGCAGCGGGCGCCCGCGCACTCGTCGCACATCTGGTCGTCCAGCACGTACGGCTTCACCTGCGGAGCGATACGTATTGCAGCGGACTCGCGCGTCTCGGAAAGGCCGACTAAAAGAACAAGCTCTACCTCGACCCTCTTGTCGATGTCCCCGTGTTGCAATTGCACGAAGCGCGCCGAGATGGCCGCGATGTACGACTGCTGGTTGGAGAACGCCACTCGACCAGCTCCCTGGACATCAAAGGCGAATGAAAGGGCGGTAGAGAAGAGCAAAAGAGATGCGAGGTCCACCGGGGCGCTACCTTGGGGTACTTGAGTTCGGGGTCAGTGTCGATGCCGGCGTAGCACACCCCGCCGTACAGGCGGTCCATGATCATGGCCAGCTCCACGGCCTTGAGCGGGCGCGGCACTCCGCCCACGAACACCGTCTTGCGCGGGTCCAGCGGCATGCTGGCGTCCAGCACGAAGTCGGCGTCGGCGAGCCGCCAGGGCCGGATCTGCACGGGCTTGTCGCGGATGGTGGGCGACGACACGCACAGGTACAGCTTGTCGTCGTCCGTGATGCAGGCCTCCATCAGGGCCGCCACCGAGCTCTCGTCCTGCGAAACGTGCTCACCTCACTACCATTCCTTCCGCCAAACGCGTTGGAGTGTTTAGCAAATACTCACTTGGAAAAGCAGAAACGCGTAGCCTTTCGGCGGGAAGTAACTCTTGCTCTCGGCCTTGTGAGGCCAGTCTACGACGAGGGGCCCGAACCGGCGGAATGACGATGTTATTTCATCTGAAAGTGCAATTAATATCCGCTTTATGCCTGTATACAATTATTATCATTCATATTCAATTCATACGAATTCAGGGTCTTAATGTGGGTGAAACGGCGAGAACCGACTAGTAAATATTATACTACAAGTGTATTATAAAAAACCTACACTCGTGTTAAACACACAATGTTACATAAAACCTAGGCTCTAGGCGTTTCTAGGCCACCACAGCTTAATCTGCTAGATCTAAAGAGATTACAATAGAGCGACCTACTTATTCACCGTGCGAGCTTCGTTACTTTATAAAAATAGCATGTTTATGTAAGCGAATGCAGAGGCTCAGCCACTCGATGCGAGGTCTTCTGGCTCCTATGAAACTAGTCACCAGCGAATAGGAACGATTCTAAGTAATACATAAAACGACCGTTCATCCCAATCAGTCGTCGCGGTGCCTACAATTGTATTAGTTCACATACCTTCGTCGATGTCAGGCGGTAGGCCCCCAACAAACACCTTTCGGCTGAATCGCTCGCCGTGCTCGGAGCCCGCAGAGACGGGTGACGAGCGAGCCGGCGAACCCAAGGCGCTCACGCACATCGACAAGCCTGGAACAGAAAGCTGTGCCTTAGAAGCCGGCCGTGCGCTGCGTACAGCGACACTAACGAGAGCTCACCGGCTGCGCTGAGCCGCGACACCACGTCCTGCGCCTGCTCGGTGGGTCCGGGCGGAGAGCCCGCGCCCGCCGCGCTCGCCACGCCGCCGTCCTCCACGCCGGGGAAGAACGGCGATTTGCCTGCAAACAGAAATCCTGCCATTATCTAACTTCCTACTTCGATTAAATAGACCGAAAGCTGTCCCACTGGCACCGGTCCAACGCGCAATGTCGTTGACTCCGCAGTAATTGATGTGATCCATGAATCATGGATGTTTTGGTCTGGTACAAGAGGAATCCTGACATTTACGTTTCAGTCTCTCGCTCTCGCAATGGGTCATGAGGTTACGTGCATACTGCAGACTTCTTTTATCATCAAATAATATCAAGATTCGTAGGCTAGCTTAGGTTTATTTACGAAGCAAATTTTAATCGCTTTAATTATCATTCCAGTTCATTTTTTATCCATTAACAATCGGTTGCGACCCCGATTTTGGTAAAGGGCAGACCTACCTATATGCCTAAACTTAAGAAATCTATACCCAGAAATACCTTGAATTTTTTGTTCTTAAATAAAGGGAAAAGTCAATGACATGTCACTGACCTATTCTAGTTGGTCACGGAAACAAAATTAAAGGTAGGTATTGTCCCTAGCTATAGTATTATTATTTCCAATAGATTTGTTTTGAGGTAGTAAATACATATATGGGAAAAATAATACAACAATTTCATAATAAAATCACACCGAATGTTCCTATTGCTAGTCCACGAGATTTTCCATGAACACCAATTTTTTTCAAATTAAAATTTGTAAAAAAAAGTATATCTAACATGTAATACTAACAATAGTGTATGATATTTAAATGAAATTTCACAACTCCATTATAAACACCGTGGAGGGTCTGAAAATTTCAACACAAATTTAAATGTACTCACTTTTTCTGTAAGGAAATCTCGGACCACGAATGAACGGCGTAATTAAAGGTATCGTGTGCACGGACATAATTTTTGAAATGGAAAAACGTAAAAAACACTGCAAAACTGCCACAGACACAAGCGCTCTTCGCTTGCGGGACACGTTATGAAAAAAAATGACAATCGTTTTCGAATTACAATTTGTATTTTTTTTATCTTCGGCGTGAATTTACTTTCGCCCAAAAAGTTTTTAATACAATTCTGTATCACTGGCTAATGGTAGGGGAGAATAACAAAGTGTCAGTTATCGTGTGAAAAGTGAACTGAAAGAAGAGAAATATTTCTTACAGTTTTACGAAAATAACTCACTTGTTCGTTAAATTTAGCTCATATTTTTGTCGTGAACGAAACACGGCATTTTGAGTTGTGACAGAAAAAATAAACTAATTACTTTTTAACTGCCGAGACATTTTCATCATTAAAATGATGTCTCTGACAAACAAGAAATTCAAATATTGCGTATTATAAAATACCTATTAGAAGATGTATTGAAACTAAGGCTTCTCTTTTTTCACTTGTATTTTTTTTAAATTGACCTGATAAATCGGTTTCGGAGATAAGGACGCTATATACGTACAACTGGCACTACAAAATAGGTCGGACAAATCCAAAATTAAAAACGGAAAATGCATGTGGACATATCACTGCTAGCCAAGAGGTGTTGCCATAACAAACTGAACTTTAATTCTTTTCAATAAAGTTGAAATTTGCTGAACGCTTAGACAACGTCAATGCGGAGTTTCACAATCGGATCTAAAGCAAACGTGTGTTTGTTTGCAAAACTATGGAAGGCAATATTATTTATTACCGGCTTTTACTAATGCAATATTATAAATCCATTTAAACGATGCGATGTCTGCTTTAAGCCCTTTCGGAAATTAGAATCGGAACCAGATCTCGATGTAACCAATAATCCTCTACGAGCAGGGTCAACCAGTGTAAACCACACGGTACACACAAAAAGGAAATAATTCATTATAGATGACCTCAAACTAGGTACGCGACAGAGCTATTATTTCAACAACTCGTGTTGTACACTCGCATTGCATACGACTTCAAATCAGCATCTATTATCTACGAGAGTCGGGCATTCTCATTGGCTGCTAATACTACCGTATCATCTAAAATATTTTCGCATATGAAGTATTAGGAGACTTAGTATGCTAATAGGTAGGGCACTGAGAAAACTGACATAAATCGGCATACGGCCGCCCGCTAAGTAGGTCACTGGATCAATACAGCCTTACAGCTTACGCTCACTAACAGACATACAAGCGTAGCAATGTATTACTTTAACAAATCACTTTACAGTGCCAACATCATCTGTAAGGGAACAAAGTTGCGCGCAGGTCTATAACAAATAAATGGCGATCTAAAGTGTGAAGGGTTCACGAGTTTCCATGTAATCCTCACTGATCTGTCTGGTCGCCGCAATGAAGACGTCTATATGAGTTACATATACTTTTTCATGTTAATATATATAGCGTTCCCAAGTTTTTTCAAATATGCTCGCTGAGTCGCCCGTTCGAAATTAGTAGTGTATTTTGCATATTGTTTCATTTACTTTGGCTATCGACGGCATGAATTTCATTTAATCACATCGTTTCGTAATCATTGACATTTCAACTATCAGAGCCGCCGTAAGCATATTTGTCATCATACCACTACCATCCGCTGGGAATTGTGATTCTCCTTCGGGATCCCCTGCCTTGATATCTGGTGAAATCGACACCAGCGGGTCTCACATGTCAGCTTGGTACGGTTTCACACAACAGGGCTAAAGCCATCAAAATTTTTTATGGATCGAAGCAAAGGGCGCACCGACCTTTACGTGACCGGCCATTTAGAACGTAAATAATTTTTATTTAATTTATTACGCTGAACAAGCACACGCCATGTTTCGCATACGGGCCATGCCATATTCGAGGCACCTCGCAATGTATTTAGGAAATGCGCATCTCAGAAGGGTCTATTGTATGTACAGGTGGAATGTCATGCCTTAAAAGCCTAGACTAGATGTTTGATGCGTTTGTCCTGGATCTAGGTCATTTAACAATCAGGCCACGCACTTAGCTCGTGCACTATATGTTAAATTACATAACGGCTCTGTTATTGTCATGGGTATGAACTCATTGGTGGATTGCGGCTAGTCGGTATTTAAGGTATTCTGGATGGCACCTGCTTGTCATCTCTAAGATCGATAACGTTTGTCAGGCGCCTCGACCATAGGCTTGGTCCAGCGACAGAAACCATTTGCACTTATTAAATATACTGGGACAACTGTTTTACTAACAATTTAATTTAATTTATTTTAAATAACTCGCGATAAGGTACCTATTATTATATATTTCTCTTGACGTAATTAAACACTAAGCGATCTTTATTTTTAGTGTAAGCTAATTAAAAATTACGATATGCTTAAAGCAGATACGTCGTGGCTATATTTTGATTACATATAATAGTTTATAATTTAATAAATTTCTATATATATATCGAACTTTGAAATCTTTAAAAATCCTTAGCCTGACTGGGCTAAGGAAAAAAGGGCTGACAATGCTTATGTAGAAAACAACAAAATCAGGTCACCTAGAGCTGGCCGTCCTACTTACCGGGTCACCATGGTAACGCGGCCATATTGGCTCGTTGTCATGGGAACGCAGCCATGATGGTACGTTGCCATGACAACGCGCATGCGTCGCACCACAAGGCGTGGTGTACCATATCAATATAATATGAAAGACAGCTGATTGGTAAGATAATCACTTTTTGCTAGGTGGTTTATTTTCGCTATCTCCAAATACTATTTAAAATCTGGTAAATTTTGCGTACTGATTTATAATTTTCATTATTATATAACGGTAGTAGTAGTAGCATAATTGTTTTATATTATAGAATCTTACCAACAAAAGAAAATTCGAGTTTGTAGGGATGAATGAAGTTCTCTATATTTCAATAAATTTTGAAAACTCGTGTCGCGTGACGTTGCATGTGTAACTAATAATCATTAGCGGCCAAGGGCCATAACCGTAGGTGTAATTTGTAAACGAGCCTTTTAGTTCTAGTCAAATAAACATCAGGTGAGCCTCTTGCCCGTTTTCCTCCAGTTTTATATATAAAACAATATTTATGAACTGAAAAGTGCTTCAAAAAAATATAAATATAAAGACTTACCATAAAAGGGCATGTTGGTAATCATTCTCCCTCTTTTTATTTGCACTTTAAAACATTGCACTATAGCTCAGAGCTTACACTTTTATTCACTTTACACCTGCAATTATTCATTAAGTAATATTTTCTAGCCAATACCTTTCAGCAGTTGTACATCTCCATAAAAATGTACTTAGCAAATATCACGTCCCCACCCTTTCTAGGCGAAACTAATTATGTGTGTCATTTATCAACAAAATTTGAAAATAAAATGTTTATAATTTTCTTTTGAACTTTTTGAATTGAAATTATCATAGGACCTTTGAGCTTGAACACACCAGGTAGTTATTCCAAAAGTTTGTGTCGTGCTGCTTGCGTTGTCAACAAATTAGTGTTGTATCGATAATTTTGACAACATTGTAAACGTCACAAAGTTAGGAAATCAAAGTGCTTAGTGGTGTTCAAAACCTGATTGTAATTAAAAGACGCATTGTACGTCAAAATACAGCAAGTAATTATGTAATTGTCATTTGAGAGAGCTTGAATGTAATAGTTATTACTGTTCAAAAACCCAATAAACCAGTATGGAAGCAGTACTCCGCGAAAAAACCCTCAACCACTCAACGCACGTTTCGCTCCGACACCGGAGCATCATCAGGAGATGTTGCCTCTACGAACAGCGTTCGATGAGCATCATCAGGAGATGTAGCCTCTACGAACAGCGTCCGATGAGCATCATCAGGAGATGTTGCCTCTACGAACAGCGTTCGATGAGTCTTCCATACTGGTTTATTAGGTTTTTGAACAATGGACTTCCGCAAAGTAACGCCTGATTCAATTAATTATAGTTATTACTGTTTTTGACACAGGTAGCGGAGACTAGGGGGGCTTAAATGTAAAAATCGCAAAGCGCCCCAATAAAAGCACTTACATACACAAAACGAAAACCTAAGTTAGCATGTCAAGGTCCACCGTGTTCTCATTAATATGCTGTGGACAATAGCACTTAACACTTTCTAAGATCTCAAGGCGAATTCATTAATTAAACGTGCACGGATTCTGATCACTTCATTAATTTCATATTTTATAAACATTATATTGAACGTTTTGGATAACAAACATAAATACACGCCAGAATCGATACATCTGTAATAGCTGTTTCGCTTAAAAACTCATCTCACACGCGAACACACAGTGAAATACCTTTTCAGTAAATACAATACAATACAAAGTTTAGAAAGGATGTACGAATCGTTTACGCTTGCACGCACATGCTTTATGGTTAGACGAATTACTAAAACAGATCTATATTGATTAAATAATATATGTTATAAATTAAATCAGAACTTTCAGAATATTCAGCGATTGCGAGTTCGAACATCGACAAGGTCGTTTTATCGACATCGCGGCACTAGCGCATCACTAGCGTTACGCAAGGTGGCTCAAGGTCGGATTTTGCTTAACAATGCTAACTGGCACTTGTGTTAATTCTGTATGTAAATAAATAGGACTACGAACATTAAATCTTACTTTTAGTATTGCCTGAATTCAAATTGACCGATTCTGATCGCTGGACTACAGGTAAGGGTCAAGTAAAGGCTGTTTTATGCGTCCTATGGAAACACCTCCGGGTGACCATAGTTATATGGTGTTTCCATATTTACAAGTAAATTCTATCAATTCTACAAACACATTTTGCTCAAATTTTTATTTATATACAGAATTATCGGTCGCTAGTTTGAAGGTTAGAGGATCAATAATGTCAACGCAGCCTCGCTCTGTTAAACAAGGTTAATCATCAAGGTTTGCTCGCAAAAACGAGTCGACACAAAAAGTGCTTTACAAAAGTGGGGACGTGTCATGATGATGTCAGCTGATCCACGATTTGGGTTTGCGGTTGGGCTTTCTCAGGGGTATGCACCTAGTTCGCTAATCCAAATTATTTTAGTTATATTAAATACTCCACCACCATCAGATCACTGACGTGCGAGGAACGTTTTTATTCTTACTATTACAATAAATATAGGTTCGGTTATAAAAACGAAGTTGGCTGTGGCACTCTAAATGAAACAACAAATAAACGCTTAGTCTAATGATAGATAATAATAGAATGGACAGACAATGCATTTCCTGTAGATGACTTAGAATATAGAGTCACTTTAACAGGACAGATACCAAAATTCCTGCTCTGGGATTGCATTGAAAAGCGCAGTAAAGGACCGCTCAAAAATGTCTTTTAAACAGGGACCAATAACTATTCTAGAAAACAAAAAGGAATTTTAGTTAATCATGTTATATCCTTAAAATAGGTATACTTACATAAACAGCAAAGGAAAAATGCATATGCGGGGAGTTCGCATAAATACAGTGATAAAGCGAACTTCGTTATTTAATTTGAAACCATAATTATACCTATCTATTACGTATATTGCCTAACGAATGAACATTTATAATTATTAAAATACATATTCAAATCAAACTGCTATTCAACATTGCTCATCTTGATATCATATATATTTATTGTAATATACTTTTGTATAAAAATATCTGAAACACCACCACAACATAGCGCTGAGGTATTGCCTTGAAAATAATGAATACAAAGTATAATGTCAAACCTAATAAATTGGCTCCCTCGTAAACATAGATTAAAAAGTTCACTGTACTCCAAAATATTTAAAAATAGAACGAGCGATTACGAAAATACGCACAACGCGCGCGCTTACTTTCCCGCCAAACACTAAACATTCATTTCGTTATCTACAATACGCCCATTTCAAAACTACGCGCCTCCATTCGGTTATCTGTAATCATCTCAACCTTTCTATTTAGTCGCGTTGTAAATCTGCTTTACGCGGCCAGATTCAAATGTTTAATTTAATTAGGTGGATTCGTTTCAGCTCTTGATGTTAAAATTTGTAGGGTTATATGAAAATGTAAAATCATGGGACGATTCGCTGTATAGTTTGTGGTGATAGTTATTTTTAACTGTGAACCCGAGCCAAACTGAAAATGTCAAGTGGTAATCCTCTTGTTTCTGTATAATAATAGTTTTTAGTTTGTTTGGAATATTTGTCTTTATTTGAAATGACTTTATTATGTTTATATATGACGGATTATTTGCAAACAAATGTTACCTATATCAGGTGACAGGCGGATCTCGACTGTCGACGGCCTTCTAAAATAATGTATAATACTATTTTCAATGGCTACAAGACATACCTGTGGGCATTCACCCGTCTGAAATCCAGTGATACTAAAATGTAATACATTCTCTCGAAATTCGGTTTGTTAGCCGAACAGCCCCATTCAGCTATTGGCCATACGATTTTCCATTGAACGTTTAAATAGACATGAATGGCCATATCTAAAAATATGCCGTTTTGTAGAAGACGTAGACGGCATGTCTTAATAATACAAAGCGTCTTTCAGGCTTGATATATCTCAAACTTCTCATTTGTACCGAAATTTGAAAGTGTATTCGTATTTTTTGTGTCTATGATGAGAACATCTCTCATACATATTATATAAAGTTTAACAATGAAGAAAGATCACCTGCAAAACGTTTTCAGCGGAGCAGAGCAGTACAAGGACAACAACAAATGCGATTACGTAACTCACAATGATTTCTACAACTAGAAGTGCGCTACACCATGCGTTGATTAGCAAGTCCTTTCTTACATTATATAGAATACAGATTTGTTCTTAGGTACAAACATACTGGATCTGTAACCTACGCCTAATGTACGGAGTCATCCATAATTTTGTATTTGAAAATGTAAGATTTAAATACACGCGCAAATTTATGGAGGAGTGGAGCGCAAGACTCCCGATTCAAGTTGTTAAGATAGGTGAGACGACACATGTTTGTAATTTGGTGAATATATAGACTATTGTCTATTATACATTACACTCATTCGGTCTATAACAATATGCGTAATTACGTAGAACGCCGCATTGTCATTGTTCAGATGAACATTTCATTGAAGCATTGTAAAATATCTCGGCTTAAGTGAAACCCAGCTTCTAATAACCATCCAAATGTGTACCTGTGTATTTCTAAAAGTAAAATTATTTGAATAATATGAGAAATGTTTAAATCTACAATATGAGCTGAAAAGATTTGTGTAAGTAGGTGAGCCTAATATATTTTCGTGTGTATGAAGTTGTGAAATTTGATTTTCAAACAAGTACCTTTCATATGCTCCGAGGTGTCCGCTCGCATTATGTCTGTGAGATAGTGCTCCAAGGACCTCATGTTGTCGAGACCTCCTCTGTCCTGAAATAATTAAGTGTCGCTTTAAAACTACTTCTTGTATTCCGGAAATAGCGAATGTCCGATACATGACATTAAAACTCTTTGATATTCAGCAGACAAATTCGTTCGCACAAGACCATTAGATTACATTAGCTGCTTTTGATTATCTTTAGCAAAACCCCAAATAACGAAAAAAATCTTTTATATTTCATTCTCGGATTGGGAATGCGGCCCTATTAGACTGCATTTATAAAGTAGGCTGATCCCAAATTGGGTTTCATTTGTTGGCCAACATGAATGAGCTCTCGACCCGCACAAGCCCCAGCGACACAGGGTCCAACGTAAACCAGCCACCCACTGACCCATTTCTGTTACGCAGTGTGACGTCACAACGGCAATGCGCTATGCGCTATGGCATTGTGAAACGTACTCTAATTCAACCGCATAGAGACGAAAATTAATTGCACACTCAGCTTAAAATCTTAAAAATATTGAAAAGGTCAAGAGAAAACTGCAATGCGAATTTGCATAGAACGATAATATTATAATCTCGCTGTGGTTAAACAATCAATGTAAAATGTGAAAACGATAGAATATTGCTAATTGATTACTTCCACCTAAACCTCACATTTCAGTAGTACGAGCATGACCGGGCACCTCTTTTGGAATTGACAATTATTAGATTAGTCTCAAAATTAAAACGCCTGAAATTTTAAATCAGCAAAAACACATAGCGTCACTTGAGCCTTACAAATTAAACTGAGTTTTATTACTACATAATTACCACTCCCTTTCAAGCAATAAGAATCACGTTGCTTTTGGAAGTGGTTCATTCTTTTTTTAAGAAATTTGGACGTTTCATTAACGCAGGGCTTTGACTTTACATTGGTAATTCTATAACTAATCATTATTGGTTCCGTTTCCTACTTGGGTTTGATGTAAGTGAGTTTATGCTACTTCTTCGTTTTTTAAGGTGAGGAAATGCTATTAGCCCAGTTGGAGCCTCCGCAAATTGTTGGCAGTCTGGGGTCTGACCTGCATCTGACGAAATGTCACTCATTATTCACCACTTTCATTCGCATTCATTACTTTTATTAAATTTGGACGTGCCACTCATTCGATCCTATCAGCAGGGGTCCTCCCCGAGCCTGTATGAGAGGCAGCAAGCGCTGTTTCTACTGTTTAAATACAATGACACAAAGTCATGTGATACGTCTTAGTCTCATCTTAAGTTATTGTATTTATTTAATTAAAGCTGATTGCCAAAATATAGTTAAAAACTACCTAAACCTAAACTTACAAACAAAATCTCCATGCAGGCCTCTCTCAACCTTACCAAGCCTGTGACAAATATATCCTACATTGATGGTGCCAGTTCAAGGCTTCATAACCTAACGATCCTTCATACAAGGCTCTGTTATCGGTTTAAGCTTCTACGTGGACGTGTGTGAACCCAAGCTGCCAAAGCAGGGCCCGAGAACAATTCAATGTTGTACCCATCCAGGGCGGTGGAGTTGGAGATCTCAATTTTCGGTACAATGCGGTCGAGTTTTTATCTAATATTCGAGCGGAGCATGTGGTCTTGTTTATACACCAAATACTAGTAAGGCCAGTATCGGTAGTACTGAAATGAAAGAGCTTAGCACTCTTCAAATATATATTTTCACCGTTATTGTGACGTACTTATTATCAATTTAGTTGTACTCTTATCTAATCAACGACTGACAGACTGACAGATCTGTGTACATGTTTATTGTACGCCCTTTTCGAGCAAAACTGTAATCCATGTGTTCGCAATAGATACTTTTATAAATTGTAGAAATGAGTGACGGTAGGTATCGTAACAATTTTGATAGACGGCCGACCGCCATTATTATCATATCATCTTGTGGTGTGTTTAGCTTTGGCCTTGTTTCCATCGCTACAAATTATAATTAAAAATGTTAAATACGCCCGTCAGTAATACGAGTATTTTGTGTGTAATTTCCCTGAAATCAGAGATAAACATTGTAAGGCAAGATCGGGGCTTTTGCAGTAGGTAGCCCCAGTCCGTTATTCCTTGATAATCGTACGTTTATTATTCCTCCTTCTGACCTTTGGGAGCCCTTTTTAATTTTAATGGAGCACACTTCTAATTTGGGTACGTACACAGGGCATATTAATGATCTCTCGACCTCCGGTTAGATAAATGGTAACTAAGCACTTCTTATTGCTGTATGTTCAATAGTAAGTACTATCGTTTGCAGTATTTTAGATAGTAAATGTGAAACATCAGGTTGCTGTGAAGAATTACTTTGGAGTCCCTTATCAGTGTTATCAACGCATCAATCATTCGAAGAAATTTTATTTCCTCGAGTTTTACGTAAGCTTATGGACTTCACGCACTTAGGCACATTTGGTATGAAGTTTTGGGAGAATTAGGGCAGATAGAAAATACTGGAGGAGTTATAAGGCGTAGGTAATTTCGCTTTTTTAACTCAAGTACTTATTTCTGTCGTTTCCAATTTTCACAAATAAAACACTGAACACATTTCATAATCGTTCGGATCGTCTGTCCCTCTCGGATGCATGGTGTGAGAATGGGCCAGAACCTGTCTGTGACGCTCGTGACGTCAAAACAGCCTTGAATTTAACAACGCTGATAAGAAAACTCACATTTTGCAAACACTCACCTAATAATGAAAAGTTGGAATATTACATTTCATTGTTTTCAAACGAATGCAGTATTCCTTTCAGTGTTCTTATTTATAAACGTATTGGCACAGACGATTTCTATGAGAAAACATAAAAGTTTTCGCAGATGAAGTCTAATTATCATATCATTCTAATAATCATAATAAACTTAGATGCATACTTATGAGGCGTCATTCAGCAAACCGTATTTAATATTTTATCCAGAAGTAGGTAACGGCCGGCCTTTGTCTTTATAATTAGCGATCCGGTATGAAGAACTATAATGGTAGAAAAATAAATTCACCTTAATTTTGTAGGCGATTTTCCTGCTTTTTACTACCACGATGAGTAGATAAAATAAGTGAAAATCAAAATAAATAAAGCATAATCGTCAATCATAAAATCGGCTTATGTCCGATAGCGACCAATTATTTCGTGAGGTCGACACTCTCTTATCATAGGTTCACAAATTACTTGACCAGATATATTTTTAAGAGAATAAATTTACAACCAAGTGTTAAGCGCTAACTGTACATTGGAAACAATATTTCAGGGGGTAAATTTGATCTGCTGATCAAATGTCAGGGTAGAGTTTGATGAATTCCCTTTCAGCCTTTCAGCCAATCCAATTCATTCGACATTTTCGTTGATTTAAAAGACCCATAGCAAACGCTGAGCAAGTGCAGATACTTATTTATAATTCGATTAATTATGCTCATTAAAAATAAATAATCTATTAATTTTGGTCTCCCATCCAAAACGTGACGCTTTCCCCGTATTACCACCCACTGACCCAGTTTCCGTCGATCAATACTCCTACGTCACTCTTATTGTTATGAAAAACTACCCGTATATGTTTTCCCATTAAATTAAGGTCATTTGATTTTATGAGTGAAGTCATTTTAATTTCACACGGTTCAGTCATATTTGGGGAAATTATATAACCGCCTTGCCCGCCGCATACTACAGTAGTAGACAGCCTGGAAGGCAAACATTTTCACACATACACGAGCTGAAATGAAGCGCGACGATAAAGATACGCCGTGATAGAGCAGGTAGGTGACAGGTCCTCCGTCCCGGCTAAATGTGCAATCAAATAATTATTTCGTAAGTTGCGGACTACCCTAGATATTGGCTACGATATTGAGTACTTACGATGGCAACATAAAATGACAAGAGAAAAGTAAAAAAAACGTCCTGTTATGGTGTCGCAACGAATTCGTAAACAAACATAAAACAATGCGCTATTTGTATTATTAAACAACGTGATTATGTACAGTGTTTTGAGTTACGTACTATGAGGGATGTGGCTGACGTCGGACATATTTTGGTATTTATATTAGCTTTTAAAGGAAAGCAATTGCAATAAAGCTGGCGATCATCTTAGCCATTTTAATGAATATGTTGCTTCGGCTCTGAGAATTTAGGTTGAACTTTATCTATCTATAGATTTATCCTAAGGTGATAGCGCTATGATAACGTGTTGTTATCAGCGCACGAGATTTTGACATCGACTTTTTAAGAGTATAAAAAATATCTACCTAATAACATTGTTTTTGTACAATTTGGGCGTCATGATCTTAAAGAATGTTTCCATGTACTTTTGAATTGCTTACGCTTCAAACCCAAACAAGAGTTTTAAATCGGGTTACAATTTAATTCTTTTCTAATTAATGTTTTGATTTTTCTTTTAATGTATATTAACTGACTGATTCTATAAAAAGATTGTATTGATTGTATCTGTATTATTTTTTTAGGAAACCACCTGGAATATACGTGTATAGTCCTCGTTACAAATATTAAGAAGTAATAAATTCATTAAAGTAGTGCATAAATTCTTGTTTAAGCTCTGTAATTTTATTCACTTATCCAAGTGGACTTGAAAAATCTAAGGTTTATAACTACAATTTGATACTAATTATTGTTCATTATATAAATTGGTAAAATTGAACAAATTAAATGCAGTCTAATGTCTTGGGAAACGTGTTTTCCAATTCAAAAAATGTTTAAGGTATTAAGGCTGGCTGCACCTGCTACGTCAGCTCGATTTTATGATTTTTTGTTAGTTCGCCACGCTACGAACGTTTAGAAACGCATTGACACGACTACAAAAAACCAAAACAGTACATTTACATTTGAAAGACAATTTTACGAACCTGCTCTATTTTTCCGTTTTCGCGTTGCACCTTTGACAAGCAGCTTAAAAATGAGAACTCAACCACTCTCCCATTAAATTTCACAATGAAAATCACATGTTTCCACAAACCTGAAACGGTTCGTCTGGTTTCCCGGGATACGAGGCGCTCCGCCGATAGTCCGGTCGCGGGGGCGCCGGTGCTCTCCTCCAGGGGGCGAAGGCCGAAGGTTGCGCCACCTGGGGTGTAGGCCATCTGTATTGTGGAGCCCGACGAAAGGGTGCCCGGTACTGCCGGTCATCGTCACCGACGCCGTGCGCGCCGGGGTACTGAATTTCACCCATGCAGCATACGTCCGACCCGCGCGTCGGCCGGATCTTGACTGAGCCTTATCACCCCGGTCGATAAATGCGCGCGCAATTATGGCGATACTGATTTTTTAATCTGTATCGTTAGTTCCGGAAAACGCCGCGGCGCTGCTTTGACGTTTCTTTCTAGGGCGACAATATAGGCCAGCTTTTCATGTTAATAAACATTGCAATATATATAGGCATTGCTACATCTGCACTAACGTACTTCGTGCGACAGTGTTCCCTCTACTTAAACTAGTTCATAGGCCATTTGTTGCACTCACTGACCTAACAGTTTCTTGTAATTTAACATACGCAAGCTTTTCTTGTGCGAACGTTGACAAATTTATAAATAACAAGATTGATAGACATTAGGTTCCTCTCCTTCTTTATTTATAATATTCCGTGGCTTGAGGGAACCTCATATATTAGTCAGTACCAGTAGAAAAACTTAGTGCGAGGTCTAATATAGTCCCATCTTCGCAGTGTATAAGCATTGGACAAGCTACTGTACTTTTCCCTAATTTATTACCAACTACCATAAAACTATGTTTTAGGATTTACGAGAGGCGTCACGTTTACAGCTTAGCCGAGTTAGAGAGTAAAAAAGACATAGATCGCCTAACGAGGTGTTGTAGGTACGTGTAAGTGATTTCATTACATAAGGTACTGCGGAATCCGCAAGTTGACTGCAGAGCACCGGGGTGCGGTACTTTGCGCTCAATGGCCTCCAAACTGTACACTACAAACTCTACAAGAGCACATAGGATAAGCAAGTATTATGTACGGGTATAGCAGGTCTCATAGTCTAGTCGCCCAAGGGTTGCTGCCATTGCTCGACATATGCTATTTAATAAGTTTCATGGCATTTCAACATGAAAACGATGATTTAAAACAAATAAAGCGCATCTGATCAAATCAAATATGAAGCAAGTTTGTATTTAGTAAACCTCACTACAAAAAGTATAATTTCAACCATCCAAAATTATTGAATTGAATTGAAATAAGTTCTAAATTCTAATATTGTGTAATTTTATTGTCTATTGTGATTATTACTCAATTAATTTCCGACATTATTTCCTACTTGTTTAGAGACATAATATTTTTAAGTCACCTTTTGTTAATTCTTGATAAGTTACTCAAATTATATATGGAACTCTTTTATCCTTACGCCGCTAGAATCCCGTTTTCTTAACAATGTGTTCAAAAATACTTTCAATTACCCCCTCCGCCCTCATAGATTTATCATCAACTCGAATTTAATTATACTATACTACTTTTAGCTAAGATTAATTAAATTAACGATTCCTTTTTCGTTTAATGTTTCAAGTTTTTTTCTTTCTTGACTTCTTATAAAATTTTTACATTCTCTAATCTAGTAGCGATCAGCATGATTTGAAATACAGCGCCATCTAGAACATAAACATGGAAGTAAAGGGAGAGTCACGAGTCACGACGACCGTTTAAGTTACCCTTTGGTTTAACTTAATTACCGTTACCTAAATCAAAACGATGGTGTCATTTTTTTAAATTAATTTTAATTGCTTTACATAATCATACAGTTAAAGTTTTTATTATTATTTATAATTTCCGTTGAATGGAACGTTTCTAAAGTAAAATTTCTATATAAGATTGATTAGAATTTTCAGTTTTCAAACCGTTCCAATTTTTTTCTAGGCAGGGAAGGGATGTGTCATGTTTTTTCTGACTGATTTGGCAGCCTTTACTATAATATTTAGATTTTGTCAAATATTCTTATGAAGTTTCCAATTCCCTCCTGCACTTCACGCATAACTCGTAAGTACATTTTTA
Organism: Pontia daplidice; assembly: GCA_963693355.1. Classification (NCBI taxonomy): domain Eukaryota; kingdom Metazoa; phylum Arthropoda; class Insecta; order Lepidoptera; family Pieridae; genus Pontia; species Pontia daplidice. The sequence goes on from CAVNZL010000077.1 coordinate 571,591, forward strand.
TATACACATATTAGGTATGTATATCGACAACAATTATGGTTGTTTAAGCTGGTACCCTGCTTATCAATTCTAATAGCCAGTGCCACACAGTCGCGGATATACCAGTATGCTGAGTAGGCTGAAGCCTAAGAAAGCGAATTTTGTAATGTGGCTAAACGAATTTTACAGACAAGGAAATCTTTACTTCTAATATAACTTGATAACAACATTAACTTGAAATTAAATTATTTTTCCAGGGGCAGACTACACACTGCTAGATTAATTCCCAAACAGATTAAAGGTTGACTCTACAGTTGAAGATTTAGTCTATATTACTTAGATGATTTATTTATACTGCATGTGCCAATAATATTATAAGGTCTAGTATCAGATCTGGTAAGGCTTAGTGCAAAGACAGTACCTATATTAGATTCTGCCAGGTATAATAATCAAAGCCTTAATGTCAGGTAGCAAATTCTTTCAAAGCTTTTTATATGGTTCCTTATATTAGGCGCAGGTTTCATTCTATTAAAACTACTACACAATAATTAATGTTCCTCTTAAGATTCTCTTCTTTTGAATATCCGGTTTTTTGTAGTTTATAAAGTTAAAAAAAAGGATAAATATGTAAAATGATTATTATAGGATTCCTATTGGTAGGCTTGGTTAGCCTGTAACTTTTTTTAGTGTAGTCAATCATGATCAGTGTAAGATCTACTTTGAAGTCACCCATAATTATCATGGCTCACTGTCTTATATTGTCTACTAGTTTCAAACTTGCTATTGTGAGGAGAACATTGTTGAGTGGACTGTATTTATATGAATTAAGTAAAAGAAGATGCCGGTTCAAAAAGCTATAATATATTACTTTTAATCACACTAGTATGCAATCGCTCGCGTTAATGAATCAGACTAGCTCGACTCAACGTCTACAGTAGCCTCTCCTTCCCGCGCGCCTCCCCCGCCTTGCGACGATGAGCCGCAACATGCTGGCCCCAGGAGTTGACCAGGAAGTGGACATATATTTTTAAAGGTCCTCTGTAACACGCCTTTTCTTGTCTGGATGTCAGCTACCCTGTTGACTCCATCCTTTCCGGGGTAAAGTTTAGCGACACGACCCAAGCTCCATAACAGTGGAGGTTGCTGCTTCTCTTTGAGTAGCACCATGCTTCCAAGCGTCAAATCTCCAACTGATGCTTTCCATTTGACCTTCTGTTGGAGCAGCGATACGTATTCCATTGAAAAACGCTGCCAAAAGTGTTGCTTGAGCTTTTCAATTCTGTTAAATCTCACGAGACGATTGATGTTAGTTTCAGTCATCTGAGGTTGAGGAATTGTCGTGAGAGTACGCCCAATCAGGAAATGGGAAGGTGTAAGAGGGGATAAGTCTGAAGGATCTGTAGACAGAGGAGTTAAGGGCCGGGAATTCAGGATGCCCTCTATTTGGATCAGACACGTCGAAAGTTCTTCATAAGTTAAGTGAGCCAAAGATAAAATGCGTCGAAGATGATGTTTTACCGATTTAACTGCAGCCTCCCATAAGCCACCAAAGTGTGGAGAATATGGGGGAATAGTTTTGAAATCGATACCCTTAATGTTTAAATGACATTGAATGTCGTCCGATCGGGAGTGGAAAAAATCTGAAATTTCATTGCTCGCCCCAACGAAGGTGGTACCATTATCGGAGTAGATTACTTGTGGCATACCTCGACGGGCAATAAACCTGTATAAGGCAGCCACAAAAGAACTCGTGGTCAAGTCCGTGACGAGCTCCAGGTGTACGGCTTTTGTCGCGAAGCAAACGAATAAACATATGTAAGACTTTACTAGTTTCGCACCTCTACCTTTACGGTCGGCTATCAACACTGGCCCTGCATAATCTACGCCTGTATGTAAAAATGGAAACTCCAAATGAGTTCTATTTGTAGGTAAATCTCCCATTACTGGTTGTATAGTTGTCGCTTTAAATCGAAAACATCGTACGCAGCTATTCACCACGCGTCTCGCGAGGTTCCTCCCCCCCAGTGGCCAATATTTTTGTCGAATTTGAGACAAAAGTAATTGAGGTCCTGCGTGCATCAATGATATATGTTCCTTTTCAAAGATTATTTTTGTTAGGTGATGTTTACTGCATAAAAGAATAGGATGTTTGACGTTAAAGTCATAAAAAGAATTTTTGAGCCGACCACCAACTCTTAAAATCTGATTCTTATCTATGAATGGAGACAAAGAAAGCAATTTATTATTTTTAGGTAAAGGTTTTGAATTTTTGATTAAATTATACTCTTCTGGAAACATGAATTCTTGCGAAACAGTTAAAATTAAATTTTCTGACTTTTGTAACTCGTCTAACGATAATGATCGCTTTATTTTATTAGAAGAATTTTTAATATTGTGTATAAATCTGAGTACGTACGCTAATGTTCTTATTAATCTTAAGTAATTTGATTTTTTGTTTACGAGATTATGTATTATGTTTGATTGCGTGTAATCTTTTTGTATAGTGGTGTGCAGAGAAATGTCTGGAAGGGATTGTGTGAGTGTGTTGGGAATGGAAGGAGATTGTATAATTTTAGTATGTAAAAATTCTGGACCTGTCCACCAGAGGGCGCATTGGTTAATATTTTCAGCTTTGACTCCGCGAGATACTAAGTCGGCAGGGTTTTCCTTAGACGGAACGTAATTCCACCTATGGCCTGCAGTCCGTTCCTGAATTTCTGCCACTCTTATTCGAACAAACGTTTTTAACTGGTTGGGTGTAGATTTTAACCATGCTAAAAGAATAGTGGAATCTGTCCAAAAAAAAGAATTATTAATTTTTAGTGTAAGGGCAGATAAGACTTTATCGTGAAGTCTCGCACCTAAAAGTGCTCCACAAAGTTCTAATCTGGGAATGGTGGTTGGTTTTATTGGGGCCACTTTATTTTTAGAACATAACAGCCTAATTTGTACTTTGCCGTTACCATCGACCTCTCTGACGTAAACACATGCACCATAGGCAATTTCCGAAGCATCCGTAAAGATATGTAATTCTGTTATTAATGCCTTATCTTTACATACCCATCTTGGAATTTGCAGCGTATTAAGACTTACAAGAGACGTTATAAATTGTAGAAAAGAATGTTTGTGTTCTTTGGAGACTTCATCATCCCAATTGTATTTTTTAATCCAAAGTTTTTGCATTAAAATTTTGGCTTGGACAGTGCATGGGCCTACAAGACCCAATGGATCAAAAACCTGACTAATAAGAGACAAAATTTTTCTTTTAGTAATTTTTTTAACTTCCGTTTCGCCGTAATTGATAGTATATGAAAAAAAATCCAAATTAGAATCCCATTGGAGCCCGAGTGTTTTACAAGGTAAGTGTTCATCTAAATTTAAATTTAATTCGGAAGGGTTATGTAAATTTTTAGAAATTGAATTTAGTATTTCTTTACTGTTTGATCGCCATTTACGCAGACTGAATTGTGCTGATTGCAATGTTTCGCGTACGTTTTCGCAAGTTTCTATAACTGACGCCACTGAATCGCCACCGCTTAGATAATCGTCAACATAAAAATCTCTAGAAATGGCTAACTTTGCTGCTGGATGCGAACTCTGAGCAGCCAATGACGCTAAACATTTGGTAGCTAAGTACGGTGCAGAGGCTGTACCATAAGTAACTGTGTTTAGTGTAAATTTTCTTATAGGTTCAGTAGTGGAAAATCTGAACAAGATTTGTTGTAGTAAGCGTTGATCAGGTTCTATGAGCACGGCTCTATACATTTTCTCTATGTCTCCAGTCACAACGTACTTATGCTGTCGAAAACGTAATAAAATTGAAATTAAATCTTCTTGAACTACGGGCCCTACCATTTGTATGTCATTGAGGGACTTACCAGAAGAGGTAGGAGAAGACGCATTGAAGACGACCCGTAATTTTGTTGTGCTACTCGATTCACGAATTACGCCATGATGTGGTAAGTAACAATGTTTTTGAGACGCATTAACATCTTCAAAACTCTCACTCATATGACCTAATGAAAGGTATTCTGCCATAAAATCTAAATAACGTTTTTTTAAAATAGGATCGCGTTGCAACCTACGTTCTAAAGATATAAATCTGCTTTTAGCTATAGCGTATGAATCGCCTAAAACTTCTGGCGATTCTTTAATAGGCAAAGTGACCATAAAGCGGCCGTCACTTACGCGCCTAGTAGTCTTTGCAAAAATATTTTCGCAGGCGCTTTCTTCGTCTGATAAGTTATATTTCTGAGATACTGATTCTAAGTCCCAAAACCGTGTTAGTAATGTTTCATCTAGTTTTGTAAGATAACAAACGGGTGATTTATTAATATTTGAAGCATTATTGTTAGTTATTGAACCAGAAACTAGCCAGCCCAGTTTGGTTTGTTGCAACTTAGGACGTTGCTCACCCAAGTCAATAAAGTTAGGACATATGACGTCCCAGAAAACATCAGCCCCAACTAATATGTCTATTGGAGATGATACAAAAAAGGTGGGATCTGCTAGCTCAACATTAGGTAATTTCAAAGAGTTTATGTTTATATTGCAAGATGGTGTAGGATTAGTTATTTGTGGTAAAATGTAGCATTGTAGATTAACTTTGTAATTTGCTGAATAATATGATTCTATTTTAATAATACAAGACTGTGCGCTAAGAGATATTTGATCATTAATACCTGTCACAGTGGAGTGTACATTACGTTTTGGAAGACCTAAGCTGTCACAGAGGCGTTGGGTGACGAAATGCGCAGTACTGCCGTTGTCAAGAAGAACGCGGGCCGGGTGTTTGTTCCCGTCTGAATCTGTCACTTTAACCAAGGCTGTGGATAGTAAGATAAAGGGTGTATTAGGAGTTTCAACGTTAGTAGATAATGCAATTGTGGTATTTGGTTTCTCTGTAATATTGTCTTTGTGTAAAAGAGTATTGTGTTTTGAAGAACAATACTTACAATGTGTTAGTTTACAATATTTTTCAGTATGACCGGGTCTAAGGCAATTTTTACATATTTCATAATGTTTAACTTTTAGCAATCGGCTATCAATGTCTAAATTACGAAAATCTTGGCAATTAAAAAGAAAATGATTTTGTTTGCACAGAGGACATGCTGTGTGAGATATGTATGTTTTGTTTTTCTGAAAATTTTTATTTTGATTTAATGTTGATGGCACTTTACTTTCTAAATTACTATTTTTAATTGTATTATTTTTATCGAACATTGGTTGTGATGTTTGTTGTTGAAATGAATCTAATAAATCTGATCGGTTTGTTAAAAATCTATAAAACGTATTTAGAGTAGCTGTAGTTGTTAGTGTATTCCTATGCTCTTCCCATAATCTGTAGGTCACCTGATCCAATTTTTTGGACATCAAGTATATTTATTTATTTATTTATTTATTTATTTATAATAGACACACCAACAAGATTTACACTTACACATTCACAATACACATAACAAAACATAAAACCAAGTGAAAAATCTTAATTATAGGTGTATACGACATGACACAAAAATAAAGACATACAGAAAAATAATTAAAAGGGGAAACAAAGTATATAATTAATGTGTCCCAGTGATCAGTTGGTTGTCCTAACGACTGTAATGCCAATATATTTTTCTTTGTAACATCGACAAGGTTTCTTAGTGAAAAGCAAGATTCTTGGCTTAATTGTGGGTAATTGAATAATGCACTTACATGATTATTAATTAAAAGTCTTTCGTTGTCGTATCGCTCAGATAGAAGCTGCCAAGCTATATTGTAATTATTTGTTGTTAATTCTAAATTTTGAATTATTAATTTAGCACTACCTTTCAATGCCGCTCGTAAATAGTAAAATTTGTTTACTGGAGAAAGGCATTTATTATTATGAATCAACGAAATATATGTGTCCCTAAAATCCAGCCAATGTTGAAAGTCGCCGCTAAAAGTAGGTAAATCAATTTTAGGTAATCTAATGAAGTCGCTATTACCTTCTTGTTTCACACCTGGTTCGCTCGCCGCGCTCTCAGACACGGTTGTATTATATTTTTTTAACCATGTTCTCGCCGCGGCTACCAACGCGTAATATTTATTTTCGAAGTCTAAACGCTCGTTGAAAATTTGTTCCTGATCCTCGGATAATAGCTCCAGCTCCGTCTGAAACTTGTCAAAATCTTCTAGAAGATCACTCACTTTCTCAAAACGACATTCCATCTCATTAAAATGAATATCTGTTATATCACCCTGTAAGCTCGACATTTGTGATACGAAATTTCCGAAGTTTGTTAACTTTCCCTTTATTGTACCCCTATATTTAATTAATTCTTTAATTCTTTCACTAGACATTTTAAATGTAAAAAATATATTAAATACAATAGATAAATGCAATAAAATAAAATTTAAATGGTACGACAATATGAAGGTCAGTACCACATGTACGATAAAATAAGTGGGTAAGTAACTTTTAATATAACAATGAAAACGCTTAAATGAAGATATCTTTGATGTTTGATCCAAATAAAGCAAGAAATGGAAATAAATAGTGGATGGAAAAAGCAAGGAATAAATGGAACGAACTCACAATGACTTTGAAGTGTCCTCCGTGTATCTTCTATGTTTTCACTTTATTTGTCACCGCTGCTTGATAAAATTCTCTTTAAGGACCATTTTATGTTGAGTGGACTGTATTTATATGAATTAAGTAAAAGAAGATGCCGGTTCAAAAAGCTATAATATATTACTTTTAATCACACTAGTATGCAATCGCTCGCGTTAATGAATCAGACTAGCTCGACTCAACGTCTACAGTAGCCTCTCCTTCCCGCGCGCCTCCCCCGCCTTGCGACGATGAGCCGCAACAAACATCTTACTCTGTATGGTAAATTTTTTTATTGATAGGCATACATTTTTAAAGTGATTTATGAAAAGTTATATTTATAATAAAAATATTATAAATAAACATGATATTTTTTTATTGGTTTTGCATTTAGAAATACCAATGCCATTCTTAGCCAAGTCTCGTTTAATAAACATGTTTTATAATTAATTCTTGTATACTTTATTGTAACAATTTATTCTATGTTTTCTGTTGAAAAAACATGTTAAATCAATAAATAAATCTTATCTTTGTATATTAAATAGTGCAATGTTAAAACAAATACATTAAAAAAATTCTGAAATTTTTTTTCATTTTGTACTGGATATTTATTTATATATTTTGGTAGTTTGTTGCAGCAATTTTGAATGCTATTGTCCATATTTGTCTTCAAGCCTTCTCAAGAATCGCTTAACAGAAATAATATCCATATGCCAAATAACTTTTTTTTAAGGACAGATATTTTTAATTTTTTTTAATTACCCAGACATCAGAATAATTGTTGCAGATATGTTTAGAATCAGAAGTAGAATTTTTCAAAAAATTGGTATTTCTGTTGTAGGTTTACTTTTCAGAATTTGTAGGATGGTGCCTATTACACGGTGTTTTCTAATTGATGTTTTCCCATAAGTTCTTTGACCAATGATAATGATGTCTATTTCTCATACTGTGTTTTTTTCGATCTGGCCTTATCTTCTGAGCGAGGAATATTAAAAATAACAAAGTTTTAATAATCGAAACTTTGTTATTTTTGATTATGTATATTAACATTAATGATTCGTTTTAATACTTTCGTTTGATCGAAATAATTCGTAAAGATTGGATTGGTCCAATTTTGGCTTCAGATTAATGATAACTATTGAGGGAGTTGTTGCTGATCAGAGGATCGCTTCAGCCTCATCTCAGCGGGAGTACATGAATGTTATGTTACCTTTTTATTTCAACGTGTTGTAATTCAAGAGATCTCTATGAGCGGGTTTTGCTAAATACCACTTGTAGTTTTGTTGTTAGTCCATCTTGTCGTATAACCGAATGATACGGTATGATATTTATACGAGTAAATACGAATGATATTTATAGTAGTGTAAACTTGATCAAAAGACACAGGAGCCAATTTTGGGAGACTGTTGACTTGGGAGGTCCCGCAGAAATACATTTTACATAGTCATGTCGTGTTCATGATTATTTTAATCATATGATCGGTCTTTGGCAGGTCCTTCATAGAGGCGGCAAACCTCGTCCCATACTTCTTGAGTAGGACGAAATCTCATAATTTCCTGTGCATTTTCATCAGACGTATTTGTTGGGAGTACCAGCTGTGCTGTACAGTCAATTTCATGATACATGTACATATTTTTATAAGCTTTTTGATAAGCAGCCCTCGCTTTCTCTGTCGCAGCATCATTTTCAGATAGCACTCGCACTTTAAATATGGAACTGCAGCAGTTTACACAACATCCACAGATAATTTATTTAGATAGACAAATTTCGTTGCGAAAACCATTTATAGGCGTACACGTCTAAAAAAAAAATTACATAACATTAAAGAAATAATTTCAGTAAAATTAAAGTTAAATGTTATAACTATTATCTGATCTTCTCATCCGTCAGTTATTAGACACATTTGTTTTTAGAATTTCAACAGAATGTCGTTGATAAGAAAAAGAGCACGGCATTGCCTTCGTACTCACTACTAAGTACTTTATAACGTACTTAATACTACTTGTAATAGAATATTGTTTTTCTATTTCCAGGATATTAGTATACAATTTTTGGGGAATTAACAGTCAAGCCAATCCTGTGGTTAGAGGCCCAGAAACATTAAAACGATTTTGGTCTCCACTTCCATGGCCCTTAAGTAGAGTAGAGTAGAGCTAGAGTAGAATGATAAGTTTCACAGGAAACACCTGGCAGATATCTTATTATATTTAAACCTCTCAAAGCATTATTGTTATTTATTTAATCTGGTCTTCAAAAGTCATCTTCTGGTCAATGATGACACCAAACAATTGCAAATGAATATCTATCTCACAAACATACAAATTATATAATAAAGCGAAAAATTGCCTTACATCGCGCCCATAGATGCAATTCTTGGGCCATGAAGAATATTTCTATGTCTCACGTATAAGACTACTGTGTAGAAAAACCGCCTTGAACATCTAAGAAGACAGTATATGAATTCACGCCCACGACGAAAGCCATACTGAATATTGGGAATACCATTAACCTCTACCAACCGACCAAGACCACCTTTAATCATGTTTTCAAACATTTTGTCAAAACACGAGGATAGAGATATTGATTGGACGGTACGAGCTAGCTAAATCAGGGGATTTATCTAGCTTTTGCGTTTTCCATGAGTCTTCATGAGTCATCATGGGATCATTTACATTTATCACAATTCCACAAAATAGTATTTCAAAATTCGTAATATTTTCCCCCGTTAGCCCTACAATAACTTATCAACTTGCGGATTAAATTATGTTTATCCACCTCTATTTTGGTAACAGCAGGATAAGGATAACTTCTCATACAGTCGTCATGGCCTGACCAGGCACATAGAAATCCTGACCCCTTTTATTGATAAACAGCCAAAATTGTTTGTAGTTGTGAAGGTTTTTAGAAATTATATTGAACATGTTATATCCAGAGTATTTATAAACTATTATCGAAGATAGAATAGATCATAGAATTTATTCCAGTAAATAAATCAAATAACACGTTAAAATACGTTAGGCTTAACAATTAAAAACATTATAATTTAAAAGTTGTTTAATTTTAGTAACGATTTCATAGTTTTTAAATCTGTCCTTTTGACACAGATTGGTTGATCCAGGAGCGCGATTCGTGAAAGGAAGTAGACGAAATCGTTTCATGCTCCTGTGAAAGATATGTTTGTTCTATCCCTATAGGTTTGTGTCAAGTTACGGTTAATACATGTTCCTATTATATGTATACATTCAAATATTGTCTTTTATTAACATAACTATTACTCATTTAAATTATATGTTACTCATTTCAGTCTACCGTGAGCACGCACGCTGTAAAGTACGCGAAACGTCGGGAAAACTTAAAATGATGTAATATACTTAATTTTTGTACATAACTTAATCCGTTAATAAAGTGTTTTTCTTTAAATGCATACATTCTTATAATCCATGTCTATAGGCTTCTTTGTGTGTTTATGCGTTTGCAAAGTCACTCTTTAATCTTAAAGGCCGGCGACGCACTTGTGAGGCCTCTGGTTTTGCGAGTGTCCATGGGTGGCGGTATCACTTAAGCTCAGGTGAGCCTCCTGCCCGTTTACCCCCGTGTTATAAAAAAGATGTAATTTGGGTATAGTTACAATCAAATATTTACAGAAGAATAATCATATGAAGTATCAAATATGATAACAAACGAGATAATCGCTACTCTCGTAAGAACGAACGATGTCATTTGTCTTCGATTGTTTGGCTGCTGTCCTGTGAAAAAAATCGGCATAAAACAGTTAATTGTTTATAATCAGGAAGCAGATAACTTTTTAAATTTTACTAATAAATAAGATAGGTTCAATTACGGTTCCGCTTAAATAATGAAATGGCTGTACTGAAATAAATACTAACAAATTAAGTAATTTATTTTGTTTTTAATATTAAATTTATTGAATAAAAAATTTTTTTTTCCTAATAAAGTTTTCGAAACCCTTACCCTTACCCTAGATTTATTGACACAGTTCTCCAAAGCAATATTTTTTTCAGCGGAGAAACTCCTGTAAGTTTAACATATTAAATATGTCTTCATCCAAAAAAAAGGACAGCTTTGCGACTGCTGCTGATGCATCGTAACTCTAATAATTCATCTAAAACATTGGGCGGAGGCATTATGGTATGTACAAAAAAAAATCTGCATGCGCATGAGAGATCTGAATGGACCTGTGACGGCGTTGAGTGCGCCTGGCTGACTATTCCAGCCAGCGCGTTCGCAGACAAATGCTTACCCGATCTTCATATTTGTATTGTCTACATACCACCCGATAACGCTCAAAGTACTAGACTTGTTTCTTTTACAAACTTAATAACGCATGTATATTCTTTAAATCCAAACGATCATTATCTTATCGCGGGTGATTTTAACTTACCCAACATTGGCTGGTCCCCTACTAATGACCCCATCTCTTATAGGCGTGGTACGATGAACCTACAATCCGCGGGGGCTAGTCTTCTTGAAATATGTAGTACTCTCGGCTTAAGTCAGTATAACCTACATGCGAACTCTTCTAATAATATACTTGATTTGATATTTAGTGACACACATATTGAGGTTCTTCGATCTTCGACTTGGCTTGTTAAAGAAGATCCAAGTCACCCCTCCTTAGAATTAAATGCGTCTGAACTTATGACACCCAATATGCGGAGCACAAATAGTGCCAAGTACAATTACAAAAAGGCGAACTTTAAAAAAATTAACGAAAATCTGAACGATATTAATTGGAATGATGAACTCAAGGGCGATACTATTGACTTAATTGTGCAAAATTTCTATTCTATTCTTTACAAAGCAATTGAAGAACACGTTCCTAAAACTACTTCTTGTTCCTATAAATATCCTATTTGGTATTCGAAATCTCTTATCCACGTAATACGTGACAAGCGCGCTGCTCACTCTCGTTGGAAATCAAGCAGAAACCCGCGTGATTACGATGAGTTCTCCCTATTACGTGCTAGGCAAAAACGTCTGCAACAAAAATGTTTTAATTTCTATGTCACAAAGGTACAAAAATCAGTAAAAAACGAACCAAAAAAAATATGGTCCTACGTAAAATCCTTAAGAATCAATAATACAGGCTATCCCAATAGACTACAATTTGGAATAGATACATATAAAAGTGAATCTGAAGCATGCTCGGGGTTCAGTAAATTTTTTGAAAGTGTATTCCAACAACCAGCATCATCATACACGGAATACTTGCAGTTTGACACTGAAGTATCCGATAGCATTATTAGTAATATAAATATAACTGAAGCTGATGTACTAAAGGCCTTAAAGTCGTTAAACCTGGATAAAGGTCCAGGCAATGACGGTATTCCTCCTATTTTACTAAAAAACTGTACTGAAGCTCTTAAATTACCGTTGTCTATTATATTCAATTTATCTGTTAACTCCTTTGGTACTTATCCCGATCAATGGAAAGTCGCAAAAATCGTTCCCATTCACAAATCTGGTTCACGGTTAAAAGTTGAAAATTATCGCCCGATTTCGATACTGAACACATTTTGTAAAGCTTTTGAGAAAATAATTTACAACGCTATTTGCACAACTATAAATAAGTCGCTCCCAGACGAACAACATGGCTTTACGAATAGACGATCTACGATAACAAACTTAACAATCTTCACTAACTATGTTCTGCAAAGTATGGATGATGATGCGCAGGTTGATGTAATCTACACTGACTTTGAAAAAGCCTTTGACAGAGTTGATCACATGATCTTATTGCACAAGCTTCAGCTCTTGGGAATTCGCGGCGACCTCCATAGATGGTTTTGTTCGTATGTGTCTAATCGAAGGCAATCAGTGGTGATCGGCAGTGCTAGAAGTGACTTTGTCGCTATCACGTCTGGAGTTCCACAGGGATCGATACTGGGTCCTCTGCTATACAGTATTTATTTATTTGACATTAATCGCTGTTTTAGCACTTCGAAATATCTGATGTTTGCCGACGATAAAAAAATTTACTTGAAAATAAAAAATAAAGATGATTGTTTGAAAATCCAGTCAGACTTAATTAACCTTTCAGATTACTATAAAAAAAATAGAATAACCGTTAACGCTTCCAAATGTCTTAAGATAACGTTCACTCGTAAAAAAAATAAAATAAATTTTAGCTATATCATTAACAATAATGTCATAAAAGAAGTAGATTGTGTACGAGACCTAGGCATAAAATTAGACTCAAAGATGACATTTAATGACCACATCGACACTATAGTTGACAAAGCTTATAAGCAACTGGGTTTTGTTAAGCGGGTATGCAAACTATTCCAAGACGAATATTGTATCAAGCTGTTATACTATACGTTTGTAAGAAGTCTGTTAGAATACGGCTGCTCAATTTGGTCCCCTAATTACGCTGTGCACAAAGATAAAATTGAAAAAATTCAAAATAAGTTTATAACTTTCCTTTCTTTTAAGACACATAATAAATTTGATGAATATATTAATGCGTGTAAATATTTCAAAATTAGCCCACTAGAATCTCGTCGGAAGCAGTATGATATGATGCTCCTGCATGATATTATCTCAGGAAGAATAAACTGTAGCATCCTACTGGAACATCTTCAATTTCAAGTACCTGCTTACCAGACTCGTAGTCGTGCGCTATTCCATGTTCCTCGTGTAAGGACAACTTACGCTTGGAACTCCGTTCTACTCCGTGCAGCCCGGACGTATAACCTAGACTTTTTGGACCACGATATATTTAACTTATCGAGAATTTGCTTTAAGACTAAAGTTAAAAACAATGCTATTAACACTGCTTAATTTGGGCACACTACCATGACACACCACATTTCACATTCACACCACACACACTCACATGACTTCACACTTCACTTCCACGTTTTTGTACTTCTTTCTTTTTGTATTACTATTTAGTCTTTTTTATATATATATTGTAACCCTATTTTGGCCTTAGTTATAACAATTAAATTCTATTCTATATGTTTCATAACGCTGGTTGGGTTAGTAAATAAATAAATAAATATTGTTGCTAGATGGTGGCTTATATGCTTGTGGATTCGCTAGGATAAGTATATATTTTTATATTTATAAATTGTTTGTAAAATTTTAGGTTTGAGTACAATGAGTACATACATTAAATATATTTTATTTGGTTTTGTGAATGGAAATTTTTGGTAGATAATATTGTGTAATTGTGTGATGTTATGTATCCATGTCTGTGGTTCCGAGGGTTCTTGGAGCGGTGACACTGATCACTACCTTAATAAACATTAATTAAGTGTTTTTTATTGAACATAGAACAGCAGTTTAACTTGTGTTATAACTGTTGTAACTTGTGTGGCCACTCGGCCACATACAAAAAATATTGTAATTTCGACGTTTTCGCCGTATCTCGTGAACCGATATAGAAAGTTAAAATTTTCACTGAGGACGTATTTCTGTAGCCGCTTTCCTAGACGAATAGCAAAACACTATCGAAAACAAGTTTAGAGTGGCCACATACTAAAAATATGGTATTTTGTACGTTTTCGTCGTATCTCGTAAAAGATAAGATAAAGTTAGGAGTTTTAAAAATTCACTGAGGACATATTCGTAGTCGACTTTTGATTCAACGCGAGCGCGCATAGCTCTGAGTTTGGGGCAGCGTTCGGAATCGGCGCGGTGTTGGGTGTCGGTGGTTGTTTTGTGTGTTGTGTTATGTTGGTGGCAGTTAGTGCATGTGAGTGTATGTTCCTTGCACTCAGCGGTAAGATGTTGGGCTGAGCACTTGGCACATGTGGGTGTTTTAGCGGGGCACCGGTTTGCACCGGTTGGCACAGTGCACCCGCTGCATGCCGATGTTAACTCTGCTGAGGTCAGCAAAGGCTTTCCAGGCAGAGGGTGTGGTGTTGAGGACCGTGTTGTACAATGAGGTGTTACGGTTGTTGGCGAGGAATTTAATTGAGAATGTATGTGTTTAATTTAGTGAGTGTTGGGTTCTGGTCCTTAATAGTGTGAATAAGGTCAAATTCAGGTATGTTTTTGGATATGCCTTTCAAGATGATCATTGGACTAATCCGCTTCTCATCTTGGGCCTTGATAGTGTTGGTGTTGTTGAGTTGTGTGACTGCGTGTTTTTTATGGTGTTCGGTTTCGAAGACCATCTTGAGCTTGTTGTTTGAGAGTGGAGTGACCTTAAGTGGTGCGTATCCACCCTGGCGGAAATGAACTGTTTTGCATATTTGTGTGATTAGTTTCTCTGTTGTCTCAAACCCCTCGCCAGAAACAATAATTGAGGGGCTGTTGGGTGCCTTAGGGGCCGCGGTGGCCGTGGCATATGTTTTTGTTTTGTTTTTGTCGGTAGTGTTGTTCGTGTATTCAGCGGTAGTTGGTTTGGGTGTGGATTTCAGTTGTTTATTGAGCGCGCTGATGGCCTTATTGGATTCCTCAAGGAGCTTTGTGTGCTGGTCTATTTTCTCGATTAGTTGGTGTCAGGTTTGGATTTTCCGGTTTCATCCGTTGCTACTGCGGGAGGCTTAGAGGGGGAGGGGGAGGGTGTGGGAGAACCAAAGTGTGCTATGACTCCGAAGAGTCCGTCGATCGCCTCTGTGATTGCTACCTTCAGTTCCGTCTTTAGGTTTCTGGAGGCAGCGATGGCGTCCAAGCCCTTTCGCCTGTACTCTCTCGCCATAAGAGTGTGCGTTGGCTCAGTGAGTTGAACGCTGCGGCTGAAAGCAGGGCTCAGGACTTCGGCAAGAGTCCGTCTAGCCGCAGTGTTGGAGGCAGTCCCAGGTGAAGGGGTCGGGGTGCTGGGTTTTGACGATTTTGGTGGGGAACGGGTAATCATCTTGTCGTAAGAAGTGGAGGGGGGGTCAAAAAAAAATGAAATTTGTTTACAGCGTTAGAATCGCCTTCAAAAGACGAATCAAACGATATATGACATGGGGGTGCGGAGGGGGGGTAAAAATTTTAGGGGGAGGGGGGGTGAAAATTCGATCTAGGGGATGAAAGGAAAGTTTGCGAGCGGCTGTATGAGTGTAGTTGTGTTCGCCTTAAAAAGGCGGTTTAAACGAGCCCAAGCTCGGTGTGTTTCTGTATGGTAACGTGTGGTGTTGGAGATGAGGCTGGTAATCCGCCTTACCTGGCACTTCCGCACAGGATATCTCCTGTTCCGCTGGACCGCTGTTTCCGCTGATGCCGGTGTTTGGTTTTTTTTTTTTTTTTTGTAGCCCGCGAAGAGGTCTACAAGATGGTGCAGGTGATGGTGACGAAGCAGTTCTTGGTGATCACCAGGAATTTTGGTTCCTGGTGGAGCTGATGATGGATGATGGTGGAGTCTTGGTAGCTTATCCGATAGAGGGGAGTTTGGTGTATTATTCTCCGTTTGCAATGGATTTTTATTGCGCAGGGATCCTATGGAAACCCTGTGCAGAAATCTTCCGATGGCCCTATCTTCCAAACTACACGACGGAAATTAATGGTTTTGCTGTCCAGGAGTGCGCAGACTGAAGACGAAGCTGGCGATAGTTCTGAGGTGTTATCGTACTGTTTGGTTGGCGTTCAGGCACAAAAACCAGTCATTAGGTGTAATCTGAAGTTAGGATATTTAACTTCAGATTTTTAAAAACGATATGTCAAACGATAGCCCGCAGTCTTGTGCTTATTTTGAAATAATAATTGTTGTTGTAAAAAGAAGGGCCGTGAGTCGGCAACTGAAAAACTGTAAAAAACCAGTTTTCAGCCTCTGAAAAATCGTGTTTTCATTGTATCCCCACGATATTGGTATAGAACGATGCGTCTTAACGAGTTCTATCTTAATATGTAAAAATATGTACAGTTATATATCTGTTGTAAGAGTAATTAACGATTTACTGCAAAAATTTGAAAAAAATCTGTAACTCAGGAACTACATGTTGAAAATTCAAAAACTTTATGTCAAAAGATGCGCCAGGAAAAGCCGGATCTTATGATGTTAGGTTAGGTTAGGTTAGGTTAGGTTAGGTTAGGTTAGGTTAGGTTAGGTTCCCCCCCCCGCGGAAGAATTTACCCGCGGCTCCCTGGGCTTGTCGTGCCGGGGGGGGCTCAGTACCTGGACCGACGGCAGTGTCGCGAGTGTCGTCGCGAAGGGGAAGCAAATAGGGTTTCGACCGGCCTCCACTTTGGACGCCGGTCTGGTATAAGAGCATCAGCGCTCTGCGGACGAGATTCCCGCCAGCCCCTTGCCAGCTAGAGTGGTTTTACATTGCAAAGGTGAAGCAAGGGACTTTTTTAGTGTTTTGTGAACGTCACGAATGTATCTCTCCCGACTAGATCATTCCTATGAACCATGCGGGATGTGAGATGGACTGAGGTGTATAAATACTGCTAGCAAGGCTAGTGGTCATGGCGCAGAGGAAGGTTAACCTCGAGATAAAAATCCCCTAACGTCCGGCGCTGAGGAACGTGGTGTCGGACACCTAATCCCCTCTCGTGAGGGATTGAGGTCATTGACGGGTAGGTCAATGCCTAGCGCCCAAAAACGCGTCCCCGAGTCTTATCGGCGTGATGACGAGGACCCGCTTCAGCCTCGGCACTCGGCTGCGGCATATGGGTCAAGTTGAGGGCCACAGGGGAGCACCCCCTGTACAAAACAAAGCAAGCATGAAGGGAATTACGCGTTCAACTACCCCAGGTGGGTTAAATCCCACCCATGGCGATGCCATGGCTAAGCCCCAACGTACTCTGGGGGGGGGGCACCACTCATGCTAAGGAAAGTGGAGAGGAGAGGGAAAGCAAGGATTGCACTGCGGAGGAAGGCGAAGCATCTAGGCAGACGCAGCCAACCTCTGTGAAGGAGTGTAGGGTGCTGTTGGTGCGAACACCTGTTCCAGCACGGAGTCCGCATAGCGAGGATCGCGAAGTGGTGGCCATCGGTGACTCAATCGACCGTGGCGAGGTGAGAGAAAAGGTGACGGAGGCTGAACACGAGACGAGCTGCGAAATGCTCAGCGCCGACGCCTCCTTCACATCCATAAACTCGCCACACTTACAGGGGCGACAGACGCGATTCTTTCGTCGAAAAAGGAGAAAGGAGGAATGCAGCTCCAGCGATGCAGGAACCCCGCCATCGGTTCGCAAATCGCGGTCTGGAGTTAACAAAATTAAGAAGGCAGATCGGGAGGAGAGGACAGAGGCCGAGCCCTTAGAGGGTGCCCCGAGTCCTCTGACCAAGCCGAGTGGCGCAGGAGTGGTGGAGCATCCTGCCGACCCAAGGAGAAGAATCGAAGTCAGTCTTGCTGCCGTTGAGAAGGTCGCCAGGAACTCTACAAACTTGAAGGGCACTTTTGTTGGGGTGCTCAACAAGGCTGTGACATCGATTCGTCGAGATGCCGAAGAGCTGGCAGACCGAACAACAAGCGAAGAAACCATGGCGCTCCGAAATGAGAACCAGCGACTTCATGGGCAGATAGAGGCGCTACGAAGAGAGATGGCAGAGCTGAGAGCTCTTGTACAGCAGATGCAGCAGCAGCCAGTACAGCAGAAGTCTAAACAGGCCAAAAAACCGCACGAGGCACCTACGCCGCAGCTGCATCAGCTATTTGCTGAGCTTGAGGGCCGACTTATGAGACAACTGGGTGATTGCCTTAATGCTCGGCTGGCCAACTTAGAGCCACGCCTGAACCCCGATATCACATTAAGGCCGCCCTTATCGAGTGGTAAAAATAAGCAGTCTACCGACAGCCCTCCGAATGCCGGAGATTCTTCGACACCCGTAAATTCGGAGATGACCAGTAGTACAACGGGAACGAATATACTCGCTTCCGCTGCCAAGGTAAACAGTGACACTCCACCGGCGCCGCTGTCCGGCCCCGTTCAAGCTTCTGAAGATCGAGAGTGGACGACGGTTGGCAAAAAAAAGAGACGTAAACCCAAGAAAGGACAGGCAGAGGATAAAAAAGCTACGACCGTACCTCCGTCGCGTAGCAAATTGAAAATACCGAGGTCAACAGCTGTAGTTATGACTATTACTGATAAAGAAAAGTCATATGCGACGGTTTTGCGAGAGGCCAAAGAAAAGATAAATCTGTCAGAGATGGGTATAGAATCCGTCAGATTTAAGAGGGCTGCAACTGGCGCCGTGATTCTCGAGCTTCCTGGAATCGACAGTGGGGAACGGGCGGATTCACTCGCTGAAAAATTAAAACAATTACGCCTAAGCGGTGTAAATATAACGAGACCTGAGAAGTGTGCCGAGGTCCGGGTGGCTGGACTTGACGATGCTGTCACCAAAGATGACATTAGGGACGCCATAGCTGCAAAAGGCGGTTGCCACCCTGATAAAATTACGGTCAACGAGATTCGCATCGATAGAACTGGTCTATTCGGAGCATGGGTTCGTTGTCCAATCCAAGTAGCGAAGAAAATATCTGCAGATAGGTTGCTTATAGGCTGGGTAGCAGCTAAAGTAACTGTGTTAGAACACAGAGAAATTAGGTGCTACCGGTGCCTTCAAAAGGGTCATGTAGCGATCAGGTGCACATCAACCACGGACCGTAGTGATACCTGCTTCCGGTGCGCACAGTCAGGTCACCATGCGACGAATTGCACGGCAAAAATAACATGTGCACTCTGTAAAGACGCGGGCCGCAAGGCTGATCATCGCCTGGGGAGCGCAATCTGTCCGGCCCCCAGTGCTCCAGCATCGAAGCGACACAGACCGAGGCTCGAGACACAGGCCGAGTCTACCCCACCGGACGGGGGCATAGATGGATATGATGGAACCGCTGATGACTAGCTCCAATTTACGGCTCCTCCAGGCGAACCTCAACCACTGTGTCGCAGCACAAGACCTTTTTAATCAAAGCATGGCACAGTGGTCTATTAACGTTGCCATTGTTTCGGAACCATATGCGACCTCAAAAAATAATTGGTTTTCTGATAGAGATGGCGTCGCCGTAGTGGCCTTGGAAAATAACCGTGCAGCACTTGCTGTCTGCAAGGGTAGCGGGTGTGTTGCAGTTAAGGTTACAGCTAACCTCGTGGTCATCAGCGCGTATTTCTCACCAAATAGGTCGTTAGCTGAGTTTGAACAATACCTGGTAGGTCTGGATGTTTTGGTGGAATGGGCCCGCCCAAGCGGAATAATCGTGGCTGGTGATTTTAATGCTAAGTCTCCTGCGTGGGGAGCCCCAGATGATCGAGGAAGAGGAGACGCACTATGCCAATGGATAGGGTCACACGATTTGACACTTTTAAATCAGGGGTCCGAGTACACCTGCGTGCGAAGTGCAGGCTGCTCCATTGTTGACGTCACTTTCGCGAGTCCAATGATTGCGCGCAAGCTACAAATGTGGAGGGTCGTTAAGGAGGTGGAGACCCTCTCTGATCACAGATACATCCGTTTTGATATTGGTTCGACGCAGTTTTTGGGTAATCCAAGGGCCATATCAGAGATCGGGCCCAAATGGGCCCTCCGCACTTTTGATCGGGAAGCAATGGCAGCCGCGATGACAGTCGAGATGTGGTGTTCCCGACCGGGACCAACGACCGAGGACGAAGTGCGATGGTTCGGGGAAGCACTAACTCGGGTCTCTAACGCCTCGATGTCCAGGATTCGCGTCGTACCACCCAAAAATCAAATATATTGGTGGTCCCCAGAGCTTGCCAAGCTAAGATCAGCCTGCATCTCTGAACGGAGAAAATATACTAGATACAGAAGAAGAAGAGGCACTCTGAGAAACTCAGAAGAGGAGGCACGGCTGTGTCGCGGCTACCAGACAGCTAAAAGAGCTCTGCGCGACGCGATAGCAACCGCAAAGGAAACCGCGTGGCGAGAGCTTCTCGCAACCCTGGAGCATGACCCGTGGGGGCGGCCATACCGAATGGTGATGAACAAGCTGAGACCCTGGGCTCCCCCACTCACCTCTAGCATCGAGCCGCGGCTACTGGCATCGGTGGTCTCCAGCCTTTTTCCATCGTCAGCGGCGGTTCGCAGTGAAGGAATGGATGGAGTTGTCTCCGAGTTTCCGGAGGTGGGAAGAGATGAGGTGGGGGCGGTGCTTTCTAAAGTGACCAGCAAAAGGACGGCCCCTGGCCTCGATGGCTTTCACGGTAAGGTCTTGGCTGCCGCTTTGAAGGATGAGGCAATGTTGGACAGGTTTAGGGTCCTCCTCACAAATCTCATGAGGGAAGGCCGCTTTCCCGGCGCTTGGAAGACCGGTCGACTGGTCCTTCTCAGGAAGCCGGGAAAGCCTGACGATTCACCGGGTGCGTACAGACCCATCGTTTTGCTGAGTGAAGGTGGAAAACTGTTGGAAAAGATACTCGTTGCGCGCATTGAGAGACATCTGAGAACGGAAGGACCAGACTTGGCCGATTGTCAATATGGGTTCCGGCGAGCACGATCAGCGATTGACGCCGTTGCGCGTCTACGTGAAATTTGCCGTCGAGCGTTTTCCGAGGACGGCGTGGCGTTGGCGGTTTCCCTAGATATCGCAAACGCTTTTAATACGATAACGCACCGCGCAATCTTGGAGGGACTGTCTCTGCACGTAGTACCCCTATACCTCAGAAGAATGGTGGGCTCCTACCTATCGGACAGAAGCATTTCCTACCCGACCATAGAAGGATGGAGGAGTTACCCTGTCGAGTGTGGAGTCCCTCAGGGATCTGTCCTGGGTCCACTATTGTGGAACCTGGGGTACGACGTGGTGTTGAGGGGATCGCTGCCACACGGAGTTAGCCTTATCTGTTATGCCGACGACACCCTCGTCGTGGCTACAGGGCGGGATTTTAGAGAGGCTCGCATGAGGGGAACCGCCGGAGTCGCCATGGTGGTCGAAAAAATCGCAAAGTTGGGACTAAGAGTTGCGCTACTCAAAAGTCAGGCTGTCGGCTTCCATGGCCCTCGCAAAAAACTTCCGGGGGATGCCTTCATCACTGTCCGCGGAGCAGACATTAGAATTGGCACAACAATGAAATATTTGGGTCTCGTGCTGGATTCGAGATGGAGTTTCGTGCCTCACTTTAAAGGACTGGCACCGAAGCTTAGCGCCACAGCTGCTGCGTTGGGTAGAATTATGCCAAACCTGGATGATCCAGGCGAGAAAAGCCACCGTCTTCTAGCTGGCGTAGCCCGGTCCCAGGCTCTTTACGGTTGCCCACTGTGGGCTGAAGCTTTGAGCAAACAGAATACTAGAATACTGAGGCAACAGCAGAGAGCGATAGCAGTAAGACAGGCAAGGTGCTACCGCTCCGTTTCCTTCGACGCAGCCTGTCTCATTGCAGCTACAACGCCATGGTCGCTGGATGCAGTTGCGCTGTCCCGGGTTTTCTGGCGAAGGCGAGAGGCGAGGAAAGAGGGGGCAGAACCGGGCCTCGACCATGTTAGGAGGTGGCGAAATGAAGCCCATGAGTGGGCCACTGAAGAGTGGCAAAGACGGCTGCAGGAGGCAAGGGCTGGTCTGTGGACGGTTAGTGCCATTGTGCCAGTCCTGAAACAGTGGTTAGAGAAACGGGCGACCAAAACTTTAACATACCACGCGGCGCAAATGATCTCCGGGCATGGTTGTTTCGGCCACTTCCTCTTCAAAGTGGCAAGAAGAGAGGCGAGTCCGGAGTGCCACCATTGTGGCGCAGGAGAGGATAGGGCCGAACATACATTGTTGAGGTGCCCGGCATGGTCGGCGGAAAGGTCCACTCTGACGAGTGCCCTCGGTATCACCACACAAGACTTAACGCTTGCGGTGGTGATAGAAAGAATGTCAGAGGCCGGTGGTGACGGTCCATGGGATGCCTTCCTTGATTTCTGCAAGGTTCTGAAGGTGAAGGAGGAGGCGGAACGCACCCGCGAGGCCGACCCAATGGCAAGCGCAGTTAGGCGACGACGCGCGGGCCGGAGAAGGTTAGGTTATATTCAGCCACCATAGAGGAATGAGAGTGTTATTTGTGTGTAATTATTAAAATTGTTATCTTACTTAATTTTATTGTGATTTTAATATTCTTGTGATATAAATGCCCGCCCCCTATACAGGCGGAGCTCTGTGATATTGGCTGTGATAAAGAGAGTCGCGAAAGCGACAGTCGCTGGACTGGGGGTGGCGATAAGCCTACGCTGTTACCCGCACCCGTCCCATAGCGAAGAGATGGCGCCTTGGGGTTTTAGTGGGTATGCACAGACTGCGAGTCCCACATAACCCTTCCGCAATGGATCACCCAGCGCCGCGGGAGGGTATGCGCAACAGCATTTCCCCAAGTAAAAAAAAAAAAAAAAAAAGGTTAGGTTAGGTTAGGTTAGGTTAGGTTAGGTTAGGTTAGGTTAGGTTAGGTTAGGTTAGGTTAGGTTCCCCCCCCACCGCGGACGAACTTACCCGTGGCTCCCTAGGCTTGTCGTGCCGGGGGGGGGCTCAGTACCTGGAGCGACCGTTGTATTACCGTCGCGAAGGGGAAGCGAATAAGGGATTGGCCGGCCTCCACTTTGGACGCCGGTCTGTATACAGGGCATCAGCGCCCAGCGGATGACCATTCCCGCTCGTCCTTGCCAGCTGGAGCGATCGCTGATCGTGAAAGTTAAGTAAGGCTTTATGGAGATGGCCCTGTTGGGCATCATTTACAAGGAGTCGGCCTTTAGAGCCCACAGTTTATGGGTGGTGTGACGGTTGTCATCACCGTATACAGCGCGGCGGGCCGGGAATGGCGTATGAGAAATGCGCCTCCGGTTAGGGAGTTTTGCATCCCCCGTTGTCGCAACGAGTGGAGTTGGCCTAATACATGGCCCACAGGGTGAGTGATCCAGTGCGGTAGAGCGCTGAAGATCGAGTTAGTCGGCTTAACACATGGCCCACAACACGGTAGTGCACAGTGTGCGTGAGTGCTTAGTGCAGCGCAGTGCAGTGAGGAGAACCCTGCGGACTTGGAGTCTGCAGTGGACTGGACTACGCTGGACAAGGACAAGGGCGAGGATCACTGGAGTTTTTCTGGTAAGTCTTTTATATTTTTGTAAATATATTTGGAGACCCGTGTAAATATTATACACTTTATTATGAAGGTGAGGGTTCTTTACACCCATGTACATATATTTTCAATGTGTTGCGGAGAGGGTTCTTTACACCCATGTACATATCTGCGGTCCCCAGGGCTTGTCGAATCGTCGTATGTTATTCGACGGTCGCGAACTGGGAGGGTGGGCTGCTGCCACCTTAAAAAAGAGCGCTGCCGGGATTATTGAAGGGGCGATCGGCGTCGCTGCGGAAGTAATCACCGGCAAATCAGAAGAAAGGTTTCTTACTCACAAGGAGCCTAGGTGCGTTGTTTACGCTTAGAAGTCACCCTTTTGGGTTTGTAGAAGATAGGCTGCAGTGTTGCTGCTGAAAATGCGCGGTGGGCCCCGGTGGCGATGTGCTGCCGGTGGTTAGGGGTTCTGACCCCCCATCGGGCGACCTGTTAGCCGCATCTCCCGTGCTGTCACGTTTAGCATGGAGCTGCGGTCCAGGGGGCTTGCCTTAAGAGGCCGGCTCAAGTGGAAGGACACCACAGAAAAAACCCGGAAAGAGTGTTGGCTGGGGCGCCCGATCGGGCCTCGCGTGGCCAGCACTCGCCCGCATCTGCGGGTGCCAGGAACGCTTCCTGGCCGTTAGCGGCCAACCCGCGGGTACCTCCCGCCCCCGCGGCGTACAAGGGTTACCCGGGTGTGGGGCTCCACCCGGGCGGACTACTTTTTCCCTAATTATCGAGTGAACCCTGCCGCCAGCGATGTCCCTGAAGGATGTCTGGGTGAAGGCGGCAACGACCCATGCATGATGACGGATAAAATAGGAAAAAACAATAAAACTTATATATTAAATGAGAACGGAAAGGAGTTGCGAGTTGTTGTGACGCGAACGCCGACGCCCACAACCTCGCGTAGAGAGGAGGCGGTTGATAAGAACCGCGGTTTGGATAGCGGAGATGAGTCTGACCGGTCGATGTATAGTGCGTCGTCTGGCCATTCGGGCTGTGCTGGAGTCTCCCCAGCGTCCAAGTTTTGGAAAGCGCGTAAGAGGGCGCGCCTTTCTGAGTCAGAAGAGGGCAGCTCGACCGATACACCTGCGTCGGTCGCTGCTGCCGGTAAACGCAAGCCGGGACGCCCACCCACTACTGGGGAATACATGGGCCTAGCGGCTGCGAAGCGTGAATACCTCAGGACAGAGAAGGAATTTGAAAGGGCGCGCGCGGAGGCTGAACTGGAGAAGGAGATGGCCAACGCACGGAAAACAAGAAACACCCTTCCACGGGGTATAGAAGAAGTTTCCCTCGATGATGGTGACGACCACTCCGTTGTTATACAGAAACGAGTGGAAGAAAGCCTTAATATGGTAATGAAGGTCGCGACGAAGTCCTCGTCTCTAAAGGGGACTTTCGTCCGCGACCTTAAGGATGCCGTACACTCATTACAGATGGACTTCCGCAGGATCCTTGCCCGTTCCATAAACGATGAAACAAGGGCACTGCGCGACGATAACAAACGACTGAGGGCCCAACTAGAGGCCATACAAAATGACATGGTGGAAATGAGGAAGTCTATGGCAAACGGACCGACTTACAAGCCAGGAGACCTGGCCGAACTTGAAGCCCGGCTGATTAAGAATGTCGGGGAAAGAATTAACGCCCGCATCGAGGGTCTGGAGTCCCGGCTCAATCCTGAGCCCGTACTCCGTCCCCCGCTGGCGGCGGATAAAAGGAAAGAAAAGCAAATAAGCAGAAAAAATGACCCAACTGGTGCTTCGAAAACCATGGACGACGCGATGCTCCCGGCGACTGCTCCCGCGGTCCCCGCGAAGCGAAGCCCCGCCGTCTCGAACGCCAGTGTCCCAGAGAAAGTGAAGAAAA
Organism: Pontia daplidice; assembly: GCA_963693355.1. NCBI lineage: Eukaryota > Metazoa > Arthropoda > Insecta > Lepidoptera > Pieridae > Pontia > Pontia daplidice. The sequence continues at coordinate 596,978 of CAVNZL010000077.1, forward strand.
CAAAAAAGAAGAAGAACAAAAAGAACTCGAACGAGGCACCGGTGGTGCCAGAAAAATCCATGGCCAGCACCTCTGCGTCAGCCAGGGCCCACTCCACCGCCGCCAGCGCTAACTCGACACAGAAAGATGCATACAGATTGCCTAACCCGGACGTTTTGGAGGACGGATGGCAAAAAGTTGGAAGGAATGGTAAGACCCAGCTTCTATCTACCACCAAAATTGAAGGCTCCTCGTTCTGCTGCGGTTGTTCTCACTATCTCCAAAGATGGTGGGAGCCTCTCGTATGCAGAGGCGATCAGAAGGGCGAAGGCGCAGATCAACCTCCAAGAGATAGGCGTCGATGGTCTTCGGTTCCGGCGCGCGATCACGGGGGCTGCGATTCTCCAGATCCCTGGGTCCCTGGCGACGAGCGGCCCTAAAGCGGACGCTTTAGCAGCCAAGCTGAAGGCTATCTATACAGAAGAGGAAGTGAAGGTTGCAAGACCAGTGAAAATGGCGGACATCAAAGTCTTCGGTCTTGATGACTCTGTCACAAAAGATGAGATAAGAGCAGCCATAGCCACAAAGACGGGTTGTCCGGCTGACCAAATTAAAGTCGGGGAACCCCGTGCCGATAGAGTAGGCCTCTTTACAGCCTGGGCACGGGTTCCCGTAAACGCTGCAAAGGCCCTCCAACAAGGTCGGCTCCTAATAGGATGGATGTCGGCCAAGGTTCTTGTGTCGATTCCAAAGGACCTGCAGTGCTACCGTTGTCGTCGCACGGGACACGTAGCGAGCAGATGTCCTGAAGAAGTTGATAGGAGCGGCCTCTGCCGAAAGTGCGGTTCTGTAGAGCACAGAGCGGCCGAGTGCTCCTCGGTGCCTCACTGCCCTGTCTGCGCAGAGCAAAAGAGGAAGGCTGACCACAGCCTGGGTAGCCTGCGCTGTATGGCGCCCAAGGTTAGGGTGACACGAAGGCAAGCAGTCCAGAAGACCCGCCAAGCGCCTACAAAGGAGGGCGAAGCTATGGAGACTTCAGGGATCGTGGGACAGTAATGGATCACGCCCTGAAAGTCCTCCAAGCCAACGTCAACCACTGCGCTGGAGCCCAGGACCTTTTAGTCCAATCTCTGGCACAGTGGCATATCAACGTCGCGGTCATATCGGAGCCTTACCGAATATCAGACAGGAGTGACTGGGTAGGAGACAGCACTAATTCCGTCGCCATCGTCACTAACACCTGTGACACCCCAGTCACTTCCTCAATATCCAAGAATGGCTGCGTCGGTATCAGAATAGGCGCTATTTGTATTGTTGGTGTATATTTCTCGCCAAACCGCACCCTGGCGGAGTTCGAGGAGTTCCTGAACGAGGTTGATGTTGTCATCCGCTGGAGCAGGCCTTTCGGCCTGATTGTTGCGGGCGACTTCAATGCCAAGTCGCGGGCGTGGGGTTCATCAGTCACGGACCCTCGCGGCGTTGCGTTGCTGGAATGGGCAGCGGCACACGACCTGTCGCCGTTAAACCGGGGTTCCGAGTTCACGTGTGTGCGCATGGGCGGAGGTTCTGTGATAGACATCACGTTCGCGGAATCCTCTGTCGCGCCGCGTGTTCAAGGCTGGGAGGTACTGACCGAGGTCGAGACCCTGTCAGATCACCGCTACATTCGGTTTCAGGTCCTCCCCTCGGCAGATGCTCGGTCCGGCCAGTCCCCGGTTCATCGAACTCCGCCGGAGATCGGCCCCAAATGGGCCCTTAAGTCCCTTGTGCAGGAGGAGTTAGAGATTGCTGCGATAGTGGCGGCTTGGTCACGGCCAAGTCTCGCAAATAGCGAGGACCAGGCGACTTGGCTGGGCAAGACGCTTGGGCAGTTGTCCGACTGCTCCATGCGCCGATCCAGGGCCATGAATAACAACAGAAGTGTGCATTGGTGGAATGACGCCCTGGCGCAGCTGCGTGGTGACTGCGTCAGAGCAAGAAGGCGATACAGTCACTACCGCAGAAGGGCCAACATAAATATCGATCCAGCGGAAGAACAGCGTCTTTACACGCTGTTCAGAGAGGCGCAGACCCGCCTCAAAAAGGAAATCTCCTCTGCCAAGGAGAAGTCGTGGCGGGACTTTGTCGACACCTTAGAAGAGGACCCCTGGGGACGCCCGTACAAGCTCATCATGAGCAAACTACGGCCCCGAGGTCCTCCCCTCTCCACCACCCTGGACCCAAGTTTCTTGCGGTCTACGGTCTCGGTACTTTTTCCGCGAGTCCCGTCCACCGTACTGGACATTCCAGAGGTACCAGCAGCGACAGAGTCACCTTCTCGGCCTTTTACACCGGAGGTGACCATCTCGGAACTAGAGGGAGCACTGGCGAAACTGCGACGCAAGAAGGCGGCCCCTGGCCCAGATGGAACGCACGGAAGGGTGCTGTCGCTCGCGCTGCAGTACGGACTCGACCAGACATTCCTGGACCTGACGAGCAGATGTTTGGACGAGGGGAGCTTCCCCGATATATGGAAGACGGGCATGTTGGTACTTCTGCGGAAGCCTGGGAAGCCGGAAGACTCTCCGTCAGCCTACCGGCCCATCGTGCTGTTGAATGAGGCTGGCAAGTTATTCGAAAGAATGATTGCCGGTCGCATCAACGCGCACCTCACCACACAAGGACCGGACCTGGCTGATGCGCAGTACGGCTTTAGACGCCAGCGCTCGACAGTGGACGCCATAGCGCACTTGCGCAGAGTATCTGAGGAGACGACATGCCGGGGTGGGGTGGTAGTGGCTGTGTCTATCGATATAGCCAACGCCTTCAACACCCTGCCCTGGAGCACCATAATGGAGGGACTTGCATTACACAAGGTCCCGCAATACCTGAGAGCCGTTGTCGCGGACTATTTACGCGGAAGACGGATTTTGTTCCCAACACAGGAGGGCTGGTCCAGCCATGAAGTGTCGTGCGGGGTGCCACAGGGGTCGGTCCTTGGGCCGCTCCTGTGGAATCTCGGCTACGATACGGTGCTACGGTCGGCGTTATTGAGGGGTGTCCTGCTTTTGGGGTACGCCGACGACACGCTGATCGTGGCATCCGGGTCAGATCTGCGAGAAGCTAAAATTAGAGCAACGGCTTCGGTCGCTCAGCTTGTAGCAAAAATTAGGAAATTAGGTTTAAGTGTCGCTCTAGACAAATGCGAGGCCATCGCATTTCTACCTAAAGGCCGTGCACCCAGAGGATCTGTCATCACGGTTGGAGGAGCAAGGATTGAAATAGGCGCAACAATGAAATACTTGGGGCTGACGCTGGACTCTAAGTGGTCCTTTACACCGCACTGTACAGCGTTAGTCCCAAAACTAGACGCCACCGCTGCGGCCCTAGCGAGGGTAATGCCCAATATCGGCGGGCCCAGCGAGAGTAGACGCCGTCTTTTCGCGGGTGTCTTGAAGAGTAAGGCCCTCTACGGATGCCCGATCTGGGCAGAGGAGGCGAACGGGATCAGTGCAAATAGGGCGATCCTGAGAAGAGCCCAGCGAAAGATCGCAATCAGAACGGCTCGAGCTTACAGGACGGTTTCTTTTGATGCCGCCTGCGCGCTCACTAGACTGCTACCCTGGCGGCATGCTGCAAGGGCTCTCTCGAGCGTCTACTGGAAGAGAACTAGGGCCAGAACATCAGGCTCTGAGCCTGAACCAGACGTAGTAAGGTCGTGGAGGTCGGAAGCGGAAGATTCCGCACTCGAAAATTGGGCTGTAGAGATAGGGGAGGCCAGGGCTGGGCGTTGGACGCTTGACGCTTTGGGCCCTCATTTGCAGGAGTGGACGAGGAGGAGGAGCGGACACCTCTCCTACTGGTTAGTGCAGATACTTTCGGGGCACGGTTGTTTCGGGAGGTATCTGTGCAACACGGCCGGCAGGGAGGAGACCACGTCCTGCCACCATTGTGGTTCGGCCAATGACGACGCTCGCCACACCCTCTTCGAGTGCCCAGCCTGGGCGCTCGAGAGGAGCTCTTTATACGATGTCGTTGGTCGGATTCAAGACTTGAGGGGAATGGTCGAGCAGATGCTCCAAAACGAAGAGAAATGGCAGGCTGTTGTCACCTTCGCATCTCAAGTAATGAGCAAGAAGGAGGAGGCGGAACGGAAACGCGAGATGGATCCGTGTTCCGCCCCCGCGAGGCAACGCAGACGGAGAAGACGACGCTTTCAAGCGTCGACACTGGGATAGGGAATAGGGTCTATTTACTTATTTATTATTATTTACTTTTTGTTAGCAGGCATGGGCACTATTGTGCCCTGTCTTGCGCTCAGTTGTTTTTATACACCTGTTGTAATTTTTCTTTTGTTTATTCATTGTTTAAACGAAATTGATGGCTATGTCGTCGCGCAATAGCGCCGGGGTGCTTTCCCTTCTCGGGGGTACCCCAAAAACGAAGTGCTGCGCGCCGAGGTAGGGTGCTAAGCAGCAGCCGCAGCGACATCCCGGGTAATGTAAATCGATACCGGGTCGCCGCTGATGCGGTTATTCTGGGCATCGGTGGTTATTTTAGTGGATAGTGGCCTCTTTGCGCTACAGCATTGAACTGCGCTAGGGGCTGAACTCCACACTCTCCCGCGCCTTGCACGCCCGCGCGGGGGGTTAGCTGGATAAAGAATCAGTTTTTTTCCACCGTTAAAAAAAAAAAAAAAAAAAAAAAAAAAAAAGGTTAGGTTAGGTTAGGTTAGGTTAGGTTAGGTTAGGTTCCCCCCCCCCCCCCCCCACCGCGGACGAACTTACCCGTGGCTCCCTAGGCTTGTCGTGCCGGGGGGGGCTCAGTACCTGGAGCGACCGTTGTATTACCGTCGCGAAGGGGAAGCGAATAAGGGATTGGCCGGCCTCCACTTTGGACGCCGGTCTGTATACAGGGCATCAGCGCCCAGCGGATGACCATTCCCGCTCGTCCTTGCCAGCTGGAGCGATCGCTGATCGTGAAAGTTAAGTAAGGCTTTATGGAGATGGCCCTGTTGGGCATCATTTACAAGGAGTCGGCCTTTAGAGCCCACAGTTTATGGGTGGTGTGACGGTTGTCATCACCGTATACAGCGCGGCGGGCCGGGAATGGTGTATGAGAAATGCGCCTCCGGTTAGGGAGTTTTGCATCCCCCGTTGTCGCAACGAGTGGAGTTGGCCTAATACATGGCCCACAGGGTGAGTGATCCAGTGCGGTAGAGCGCTGAAGATCGAGTTAGTCGGCTTAACACATGGCCCACAACACGGTAGTGCACAGTGTGCGTGAGTGCTTAGTGCAGCGCAGTGCAGTGAGGAGAACCCTGCGGACTTGGAGTCTGCAGTGGACTGGACTACGCTGGACAAGGACAAGGGCGAGGATCACTGGAGTTTTTCTGGTAAGTCTTTTATATTTTTGTAAATATATTTGGAGACCCGTGTAAATATTATACACTTTATTATGAAGGTGAGGGTTCTTTACACCCATGTACATATATTTTCAATGTGTTGCGGAGAGGGTTCTTTACACCCATGTACATATCTGCGGTCCCCAGGGCTTGTCGAATCGTCGTATGTTATTCGACGGTCGCGAACTGGGAGGGTGGGCTGCTGCCACCTTAAAAAAAGAGCGCTGCCGGGATTATTGAAGGGGCGATCGGCGTCGCTGCGGAAGTAATCACCGGCAAATCAGAAGAAAGGTTTCTTACTCACAAGGAGCCTAGGTGCGTTGTTTACGCTTAGAAGTCACCCTTTTGGGTTTGTAGAAGATAGGCTGCAGTGTTGCTGCTGAAAATGCGCGGTGGGCCCCGGTGGCGATGTGCTGCCGGTGGTTAGGGGTTCTGACCCCCCATCGGGCGACCTGTTAGCCGCATCTCCCGTGCTGTCACGTTTAGCATGGAGCTGCGGTCCAGGGGGCTTGCCTTAAGAGGCCGGCTCAAGTGGAAGGACACCACAGAAAAAACCCGGAAAGAGTGTTGGCTGGGGCGCCCGATCGGGCCTCGCGTGGCCAGCACTCGCCCGCATCTGCGGGTGCCAGGAACGCTTCCTGGCCGTTAGCGGCCAACCCGCGGGTACCTCCCGCCCCCGCGGCGTACAAGGGTTACCCGGGTGTGGGGCTCCACCCGGGCGGACTACTTTTTCCCTAATTATCGAGTGAACCCTGCCGCCAGCGATGTCCCTGAAGGATGTCTGGGTGAAGGCGGCAACGACCCATGCATGATGACGGATAAAATAGGAAAAAACAATAAAACTTATATATTAAATGAGAACGGAAAGGAGTTGCGAGTTGTTGTGACGCGAACGCCGACGCCCACAACCTCGCGTAGAGAGGAGGCGGTTGATAAGAACCGCGGTTTGGATAGCGGAGATGAGTCTGACCGGTCGATGTATAGTGCGTCGTCTGGCCATTCGGGCTGTGCTGGAGTCTCCCCAGCGTCCAAGTTTTGGAAAGCGCGTAAGAGGGCGCGCCTTTCTGAGTCAGAAGAGGGCAGCTCGACCGATACACCTGCGTCGGTCGCTGCTGCCGGTAAACGCAAGCCGGGACGCCCACCCACTACTGGGGAATACATGGGCCTAGCGGCTGCGAAGCGTGAATACCTCAGGACAGAGAAGGAATTTGAAAGGGCGCGCGCGGAGGCTGAACTGGAGAAGGAGATGGCCAACGCACGGAAAACAAGAAACACCCTTCCACGGGGTATAGAAGAAGTTTCCCTCGATGATGGTGACGACCACTCCGTTGTTATACAGAAACGAGTGGAAGAAAGCCTTAATATGGTAATGAAGGTCGCGACGAAGTCCTCGTCCCTAAAGGGGACTTTCGTCCGCGACCTTAAGGATGCCGTACACTCATTACAGATGGACTTCCGCAGGATCCTTGCCCGTTCCATAAACGATGAAACAAGGGCACTGCGCGACGATAACAAACGACTGAGGGCCCAACTAGAGGCCATACAAAATGACATGGTGGAAATGAGGAAGTCTATGGCAAACGGACCGACTTACAAGCCAGGAGACCTGGCCGAACTTGAAGCCCGGCTGATTAAGAATGTCGGGGAAAGAATTAACGCCCGCATCGAGGGTCTGGAGTCCCGGCTCAATCCTGAGCCCGTACTCCGTCCCCCGCTGGCGGCGGATAAAAGGAAAGAAAAGCAAATAAGCAGAAAAAATGACCCAACTGGTGCTTCGAAAACCATGGACGACGCGATGCTCCCGGCGACTGCTCCCGCGGTCCCCGCGAAGCGAAGCCCCGCCGTCTCGAACGCCAGTGTCCCAGAGAAAGTGAAGAAAACAAAAAAGAAGAAGAACAAAAAGAACTCGAACGAGGCACCGGTGGTGCCAGAAAGATCCATGGCCAGCACCTCTGCGTCAGCCAGGGCCCACTCCACCGCCGCCAGCGCTAACTCGACACAGAAAGATGCATACAGATTGCCTAACCCGGACGTTTTGGAGGACGGATGGCAAAAAGTTGGAAGGAATGGTAAGACCCAGCTTCCATCAACGTCAAGGGCTTACAAAGCCCACGGCGCTGTGGAGGTCGGCATTCCCCATGCTGGCAATAGGTCCAGGGGCCCACCACCAGCACCACCAAAGGCAAACGGGAGGGGACGTCGCAACGCTTCGGCTACTACCAATTTGCCGGTAGCGTCTAGGGCATTCAGAGCCCGGCAACAAATCGGGAGAAGTAGGTCAAGAACCGGCAGAAAGCCAGATCTACCACCAAAATTGAAGGCTCCTCGTTCTGCTGCGGTTGTTCTCACTATCTCCAAAGATGGTGGGAGCCTCTCGTATGCAGAGGCGATCAGAAGGGCGAAGGCGCAGATCAACCTCCAAGAGATAGGCGTCGATGGTCTTCGGTTCCGGCGCGCGATCACGGGGGCTGCGATTCTCCAGATCCCTGGGTCCCTGGCGACGAGCGGCCCTAAAGCGGACGCTTTAGCAGCCAAGCTGAAGGCTATCTATACAGAAGAGGAAGTGAAGGTTGCAAGACCAGTGAAAATGGCGGACATCAAAGTCTTCGGTCTTGATGACTCTGTCACAAAAGATGAGATAAGAGCAGCCATAGCCACAAAGACGGGTTGTCCGGCTGACCAAATTAAAGTCGGGGAACCCCGTGCCGATAGAGTAGGCCTCTTTACAGCCTGGGCACGGGTTCCCGTAAACGCTGCAAAGGCCCTCCAACAAGGTCGGCTCCTAATAGGATGGGTGTCGGCCAAGGTTCTTGTGCCGATTCCGAAGGACCTGCAGTGCTACCGTTGTCGTCGCACGGGACACGTAGCGAGCAGATGTCCTGAAGAAGTTGATAGGAGCGGCCTCTGCCGAAAGTGCGGTTCTGTAGAGCACAGAGCGGCCGAGTGCTCCTCGGTGCCTCACTGCCCTGTCTGCGCAGAGCAAAAGAGGAAGGCTGACCACAGCCTGGGTAGCCTGCGCTGTATGGCGCCCAAGGTTAGGGTGACACGAAGGCAAGCAGTCCAGAAGACCCGCCAAGCGCCTACAAAGGAGGGCGAAGCTATGGAGACTTCAGGGATCGTGGGACAGTAATGGATCACGCCCTGAAAGTCCTCCAAGCCAACGTCAACCACTGCGCTGGAGCCCAGGACCTTTTAGTCCAATCTCTGGCACAGTGGCATATCAACGTCGCGGTCATATCGGAGCCTTACCGAATATCAGACAGGAGTGACTGGGTAGGAGACAGCACTAATTCCGTCGCCATCGTCACTAACACCTGTGACACCCCAGTCACTTCCTCAATATCCAAGAATGGCTGCGTCGGTATCAGAATAGGCGCTATTTGTATTGTTGGTGTATATTTCTCGCCAAACCGCACCCTGGCGGAGTTCGAGGAGTTCCTGAACGAGGTTGATGTTGTCATCCGCTGGAGCAGGCCTTTCGGCCTGATTGTTGCGGGCGACTTCAATGCCAAGTCGCGGGCGTGGGGTTCATCAGTCACGGACCCTCGCGGCGTTGCGTTGCTGGAATGGGCAGCGGCACACGACCTGTCGCCGTTAAACCGGGGTTCCGAGTTCACGTGTGTGCGCATGGGCGGAGGTTCTGTGATAGACATCACGTTCGCGGAATCCTCTGTCGCGCCGCGTGTTCAAGGCTGGGAGGTACTGACCGAGGTCGAGACCCTGTCAGATCACCGCTACATTCGGTTTCAGGTCCTCCCCTCGGCAGATGCTCGGTCCGGCCAGTCCCCGGTTCATCGAACTCCGCCGGAGATCGGCCCCAAATGGGCCCTTAAGTCCCTTGTGCAGGAGGAGTTAGAGATTGCTGCGATAGTGGCGGCTTGGTCACGGCCAAGTCTCGCAAATAGCGAGGACCAGGCGACTTGGCTGGGCAAGACGCTTGGGCAGTTGTCCGACTGCTCCATGCGCCGATCCAGGGCCATGAATAACAACAGAAGTGTGCATTGGTGGAATGACGCCCTGGCGCAGCTGCGTGGTGACTGCGTCAGAGCAAGAAGGCGATACAGTCACTACCGCAGAAGGGCCAACATAAATATCGATCCAGCGGAAGAACAGCGTCTTTACACGCTGTTCAGAGAGGCGCAGACCCGCCTCAAAAAGGAAATCTCCTCTGCCAAGGAGAAGTCGTGGCGGGACTTTGTCGACACCTTAGAAGAGGACCCCTGGGGACGCCCGTACAAGCTCATCATGAGCAAACTACGGCCCCGAGGTCCTCCCCTCTCCACCACCCTGGACCCAAGTTTCTTGCGGTCTACGGTCTCGGTACTTTTTCCGCGAGTCCCGTCCACCGTACTGGACATTCCAGAGGTACCAGCAGCGACAGAGTCACCTTCTCGGCCTTTTACACCGGAGGTGACCATCTCGGAACTAGAGGGAGCACTGGCGAAACTGCGACGCAAGAAGGCGGCCCCTGGCCCAGATGGAACGCACGGAAGGGTGCTGTCGCTCGCGCTGCAGTACGGACTCGACCAGACATTCCTGGACCTGACGAGCAGATGTTTGGACGAGGGGAGCTTCCCCGATATATGGAAGACGGGCATGTTGGTACTTCTGCGGAAGCCTGGGAAGCCGGAAGACTCTCCGTCAGCCTACCGGCCCATCGTGCTGTTGAATGAGGCTGGCAAGTTATTCGAAAGAATGATTGCCGGTCGCATCAACGCGCACCTCACCACACAAGGACCGGACCTGGCTGATGCGCAGTACGGCTTTAGACGCCAGCGCTCGACAGTGGACGCCATAGCGCACTTGCGCAGAGTATCTGAGGAGACGACATGCCGGGGTGGGGTGGTAGTGGCTGTGTCTATCGATATAGCCAACGCCTTCAACACCCTGCCCTGGAGCACCATAATGGAGGGACTTGCATTACACAAGGTCCCGCAATACCTGAGAGCCGTTGTCGCGGACTATTTACGCGGAAGACGGATTTTGTTCCCAACACAGGAGGGCTGGTCCAGCCATGAAGTGTCGTGCGGGGTGCCACAGGGGTCGGTCCTTGGGCCGCTCCTGTGGAATCTCGGCTACGATACGGTGCTACGGTCGGCGTTATTGAGGGGTGTCCTGCTTTTGGGGTACGCCGACGACACGCTGATCGTGGCATCCGGGTCAGATCTGCGAGAAGCTAAAATTAGAGCAACGGCTTCGGTCGCTCAGCTTGTAGCAAAAATTAGGAAATTAGGTTTAAGTGTCGCTCTAGACAAATGCGAGGCCATCGCATTTCTACCTAAAGGCCGTGCACCCAGAGGATCTGTCATCACGGTTGGAGGAGCAAGGATTGAAATAGGCGCAACAATGAAATACTTGGGGCTGACGCTGGACTCTAAGTGGTCCTTTACACCACACTGTACAGCGTTAGTCCCAAAACTAGACGCCACCGCTGCGGCCCTAGCGAGGGTAATGCCCAATATCGGCGGGCCCAGCGAGAGTAGACGCCGTCTTTTCGCGGGTGTCTTGAAGAGTAAGGCCCTCTACGGATGCCCGATCTGGGCAGAGGAGGCGAACGGGATCAGTGCAAATAGGGCGATCCTGAGAAGAGCCCAGCGAAAGATCGCAATCAGAACGGCTCGAGCTTACAGGACGGTTTCTTTTGATGCCGCCTGCGCGCTCACTAGACTGCTACCCTGGCGGCATGCTGCAAGGGCTCTCTCGAGCGTCTACTGGAAGAGAACTAGGGCCAGAACATCAGGCTCTGAGCCTGAACCAGACGTAGTAAGGTCGTGGAGGTCGGAAGCGGAAGATTCCGCACTCGAAAATTGGGCTGTAGAGATAGGGGAGGCCAGGGCTGGGCGTTGGACGCTTGACGCTTTGGGCCCTCATTTGCAGGAGTGGACGAGGAGGAGGAGCGGACACCTATCCTACTGGTTAGTGCAGATACTTTCGGGGCACGGTTGTTTCGGGAGGTATCTGTGCAACACGGCCGGCAGGGAGGAGACCACGTCCTGCCACCATTGTGGTTCGGCCAATGACGACGCTCGCCACACCCTCTTCGAGTGCCCAGCCTGGGCGCTCGAGAGGAGCTCTTTATACGATGTCGTTGGTCGCATTCAAGACTTGAGGGGAATGGTCGAGCAGATGCTCCAAAACGAAGAGAAATGGCAGGCTGTTGTCACCTTCGCATCTCAAGTAATGAGCAAGAAGGAGGAGGCGGAACGGAAACGCGAGATGGATCCGTGTTCCGCCCCCGCGAGGCAACGCAGACGGAGAAGACGACGCTTTCAAGCGTCGACACTGGGATAGGGAATAGGGTCTATTTACTTATTTATTATTATTTACTTTTTGTTAGCAGGCATGGGCACTATTGTGCCCTGTCTTGCGCTCAGTTGTTTTTATACACCTGTTGTAATTTTTCTTTTGTTTATTCATTGTTTAAACGAAATTGATGGCTATGTCGTCGCGCAATAGCGCCGGGGTGCTTTCCCTTCTCGGGGGGACCCCAAAAACGAAGTGCTGCGCGCCGAGGTAGGGTGCTAAGCAGCAGCCGCAGCGACATCCCGGGTAATGTAAATCGATACCGGGTCGCCGCTGATGCGGTTATTCTGGGCATCGGTGGTTATTTTAGTGGATAGTGGCCTCTTTGCGCTACAGCATTGAACTGCGCTAGGGGCTGAACTCCACACTCTCCCGCGCCTTGCACGCCCGCGCGGGGGGTTAGCTGGATAAAGAATCAGTTTTTTCCACCGTTAAAAAAAAAAAAAAAAAAAAAAAAAAAGGTTCCCCCCCCACCGCGGACGAACTTACCCGTGGCTCCCTAGGCTTGTCGTGCCGGGGGGGGGCTCAGTACCTGGAGCGACCGTTGTATTACCGTCGCGAAGGGGAAGCGAATAAGGGATTGGCCGGCCTCCACTTTGGACGCCGGTCTGTATACAGGGCATCAGCGCCCAGCGGATGACCATTCCCGCTCGTCCTTGCCAGCTGGAGCGATCGCTGATCGTGAAAGTTAAGTAAGGCTTTATGGAGATGGCCCTGTTGGGCATCATTTACAAGGAGTCGGCCTTTAGAGCCCACAGTTTATGGGTGGTGTGACGGTTGTCATCACCGTATACAGCGCGGCGGGCCGGGAATGGCGTATGAGAAATGCGCCTCCGGTTAGGGAGTTTTGCATCCCCCGTTGTCGCAACGAGTGGAGTTGGCCTAATACATGGCCCACAGGGTGAGTGATCCAGTGCGGTAGAGCGCTGAAGATCGAGTTAGTCGGCTTAACACATGGCCCACAACACGGTAGTGCACAGTGTGCGTGAGTGCTTAGTGCAGCGCAGTGCAGTGAGGAGAACCCTGCGGACTTGGAGTCTGCAGTGGACTGGACTACGCTGGACAAGGACAAGGGCGAGGATCACTGGAGTTTTTCTGGTAAGTCTTTTATATTTTTGTAAATATATTTGGAGACCCGTGTAAATATTATACACTTTATTATGAAGGTGAGGGTTCTTTACACCCATGTACATATATTTTCAATGTGTTGCGGAGAGGGTTCTTTACACCCATGTACATATCTGCGGTCCCCAGGGCTTGTCGAATCGTCGTATGTTATTCGACGGTCGCGAACTGGGAGGGTGGGCTGCTGCCACCTTAAAAAAAGAGCGCTGCCGGGATTATTGAAGGGGCGATCGGCGTCGCTGCGGAAGTAATCACCGGCAAATCAGAAGAAAGGTTTCTTACTCACAAGGAGCCTAGGTGCGTTGTTTACGCTTAGAAGTCACCCTTTTGGGTTTGTAGAAGATAGGCTGCAGTGTTGCTGCTGAAAATGCGCGGTGGGCCCCGGTGGCGATGTGCTGCCGGTGGTTAGGGGGTCTGACCCCCCATCGGGCGACCTGTTAGCCGCATCTCCCGTGCTGTCACGTTTAGCATGGAGCTGCGGTCCAGGGGGCTTGCCTTAAGAGGCCGGCTCAAGTGGAAGGACACCACAGAAAAAACCCGGAAAGAGTGTTGGCTGGGGCGCCCGATCGGGCCTCGCGTGGCCAGCACTCGCCCGCATCTGCGGGTGCCAGGAACGCTTCCTGGCCGTTAGCGGCCAACCCGCGGGTACCTCCCGCCCCCGCGGCGTACAAGGGTTACCCGGGTGTGGGGCTCCACCCGGGCGGACTACTTTTTCCCTAATTATCGAGTGAACCCTGCCGCCAGCGATGTCCCTGAAGGATGTCTGGGTGAAGGCGGCAACGACCCATGCATGATGACGGATAAAATAGGAAAAAACAATAAAACTTATATATTAAATGAGAACGGAAAGGAGTTGCGAGTTGTTGTGACGCGAACGCCGACGCCCACAACCTCGCGTAGAGAGGAGGCGGTTGATAAGAACCGCGGTTTGGATAGCGGAGATGAGTCTGACCGGTCGATGTATAGTGCGTCGTCTGGCCATTCGGGCTGTGCTGGAGTCTCCCCAGCGTCCAAGTTTTGGAAAGCGCGTAAGAGGGCGCGCCTTTCTGAGTCAGAAGAGGGCAGCTCGACCGATACACCTGCGTCGGTCGCTGCTGCCGGTAAACGCAAGCCGGGACGCCCACCCACTACTGGGGAATACATGGGCCTAGCGGCTGCGAAGCGTGAATACCTCAGGACAGAGAAGGAATTTGAAAGGGCGCGCGCGGAGGCTGAACTGGAGAAGGAGATGGCCAACGCACGGAAAACAAGAAACACCCTTCCACGGGGTATAGAAGAAGTTTCCCTCGATGATGGTGACGACCACTCCGTTGTTATACAGAAACGAGTGGAAGAAAGCCTTAATATGGTAATGAAGGTCGCGACGAAGTCCTCGTCCCTAAAGGGGACTTTCGTCCGCGACCTTAAGGATGCCGTACACTCATTACAGATGGACTTCCGCAGGATCCTTGCCCGTTCCATAAACGATGAAACAAGGGCACTGCGCGACGATAACAAACGACTGAGGGCCCAACTAGAGGCCATACAAAATGACATGGTGGAAATGAGGAAGTCTATGGCAAACGGACCGACTTACAAGCCAGGAGACCTGGCCGAACTTGAAGCCCGGCTGATTAAGAATGTCGGGGAAAGAATTAACGCCCGCATCGAGGGTCTGGAGTCCCGGCTCAATCCTGAGCCCGTACTCCGTCCCCCGCTGGCGGCGGATAAAAGGAAAGAAAAGCAAATAAGCAGAAAAAATGACCCAACTGGTGCTTCGAAAACCATGGACGACGCGATGCTCCCGGCGACTGCTCCCGCGGTCCCCGCGAAGCGAAGCCCCGCCGTCTCGAACGCCAGTGTCCCAGAGAAAGTGAAGAAAACAAAAAAGAAGAAGAACAAAAAGAACTCGAACGAGGCACCGGTGGTGCCAGAAAGATCCATGGCCAGCACCTCTGCGTCAGCCAGGGCCCACTCCACCGCCGCCAGCGCTAACTCGACACAGAAAGATGCATACAGATTGCCTAACCCGGACGTTTTGGAGGACGGATGGCAAAAAGTTGGAAGGAATGGTAAGACCCAGCTTCCATCAACGTCAAGGGCTTACAAAGCCCACGGCGCTGTGGAGGTCGGCATTCCCCATGCTGGCAATAGGTCCAGGGGCCCACCACCAGCACCACCAAAGGCAAACGGGAGGGGACGTCGCAACGCTTCGGCTACTACCAATTTGCCGGTAGCGTCTAGGGCATTCAGAGCCCGGCAACAAATCGGGAGAAGTAGGTCAAGAACCGGCAGAAAGCCAGATCTACCACCAAAATTGAAGGCTCCTCGTTCTGCTGCGGTTGTTCTCACTATCTCCAAAGATGGTGGGAGCCTCTCGTATGCAGAGGCGATCAGAAGGGCGAAGGCGCAGATCAACCTCCAAGAGATAGGCGTCGATGGTCTTCGGTTCCGGCGCGCGATCACGGGGGCTGCGATTCTCCAGATCCCTGGGTCCCTGGCGACGAGCGGCCCTAAAGCGGACGCTTTAGCAGCCAAGCTGAAGGCTATCTATACAGAAGAGGAAGTGAAGGTTGCAAGACCAGTGAAAATGGCGGACATCAAAGTCTTCGGTCTTGATGACTCTGTCACAAAAGATGAGATAAGAGCAGCCATAGCCACAAAGACGGGTTGTCCGGCTGACCAAATTAAAGTCGGGGAACCCCGTGCCGATAGAGTAGGCCTCTTTACAGCCTGGGCACGGGTTCCCGTAAACGCTGCAAAGGCCCTCCAACAAGGTCGGCTCCTAATAGGATGGATGTCGGCCAAGGTTCTTGTGTCGATTCCGAAGGACCTGCAGTGCTACCGTTGTCGTCGCACGGGACACGTAGCGAGCAGATGTCCTGAAGAAGTTGATAGGAGCGGCCTCTGCCGAAAGTGCGGTTCTGTAGAGCACAGAGCGGCCGAGTGCTCCTCGGTGCCTCACTGCCCTGTCTGCGCAGAGCAAAAGAGGAAGGCTGACCACAGCCTGGGTAGCCTGCGCTGTATGGCGCCCAAGGTTAGGGTGACACGAAGGCAAGCAGTCCAGAAGACCCGCCAAGCGCCTACAAAGGAGGGCGAAGCTATGGAGACTTCAGGGATCGTGGGACAGTAATGGATCACGCCCTGAAAGTCCTCCAAGCCAACGTCAACCACTGCGCTGGAGCCCAGGACCTTTTAGTCCAATCTCTGGCACAGTGGCATATCAACGTCGCGGTCATATCGGAGCCTTACCGAATATCAGACAGGAGTGACTGGGTAGGAGACAGCACTAATTCCGTCGCCATCGTCACTAACACCTGTGACACCCCAGTCACTTCCTCAATATCCAAGAATGGCTGCGTCGGTATCAGAATAGGCGCTATTTGTATTGTTGGTGTATATTTCTCGCCAAACCGCACCCTGGCGGAGTTCGAGGAGTTCCTGAACGAGGTTGATGTTGTCATCCGCTGGAGCAGGCCTTTCGGCCTGATTGTTGCGGGCGACTTCAATGCCAAGTCGCGGGCGTGGGGTTCATCAGTCACGGACCCTCGCGGCGTTGCGTTGCTGGAATGGGCAGCGGCACACGACCTGTCGCCGTTAAACCGGGGTTCCGAGTTCACGTGTGTGCGCATGGGCGGAGGTTCTGTGATAGACATCACGTTCGCGGAATCCTCTGTCGCGCCGCGTGTTCAAGGCTGGGAGGTACTGACCGAGGTCGAGACCCTGTCAGATCACCGCTACATTCGGTTTCAGGTCCTCCCCTCGGCAGATGCTCGGTCCGGCCAGTCCCCGGTTCATCGAACTCCGCCGGAGATCGGCCCCAAATGGGCCCTTAAGTCCCTTGTGCAGGAGGAGTTAGAGATTGCTGCGATAGTGGCGGCTTGGTCACGGCCAAGTCTCGCAAATAGCGAGGACCAGGCGACTTGGCTGGGCAAGACGCTTGGGCAGTTGTCCGACTGCTCCATGCGCCGATCCAGGGCCATGAATAACAACAGAAGTGTGCATTGGTGGAATGACGCCCTGGCGCAGCTGCGTGGTGACTGCGTCAGAGCAAGAAGGCGATACAGTCACTACCGCAGAAGGGCCAACATAAATATCGATCCAGCGGAAGAACAGCGTCTTTACACGCTGTTCAGAGAGGCGCAGACCCGCCTCAAAAAGGAAATCTCCTCTGCCAAGGAGAAGTCGTGGCGGGACTTTGTCGACACCTTAGAAGAGGACCCCTGGGGACGCCCGTACAAGCTCATCATGAGCAAACTACGGCCCCGAGGTCCTCCCCTCTCCACCACCCTGGACCCAAGTTTCTTGCGGTCTACGGTCTCGGTACTTTTTCCGCGAGTCCCGTCCACCGTACTGGACATTCCAGAGGTACCAGCAGCGACAGAGTCACCTTCTCGGCCTTTTACACCGGAGGTGACCATCTCGGAACTAGAGGGAGCACTGGCGAAACTGCGACGCAAGAAGGCGGCCCCTGGCCCAGATGGAACGCACGGAAGGGTGCTGTCGCTCGCGCTGCAGTACGGACTCGACCAGACATTCCTGGACCTGACGAGCAGATGTTTGGACGAGGGGAGCTTCCCCGATATATGGAAGACGGGCATGTTGGTACTTCTGCGGAAGCCTGGGAAGCCGGAAGACTCTCCGTCAGCCTACCGGCCCATCGTGCTGTTGAATGAGGCTGGCAAGTTATTCGAAAGAATGATTGCCGGTCGCATCAACGCGCACCTCACCACACAAGGACCGGACCTGGCTGATGCGCAGTACGGCTTTAGACGCCAGCGCTCGACAGTGGACGCCATAGCGCACTTGCGCAGAGTATCTGAGGAGACGACATGCCGGGGTGGGGTGGTAGTGGCTGTGTCTATCGATATAGCCAACGCCTTCAACACCCTGCCCTGGAGCACCATAATGGAGGGACTTGCATTACACAAGGTCCCGCAATACCTGAGAGCCGTTGTCGCGGACTATTTACGCGGAAGACGGATTTTGTTCCCAACACAGGAGGGCTGGTCCAGCCATGAAGTGTCGTGCGGGGTGCCACAGGGGTCGGTCCTTGGGCCGCTCCTGTGGAATCTCGGCTACGATACGGTGCTACGGTCGGCGTTATTGAGGGGTGTCCTGCTTTTGGGGTACGCCGACGACACGCTGATCGTGGCATCCGGGTCAGATCTGCGAGAAGCTAAAATTAGAGCAACGGCTTCGGTCGCTCAGCTTGTAGCAAAAATTAGGAAATTAGGTTTAAGTGTCGCTCTAGACAAATGCGAGGCCATCGCATTTCTACCTAAAGGCCGTGCACCCAGAGGATCTGTCATCACGGTTGGAGGAGCAAGGATTGAAATAGGCGCAACAATGAAATACTTGGGGCTGACGCTGGACTCTAAGTGGTCCTTTACACCACACTGTACAGCGTTAGTCCCAAAACTAGACGCCACCGCTGCGGCCCTAGCGAGGGTAATGCCCAATATCGGCGGGCCCAGCGAGAGTAGACGCCGTCTTTTCGCGGGTGTCTTGAAGAGTAAGGCCCTCTACGGATGCCCGATCTGGGCAGAGGAGGCGAACGGGATCAGTGCAAATAGGGCGATCCTGAGAAGAGCCCAGCGAAAGATCGCAATCAGAACGGCTCGAGCTTACAGGACGGTTTCTTTTGATGCCGCCTGCGCGCTCACTAGACTGCTACCCTGGCGGCATGCTGCAAGGGCTCTCTCGAGCGTCTACTGGAAGAGAACTAGGGCCAGAACATCAGGCTCTGAGCCTGAACCAGACGTAGTAAGGTCGTGGAGGTCGGAAGCGGAAGATTCCGCACTCGAAAATTGGGCTGTAGAGATAGGGGAGGCCAGGGCTGGGCGTTGGACGCTTGACGCTTTGGGCCCTCATTTGCAGGAGTGGACGAGGAGGAGGAGCGGACACCTATCCTACTGGTTAGTGCAGATACTTTCGGGGCACGGTTGTTTCGGGAGGTATCTGTGCAACACGGCCGGCAGGGAGGAGACCACGTCCTGCCACCATTGTGGTTCGGCCAATGACGACGCTCGCCACACCCTCTTCGAGTGCCCAGCCTGGGCGCTCGAGAGGAGCTCTTTATACGATGTCGTTGGTCGCATTCAAGACTTGAGGGGAATGGTCGAGCAGATGCTCCAAAACGAAGAGAAATGGCAGGCTGTTGTCACCTTCGCATCTCAAGTAATGAGCAAGAAGGAGGAGGCGGAACGGAAACGCGAGATGGATCCGTGTTCCGCCCCCGCGAGGCAACGCAGACGGAGAAGACGACGCTTTCAAGCGTCGACACTGGGATAGGGAATAGGGTCTATTTACTTATTTATTATTATTTACTTTTTGTTAGCAGGCATGGGCACTATTGTGCCCTGTCTTGCGCTCAGTTGTTTTTATACACCTGTTGTAATTTTTCTTTTGTTTATTCATTGTTTAAACGAAATTGATGGCTATGTCGTCGCGCAATAGCGCCGGGGTGCTTTCCCTTCTCGGGGGTACCCCAAAAACGAAGTGCTGCGCGCCGAGGTAGGGTGCTAAGCAGCAGCCGCAGCGACATCCCGGGTAATGTAAATCGATACCGGGTCGCCGCTGATGCGGTTATTCTGGGCATCGGTGGTTATTTTAGTGGATAGTGGCCTCTTTGCGCTACAGCATTGAACTGCGCTAGGGGCTGAACTCCACACTCTCCCGCGCCTTGCACGCCCGCGCGGGGGGTTAGCTGGATAAAGAATCAGTTTTTTCCACCGTTAAAAAAAAAAAAAAAAAAAAAAAAAGGTTCCCCCCCCACCGCGGACGAACTTACCCGTGGCTCCCTAGGCTTGTCGTGCCGGGGGGGGGCTCAGTACCTGGAGCGACCGTTGTATTACCGTCGCGAAGGGGAAGCGAATAAGGGATTGGCCGGCCTCCACTTTGGACGCCGGTCTGTATACAGGGCATCAGCGCCCAGCGGATGACCATTCCCGCTCGTCCTTGCCAGCTGGAGCGATCGCTGATCGTGAAAGTTAAGTAAGGCTTTATGGAGATGGCCCTGTTGGGCATCATTTACAAGGAGTCGGCCTTTAGAGCCCACAGTTTATGGGTGGTGTGACGGTTGTCATCACCGTATACAGCGCGGCGGGCCGGGAATGGCGTATGAGAAATGCGCCTCCGGTTAGGGAGTTTTGCATCCCCCGTTGTCGCAACGAGTGGAGTTGGCCTAATACATGGCCCACAGGGTGAGTGATCCAGTGCGGTAGAGCGCTGAAGATCGAGTTAGTCGGCTTAACACATGGCCCACAACACGGTAGTGCACAGTGTGCGTGAGTGCTTAGTGCAGCGCAGTGCAGTGAGGAGAACCCTGCGGACTTGGAGTCTGCAGTGGACTGGACTACGCTGGACAAGGACAAGGGCGAGGATCACTGGAGTTTTTCTGGTAAGTCTTTTATATTTTTGTAAATATATTTGGAGACCCGTGTAAATATTATACACTTTATTATGAAGGTGAGGGTTCTTTACACCCATGTACATATATTTTCAATGTGTTGCGGAGAGGGTTCTTTACACCCATGTACATATCTGCGGTCCCCAGGGCTTGTCGAATCGTCGTATGTTATTCGACGGTCGCGAACTGGGAGGGTGGGCTGCTGCCACCTTAAAAAAAGAGCGCTGCCGGGATTATTGAAGGGGCGATCGGCGTCGCTGCGGAAGTAATCACCGGCAAATCAGAAGAAAGGTTTCTTACTCACAAGGAGCCTAGGTGCGTTGTTTACGCTTAGAAGTCACCCTTTTGGGTTTGTAGAAGATAGGCTGCAGTGTTGCTGCTGAAAATGCGCGGTGGGCCCCGGTGGCGATGTGCTGCCGGTGGTTAGGGGTTCTGACCCCCCATCGGGCGACCTGTTAGCCGCATCTCCCGTGCTGTCACGTTTAGCATGGAGCTGCGGTCCAGGGGGCTTGCCTTAAGAGGCCGGCTCAAGTGGAAGGACACCACAGAAAAAACCCGGAAAGAGTGTTGGCTGGGGCGCCCGATCGGGCCTCGCGTGGCCAGCACTCGCCCGCATCTGCGGGTGCCAGGAACGCTTCCTGGCCGTTAGCGGCCAACCCGCGGGTACCTCCCGCCCCCGCGGCGTACAAGGGTTACCCGGGTGTGGGGCTCCACCCGGGCGGACTACTTTTTCCCTAATTATCGAGTGAACCCTGCCGCCAGCGATGTCCCTGAAGGATGTCTGGGTGAAGGCGGCAACGACCCATGCATGATGACGGATAAAATAGGAAAAAACAATAAAACTTATATATTAAATGAGAACGGAAAGGAGTTGCGAGTTGTTGTGACGCGAACGCCGACGCCCACAACCTCGCGTAGAGAGGAGGCGGTTGATAAGAACCGCGGTTTGGATAGCGGAGATGAGTCTGACCGGTCGATGTATAGTGCGTCGTCTGGCCATTCGGGCTGTGCTGGAGTCTCCCCAGCGTCCAAGTTTTGGAAAGCGCGTAAGAGGGCGCGCCTTTCTGAGTCAGAAGAGGGCAGCTCGACCGATACACCTGCGTCGGTCGCTGCTGCCGGTAAACGCAAGCCGGGACGCCCACCCACTACTGGGGAATACATGGGCCTAGCGGCTGCGAAGCGTGAATACCTCAGGACAGAGAAGGAATTTGAAAGGGCGCGCGCGGAGGCTGAACTGGAGAAGGAGATGGCCAACGCACGGAAAACAAGAAACACCCTTCCACGGGGTATAGAAGAAGTTTCCCTCGATGATGGTGACGACCACTCCGTTGTTATACAGAAACGAGTGGAAGAAAGCCTTAATATGGTAATGAAGGTCGCGACGAAGTCCTCGTCCCTAAAGGGGACTTTCGTCCGCGACCTTAAGGATGCCGTACACTCATTACAGATGGACTTCCGCAGGATCCTTGCCCGTTCCATAAACGATGAAACAAGGGCACTGCGCGACGATAACAAACGACTGAGGGCCCAACTAGAGGCCATACAAAATGACATGGTGGAAATGAGGAAGTCTATGGCAAACGGACCGACTTACAAGCCAGGAGACCTGGCCGAACTTGAAGCCCGGCTGATTAAGAATGTCGGGGAAAGAATTAACGCCCGCATCGAGGGTCTGGAGTCCCGGCTCAATCCTGAGCCCGTACTCCGTCCCCCGCTGGCGGCGGATAAAAGGAAAGAAAAGCAAATAAGCAGAAAAAATGACCCAACTGGTGCTTCGAAAACCATGGACGACGCGATGCTCCCGGCGACTGCTCCCGCGGTCCCCGCGAAGCGAAGCCCCGCCGTCTCGAACGCCAGTGTCCCAGAGAAAGTGAAGAAAACAAAAAAGAAGAAGAACAAAAAGAACTCGAACGAGGCACCGGTGGTGCCAGAAAGATCCATGGCCAGCACCTCTGCGTCAGCCAGGGCCCACTCCACCGCCGCCAGCGCTAACTCGACACAGAAAGATGCATACAGATTGCCTAACCCGGACGTTTTGGAGGACGGATGGCAAAAAGTTGGAAGGAATGGTAAGACCCAGCTTCCATCAACGTCAAGGGCTTACAAAGCCCACGGCGCTGTGGAGGTCGGCATTCCCCATGCTGGCAATAGGTCCAGGGGCCCACCACCAGCACCACCAAAGGCAAACGGGAGGGGACGTCGCAACGCTTCGGCTACTACCAATTTGCCGGTAGCGTCTAGGGCATTCAGAGCCCGGCAACAAATCGGGAGAAGTAGGTCAAGAACCGGCAGAAAGCCAGATCTACCACCAAAATTGAAGGCTCCTCGTTCTGCTGCGGTTGTTCTCACTATCTCCAAAGATGGTGGGAGCCTCTCGTATGCAGAGGCGATCAGAAGGGCGAAGGCGCAGATCAACCTCCAAGAGATAGGCGTCGATGGTCTTCGGTTCCGGCGCGCGATCACGGGGGCTGCGATTCTCCAGATCCCTGGGTCCCTGGCGACGAGCGGCCCTAAAGCGGACGCTTTAGCAGCCAAGCTGAAGGCTATCTATACAGAAGAGGAAGTGAAGGTTGCAAGACCAGTGAAAATGGCGGACATCAAAGTCTTCGGTCTTGATGACTCTGTCACAAAAGATGAGATAAGAGCAGCCATAGCCACAAAGACGGGTTGTCCGGCTGACCAAATTAAAGTCGGGGAACCCCGTGCCGATAGAGTAGGCCTCTTTACAGCCTGGGCACGGGTTCCCGTAAACGCTGCAAAGGCCCTCCAACAAGGTCGGCTCCTAATAGGATGGATGTCGGCCAAGGTTCTTGTGTCGATTCCGAAGGACCTGCAGTGCTACCGTTGTCGTCGCACGGGACACGTAGCGAGCAGATGTCCTGAAGAAGTTGATAGGAGCGGCCTCTGCCGAAAGTGCGGTTCTGTAGAGCACAGAGCGGCCGAGTGCTCCTCGGTGCCTCACTGCCCTGTCTGCGCAGAGCAAAAGAGGAAGGCTGACCACAGCCTGGGTAGCCTGCGCTGTATGGCGCCCAAGGTTAGGGTGACACGAAGGCAAGCAGTCCAGAAGACCCGCCAAGCGCCTACAAAGGAGGGCGAAGCTATGGAGACTTCAGGGATCGTGGGACAGTAATGGATCACGCCCTGAAAGTCCTCCAAGCCAACGTCAACCACTGCGCTGGAGCCCAGGACCTTTTAGTCCAATCTCTGGCACAGTGGCATATCAACGTCGCGGTCATATCGGAGCCTTACCGAATATCAGACAGGAGTGACTGGGTAGGAGACAGCACTAATTCCGTCGCCATCGTCACTAACACCTGTGACACCCCAGTCACTTCCTCAATATCCAAGAATGGCTGCGTCGGTATCAGAATAGGCGCTATTTGTATTGTTGGTGTATATTTCTCGCCAAACCGCACCCTGGCGGAGTTCGAGGAGTTCCTGAACGAGGTTGATGTTGTCATCCGCTGGAGCAGGCCTTTCGGCCTGATTGTTGCGGGCGACTTCAATGCCAAGTCGCGGGCGTGGGGTTCATCAGTCACGGACCCTCGCGGCGTTGCGTTGCTGGAATGGGCAGCGGCACACGACCTGTCGCCGTTAAACCGGGGTTCCGAGTTCACGTGTGTGCGCATGGGCGGAGGTTCTGTGATAGACATCACGTTCGCGGAATCCTCTGTCGCGCCGCGTGTTCAAGGCTGGGAGGTACTGACCGAGGTCGAGACCCTGTCAGATCACCGCTACATTCGGTTTCAGGTCCTCCCCTCGGCAGATGCTCGGTCCGGCCAGTCCCCGGTTCATCGAACTCCGCCGGAGATCGGCCCCAAATGGGCCCTTAAGTCCCTTGTGCAGGAGGAGTTAGAGATTGCTGCGATAGTGGCGGCTTGGTCACGGCCAAGTCTCGCAAATAGCGAGGACCAGGCGACTTGGCTGGGCAAGACGCTTGGGCAGTTGTCCGACTGCTCCATGCGCCGATCCAGGGCCATGAATAACAACAGAAGTGTGCATTGGTGGAATGACGCCCTGGCGCAGCTGCGTGGTGACTGCGTCAGAGCAAGAAGGCGATACAGTCACTACCGCAGAAGGGCCAACATAAATATCGATCCAGCGGAAGAACAGCGTCTTTACACGCTGTTCAGAGAGGCGCAGACCCGCCTCAAAAAGGAAATCTCCTCTGCCAAGGAGAAGTCGTGGCGGGACTTTGTCGACACCTTAGAAGAGGACCCCTGGGGACGCCCGTACAAGCTCATCATGAGCAAACTACGGCCCCGAGGTCCTCCCCTCTCCACCACCCTGGACCCAAGTTTCTTGCGGTCTACGGTCTCGGTACTTTTTCCGCGAGTCCCGTCCACCGTACTGGACATTCCAGAGGTACCAGCAGCGACAGAGTCACCTTCTCGGCCTTTTACACCGGAGGTGACCATCTCGGAACTAGAGGGAGCACTGGCGAAACTGCGACGCAAGAAGGCGGCCCCTGGCCCAGATGGAACGCACGGAAGGGTGCTGTCGCTCGCGCTGCAGTACGGACTCGACCAGACATTCCTGGACCTGACGAGCAGATGTTTGGACGAGGGGAGCTTCCCCGATATATGGAAGACGGGCATGTTGGTACTTCTGCGGAAGCCTGGGAAGCCGGAAGACTCTCCGTCAGCCTACCGGCCCATCGTGCTGTTGAATGAGGCTGGCAAGTTATTCGAAAGAATGATTGCCGGTCGCATCAACGCGCACCTCACCACACAAGGACCGGACCTGGCTGATGCGCAGTACGGCTTTAGACGCCAGCGCTCGACAGTGGACGCCATAGCGCACTTGCGCAGAGTATCTGAGGAGACGACATGCCGGGGTGGGGTGGTAGTGGCTGTGTCTATCGATATAGCCAACGCCTTCAACACCCTGCCCTGGAGCACCATAATGGAGGGACTTGCATTACACAAGGTCCCGCAATACCTGAGAGCCGTTGTCGCGGACTATTTACGCGGAAGACGGATTTTGTTCCCAACACAGGAGGGCTGGTCCAGCCATGAAGTGTCGTGCGGGGTGCCACAGGGGTCGGTCCTTGGGCCGCTCCTGTGGAATCTCGGCTACGATACGGTGCTACGGTCGGCGTTATTGAGGGGTGTCCTGCTTTTGGGGTACGCCGACGACACGCTGATCGTGGCATCCGGGTCAGATCTGCGAGAAGCTAAAATTAGAGCAACGGCTTCGGTCGCTCAGCTTGTAGCAAAAATTAGGAAATTAGGTTTAAGTGTCGCTCTAGACAAATGCGAGGCCATCGCATTTCTACCTAAAGGCCGTGCACCCAGAGGATCTGTCATCACGGTTGGAGGAGCAAGGATTGAAATAGGCGCAACAATGAAATACTTGGGGCTGACGCTGGACTCTAAGTGGTCCTTTACACCACACTGTACAGCGTTAGTCCCAAAACTAGACGCCACCGCTGCGGCCCTAGCGAGGGTAATGCCCAATATCGGCGGGCCCAGCGAGAGTAGACGCCGTCTTTTCGCGGGTGTCTTGAAGAGTAAGGCCCTCTACGGATGCCCGATCTGGGCAGAGGAGGCGAACGGGATCAGTGCAAATAGGGCGATCCTGAGAAGAGCCCAGCGAAAGATCGCAATCAGAACGGCTCGAGCTTACAGGACGGTTTCTTTTGATGCCGCCTGCGCGCTCACTAGACTGCTACCCTGGCGGCATGCTGCAAGGGCTCTCTCGAGCGTCTACTGGAAGAGAACTAGGGCCAGAACATCAGGCTCTGAGCCTGAACCAGACGTAGTAAGGTCGTGGAGGTCGGAAGCGGAAGATTCCGCACTCGAAAATTGGGCTGTAGAGATAGGGGAGGCCAGGGCTGGGCGTTGGACGCTTGACGCTTTGGGCCCTCATTTGCAGGAGTGGACGAGGAGGAGGAGCGGACACCTCTCCTACTGGTTAGTGCAGATACTTTCGGGGCACGGTTGTTTCGGGAGGTATCTGTGCAACACGGCCGGCAGGGAGGAGACCACGTCCTGCCACCATTGTGGTTCGGCCAATGACGACGCTCGCCACACCCTCTTCGAGTGCCCAGCCTGGGCGCTCGAGAGGAGCTCTTTATACGATGTCGTTGGTCGGATTCAAGACTTGAGGGGAATGGTCGAGCAGATGCTCCAAAACGAAGAGAAATGGCAGGCTGTTGTCACCTTCGCATCTCAAGTAATGAGCAAGAAGGAGGAGGCGGAACGGAAACGCGAGATGGATCCGTGTTCCGCCCCCGCGAGGCAACGCAGACGGAGAAGACGACGCTTTCAAGCGTCGACACTGGGATAGGGAATAGGGTCTATTTACTTATTTATTATTATTTACTTTTTGTTAGCAGGCATGGGCACTATTGTGCCCTGTCTTGCGCTCAGTTGTTTTTATACACCTGTTGTAATTTTTCTTTTGTTTATTCATTGTTTAAACGAAATTGATGGCTATGTCGTCGCGCAATAGCGCCGGGGTGCTTTCCCTTCTCGGGGGTACCCCAAAAACGAAGTGCTGCGCGCCGAGGTAGGGTGCTAAGCAGCAGCCGCAGCGACATCCCGGGTAATGTAAATCGATACCGGGTCGCCGCTGATGCGGTTATTCTGGGCATCGGTGGTTATTTTAGTGGATAGTGGCCTCTTTGCGCTACAGCATTGAACTGCGCTAGGGGCTGAACTCCACACTCTCCCGCGCCTTGCACGCCCGCGCGGGGGGTTAGCTGGATAAAGAATCAGTTTTTTCCACCGTTAAAAAAAAAAAAAAAAAAAAAAAAAAAAGGTTAGGTTAGGTTAGGTTAGGTTCCCCCCCCCACCGCGGACGAACTTACCCGCGGCTCCCTAGGCTTGTCGTGCCGGGGGGGGCTCAGTACCTGGAGCGACCGTTGTGTATTACCGTCGCGAAGGGGAAGCGAATAAGGGATTGGCGGGCCTCCACTTTGGACGCCGGTCTGTATACAGGGCATCAGCGCTCAGCGGACGACCATTCCCGCGCGTCCCCTTCCAGCTGGAGCGATCGTTGATCGCAAAGGTGAGGCGAGGGACATAGGAGAGAGCTGCTCCATCCCATCTCGCAAGAGTAGGGAAGGACGCGGCAGCCGTCCATGACGGCCAAGGAGAACCGCGCGTCAACCGACGCGCGGCAGGCGCGGGCCTGGTGGTCGGTTAAGGCCACTGGCTGACACCACCACTCGGTCCATGATGCGCCGAGGCGGGGTCCTGGTGGTAAAAGTGGTGGGTGTGTTGCCATCGCACTGCGAGCTCAGACCCCCACACTCCCTGCGCTATTCTCCGAGTGCCCCGGCGCGGGGGCCCGTTATCGGGTATCACCAGGATAGTTAAGGATCGGCCGGCCTCCACTTTGGACGCCGGTCTTGATATGGGGCATCAGCGCTCAGCGGACGATCTTTCCCGCACGTCCCTTGTCAGCTGGAGCGATCGATGATCGCGAAGGTGAAGCAAAGGACATAGGAGAGCTGCACCTGATCGTCCCGAAAGGTTCGAGAAGGACGCGGCAGCCGTTTAATACGGCATAGGAGAACCGTTTCATACGGTATGCGCGGGCCGTGTTGTGGGTTGTGGCCAAACGGCTGATACCATGGCCGGTCCAATACGCGCTGAGATGGGGTCCTGGTGGTTTTAGTGGGTATAGGCCGAACGTCTTTAGGCCGAGCCCCACACTCCCCGCGCTATTCTCCAAATGCCCCGGCGCGGGGGCCCGTAGTTGGGTTTCCCCAGGTGAAAAAAAAAAAAAAAAAGGTTAGGTTAGGTTAGGTTAGGTTAGGTTAGGTTAGGTTAGGTTTTTTTTTTTTTTTTTTTTTTTTTGCATCCTAGTCGGCCTACCTCCCCCGGCAAATTTCTCACCGGGGACGTTGTCTAAGCTACATCATACATCTTTTCTATTATCCTTCATCAAAATAAAACAGCGGTTTTACTTTATTTATAGGATCACTTACACTAGTCGGTTTACATTTGGAACTATATTTATATTTTTATTATCTTATTTCTAATATCTGTTTCTGTTATTTACTTCTTTAAATTTACAGTTCAGACCACGCCGCCATGTGGCTCGGTGGCTCTTCCTTTGATAAACTGGTTTTTATCCATGGGATAGCCCAGTCCCCATGGCGGCGGGGTCTGGCTGTCTAACGTCTTTGGTTTCATTTAACTTTACTACATAATTTATAATCTTTTTACAAAACTGCTCAAACACTATTTTAATTTCCACGCGAGATACGAACTGGGGGAGCGACTCTTTTGTTATCGATAGATTTGTTTTGTCTTCCAGCTCGTGCCTCGCTGATCCGAAAATTGGACAGTCGCAGGGCTCAGTCCTCGGACCGCTCCTCTGGGACATGGCCTACGACCGGGTGTTGCGTGGCGCGCTCCCTGTGGGGTTGCGCGTTCTCTGCTATGCAGACGACACCCTTGTCGTGGCCAGCGGAGGGAGTTACGGAGAGGTGCAGCGATTGGCGACCGCTGGCACCTCTTTGGTGGTAAGGCGGATCAGGGCCCTGGGACTTAGGGTGTCTCTCGATAAGACTGATGCCCTATTGTTCCACGGCCCTAGGAATGGTCCCCCCCCCGGCGCAGCTCTCATGGTCGAGGGAGTGCGGGTCCCGTTGGCTTCCAGGATGAGGTATCTTGGTCTCGTCCTGGATGGCCGATGGAAATTCGAGGCCCACTTCGGGGATCTCGAGGGCAGGCTCGTTGGCGCGGCGGGGGCGCTTGCGCGGCTGCTTCCCAATCTTGGTGGTCCCAGACAGGGGACCCGGCGGCTGTACTGCGGCATCGTTCGCAGTATAGCACTTTATGGGGCCCCTGTTTGGGATGATAGCTTGGGGGCGCGCAATCGCGCCCAGCTGCGGAAGCCGCAGAGGGTGTTGGCGGTCAGGGCTGCTCGATGCTACCGGACCGTCTCATTCGAGGCGGCTTGTCTGCTCGCGGGTACGCCCCCATGGGAGTTGGAGGCGGGGGCCCTCGGTGCCCTGTATCGCCTGAAAGTCGAGACCAGGGCGAGCGGGGATCGATGGCCCGAGCTGGCCGGGCCCGCCAGAAGGCAGGCCAGAGAGGTCGTCTTGGAGAGGTGGGCCGATGACCTGGCCTCGCCAAGGGCGGGGTTGAGGACGGTGGAGGCGATTCGCCCATTCCTGAGGGAATGGGTGAATCGTCCAGGAGGAGCCGTGTCCTTTAGAATGGCGCAGGTGCTGTCCGGACACGGTTGTTTCGGACGGTATCTGCACGTGGTGGCAAAACGGGAGATCCTCCCAATTTGTCACCACTGTGGTGCCCTGGAGGATACGGCGGAGCACACCTTGGCCGATTGTGTCACCTGGTCCAGGCAACGCCAGGACCTGGTTTCGGTCATTGGGACGGACCTCTCGCTGCCGGGTATTGTCGCAGCAATGCTCGGTAGCCAGGAGGCATGGCGAGCGGTGGCCTTCTTTTGTGAGCACGATATGCTGCAGAAGGAGGCCGCCGAACGTCAGCGGGAGGCCCTCGGCGATGGCCGAAGAGGTGTCGCTCGGAGCGGACGGCGGGGGCGCTCGAGGGCCAGACGCAGGCCCCGAGTTGCCCCGTCGCATCCGTGATGAGCCCTTATGCGGACGTATTCGCCTGCGCTCCCCGGGTTGAATGCCCAGTGCGACCCCCGGGGATCGCAATGTGGTGCAGGGCGCCACTCACTCAGGTGTGGGTGTCGCTCGGTGCCACAGGCGGTATGGAGGGCTCGGAAGAAGTTTTAGTGGGTCGGTAGCTCCCCTCTGATTAGCAGAGGGACTAAGAGTTTACCAGCCCCACAGTCCCCGCGTAAGCGACTGCATACGCCCGCGGGGCTGCATTCGTGCATTTTTACCTCCCTTATAAAAAAAAAAAAAAAAAAAAAAAGGTTAGGTTAGGTTAGGTTAGGTTCCCCCCCCACCGCGGACGAACTTACCCGTGGCTCCCTAGGCTTGTCGTGCCGGGGGGGGGCTCAGTACCTGGAGCGACCGTTGTATTACCGTCGCGAAGGGGAAGCGAATAAGGGATTGGCCGGCCTCCACTTTGGACGCCGGTCTGTATACAGGGCATCAGCGCCCAGCGGATGACCATTCCCGCTCGTCCTTGCCAGCTGGAGCGATCGCTGATCGTGAAAGTTAAGTAAGGCTTTATGGAGATGGCCCTGTTGGGCATCATTTACAAGGAGTCGGCCTTTAGAGCCCACAGTTTATGGGTGGTGTGACGGTTGTCATCACCGTATACAGCGCGGCGGGCCGGGAATGGCGTATGAGAAATGCGCCTCCGGTTAGGGAGTTTTGCATCCCCCGTTGTCGCAACGAGTGGAGTTGGCCTAATACATGGCCCACAGGGTGAGTGATCCAGTGCGGTAGAGCGCTGAAGATCGAGTTAGTCGGCTTAACACATGGCCCACAACACGGTAGTGCACAGTGTGCGTGAGTGCTTAGTGCAGCGCAGTGCAGTGAGGAGAACCCTGCGGACTTGGAGTCTGCAGTGGACTGGACTACGCTGGACAAGGACAAGGGCGAGGATCACTGGAGTTTTTCTGGTAAGTCTTTTATATTTTTGTAAATATATTTGGAGACCCGTGTAAATATTATACACTTTATTATGAAGGTGAGGGTTCTTTACACCCATGTACATATATTTTCAATGTGTTGCGGAGAGGGTTCTTTACACCCATGTACATATCTGCGGTCCCCAGGGCTTGTCGAATCGTCGTATGTTATTCGACGGTCGCGAACTGGGAGGGTGGGCTGCTGCCACCTTAAAAAAAGAGCGCTGCCGGGATTATTGAAGGGGCGATCGGCGTCGCTGCGGAAGTAATCACCGGCAAATCAGAAGAAAGGTTTCTTACTCACAAGGAGCCTAGGTGCGTTGTTTACGCTTAGAAGTCACCCTTTTGGGTTTGTAGAAGATAGGCTGCAGTGTTGCTGCTGAAAATGCGCGGTGGGCCCCGGTGGCGATGTGCTGCCGGTGGTTAGGGGTTCTGACCCCCCATCGGGCGACCTGTTAGCCGCATCTCCCGTGCTGTCACGTTTAGCATGGAGCTGCGGTCCAGGGGGCTTGCCTTAAGAGGCCGGCTCAAGTGGAAGGACACCACAGAAAAAACCCGGAAAGAGTGTTGGCTGGGGCGCCCGATCGGGCCTCGCGTGGCCAGCACTCGCCCGCATCTGCGGGTGCCAGGAACGCTTCCTGGCCGTTAGCGGCCAACCCGCGGGTACCTCCCGCCCCCGCGGCGTACAAGGGTTACCCGGGTGTGGGGCTCCACCCGGGCGGACTACTTTTTCCCTAATTATCGAGTGAACCCTGCCGCCAGCGATGTCCCTGAAGGATGTCTGGGTGAAGGCGGCAACGACCCATGCATGATGACGGATAAAATAGGAAAAAACAATAAAACTTATATATTAAATGAGAACGGAAAGGAGTTGCGAGTTGTTGTGACGCGAACGCCGACGCCCACAACCTCGCGTAGAGAGGAGGCGGTTGATAAGAACCGCGGTTTGGATAGCGGAGATGAGTCTGACCGGTCGATGTATAGTGCGTCGTCTGGCCATTCGGGCTGTGCTGGAGTCTCCCCAGCGTCCAAGTTTTGGAAAGCGCGTAAGAGGGCGCGCCTTTCTGAGTCAGAAGAGGGCAGCTCGACCGATACACCTGCGTCGGTCGCTGCTGCCGGTAAACGCAAGCCGGGACGCCCACCCACTACTGGGGAATACATGGGCCTAGCGGCTGCGAAGCGTGAATACCTCAGGACAGAGAAGGAATTTGAAAGGGCGCGCGCGGAGGCTGAACTGGAGAAGGAGATGGCCAACGCACGGAAAACAAGAAACACCCTTCCACGGGGTATAGAAGAAGTTTCCCTCGATGATGGTGACGACCACTCCGTTGTTATACAGAAACGAGTGGAAGAAAGCCTTAATATGGTAATGAAGGTCGCGACGAAGTCCTCGTCCCTAAAGGGGACTTTCGTCCGCGACCTTAAGGATGCCGTACACTCATTACAGATGGACTTCCGCAGGATCCTTGCCCGTTCCATAAACGATGAAACAAGGGCACTGCGCGACGATAACAAACGACTGAGGGCCCAACTAGAGGCCATACAAAATGACATGGTGGAAATGAGGAAGTCTATGGCAAACGGACCGACTTACAAGCCAGGAGACCTGGCCGAACTTGAAGCCCGGCTGATTAAGAATGTCGGGGAAAGAATTAACGCCCGCATCGAGGGTCTGGAGTCCCGGCTCAATCCTGAGCCCGTACTCCGTCCCCCGCTGGCGGCGGATAAAAGGAAAGAAAAGCAAATAAGCAGAAAAAATGACCCAACTGGTGCTTCGAAAACCATGGACGACGCGATGCTCCCGGCGACTGCTCCCGCGGTCCCCGCGAAGCGAAGCCCCGCCGTCTCGAACGCCAGTGTCCCAGAGAAAGTGAAGAAAACAAAAAAGAAGAAGAACAAAAAGAACTCGAACGAGGCACCGGTGGTGCCAGAAAGATCCATGGCCAGCACCTCTGCGTCAGCCAGGGCCCACTCCACCGCCGCCAGCGCTAACTCGACACAGAAAGATGCATACAGATTGCCTAACCCGGACGTTTTGGAGGACGGATGGCAAAAAGTTGGAAGGAATGGTAAGACCCAGCTTCTATCTACCACCAAAATTGAAGGCTCCTCGTTCTGCTGCGGTTGTTCTCACTATCTCCAAAGATGGTGGGAGCCTCTCGTATGCAGAGGCGATCAGAAGGGCGAAGGCGCAGATCAACCTCCAAGAGATAGGCGTCGATGGTCTTCGGTTCCGGCGCGCGATCACGGGGGCTGCGATTCTCCAGATCCCTGGGTCCCTGGCGACGAGCGGCCCTAAAGCGGACGCTTTAGCAGCCAAGCTGAAGGCTATCTATACAGAAGAGGAAGTGAAGGTTGCAAGACCAGTGAAAATGGCGGACATCAAAGTCTTCGGTCTTGATGACTCTGTCACAAAAGATGAGATAAGAGCAGCCATAGCCACAAAGACGGGTTGTCCGGCTGACCAAATTAAAGTCGGGGAACCCCGTGCCGATAGAGTAGGCCTCTTTACAGCCTGGGCACGGGTTCCCGTAAACGCTGCAAAGGCCCTCCAACAAGGTCGGCTCCTAATAGGATGGATGTCGGCCAAGGTTCTTGTGTCGATTCCAAAGGACCTGCAGTGCTACCGTTGTCGTCGCACGGGACACGTAGCGAGCAGATGTCCTGAAGAAGTTGATAGGAGCGGCCTCTGCCGAAAGTGCGGTTCTGTAGAGCACAGAGCGGCCGAGTGCTCCTCGGTGCCTCACTGCCCTGTCTGCGCAGAGCAAAAGAGGAAGGCTGACCACAGCCTGGGTAGCCTGCGCTGTATGGCGCCCAAGGTTAGGGTGACACGAAGGCAAGCAGTCCAGAAGACCCGCCAAGCGCCTACAAAGGAGGGCGAAGCTATGGAGACTTCAGGGATCGTGGGACAGTAATGGATCACGCCCTGAAAGTCCTCCAAGCCAACGTCAACCACTGCGCTGGAGCCCAGGACCTTTTAGTCCAATCTCTGGCACAGTGGCATATCAACGTCGCGGTCATATCGGAGCCTTACCGAATATCAGACAGGAGTGACTGGGTAGGAGACAGCACTAATTCCGTCGCCATCGTCACTAACACCTGTGACACCCCAGTCACTTCCTCAATATCCAAGAATGGCTGCGTCGGTATCAGAATAGGCGCTATTTGTATTGTTGGTGTATATTTCTCGCCAAACCGCACCCTGGCGGAGTTCGAGGAGTTCCTGAACGAGGTTGATGTTGTCATCCGCTGGAGCAGGCCTTTCGGCCTGATTGTTGCGGGCGACTTCAATGCCAAGTCGCGGGCGTGGGGTTCATCAGTCACGGACCCTCGCGGCGTTGCGTTGCTGGAATGGGCAGCGGCACACGACCTGTCGCCGTTAAACCGGGGTTCCGAGTTCACGTGTGTGCGCATGGGCGGAGGTTCTGTGATAGACATCACGTTCGCGGAATCCTCTGTCGCGCCGCGTGTTCAAGGCTGGGAGGTACTGACCGAGGTCGAGACCCTGTCAGATCACCGCTACATTCGGTTTCAGGTCCTCCCCTCGGCAGATGCTCGGTCCGGCCAGTCCCCGGTTCATCGAACTCCGCCGGAGATCGGCCCCAAATGGGCCCTTAAGTCCCTTGTGCAGGAGGAGTTAGAGATTGCTGCGATAGTGGCGGCTTGGTCACGGCCAAGTCTCGCAAATAGCGAGGACCAGGCGACTTGGCTGGGCAAGACGCTTGGGCAGTTGTCCGACTGCTCCATGCGCCGATCCAGGGCCATGAATAACAACAGAAGTGTGCATTGGTGGAATGACGCCCTGGCGCAGCTGCGTGGTGACTGCGTCAGAGCAAGAAGGCGATACAGTCACTACCGCAGAAGGGCCAACATAAATATCGATCCAGCGGAAGAACAGCGTCTTTACACGCTGTTCAGAGAGGCGCAGACCCGCCTCAAAAAGGAAATCTCCTCTGCCAAGGAGAAGTCGTGGCGGGACTTTGTCGACACCTTAGAAGAGGACCCCTGGGGACGCCCGTACAAGCTCATCATGAGCAAACTACGGCCCCGAGGTCCTCCCCTCTCCACCACCCTGGACCCAAGTTTCTTGCGGTCTACGGTCTCGGTACTTTTTCCGCGAGTCCCGTCCACCGTACTGGACATTCCAGAGGTACCAGCAGCGACAGAGTCACCTTCTCGGCCTTTTACACCGGAGGTGACCATCTCGGAACTAGAGGGAGCACTGGCGAAACTGCGACGCAAGAAGGCGGCCCCTGGCCCAGATGGAACGCACGGAAGGGTGCTGTCGCTCGCGCTGCAGTACGGACTCGACCAGACATTCCTGGACCTGACGAGCAGATGTTTGGACGAGGGGAGCTTCCCCGATATATGGAAGACGGGCATGTTGGTACTTCTGCGGAAGCCTGGGAAGCCGGAAGACTCTCCGTCAGCCTACCGGCCCATCGTGCTGTTGAATGAGGCTGGCAAGTTATTCGAAAGAATGATTGCCGGTCGCATCAACGCGCACCTCACCACACAAGGACCGGACCTGGCTGATGCGCAGTACGGCTTTAGACGCCAGCGCTCGACAGTGGACGCCATAGCGCACTTGCGCAGAGTATCTGAGGAGACGACATGCCGGGGTGGGGTGGTAGTGGCTGTGTCTATCGATATAGCCAACGCCTTCAACACCCTGCCCTGGAGCACCATAATGGAGGGACTTGCATTACACAAGGTCCCGCAATACCTGAGAGCCGTTGTCGCGGACTATTTACGCGGAAGACGGATTTTGTTCCCAACACAGGAGGGCTGGTCCAGCCATGAAGTGTCGTGCGGGGTGCCACAGGGGTCGGTCCTTGGGCCGCTCCTGTGGAATCTCGGCTACGATACGGTGCTACGGTCGGCGTTATTGAGGGGTGTCCTGCTTTTGGGGTACGCCGACGACACGCTGATCGTGGCATCCGGGTCAGATCTGCGAGAAGCTAAAATTAGAGCAACGGCTTCGGTCGCTCAGCTTGTAGCAAAAATTAGGAAATTAGGTTTAAGTGTCGCTCTAGACAAATGCGAGGCCATCGCATTTCTACCTAAAGGCCGTGCACCCAGAGGATCTGTCATCACGGTTGGAGGAGCAAGGATTGAAATAGGCGCAACAATGAAATACTTGGGGCTGACGCTGGACTCTAAGTGGTCCTTTACACCACACTGTACAGCGTTAGTCCCAAAACTAGACGCCACCGCTGCGGCCCTAGCGAGGGTAATGCCCAATATCGGCGGGCCCAGCGAGAGTAGACGCCGTCTTTTCGCGGGTGTCTTGAAGAGTAAGGCCCTCTACGGATGCCCGATCTGGGCAGAGGAGGCGAACGGGATCAGTGCAAATAGGGCGATCCTGAGAAGAGCCCAGCGAAAGATCGCAATCAGAACGGCTCGAGCTTACAGGACGGTTTCTTTTGATGCCGCCTGCGCGCTCACTAGACTGCTACCCTGGCGGCATGCTGCAAGGGCTCTCTCGAGCGTCTACTGGAAGAGAACTAGGGCCAGAACATCAGGCTCTGAGCCTGAACCAGACGTAGTAAGGTCGTGGAGGTCGGAAGCGGAAGATTCCGCACTCGAAAATTGGGCTGTAGAGATAGGGGGAGGCCAGGGCTGGGCGTTGGACGCTTGACGCTTTGGGCCCTCATTTGCAGGAGTGGACGAGGAGGAGGAGCGGACACCTCTCCTACTGGTTAGTGCAGATACTTTCGGGGCACGGTTGTTTCGGGAGGTATCTGTGCAACACGGCCGGCAGGGAGGAGACCACGTCCTGCCACCATTGTGGTTCGGCCAATGACGACGCTCGCCACACCCTCTTCGAGTGGAGAGGAGCTCTTTATACGATGTCGTTGGTCGGATTCAAGACTTGAGGGGAATGGTCGAGCAGATGCTCCAAAACGAAGAGAAATGGCAGGCTGTTGTCACCTTCGCATCTCAAGTAATGAGCAAGAAGGAGGAGGCGGAACGGAAACGCGAGATGGATCCGTGTTCCGCCCCCGCGAGGCAACGCAGACGGAGAAGACGACGCTTTCAAGCGTCGACACTGGGATAGGGAATAGGGTCTATTTACTTATTTATTATTATTTACTTTTTGTTAGCAGGCATGGGCACTATTGTGCCCTGTCTTGCGCTCAGTTGTTTTTATACACCTGTTGTAATTTTTCTTTTGTTTATTCATTGTTTAAACGAAATTGATGGCTATGTCGTCGCGCAATAGCGCCGGGGTGCTTTCCCTTCTCGGGGGTACCCCAAAAACGAAGTGCTGCGCGCCGAGGTAGGGTGCTAAGCAGCAGCCGCAGCGACATCCCGGGTAATGTAAATCGATACCGGGTCGCCGCTGATGCGGTTATTCTGGGCATCGGTGGTTATTTTAGTGGATAGTGGCCTCTTTGCGCTACAGCATTGAACTGCGCTAGGGGCTGAACTCCACACTCTCCCGCGCCTTGCACGCCCGCGCGGGGGGTTAGCTGGATAAAGAATCAGTTTTTTCCACCGTTAAAAAAAAAAAAAAAAAAAAAAAAAAAAAAAAAAGGTTAGGTTAGGTTAGGTTAGGTTAGGTTAGGTTCCCCCCCCCCCCCCCCCACCGCGCACGAACTTACCCGCGGCTCCCTAGGCTTGTCGTGCCGGGGGGGGGGCTCAGTACCTGGAGCGACCGTTGTATTACCGTCGCGAAGGGGAAGCGAATAAGGGATTGGCCGGCCTCCACTTTGGACGCCGGTCTGTATACAGGGCATCTGCGCCCAGCGGATGACCATTCCCGCACGTCCCCTGCCAGCTGGAGCGATCGTTGATCGCGAAGGTGTGGCAAGGGACATAGGAGATCGCCCTACTGGGCAGCGTCGTGGGGCCGCGGTGGCGAAGAGTCACTGTCGGTCAGAGATCTTAGTTAGATCCGGGATAGACTGTTACTCGGTGCAGTTGTCGTGGACATGTCTCGCGGACTGCGCCCTGCCAGGGAGCTTGCCTTTACCGGCCGGCTTGAGTGGAAGGAAAACCACAATAAAAAACCCTGAATGTGCACGCGCTGAGACGCCCTTACGGGCCTTGCGTGGCGCTGCACCCCTTCTCTCTTTTTCAGGGTGAGCAGGTTGCTCGAACAGTACTTCGAGTGTCTAGCGGCCAACCCTTGGATACCTCCCGACCTCCAAGTGGTAACAGGGTTACTCGGGTGCAGGGGTCTCCGCCCGGGTGGACTTTTATTTCCCCCATGAACCAACCTCATATGGAAAATTTTATTGAAAAAAACAAAAACGACGAAAAGGAAGGAGACATTACGGAGGAGAGCAGGAGGACGAAAACGAAGGACCTGCGGATCGTATTAAATCGGATTCCGACGCCGATACCGTCCGCAGCGGAGGAGAGCGTAGACCAGACCGACTCGGACGCTGGATCGATGGTCAGCGCAACATCGAACAGTCGAGTGGGATCACCGCAACGGGACTTTGCCGGTCGAATGTGGAGCTCAAGAGGAGCAAAGAAGAGAGGAAGGGATGAAAGCGAGGGTAGCTCGACAGATACCCCCCCTCTCCCGCGAACGGAAAAAGAAAGGGCGAGGCAAGCCATCGACAACGGGCGATGGCCTCGCAGTAACTAAAGAAGCCTACCTTAAGGCTAAGGAGGCTCAACTGAGAAGAAGAAGCGCTGAAGCTGAATTGATGGACCCAGCCGCAGAAGCCCAACAGACGAGCCCGGCTCCATCCTACAAGGAGACAGACGATTTTCTGAGCGGTCAACTGGGACTCAGCTCGGACTCGTCAGAAAATGTCCTCAGGCGCATCGAGGCGAGCCTGGGGATTGTGACGGAGGTGGCGTCGAAATCCAAGAACCTCAAGGGTCCCTTCATCCGTGCGTTGAAGGATGCCGTACAGGAGCTTAGGAAAGACACCATAGAGCTCGCCCAAAAAACAACATCGGACGAGACGCGAGCGCTGCGAAAAGACAACCATCGTCTTCAAATCCAAGTAGACCTTCTGCAAAAGCAGATGGATACTCTGAGAAATCAAATGCCGACGCCGAAATCGGCATCAAAGGAGACGCGTATTCCGGACCTGGAAGAGATGGAGGCCCGCATATACCGCAATATTGGAGAGAGAATCAATGCGAGGATCGAGGATTTGGAGCCCCGTCTCAATCCTGAGAAACGCCTCCGACCCCCGCTCGCAGCAGATTCTAGAACTCAGGTCGTGGAAACGTCGATTTCGGCGCTCCCTTTGACAAAGAAGAACCAAAAGAAGAAAAAGAGCCCCAAGGCAAAGAAGATTCAGCCAGCGCAAGGATACGAAAGTGTGCCCATCGACACACCGTCTACCACTGCTGCTGCGACACGCCCGCCTAATCCGGACGCAGAGGAAAGCGCCTGGATCAAAGTGGGCAAGAGAGGGAAGGCTGTCCAACGA
The DNA here is from genome assembly GCA_963693355.1 of Pontia daplidice. Classification (NCBI taxonomy): domain Eukaryota; kingdom Metazoa; phylum Arthropoda; class Insecta; order Lepidoptera; family Pieridae; genus Pontia; species Pontia daplidice. Next base: position 636,099 of record CAVNZL010000077.1, read on the forward strand.
AGGGAGGACGGCAAGAATAAGGCCCCCGCGGTAATATCCAGAACGCGCAAAGGCGTAAAAAAGAAGAAAGAGCGAGCATCACAAAAAGAACAGCCAAAGCTCCGAGCCCCGCGTTCGGCAGCCGTGAGCATCACGCTCTCAAAGGAGGCTCAAGATAGAGGGTTAACCTACGCCGGGGTAATGAAGGAGGCACGCTCAAAGATTGACCTGAACGGCCTGGGCCTCGAAGCGGTGACGTTCCGTCGAGGAATTACCGGTTCTGCCATACTTCAGATTCCCGGAACGGGAAGGGATGGCATAGCGGACACCCTAGCGGCGAAATTGATAGAGGCGCTACCCATGGAGGGTATTAAAATCGCCAGACCACACAAAATGACGAGCGTCCGAATCTCTGGTCTGGATGACTCAATCACGGCTGAGGAGATCCGGACTGCGGTTTCCACAAAGGGAGAGTGCCCCGGAGACCAAATTCGGGTGAGCGGGGTGCACCCAGAGAGAGGCGGGCTCTTTGCGGCGTGGATCACATGTCCGATGGCGGTCGCCAAGAAAATTGCAGAAGGCAGATTCCTGGTAGGATGGGTGGTGGCAAAAGTCACTTTACAGAAACCCAGAGCACTGCGTTGCTACAGGTGCCTTGAAGCAGGACATGTGGCAAACCGCTGTCCCGTGGAAGAGGATAGAAGTGCGCAGTGCCACAGATGCGGATCACCTGGTCACAAAGTGGCTGAATGCACGGCTAGAGCCCACTGCAACATCTGTGCGTCAGCTGGAAGGTCGGCGCAGCATCGTTTGGGCGGTCCTTCGTGCTCGGCTCCCAAAAGAAGGGTGCCAAGAAGAGGACAAACTAAGAAAGTACCCCCTCCCCAGCCGAGCGGGGATATGATGGAGACAGAAGCGATCGCCACTAAGTGATATGCTGCCTATACTACAGGCAAACCTTAACCACTGCGCCCGAGCTCAAGATCTGCTCGTTCAGAGTATGGCGCAGTGGGCGATCGATATAGGAATCGTGTCTGAACCTTACCTGGTGCCAGAGAATGATAAATGGTATGGCGACGAACGGCAGCTGGCTGCCATAGTAGTTCCGGCGGGCTCCTCCAGGGTGACGGATTCGCGTCGTGGAAACGGATGGGTGGCGGTGAAGTTAACCGAGTTTGCTATCATCTCGGTATACTCCCCACCGAGTCGACCTATTGTGGAGTTTGAGGATCTTCTGTCCGAGCTCAGGAGTGTGCTGAGTTGGTGTGCCCCACTTGAAGTCTTGGTTGCCGGGGACTTCAATGCGAAATCCACGGTGTGGGGTTCCCCAACAACGAACGGAAGAGGCGAAGCTATCATAGAGTGGATGGCGGAGACCAACACAGTTATCTGTAATTTGGGATCGGTACACACATGTGTTAGAGGCTGGGGAGGATCCGTGGTGGACGTAACGTTCGCAACCCCTTGCCTCGCGCGTCGAGTGCAAGACTGGAGAGTTATAACGGGCGTGGAGACGCTCTCGGACCATCGCTACATTAGATACAGCGTCCTACCACAATCGCCGGTACCTCCCGTACGGGAGAGAATTCAACGAGAAGCCGGCCCTAGATGGTCACTCAAATCCTTGGATGTAGAGGCGTTGGAGGTGGCAGTGGAAGTCAGCTCCTGGTGCTCTCGCATCGAGGGCTCGACGGTCGAGACAGAAGCGGCGTGGTTTGAGACGACCTTGAAAGGAATCTGCGACGCCTCCATGTGTAGATCGCGGAGCCTGCCGGCCAAGAAGAATATGCATTGGTGGAGTGCAGAACTGACCAGACTCCGGAAAGCATGCATAACGGCGCGAAGACGTCTACGGAGACTCAGGAGGTTGCAAGGTGCAATGCGTGGAGGAGAAGAGGAGCTGCGACTCCGCGCAGATTTACAACAACAAAAAAGAGCGCTCAGAATTGGGATCATCGAGTCGAAAGAGCGAGCGTGGGAGGAGTTTCTGGCCACTCTGGAACTAGATCCCTGGGGGAGACCCTACAAGATGGTGATGGCTAAATTACGCCCATGGGCCCCCCCGATAACGGAGCAGCTACAAACACCTCTGCTAGAGTCTGTCGTGACGTCTCTTTTCCCAACGGCAACTGCGGAAATGGCGCCACCGCTAGACTCCTTAGGCGACGAACAAGCACAATCTGAGGTATCAGAAGCCGAGATAACGGCTGCAGTCCAGAAGATGACGAGCAAAAGGACTGCTCCTGGCCCGGACGGTGTACACGGTCGGGTCCTCGCGCTCTCTTTACGGCACGGATTGATGGAGAGGTTCCGGTCCTTTCTTTCATCCTGCTTGATAACTGGAATCTTCCCAAATAACTGGAAGAGCGGACGGCTCGTTCTCATAAGGAAGGCTGGAAAACCGGCCGATTCACCCTCGGGATACCGGCCAATAGTTCTACTCTGCGAGATGGGCAAGATTCTGGAACGAGTTATCTCCGAACGCATCGGGCGTCACCTAACATCAGACGGACCCGATCTGTCGGACTGTCAGTTCGGCTTTCGGCACAGAAGGTCTACCATAGACGCCATTGCTCGTCTAAGAGAAATAACAGAAGAAGCGGTAGCCCAAGGCGGTGTCGCTATAGCGGTATCGCTCGACATCGCGAACGCTTTCAACACCCTACCGTGGGAGGCCATCTTGAACGGGCTCAGGTACCACGGAGTGCCCACTTACCTGACGACAATAGTATGCGATTATCTGAGGAACAGGGAAATCACATACCCGAGTCGAAACGGATGGAGAAGACACCAAGTGCGGTGCGGTGTTCCACAGGGATCGGTCCTGGGCCCGCTCTTGTGGAACATCGGATACGACAAGGTCTTGAGGGGGGCGTTGATCCGTGGTGTGCAGGTTCTGTGCTACGCGGACGATACCCTCGTCGTCGCCGTCGGAGATACGTATCGAGATGCCTCCCTTCGGGCGACTGCGGGTGTCGCGCAGGTCGTCACACGCATACGGAATCTAGGATTACGGGTCGCCCTAGAAAAATCAGAAGCCATCGCCTTTACAGGCCGTCGCAGATTGCAGCCTCCAGACGCGCAAATCGTCGTCGGAGGCGTGCCCATAACAATAGCAAAGAAGCTGAAATACCTCGGTCTCACGTTGGACCCGAAATGGTCCTTCAAGGAACATTTTAAGGAGTTAAGACCGAAGATCGAGACGACAGCCAGAGCTCTAAGCCGCATCATGCCCAACATTGGAGGGCCGCGCGACTCGTGCAGGAAGCTATTTGCCGGCGTCGTCAGGGCTCAAGCCCTTTACGGATGCCCAATTTGGGCCAATGCGACAGGTCTCAATCAAAAGAACCGGACACTTTTGAGACAGACGCAGCGGATCGTCTCGTTGAGGATTGCTCGGGCGTACCGGACCGTATCTTTTGACGCAGTTTGCGTGATCGCGGGCACGTGCCCGTGGTATCATGATGCGGTCGCGCTTGCCGAAATTTACTGGCACAGGGATCGCTGCAGGAGAAGCGGCGAAGAATCAACCCCTGAGGCCATGGAAGAGTGGCGGACTGAGTCCAGCGACGCAGCCCTTCACCGGTGGCTCCAAGATCTGACAAATGCGAGTTCGGGTTCATGGACCCTTGAGGCCATACGGCCTGTACTCAAGGATTGGCTAGACAGGCGATGGGGGACGCTGACATTCCACCTAGTCCAGCTGCTGACCGGCCATGGCTGCTTTGGCTACTATTTGAGCCGCGTAGCCCAGCGAGAAGCAACCCCCTCCTGCCATCACTGCGGTTGTTTAAACGACACCGCTCTCCACACATTGAGAGACTGTCCAGCCTGGGCCTCCGAAAGGAGCACCCTTCGCTCAGCCATCACAACGCCGGATCTGACGCTTCCCAATGTGGTGATCGCCATGGTTGGGAATAGAAGAGCCTGGGAGGCGGTCGTCGCATTTGCCGAGGCCGTTCTCCAGAAGAAAGAAAACGCAGAGCGGGCCCGGGAAATAGATCCCGCAGCGCCGCCCTCAAGAAGAAGACGTCCTGGGCGCCGCCGCCGCGAATATCTCCGGCGCGCATAGCCCAATTAGGACAGAATGCTGGTTTGTTTTTTACTTGCTGTTTGTGGCTACCTGCTTCGCACTGCTTTCTGCTTATTATTGCTTTTGCTTATTTCTTTATGTTGCTCTCTTTGCGTTGCTTTTATATTTGTTGCTTTTTTGTTGCTCTTAATGCCTTTGTTTTTTGCTTTTCTGTGTGATGTTTTTCTGCTTTTTGTTGCTTTTGCTTATTTTGCTAGCTTGACTGCTGTTACCCGTCCCCTGTGAGCTGGAGCGATCGCATGATCGTGAAGGTGAAGCAAGGGACCTAGAAGAGCTGCTCCTGACCGACTCGAAAGAGAAGTGAAGGACGCGGTAGCCGTCTAAGACGGCCAAGGAGAACCGTGCGTCTCACGATGCACGGCATGCGCGGACCGGGAAGTGGGTTATGGCCTAACGGCTGATACCACGACTCGGTCCAATGACGCGCTGAGAAGGGGTCCTGGTGGTTTTAGTGGGTATTGGCCGAACGCCTGTAGGCGAGTCCCACACTCCCCGCGCTAATTCTCCGAATGCCCCGGCGCGGGGGCCCGTAAATGGGTTTCCCCAGGAAAAAAAAAAAAAAAAAAAAGGTTCCCCCCCCCGCGGAAGAGTTTACCCGCGGCTCCCTAGGCTTGTCGTGCCGGGGGGGGCTCAGTACCTGAAACGATCGCTGTATGGGCAGCTATCGCGAAGGGGAAGCGAATAAGGGAGCGGCCGGCCTCCACTTTGGACGCCGGTCTAGGTATAAGCATCAGCGCTCAGCGGATGATCATTCCCGCACGTCCCTTGCCAGCTGGAGCGATCGTTGATCGCGAAGGTGAAGCAAGGGACACCGGAGGAGCTGCTCCTGACCGTCTCACTGAGACGCGAAGGACGCAGCAGCCGTCTCTGACGGTATAGGAGGACCGCGCGTCAACCGACGTGCGGTAGGCGCGGACCGGGAGTGCCCTGCAACCCGGTCAATCACGCGCCTTAGGTGGAGCCTGCCGGTAAAGTGAGTCCACGGTTATCGCACGGCGATAGAGACTTCACTCCCCCGCGCTACCTCTGCGCGCCCACGCACGGGGGCCCGCGCTGAGATGGGGTCCTGGTGGTTTTAGTGGGTATCGGCCGAACGCCTTTAGGTCGAGTCCCACACTCCCCGCGCTATTCTCCGAATGCCCCGGCGCGGGGGCCCGTAAGCGGGTTTCCCCAGGTAAAAAAAAAAAAAAAAAAAAAAAGGTTAGGTTAGGTTTTTTTTTTTTTTTTTTTTTTTTTTTTTTTTTTTTTTTTTTTTGTTCACCTAATAGGCCTACCTCCCCCGGCTTTGTCACCGGGGCCGTGGAACTAAGCTAAGCATACTTCTTTTCTTTCATCCATCCTCAGAATGAGTTGACACACAACTTTATTTTTTATTAGGATTTACACAGATTTTCTTATACTACTTATTTCTACAGTCACAATTATCACAGATATATACATACAGCTTCAGTTCTTAGCACCTTGTTTTGCGAGGCTTGGCCCGCGACGCGGGCGGTTTTCACTTCTCCGTGAGTATTCTTATAATACTCATTGGCAAGTGGGCGCCGGCCGCCTCGCGGTCCCCGCCCCGCTTTTACTTTCATTGAATACCGATGCTCTCTTTATTATTTTCATGCAAAACTCCTCCAGATGCGCTCTGTCACAGGCCAGCATGCCGGACAGTCCTTCAAGACTGAGCGACATGCCGGTAATCTGTTCCAGGTCGCACCTGGAGGAGGCAAACACGGGACATTCAACTAAGAGATGTTGGATGGTTTGCTCCACCCCGCTCTCGCATTCACAGTCGGGCTGCTCTTTCAGCCTGAAACGGCACAGGTACTCAGCAAAAGGCCCATGTCCTGTGAGGACCTGTGCCATCCCAGGACTGAATCTTCGGTCTCGAATCATCTTGTACGCATCTGTAACATTTGGCAGAAACAGCTTGGTTGTTCCTGCTGTGACTCCTTCCTTGTACCTTTGTTCCCATTCCTCTATTGTCTTCTTCCTTACTTCTTTCCTTATGTGCGATAACGGGTACTCGACGTGGACCGCTTTGACCTTGGAGGTCTCCGCCGCGGCCCTCGCGAGTTCGTCCGCCCTCTCGTTTCCCTCCGTGCCGAAAAAAAAAAAAAAAAAAAAAGGTTAGGTTAGGTTTTTTTTTTTTTTTTTTTTTTTTTTTTTTTTTGTTCACCTAATAGGCCTACCTCCCCCGGCTTTGTCACCGGGGCCGTGGAACTAAGCTAAGCATACTTCTTTTCTTTCATCCATCCTCAGAATGAGTTGACACACAACTTTATTTTTTATTAGGATTTACACAGATTTTCTTATACTACTTATTTCTACAGTCACAATTATCACAGATATATACATACAGCTTCAGTTCTTAGCACCTTGTTTTGCGAGGCTTGGCCCGCGACGCGGGCGGTTTTCACTTCTCCGTGAGTATTCTTATAATACTCATTGGCAAGTGGGCGCCGGCCGCCTCGCGGTCCCCGCCCCGCTTTTACTTTCATTGAATACCGATGCTCTCTTTATTATTTTCATGCAAAACTCCTCCAGATGCGCTCTGTCACAGGCCAGCATGCCGGACAGTCCTTCAAGACTGAGCGACATGCCGGTAATCTGTTCCAGGTCGCACCTGGAGGAGGCAAACACGGGACATTCAACTAAGAGATGTTGGATGGTTTGCTCCACCCCGCTCTCGCATTCACAGTCGGGCTGCTCTTTCAGCCTGAAACGGCACAGGTACTCAGCAAAAGGCCCATGTCCTGTGAGGACCTGTGCCATCCCAGGACTGAATCTTCGGTCTCGAATCATCTTGTACGCATCTGTAACATTTGGCAGAAACAGCTTGGTTGTTCCTGCTGTGACTCCTTCCTTGTACCTTTGTTCCCATTCCTCTATTGTCTTCTTCCTTACTTCTTTCCTTATGTGCGATAACGGGTACTCGACGTGGACCGCTTTGACCTTGGAGGTCTCCGCCGCGGCCCTCGCGAGTTCGTCCGCCCTCTCGTTTCCCTCCGTGCCGACGTGCGCCTTCACCCAGTGGAGTTTTATGTTTTGGCCCTTTTTCCGGCTCTCCACCAGGTGTCTGCGGATCTCGACAACGCGAGGGTTTCGAGAGCGTCCCCCCGCGATGGCCTCGAGCGAGGACCTCGAGTCGCTGCAGATATTCACGTCAGTACCCGTCATCGCCGCCTCCCTGACTGCACCTTCGAGCGCCGCCAGCTCTGCCTGATACACGGTGCAGTAAGGGGCCATCTTAATCTTCCTCCACTTTATCTCTCTTCCTCTTTCCCATTTCGTCCACGCTGCACCTGTTCCTTTCTCTGTCTTGCTCCCGTCCGTGTATATTGCCGTCGTGTCCTCATTTTGTATAGGGCCAGGGTCCGTTGCGATGGCGAAGCTTAATTCCGGTATTTCCGCGGGATGGGGTTGTTGTAACGCAGGCACGGGTCGCTCAATCCGGTCTCCCTCGCGTATGAACGGTGATGACCCCCTCCTGGCCTCAAACATCGCGGCGGTCTCTGCCACCCTGAGGTCGAGGGGCAGTATCCCCGCCAGTAGCGTCGCGGAATTTAGCGAAGCCGTCCTGTACGTTTTTGCTATTTTTTGTGCAAAGGCCCTCTGCACCGTCTCCAGTTTCTTTCGCGTACACACTTTCTTTACTGTCGGTGCCCAGGCTGCCGACGCGTATGTCACTATCGGCTCTATGACGGCTTGGTATACCTGGTGTACCATGTCTCCCGTCATGCCCCATTCCAGCTTCGCCATTCTTGCCACTTTTTTGTGTATGTCCGCCGCTTTCCTTGTGACATTATGCACGTGCTGGTTAAACGTTAAGCCCTCGTCGATCGTCAGTCCCAATAATTTTATCTCTTTTCCTATTTCAATGTCTTCTCCGTTCATTCTAATTTTTGGGGTATCGAATTTCAACCTTCGCGTCAGTACCATAGCTTTGGTTTTTTGTGGCGCGAAGTTGAGCTTGTTCTTGATACCCCACTTCCTCACATGCTCGAGGGCAACGTTTGCTCGGTTTCCGATGGAGTACGTGTCCGTTCCATTGAACATCAGCACCACATCGTCTGCGAAAGCCTGTGCATAAGTCCCATCTTCTTCTAGTTCGACCAGTAGTGGGTCGAGCAAGATGTTCCAGAAAGTGGGGCCGCTAATCGAGCCCTGGATGCATCCCTTTTCGGGTTTCCTCCCATGCTCTCTGTTTGCGTAGCGAACCACCACCTTCCTGCCTTTAAAGTAGTCTTCCACTACCAGCCTTAATTTCTTGGGACATTCCTTCTTTGCCAGTTGGTACTTGATCGCCGGCCACCATGCATTGTCGAAGGCCCCCTCGATATCCAGCGACACCATCAACACTACTTCCTTGTTTGTAATGTGGCTCCTCGCTTTGGTTAAGATATCGTAGAGGGCATCCTCCGTGCTTCTTCCTGGCATAAATCCATATTGTCTCCTGCTCATCCTGGGGAGTAGGCTGTGTCTTATTCTGTTTATTATCACCTTTTCGAAGATCTTCCCCATTACTGGCAGGAGACCAATAGGACGGTAGGATTTGGCAGCCGCGTAATCCTCCTTTCCTGGTTTCCTCAGTACCACAATCCTGGCTTCCTTCCATGGGTCAGGGAAGCATCCCACCTCGTAGCATTTGTTGAAGATGGCCAAGGTTACCTCTGGTTTCGCAGTGATGGCTGCGTAGCAGATATCCGCTGTGAGTCCGTCAGCTCCCGGGGCCTTCCTCGGGTTGAAACTTCGAGCGGTGCCGACGAGCTCCGCCATTGTAATTGGCACTTCATCGGCCCCGCTCCCGTGCAAGCTGTTGGCCATTTCCTCGACCGTTCTTCTAATTTTTCGATGGATGTCATCATCCATTTCGTGATTATCAGGCGGGAAGAATTTTTCCGCTAGCAGCTGCACCGATTGTTCGGAGTTCAACGAAATGTCCTTCTCTATAAGTGTGGTGTCCTCCCTGATCCCTTCCGCCTTTCTGATTATTTTATATGTCCTGTCCCATAAGCTTTCCCCTTCTTGTTTAGTGCAGAGTTTCTTCCACCCTTCCATTTGTGCCCTTTTGATTTCGTCTTCATATATCTTTTTTGCCTCCAGGTAGGCGACTACAACGCACTCTCTCCTTCTGGGAGCTGCGTAGGAGATCCTTTTCTTCCTCCTTGTCATTTCTTTCTTTAGGGCCTCTATTTCTTTGTTCCACCAGGGTGGGTTGTAGTTTTTTCTTTTTTGCTTGATCTTGGGGAATTGTTTTTCGGCGACTTTTATTATGGCCTGTATGTATTTATTTGTTATATTGTTGACCCTGACCCTACTGTCCAGTGCTTCTATTTTGTCCTTTTTTAGATCCTGATTCTCTAGCTCTGTCCTGATTTTGTTTTTGAAATCCTCCCAGTCTGCGTTTTTTGTATTGTATTTGCGGGTAGTTTTCGGTAGGGTTTGTGCTTGGGGTTTTTGAAGGGCTGTATCTACGAAGATTGTGTTGTGGTCCGAGCTGGTTATTGATGTATCAACCCACCATCTCGTTACTTTGCTGAGAAGGGCCGTTGTGCATACCGTAATGTCTACTGTGCTCGTGTATCTACGGCCCCCTCGTATGGTGTCGAAGGTGGGTGTATTACCACAGTTTAGTATGTTCAGCCCCTCTTCGTCAAGGAACCCTCGTAATTCCTTTCCTCGTGTGTCTTCGTTTCGGCTCCCCCACCACTCACTCCAAGCGTTCACGTCCCCTCCAATCATTACCATCTTGGTTTTCAGCTTTCTCGTGACGCTTTTCAATTTTTCGAGGTATGGTTCGATGGGTTCATCGCCTTCGAAGTACACAGAGATTACCCCTATTTCCCACTGGTCCGTCCTCAGGACAGCTGCAACTATATTTTCCGTATTGAGTGCGTTGTCTTGCATGACTTCTATTTGATCGTCGAAAACCAGTATCGCCGCTTTCACCGGTTTCTTCTCAGTGGGAACGCCCTGCACTACTCTGTACACAGGGCTTTCTGCCATCCGTTTACTGGCCCCTGTGTACGGTTCTTGGAGTAGCGCTATTTTAACATTTCTACCGCCCGCTTCTTTAATAAACTCTTGGATCGCGATTCTCTTTTTCCTCAGGTTCGCTTGTGCCAGGAGAAAGCCGGTTGTTTTGTTTGAGCCTTTGGCTTTTTTAACAGTACGCGAAGCTGAGCCTTGCTGCCCTGTCCCATCCTTGACGAGTTGGACAGCTCTGGCTGAAGGCCCCATGCTCCGCGTTTCTTCCCTTTATCTCTTTACAGTTAACGCAGCTGGGTGGTTTTCCTTCCTTTTGGATCTGGCAGTCCACCCTCATATGGGGTCCTCCGCAGTGACTGCACACCTCGGTTTCTTTTTTGCAGTATCTTCGGGTATGTCCGTACCCTAGACACATTGAGCATTGAACCAGAGGGGATTGGTCTTCTATCCAAACTCTCTGTAGGTCCACGTGTATCCTGCCAGCTGATGTGAGCGCTTTCCAGAGTTTAGGCGTGACCTGCAGGACCACATGGCTCTCCAGCGGGTTTCTCGCTTTTCTCCTGTATTTTTCTTTTAACTCCAGATCTCGTTCCTCGAGATGTGCAGTCACGTTTTTGTTTTGGTTTCTTATGGCCCGGGAGATGTCTTCTATTGTATTGCAGGACAGGAGATTTTTTATTTTTATTAATGGATTTTTGTTTGCTGCGTCTTTCACCTCCATTTCTTTTTCCAACTTTTGCTTTAGTTTCGTCCTCTCCTCTTCTGTCCTGCATCCCACTACTACCTTTCCATCTCTGGCTTTCCTTATCTTTTGAACCTGCCATCCTTCCTCTTTCGCATTTAGTAGATGCCTGATGTTCTGCATCGTCTCTTCTGAAGTGTCTGTCGCACTCTTAGGCGCCACCACAACAGAGTGTAGCGTTGGTTTTCCTCCCGGGCCTTCTTTCCTAGTTTGACCCTGGCCGAGATATTCTTTCGTTGCCTCCGCGTACGATTTCATTTTACTCTCCCAGTTGTTATACCTTTCTTCTTCCCTTTTTCCTAATTCGTCAAATCCTTGTCTGATCTCGGTCAGGGCGCTCTCATTTTTCTTTGCTGCCAGATCCTCCAGTTCTTTCCTGATTTTTTCCAGCTTCCTATTCTCTTGCTCCATTTTTTCTATTTGCTTACTTAGTTCTTCCATTTCCGTTTTGTTGTCAGTTTTATGTTTTTGTACTCCTTTTTGTTGGTTTTTCGTGATCTCCTCCTCTGCCTCCTTTACTATTTGGTATAGCCGCTTCACCGCTGCCTGTACCCCTGTCTTTATGTCTGTTTTTATATTCCTCGACTCCGCGAGGTGCGCCATTGCCTTTAGGTAGCAATTTTTTGCTTCTTTTTCCCTGGTTTGAGCGGGGGCAGGAGATTTCCCTCCTCCCTCCGCCCCGGCCACGGAGACTTCTTTCGCTTCCTTTGGGGCCTGGCTGGAGGCCTCCTCCCATTTATCTATACTGGTCCTAATGCCAGTTGCTGATGTCTGTCCTTTGGGGGGGAGTTCGAATTCCCAACATTTTGCCTATTAGGTTTGTCAGAAGTTAAAAATTTTGTTTTATAGATTTAAGTTTTTCAGTTCAATGAAAGTAGTTCCCTACTCTCAATAGAGTCAATAATAGATTTGCAACTTTTAAATTATTTTTTAAAACTTATACTAGGGACTACTCCCAATAAGAAGTAGTCGAGTCAATAAATAGTTTTGTATATACAATTCTTAATCTAGTCGCTTAGCCTAAGGTCTACTCCCAATAGGGTAGTAGCCTTGTCAATAATTGATATATACAATTGTCATAAGGTTAAAACTTAGTCTAAGGTCTACTCCCAATAGGGTAGTAGCCGAGTCAATAATTAATATATACAATTGTTATAAAAGGTTAAAACTTAGTCTAGGGTCTATTCCCAATAGGGTAATAGCCGGTCAAATTAATTTTTATACACGATTCTTAATCTAGTCACTTAACCTAAGGTCTACTCCCAAAAGGGTAGTAGCCAAGTCAATATATTTTTAGTATTTGATACAGTAATTCTTATCTGGTCACTAAACTAAAACTATGGTCTGCTCCCAATAGGGTAGTAGCCTATCAATATAATTATACAGCACTTTCCTCTATTTTACAGTAGTATGATATGTAGAGTCCGTCTTAACAGTAGGTTTCAGCTTAGCACTGCTATGCTAGACCGAATCCCACCCAAAAAATATATACTTAATTTTTAGGACTCTATGTAGAGTCGTCTCTACCACCCACGTCGACTCTCCTCTTTGAGACCTTTCGTTTGAGGTGTCTCTTATGAAAATCGGTTTAGTAGTTTTCGAGATATTTGGTTTTTAATATTTTCAATATGGCGGACAAAATGGCCGCCAATTTTTTAAAGTCCTGTAACTCCGTCAATTTTTGCTGGAGGAGAGAGCGGTTTTCCGCGACGTGCTGAGCGCTCCGCGCTCTTGCTGATGATCGCTTTTATTCGGGTTTGTAGAGTCGACTCTACTTTTAGTGTTTTTTATTGGATCCACCTGTGGACCTTTGTGGGTTGTTTATAAGGTTGAAAATCCCGTCGCGATCGGACCACCCGTTCAGGAGATACACTTATTTTGGTTTTTTCAAGATGGCGGACAAAATGGCCGCTTTTGAGAAAAATACTCGTATCTCCGGTGTCTGCAGTCCGATCTCGACGCGGTTTTCTCCTAACTTCTTCTCTTCCCCTACCGCTGTTAGTGAGACTATGGTTTGTTATGTGGGAGGTGGGGGGGGTGGAGTATCTGATTATCCTGATTTATATTTTGAATTATCTCTGAAACTATTTACTTACTCTATAAAATTTTTGTCCACAGGGGTTCCTTACAAGCTACTTATTCATTAATTACAGTTTTTATGTTGGAATACTCGGTAACGACTCGGAGAGGGGGGGGGTTCGGTGGGTTCTCCCGGAGGGGGGGAATTTTTATGTTTTTAGATAAAGTTAATTTTGCTAATCAAATCTTGTATACGTATATACGTATACAATTTTGCGGTCAAAATTCGCGAAAAACGCACCGTTTCCGAGTTACGGGCGTTCAAAGTTTCCCCGATTTTCAAAAATTTCGGATTTTTTTGAGGTTTTTTTGCTATTTTCCGATTTTGATAATTTTTGGAATGGTATATGGTAAATCTATGTCCCCCAGTCAATTCGAGTATATGAGTATATACTCATATACTCGGGTGACGTCAAAAAACGCCTATCTCCTACCGTTCCCGAGTTATTCCTGTTTTTAGGTGTTTGTTCTTCCCGTCGAGTTTTCTCAGAAACTGCACAGCCGATTTTCTACTTCTCGACGTCTTCTAGTAGAGCTCGAAGAGGGCTTTCTTTTGGTGTGTCGCACGTTGAAGTTGTAACACGGGAACACTGACCACGTGCCACGTGGTTTTTTGTTTTTTCTCTTTTAAAAATGGAATTTGCTTCTCTAAAATTCGGTGTGACCCCTCAAAAGATGCAGCTTTTTGCGCTCTATCTGACTATTATTTTTAATGTAGGGGTCGTCACTTTACTTTTTGAAATATTTAATTTTTTATGTGTTTTTTAAAGGTTATTTATGTTATTTGTTGATTAAAATTTTTCCTCTGCGCCGATTTTTCAGATCGATACGTCGTTCAACTCGCCTTTTTAAGACGCGTCGATTGGTGTATAGCACTTGTGTGGGCAAGCTCTATTTAAGGGGTCTGCGACCACGCCCTTTTTTGGTTTTTATGTTTTAACTCTCTAACCTTTTTTCGGAAAAATCCAGGTGAGGTGTCAAAAGATGCGTCTCAAGAGGGCGCATTTAATGATGTGCCATACACTAGGGGTTGTAGATCTATATCTCGCGCCGCATGCACTTTTATCACTAATTTTTCACTGTTTTTTCGTTTTTATCACTTTTTTCACTTATGTTTCACTTTTTGGTCTAAGACCTATATATATTCTGATTCGCCGTCACAGGACGGATCAGATGATGTATTGCACTTTGAATTCCGTGACAAAAATACTATTTTTGTGATTTTTTGAAAGCGGAGCGATTCTTTTCGTGACCGATCTGGACGGCGGTTCCACTGCGACTGGTTAGGTTAGGTTAGGTTAGGTTAGGTTAGGTTAGGTTAGGTTAGGTTAGGTTAGGTTAGGTTAGGTTAGGTTAGGTTAGGTTAGGTTAGGTTAGGTTAGGTTAGGTTAGGTTAGGTTAGGTTAGGTTAGGTTAGGTTAGGTTAGGTTAGGTTAGGTTAGGTTAGGTTAGGTTAGGTTAGGTTAGGTTAGGTTAGGTTAGGTTAGGTTAGGTTAGGTTAGGTTAGGTTAGGTTAGGTTAGGTTAGGTTAGGTTAGGTTAGGTTAGGTTAGGTTAGGTTAGGTTAGGTTAGGTTAGGTTAGGTTAGGTTAGGTTAGGTTAGGTTAGGTTAGGTTAGGTTAGGTTAGGTTAGGTTAGGTTAGGTTAGGTTAGGTTAGGTTAGGTTAGGTTAGGTTAGGTTAGGTTAGGTTAGGTTAGGTTAGGTTAGGTTAGGTTAGGTTAGGTTAGGTTAGGTTAGGTTAGGTTAGGTTAGGTTAGGTTAGGTTAGGTTAGGTTAGGTTAGGTTAGGTTAGGTTAGGTTAGGTTAGGTTAGGTTAGGTTAGGTTAGGTTAGGTTAGGTTAGGTTAGGTTAGGTTAGGTTAGGTTAGGTTAGGTTAGGTTAGGTTAGGTTAGGTTAGGTTAGGTTAGGTTAGGTTAGGTTAGGTTAGGTTAGGTTAGGTTAGGTTAGGTTAGGTTAGGTTAGGTTTTTTTTTTTTTTTTTTTTTTTTTTGCTATTTGCTAGTGGGCCTACCTCCCCGGCGACTCACGCCCCGGGGCCGAGGGAGCTAAGCTATGAAATAATTTTTTTCATGGGTGAACTTTATTGTAATAAAAAAATGTATAAAGGTGGGTGAGGTGGCTGAGCGTCGGTTTCGCTATCGGATACGATCAACCTTCGCTGAGCCACCTGCTTAGAGTCCGCGTCGTTACAATTTAATTAGTTTTTAATGGTTGTTGCGGATGATAACATTGGTGAGAAGGTCTTAAAAATAGTTTATAATATATTGATAAAATTACAAATTAGAATAGAGTTACAAATTCAAATTTAAAATTAAAATTACAAATTGAGTAGGATAACAAATTATATAAAATTACAAAAAAGGAGAACAATGTAGTTATGTACACATTAGTAGCTTAGGCTAGTGATTGTGGGTGCGGTTGGGGCGGTTGAGGATCAGTCATGCTATTTGATACAATTTCTTCCTCTCAACCGCTCCAAACCGCACCGTGATTAACATGGAGAGGAGTACAAAAAGCTCTTACACACAGAACTTAATGATTTAAACTCCTAACCTAGAGGTTAGCCGCTGTTGTGGTGGTTGAGGGTCGGTCATGCTATTTGATACAATCCCTTCCGCTCAACCACCAGCGTCGTAACCATGATTAACAAGAATTAAACTGATAAACTAAGTGTGAACATAGAACATAAAATATGTGATAGTGCAAAAATAGAAAAGTTATAATATTAAAATTATTAGAATTATGATGAAAATTTAAAGGTATTTACAAGTAAAAAATAAGTAGCATATGCTAGTGATGGTAGGTGTGGTTGGGGCGGTTGAGGATCAGTCATGCTATTTGATACAATTTCTTCCTCTCAACCGCCCCAAAAGAAAACCGCACCGAGATTACAATAGAGTAGAGTGCAAAAAGCTCACAGTAAGTCTGAGAACTTAATAATTTAAACTCTTAAAATAGAGGTAGTAGACACTGTTTTGGTGGTTGAGGGTCGGTCATGCTATTTGATACAATCACTTCCACTCAACCACCAGTGTCGTAACCATGTTTATATACGATTATAATAATAATTAAAAGTAAACAAAGAAAACAATATGCCTGGTTATACTGAAAAAAAAAATAATAAAGACTATGGTGAGCAATAGTTCTAGGATTGAATATAAACAGCTAAATTAAGTAAAGTAAGGTAAGTAGTACAGTGACTTTGCAATAATGTAAATAAAATATGAATTAACATAGATCGTTGGTAGGTCACAGCAGTGAGCACATCTGACTGGCCAAAATGTTTACATATGTGAACAAGTAATAAGTTATAATTGAAATTTAGTAAAAGTAAAAGAGTGTAAAATATTTAAAAAATTTAAAAATGTAGATAGAACGTAGATAGAGCATAGAATTTTAATGCGACAAATGAAGTTCCACAGGTAAGGTGGATGATAGCCTAGAGTTGTGTTATCTAAGTGAGATTGTAGAGGGTGAGTACCATAAGTTGATGTGTTAATTAGAAGAATGAAGGGATGTGGGGGTAATATATGTGTAGGTGTGCAATAAGTGTGATTAAGTAAGTTGTGTTAATGAACGTATTTGTTAAAATAAATGTTTGATATTAAAATATGTGTATAGGCCATATGTGTATATGAAGGCTCCCCAAGAGCCTGTGTCGCGCGATGAGATCATAATCAACTACAGCGTCTGAGCGAGTGTGAACTTGTATGAAATGCGAAATGTGCAGTGTGAGTTGTGTGCAGGTTAGGTTAGGTTAGGTTAGGTTAGGTTAGGTTAGGTTAGGTTAGGTTAGGTTAGGTTAGGTTAGGTTAGGTTAGGTTAGGTTAGGTTAGGTTAGGTTAGGTTAGGTTAGGTTAGGTTAGGTTAGGTTAGGTTAGGTTAGGTTAGGTTAGGTTAGGTTAGGTTAGGTTAGGTTAGGTTAGGTTAGGTTAGGTTTTTTTTTTTTTTTTTTTTTTTTTTTTTTTTTTTTTTTATTCACCTATTCGGCCTACCTCCCCCGGCTTTGTCACCGGGGCCGTGGAACTAAGCTACACATCCATCTTGTCTTGCATCCATCATCATAATAAAACACATTTTTCCTTTATTTATAGGTATAACATTTACATACAATGCTTATCGTTTTACAATTTTTGTTTTCTTTTCTTTCCTACATACTTTATCTTACTCTTAAATTGTTCTTACTACACGATTTTTATTTACAACTATTTACAATTTTATGTCACCCATGTCCAGGGCCCGGCGTCACGCTCCCAGCTCTTCCTTTGATAAACTTCATTTTATCCATGGGATAGCCCCGTCGCAGTGGCGGCGGGCTCTGGACTGGTTCTACTGTTATTTAGTTTTTTCGCATATTTTATTATAGCATCACTTATTTCTTTAAAATCTGTTCGGAATTCCGTGTTGGACAGGAGCTGGGGGAGTGTTTCTTTTCTTATAGAGATCCCAACCTTATACTCCAGTTCCTGTCTCGCTAGCCCGAAGATTGGGCATTCCATCAGCAAATGTATCGACGTCTGGTCCGTCACCCCGTCACACACACATGTTGGGTCAGATTTTATGTTAAACCTGTGGAGATAACTGGAAAAAGGGCCATGTCCGGTGACTATTTGTGTCAAGCTCGGTTCCAGTGGTATATTGCTTATGATTTTATACGCCTGCCTTGTGTTGGGAAGGAACATTTTAGTAATTGAGGCTTGCGGGCCTTCATTGTATCTCACTTCCCATATCTGTTGCGTTTTTTGTCGAATATGTTTTTTGATATGTGACACTGGACACTTTGCGTATGCAGGCTTTATTTTGAGTCGTGTCGCAGCATCTTTAGCCAGTTCATCAGCACGCTCGTTTCCTCCCATTCCGCAGTGGGCTTTGATCCAAAAGAGCTCAACACTTTTACCCGTTTGTTCCGCTGCCCTGAGGTTCTTCCTGGTCTCCACGATCAGCGGATGTAGTGATTTTCCGCCAACTACGGATTCAAGTACCGACCTTGAATCCGAGTATATCGCGTACTGTTGTTCCTTTCCGCCTATAACCTCCCTTGAAGCCATTTTCATGGCCAGTGCCTCCGCTTGGAACACCGTACAATATGGAGGAAGTTTGAACTTTCGGTGTGTGATTTCGGAGCCGTTTTTCCAGCAGGAAAAGGCGGCACCGACATGCTCTTCCGTCTTGCTCCCATCCGTGAAAATTTTTGCAGCGGTTTCCGCGCTCGCCTCCAGTTCAGCTTCAGTCGTAATCAAATTGAAGTGCAGCTGAGGCTCTTCGGCAGGGTGGTTTGTTCCGCAGTAGGTTACATTCTTCTCTATCTCCACATCCTCTTTCAGTCCCTCCCATCGTCCTCTCTTAGCTATGTATAGAGTAGCTGCTTCAGTGATTCGGAGGTCGAGTGGAAGGACCCCAGACAGAACCATGGCCGCATTTAAGGAAACTGTTCTGTAGGCTTTGGAGATTTTTTGTGCGAAAGCCCTCTGTATGGTGTTAAGCTTCTTTTGTACGCAGATTTTGTGCACTGCGCTTGCCCATGCAGGAGCTGCGTACATGATCGTGGGCTCCACTACTGCCGTATATATCGTCTGTATTATCTTAGGCTGTAGCCCCCAACCAATTTTTGCGCTCTTTGCTACTTGTTTGTAGATCCTGGTTGCTTTGCAGCATACATTTGACACGTGTTGGTTGAAGGTCAGCCTATGATCTATCGTGAGGCCAAGTATTTTGATCTGGTTGGACAAACTTATTTCCGTCACCCCCATCGTTAATCGCGGCGTGTCATACTTTAGTCTATTGGTGACAACCATCGCTTGTGTCTTGGTAGGTGCGAATCTTAGCTTATTCGCTTGTCCCCAGTTGTTTGCCAGCTCTAATGCCCGGTTGCCCTTCCTCTGAATTTCTTCGCCGCTATCTCCTTCTACGACTGCGACCACATCGTCGGCAAATGCTTGGCAATATATATTATTGTCTGACATTTCACCGAGCAATGGGTCAATTATAAGGTTCCAGAGTAGCGGTCCACTTATTGAGCCTTGAACACACCCTTTTTCGGTATTCCTCTCTATTTCTTCCCCAGCGTAACGTAATGCTACTCTGCGTTGTCTGAGGTAGTCGTCGAATACTCTTCTTACGTTGATCGGGCAATTTATTTCTGCGAGGCGTGTTCTGATTCTGGGCCACCAGGCACCGTCAAAGGCCCCTTCTATGTCCAACGATATAATGAGCGTTATTTTCTTGTTTCCTAAGTTGTCTCGTAATTTATTCATTAAAACATAGAGGGCGTCTTCCGCGCTCCTCTGCGGTACAAATCCGAACTGCCTTGTGGACAACTTGGGCACCAGATACCATTTCAGCCTATTTACAAGCATCTTTTCGAATATTTTCCCCATCACAGGGAGAAGGCCGATGGGTCGGTAGGCTTTTGGGTGTGTGTACTGCGGCTTTCCCGGTTTTCTGAGTATCACCACCGTTGCCCTCTTCCACTGCTTCGGAAAAGATCCGATTTCTAGTGCTTTGTTCGCTATGGCTAGATATATTTGCGGTTGGCACTGGATTGCTTGCTGGCATATGTCCGCTGTAAGGCCGTCTCCGCCAGGGGCCTTCCTTGGATTGAGGCCACATACAGCTTTCCTCATTTCTTGCAGTGTGAATGGAGGGTCACGGATGTCATCATCTCGTTCTTCTTCATTCACTAACTCGGCAAGCCTTCGTTGCTCTCTGTGTTCCTCACTATCCGTTATTGGGTCGTCTGCCGGAAAGAAGGTTTCCGCTAGGAGTTCTGCCGATTCCTTCGAGTTATGTACTTTACCATTTACGATTAGTGGTAGGTCTTCTGCCCTTCCTGCGGTACGACTTATCACCCTGTAGATTCCCTGCCACATGGTTTCCGTTTCTTGCTTGGTACAAAACTTTCTCCAGCTCTCAATTTTTGCTTCTTCGACTTTCTTCTCGTATTCCTTCTTTTCTATTAGGTATTCTTTTATCACTTTGTCCCTTCTCGATATAGCTGCACACCTTATTCTTCGCTTTTTTGTCTTGACTCTTTTCCTTGCTTTCTCCAATTCTTCGTCCCACCAAGGCAGGGTTTTTACGGGCTTGCGTTTTAGTTTAGGGATCGCTTTTTCTGTCGCCAACATTACTTTCTGTAAGTATTTCTCTAGTTTCTCTTCAAGCTCTTCCTTGTCTATAATTTGACTTATCTCGCTTTCTGTCACCAGAGGTATTCCTTCCGTGTTTTCAAGCTCTTCTCTGAAGCGCGACCAGTTTGCCTTTTTCGAGTTAAATAGTCTAGTTGTTTTTACCATTACTGTTCCCTTCGATTTTTCTAGCTTCATTCTGAATGTTATCCCATTGTGGTCTGAGCTCACCAGTCCTTCGTCGACGGTCCATTCTTCCATTATAGCCAGTAGGTCCATAGTGCATGCCGTGATATCCACGTGGCTTGTGTATCTCTTTGCCCCCCTCACAGTGTCGAAAGTTGGTGTGTTGCTGTTATTTAATATTTCGAAGTTCATACTGTGAAGGGTTTCTGCTATGAGATCACCTCTTTGGTCTAGAATGGGGCTACACCACCACGGGCTCTTTGCATTCACGTCGCCGGCCACCACGATTTTCCTCTTGACCATACCGCATATCTTCTGTAGCTGGTTAATGTGAGGCTGCACATCCTTGGGGTCCGGCTCAAAGTAGAGGGATATCAGGGTGATCTCCCAAGTCTTTGTGCGCAGTGTCACCACCGCTACATTTGGGGTTGTCATTTCTGGGTACTGGATGACCTCCACGTTCTCGTCAAAAACAAATATTGCCGCTTTTGTTACGGTCTTGTCCGTTTGCTCATGCTGGTAGACCCTTACTCCCGTTTGTGGTCTAACTTTTCCTTCGGATCCAGTGTATGGCTCCTGGACAAGAGCTGCGAGCATGCTTCTGTTTTTGGCTTCTATCCTGAGCTCGTTTTGGGCAAGTTCTTTCCGTTGGAGGTTTGCCTGACACAATAAGTAGCCATTGGCGCCTTTAGCAATATGCTACGGTTGCTCTCGCTAGCGCCTCTCTCCTCGCTCTCGTTGGGCAGTCTGTGTCGAATGCATTGTGGTTGGCGTTAACAGCGGATGCTGCGCAATTAACACATGTTGGAGGGTGTCCTGCCTTGTATTTCTCACATTCTGCCTTTTTATGCTCCTCTCCACAATGTGCGCAGACCTCTTTTGTGTTATCGCAGTATTTTCGAGTATGGCCATAGCCCAGACAGTTTGTGCACTGTATCAGTGGTGACTGGTCGTGGGCCACTACTCTCTGCAACTCGATATGGACTCTTCCCGCCTCTACCATCCTCTTCCAGATTACAGGAGACACCTGCAGTATTATATTCTGTAAGTGAGGGTTCCTGGCTGTTCTACGTCTCTTTACTGTTATTCTATGTTCCTCCTCTTTAATTCCTGCGAATAGTTGTTTATTTTGTGCTCCTATAAGTTGTATTACTTCTTCGTCTGAGTGTATTTGCAGTACGCCCCTAAGCATCACTAATGGATCCTTGTGCTTCAGCTTTTCTACTGTTAGTGTCTTATCATTTTTTAGTCTTTCGGTTAGTTCTTCTAGTTGATTTTCCGCTCGGCACCCCACTATCACTTTCTGGTCCTTGGTTTTCCTTATGGTGTCCACCCGAAGGCCAGTAGTTTTCGGGTCTATTGCCGAGCGGATCCTTTCGTATATCTCCGAGTTTGTTTCTTGACTTGTTGACTTGACAACTAACGTGTGAAGCTTTGGTTTATTTGTAAGGGGATGGTTCGCATGGCTCTGGTTGGGGTTGGCAGGGGGATGCTGCTGCTGTGTTACTTTGCAGCTTGTCGCCACAACGTTTGCATACGTCCTCTCGATTTTTTCTTCGATCATACGGTCTCTTTCCTCTGTTTTTTCCATTTGTGTTTTTATTAATCCCTTAATTTCTTTCAATCCCTCTTGCTTCCCTAGTTTTTCTTTAATTTCTTCCAACTTCTTTGCATTCCCTTCTACATTCTGAAGTATCTTCTGGCCTGTCTCTTCGTGTAGGTTGCCATCTGATTTCTTCTTACTTTGTTTTAGATTGTCCTGGAGTAATTTGCTGATATTTTCCAATTTTTTAGTTTCTTTTTCTAACCTGTTTATTTGTTCGTTTATTTCGATCATTGCTACCTGCGATGTCGTGTCTATATTGTATGTTTTATTTTTATCTTTTTCCACCACCTCTTCACTTCCTTTTTCCTTTCTGTTATCCCTTCCTTCCTTTATTTGAGACTCGGATTCTTTGACTAATTCGTAAAGCCTTTTAACTGACGAAGTGACTGCTGTTTTTATTTCGCCTTTTAAGTTTCGTGCGGCGTCTAGCTGTAAGAGAGCGCTCTGTTGCACTGCTGCGGCTTCAGTGAGTCTGCTTTTATATACCTTCTGTTTTTTCATCCCTTCTGCGCTCTGGGCTATGACCGCTTCCAGTTCTCCAATGCTTTTTCTTACCGCAGGGACTGAGGTTGGATTTGGGGGCTGTAAAGGTGCCGATCCTTCCTGTTCCCTTTTTGTGGCGGCATGGGGTGGCGGGGTGGTGACCTTTGTTGGAGTCCGTATTCCGAACATTGTTTGTGTTTTATGTTGTGGATTGTAGGCCGTGGTACGTCAATATAATAAAACAATATATAATAGAATACAATAAAATGCGATGTAGACAATTTGTCTTATTTTTGATTGTTTCAAAGCGTGTTCTATGTCTTTATGTTTTAATTACAATTATTATAATTAGGTCCTTAGGCTAGAGTCTGCTTCCAAGAAGAATTGCAGGCTGTCAATTTTTGTAAATAGTTTATGTCCCAAAAGGGGGATTTATGTCAATTTTTATTTATATAAAACTTATAGCTAGTGCCTTCCCCAATAAGGGAGAGGGCAGTCGGTAATTTGATTCAATAGAATGGTTTATATCATATAAGTCACAATACAATTTAAGTTTTTATGTTACAATTGGTCTTATTTAATTCTTTTACTTAATATTGTTTTTAGAAGTTAGTCGATCGCAATAAAATTTTTCTATACAATTTTGTTTTAGATCCTTAAAACTTAATCAACTAACTTTAAAAACTTAGTCTAAGGTCTACTCCCAATAGGGTAGTAGCCGTGTCACTTAGCAGTCTAGTCTTATCCTAGGGTCTACCCCCAATAGGGTGGTAGCCGTGTCAACTTATTTCCTAAAAGAGGCCTCCAATAAGAGAGCCCCTGTCACTAAGCCTATATCGCAGTCCGATAGTCTTCGGGAGCGGTGCGTCACTTACAATTAAATTTATTGCGCGCGGTTGGCCACCTATCTTTCGCCTTATGTGTCTGTGTGTGTGTTTGCGAGTGAGTGTGTGTGCCTTGGCACGTGTGCACCTTTTCGAGGGTCCGCTGCAGTCAGCGGAGTCGAATAAGGCGTAACACTTGTGTTTCTGAGAGTGTTGATGTGAGTGTGTGTGTGTTTGTGTGTGTGTGTTTAGTCGAGTGTCAGTGCCGACCGCAACAATCTTCTCCTCGTTTTTCGAGGAGTCGATTGAGCCGTCGCACTTGTGTATTTGTGTATGAGAACTGTCTGTGTGTGTTTTGTGTCAATATCTGTGTGTGTGTTTGTGTGATCGCGTTGCTACAGAGCTCACTCGATTCGCCCTCTCAAGACGAGTCGAATGAGGTGTCGCACGCCTGTGTTCCTTGGGGTTTCGATTTCGCTCCCCCAAGGGGTGGGGTGATAGGGCGAGGGGGTGGGTCCAAATTTCGGTGCACGTGATACGTCCCTATAACCCTTTTATATCCTGAAAAAGCCGAAAATGATATTAATTTTCACCTGTCGTGCACCGTTTAGGTCTGGATTAATAGTCTTCTATTTTATTAAATATTTTTAAAAATAAATTCTTAAGAAAGTTTTATGAAAAATTTTGAATTTCGTTCCTGGTAGGGATCGACCAGGCGGTCAAAACTCCAGTATACTATTAGTATACTGGATCCGGCCTCAAAAACGCGCTAGAACGCACCGTTCCCGAGTTATTCCCGGTTTTT